>OY744538.1:75492089-75697089 GCA_963556195.1 Sepiola atlantica | reverse complement strand
TATGGAGAAAATAAGAGACTGGGGCTTACAGGTAAGCCAGGAAAGTGGAGAGGCGAGATATAGCGAGTTATAATAATATAGCGAGTTATAATAATATAGCGAGTTATAATAATATAGCGAGTTATAATAATATAGCGAGTTATAATAATATAGCGAGTTATAATAATATAGTGAGTTATAATAATATAGTGAGTTATAATAATATAGTGAGTTATAATAATATAGTGAGTTATAATAATATAGCGAGTTATAATAATATAGCGAGTTATAATAATATAGCGAGTTATAATAATATAGTGAGTTATAATAATATAGTGAGTTATAATAATATAGTGAGTTATAATAATATAGCGAGTTATAATAATATAGCGAGTTATAATAATATAGCGAGTTATAATAATATAGTGAGTTATAATAATATAGCGAGTTATAATAATATAGCGAGTTATAATAATATAGCGAGTTATAATAATATAGTGAGTTATAATAATATAGTGAGTTATAATAATATAGCGAGTTATAATAATATAGTGAGTTATAATAATATAGCGAGTTATAATAATATAGCGAGTTATAATAATATAGCGAGTTATAATAATATAGTGAGTTATAATAATATAGCGAGTTATAATAATATAGCAAGTTATAATAATATAGCGAGTTATAATAATATAGCGAGTTATAATAATATAGCGAGTTATAATAATATAGCGAGTTATAATAATATAGCGAGTTATAATAATATAGCGAGTTATAATAATATAGCGAGTTATAATAATATAGCGAGTTATAATAATATAGCGAGTTATAATAATATAGCGAGTTATAATAATATAGTGAGTTATAATAATATAGCGAGTTATAATAATATAGCGAGTTATAATAATATAGCGAGTTATAATAATATAGTGAGTTATAATAATATAGCGAGTTATAATAATATAGCAAGTTATAATAATATAGCGAGTTATAATAATATAGCGAGTTATAATAATATAGCGAGTTATAATAATATAGCGAGTTATAATAATATAGCGAGTTATAATAATATAGCGAGTTATAATAATATAGTGAATTATAATAATATAGCGAGTTATAATAATATAGTGAGTTATAATAATATAGCGAGTTATAATAATATAGTGAATTATAATAATATAGCGAGTTATAATAATATAGTGAGTTATAATAATATAGTGAGTTATAATAATATAGCGAGTTATAATAATATAGTGAGTTATAATAATATAGTGAGTTATAATAATATAGTGAATTATAATAATATAGCGAGTTATAATAATATAGTGAGTTATAATAATATAGCGAGTTATAATAATATAGTGAATTATAATAATATAGCGAGTTATAATAATATAGTGAGTTATAATAATATAGTGAGTTATAATAATATAGCGAGTTATAATAATATAGTGAGTTATAATAATATAGCGAGTTATAATAATATAGTGAATTATAATAATATAGCGAGTTATAATAATATAGTGAGTTATAATAATATAGTGAGTTATAATAATATAGCGAGTTATAATAATATAGTGAGTTATAATAATATAGTGAGTTATAATAATATAGTGAATTATAATAATATAGCGAGTTATAATAATATAGTGAGTTATAATAATATAGCGAGTTATAATAATATAGTGAATTATAATAATATAGCGAGTTATAATAATATAGTGAGTTATAATAATATAGTGAGTTATAATAATATAGCGAGTTATAATAATATAGTGAGTTATAATAATATAGTGAGTTATAATAATATAGTGAGTTATAATAATATAGCAGGTTATAATAATATAGTGAGTTATAATAATATAGCGAGTTATAATAATATAGCGAGTTATAATAATATAGCGAGTTATAATAATATAGCGAGTTATAATAATATAGCGAGTTATAATAATATAGTGAGTTATAATAATATAGTGAGTTATAATAATATAGCGAGTTATAATAATATAGTGAATTATAATAATATAGTGAGTTATAATAATATAGTGAGTTATAATAATATAGCGAGTTATAATAATATAGCGAGTTATAATAATATAGTGAGTTATAATAATATAGTGAGTTATAATAATATAGCGAGTTATAATAATATAGTGAGTTATAATAATATAGTGAGTTATAATAATATAGCGAGTTATAATAATATAGCGAGTTATAATAATATAGCAGGTTATAATAATATAGTGAGTTATAATAATATAGTGAGTTATAATAATATAGCGAGTTATAATAATATAGCGAGTTATAATAATATAGTGAGTTATAATAATATAGTGAGTTATAATAATATAGTGAATTATAATAATATAGGGAGTTATAATAATATAGTGAGTTATAATAATATAGTGAGTTATAATAATATAGTGAATTATAATAATATAGCGAGTTATAATAATATAGTGAGTTATAATAATATAGCGAGTTATAATAATATAGCGAGTTATAATAATATAGTGAATTATAATAATATAGCGAGTTATAATAATATAGCGAGTTATAATAATATAGCGAGTTATAATAATATAGCGAGTTATAATAATATAGCGAGTTATAATAATATAGTGAGTTATAATAATATAGCGAGTTATAATAATATAGTGAGTTATAATAATATAGCGAGTTATAATAATATAGCGAGTTATAATAATATAGCGAGTTATAATAATATAGTGAGTTATAATAATATAGCGAGTTATAATAATATAGCGAGTTATAATAATATAGCGAGTTATAATAATATAGTAAGTTATAATAATATAGCGAGTTATAATAATATAGTGAGTTATAATAATATAGCGAGTTATAATAATATAGTGAGTTATAATAATATAGCGAGTTATAATAATAAGCAATTAGAACGCCATACAATGCATTTTAGTTTTATTAACTTTATTTTTTTTAATTTAATTTTCGAAGATATACTTCATCATCAGAATTAAAACAAAAATGCATTGTATGGCGTTCTAATTGCTTATTATTATTTTTAATAATTAATATTACCATGTAAACAATGCTTTCTAACCAAGGACAACATTTCTTATTATATATATATATATATATATATATATATATATATATATATATAGAGAGAGAGAGAGAGAGAGAGAGAGAGAGAGAGAGAGAGTAAGTAAGATAATACTTTAAAGATATAAATAATATCTTTAGCCAGTAGACTATTAGGATAAAAACAAAGCTCAATATAGTGTATAGAGCAATAATATTAATTGAATGACAAAATGAAATGAGAAATTAATCAGATTTTATCAAAGTTCAAAAACAAGTGGTGATACTGCGTCCTTAACTCATGAGTTTTCAAAGAAAATCTTCTCCTCAGAGGACTATTACCGCAATGACATTTCTGCGGGTAATAAAAATTAAGCTTTGAAAATATATAAAAATATATAAAAATATATTAAAAAGATACATTAAGATACAAATAAAACATCAAATATATCGACCAAAAACACACTGTTTTGTTAAACTTATTTACTTTGAAAACTCATGAGTTAAGCACGTAGTATCACTCCTTGTTTTGGAACTTTAATAAAATCTGATTAATTTCTAATTTTATTATGTCATTAAATTATATATATATATATATATATATATATATATATATATATGTATATATATATATATATGTATATATATATATATGTATATATATATGTATATATATATATATGTATATATATATATATATATATATATATATGTGTATATATATATATATATATATATATATATATATATGTATATATATATATATATATATATATATATATATGTATATATATATATATATATATATATATATATGTATATATATATATATGTATATATATATATATATGTGTATATATATTATAGTTTCTGATTCTCCATTAGCACGAACGCAAGGAGGGCAGGGGAGATAAGTCAGTAAAATGCATTCTTGCTGTGGAGAATCCGAAATATACAATAAAACCGATTTATATTTTGAATTAAAATTCTACTCGATTATTTTCCTTAATTTTTGGTGTAGATACCTACTTTTGCCTGATACGTAAGTGTATAAAAGAGGTTTGCCGTTAACATATATTCTGAACTGCCACATTTCAGCTGTACATGTCTGCCTACAAGCACCCATTCTTTTGTTAGAAAACAAATCACTTTCGCTTTCATTACATCTCCATTCTTCTCATTACCTTTTTTTAATCTTCTATTGTATTTTTATATGTCCTATTTATCTACGTCCCACGCAGTAGAATGTGACACAAGGTCGGAAAGTGGGAATGCACTCCAGAGGAGGAGTGCTAGGGGCTTTTTAAAATAATTGCCTGGGCAGAGTGCCTCAGACATTAAGCATTAAACTTAATCCTCCCCAAAGAGGGGAGGCAAAGCCTGGGAGCGTTACTTCCCAGAACTGCACAGGACAGACCCATTGACCGGCGTAAATCCAGGCCCGAAGGCCCAGACAATACCAATACAGGGTGCAGTATCCATCGGAACAGATACTACACTTTGATCTTGGCCAAAAGGCCAAATGTTCTTATGATGTTTATTTACTCCTCGCGGAGTTAGGCACAAGGCCAGTTTTATCTTACTCCCACAAGTAAGATGTGACCCAAGATCGGGTCGAGCAAGTGGGGTTAAAAGCCAGCGCTCGAAAGGTGAGCACTCTGGCCATTTAAAAATTGCCTGGGCAGCCCCGTCGGCATTCCCCGGTAGGGGCGCCTCAAGCAGTAAGCAATAAACTTACTCCTCCCCAAAGAGGGGAGGCGAAGCCTGGGAGGGTGGACCTCCTAGAACTGCACAGGACAGGCGTGCAGTATCCATCGGAACAGATACTACACTTTGATGTAAATATATATATACGATTTGAATAAATTCTCTCTCTCTCTCTCTCTCTCTCTCTCTCTCTATCTATCTATATATCTACCTCTCTCTCCCTCCCTCGCCATCGCACAAAATAAAACAAGTTTCCAACTCGTAAGTGGAATGCTCGGCGCAGTTGCGGCTGCAAGGGAAATAACGGTAAATTTTTACTATCCATTCCCAGCGCAGCTTACCCCTTAAAAAAGTTCAAATCCTACTTTTTTGTGCAAATACATTTAAACAGCCTAAAAAAATATCCGCAAAGAAGGAATTTAAAAAAATAAATAAATATTTAAGATTTTAGAGTGGGGTTCACTTTCCTTTATAAATTTAAGGTAAAATGAGCACCCATTTCCTGGCCAGTTAGCGTGAAATGAGACATGTAACCGACTTTTAAGAAAAACACGTAAAAATTTAGCGATTTTCGTGCTTTTTTTTGGGGGGGGGCGGGGGAGATAACCAACTTGACTTTTCAATTTGTTCTTTTTTAATTATTAAATAAACACGTAGAAATTTAGCCAAATCAGTATTTTTTTTTGGGGGGGGGGAGAAATCTGAAGTTAACGAATTATAGTAAAATAAACAAAACAAATAAACCACGATGGAAAATACTTAACACATTTGGTACTTCTGCAGTTTACGAACCGTGCTGAAATCATTTTTTTTTTTTTTACTTACTTATAAGTAAGCCAAATTAGTTTTTTTTGTTTTTTGGGGGCGGGAGAAATCTGAAGTTAACGAATTATAGTAAAACAAAACAAATAAACGACGATGGAAAATACTTAAAACATTTGGTACTTCTACAGTTTACGGACCGTGCTGAAATCATTTGGCCCTTGTATAGATCGGGTACACGGGCGAAATTTATTTTAGAAGAGTTCCAATGGTGTAAGGGGCAGATAACTCTCTTTTTTTTGTACGCAATTTCTCCGAAAATGGGAAATATCCATTTTTAAATAAGAAGTCATGCAAATTCAATTAATAGAACATTTTTCGAAGAAATAACAATTTGGGAAAATCAACAGTATACTTTTTTAATTTCAAAACCCTAATTTGGCTTACTTATAAGTAAGTAAAAAAAATGATTTCAGCACGGTTCGTAAACTGCAGAAGTACCAAATGTGTTAAGTATTTTCCATCGTGGTTTATTTGTTTTGTTTGTTTTACTATAATTCGTTAACTTCAGATTTATCCCCCCCCCCCCAAAAAAAAAATACTGATTTGGCTAAATTTCTACGTGTTTTTATTTAATAATTAAAAAGAACAAATTGAAAAGTCAAGTTGGTTATCAAAAAAAAAAACACGAAAATCGCTAAATTTTTACGTGTTTTTCTTAAAAACAAGTCGGTTACATGTCTCATTTCACGCTAACTGGCCAGGAAATGGGTGCTCATTTTACCTTAAATTAATAAAGGAAAGTGAACCCCCACTCTAAAATCTTTAATTTTTTTTTTTAATTCCTTCTTTGCGGATATTTTTTAGGCTGTTTAAATGTATTTGCACAAAAAAAGTAGGATTTGAACTTTTTTAAGTGGTCAACTGCGCTGGGAAGGGATAGTAAAAAAATACCGAAATAACTCTCATTGACTAATCAATTCGATTTTTCAGAAGTAAATTTAGGACGCTAAAACCAACGAAAATGTGAGAAAATTGAATTGTTATTAAAGAAATTGCAACGACTTAAAAAAAATTCATAGCAGTTTCAGTAATAACAATTCCAATTCCTTAGTCAAAGAGAGTTATTTCCCTTGCATTAGTGCTTTAAAGCTGCAATAACGCCGCTGCTACATAAATGTGTTTATTTTTCAATTTATTTTTCGTGTTAAAATTAAAGTTGTCTTCCGTGCGACACACCTTAGGCTGATGTAATTCGGCACTGCATGTTGTCTTCATCGACGTATTGAGTCAATCTCTTTCAAGGGAAGTAACTCTGTTCAAAAGAGATAAGATTGTATTACTTCCCTTGGATTATTTTTGAACTTCAAGGGAAATAACTTGTAGAGAATAGAATCTGTT
Source organism: Sepiola atlantica (assembly GCA_963556195.1). NCBI lineage: Eukaryota > Metazoa > Mollusca > Cephalopoda > Sepiida > Sepiolidae > Sepiola > Sepiola atlantica. Next base: position 75,690,177 of record OY744538.1, on the reverse strand, counting down.
TCCTATGAACAATTTAAATTTGATATTTTATATGTAACTCGTCAACATAGTGAAGTTGAATGTTTGTGTTTGCTAAATTCTCTTGAATTATTTCTATATTAAATAATTATCAGAAAACGTCACTTTTCTCTGTGTATGTGTGTGTGTTTCTCGTGTTTACGTGACTTACGCCTTGTTTATCTTGTATTTACTATTCATCGATTTGTTCCTATTTATTTGCCTTCCCACGACGACAAAGTTAGGCACAAGGTCGGTTTTTAATGTGGGGAAAACTCAGCTTCCCCCAAAAAAGGACACTCTGGATTGGAAGAAAAACAAAAATTAAAATTGCCTCAGTCTAGAAGGATTTCTTCTTCACTGATTGAGAAAAGAAAAAGTGAAGTGTAGTGTCAGGACAGATACATCACTTTGTTCCTAGACAAAAGGCCAATCGATTTGTTAGTGAAATGAAAAGTGCAATAGCATAAATGTTGTTGTTATTGATGTTGGGTTTTACGGCAAATAATGGGCATAAAGGCCATTGAATATGTGGCAGATCAATAGATCGATGAGACGAACGGGCATTGAAGGAAAGTGCTAGCCTGCTTAGTTACCCCTTTTCTTTTTAGGTTCGTTCGGCTTACTCTCTCCTCTTCTTTCCTCTTCTTCCTCTCTTTTTCATTTCTTTCTTTCTTCTTGGAGAGAGAATCACCTTGCGGTCAATTGCTCGTAAAAATAAGTAATTACAGATGGGGCCAAAGTTTGAACTCAAAGAAAAGTGTTCACACATGTTTTTAACAAGTAGGTGCGAAATAATCTTTTATAAAACCAGTGAATCATCGAAAAAGGATTACTGTTCCTGGCGACACCGAATCACTCGCCCTGCTCTCATGAAGACAGCAGCAACAACAAAAAACAACCGACTTGAAGTTCGAACCCCCAACATCCACGTTTAAGTACGCCTGCTGTCTTCCCACAATAACAGCTTACCCCAAGTAGACAAACTCACGCATACTGAACTTTAAAGACGAATTTAACGCTCGTGTCGTTTTCAAACATTTTTCTAAACTTCACAAACTTTATCGTTATATTTTACATCTTTGTAAAATTGTTCCTACATAAAAGTTTTATTTTTTTACTTTCCCGTTTCTCCTTTTTATTAATATTCTATTGTTACAAGTTAGCACTCGCTAACTGGTGATCCTAGCCACTCATATATGTTGTTATCAAATCGGTCTCAATTAAGCATGACATTATAAAGGATGAATGGTAGTTGCCAAAAGATGCTTTACATCAAAGGATGAGTGACAGTTGCCTAATTAGCATGACGTCATAAATGATGAATGGTAGTTGCCAAATTAGCATGACGTCATAAAAGATGAATAGAAGTTGCCAAAAGCAGCTTCACGTCAAAAGATGAATGCCAGTTGCCAAGTTAGCATGACGTCATAAAGGATGAATGGCAGTTGCCAAAAGCAGCATGACGTCAAAGGATAAATGGCAGTTGCCAAGTTGTCAAATTAGCATGACGTTTTAAAAGAATGAATGGCAGTTGCCAAAAGCAGCTTGACTTCATAAACGATGAATGGCAGTTGCCAAAAGCAGCTTAACGTCAAAGGATGAATGGTAGTTGCCAAAAGCAGCTTGACTTCATAAACGATGAATGGCAGTTGCCAAAAGCAGCTTAACGTCAAAGGATGAATGGCAGTTGCCAAATGAGCATGACATCATAAAAGATGAATGCGAGTTGCCAAAAGCAGCATGACGTCAAAGGAGAAATGGCAGTTGCCAAATTAGCATGACGTAATATAGAATGAAGGGCAGTAGCAAAAAACTGCTAGACGTCAAAAGATGAATGACAGTTGCCAAATTAGCATGACGTCATAAAGGATGAATGGCAGTTGCCAAAAGTGGCTTGACATCAAAAGATGAATGGCAGTTGCCAAATTACCATGACGTCATAAAGGATGAATGGAAGTAGCCAAAAGCAGCTTTACATAAAAGGATGAATGGCAGTTGCCAAATTAGCATGACGTTATAAAGGATGAATGGCAGTTGCCAAAAGTGGCTTGACATCAAAGGATGAATGGCAGTTGCCAAATTAGCATGACGTCGTAAAGAATGAATGGCAGTTGCCAAAATTAGATTGACACCAAAGGATGAATGGCAATTGCCAAATTTGCACGACGTTATAAAAGATGAATGGCAGTTGCCAAATTAGCATGACGTCATAAAAGATAATTGGCAGTTGCCAAAAGAAGCATGACGTCAAAGGATAAATAGATGTTGCCAAGTTGTCAAATTAGCATGATGTAAAATAAGATGAATGGCAGTTGCGAAAAACAGCTTGACGTCAAAGGATGAATGCCAGTTGCCTAATAAGCATGACGTAATAAATGATGAATGGCAGTTGCCAATAGCAGCTTGACGTCAAAGGATGAATGGCAGTTGCCAAATTCGCATGACGTCATGAAGGATGAATTGAGGTTGTCAAAAGCAGCATGCCGTCAAAGGATAAATTGCAGTTACCAAATCAGCATTACGTTTTAAAGGATGAATGGCAGTTGCCAAAATAAGATTGACACGAAATGATGAATGGCAGTTGCCAAATTAGCATGACGTTATAATGGATGAATGGCATTTGCCAAACGCAGCTTGACATCAAAAGATGAATGGCAGTTGCCAAATTAGCATGACGTCATAAAAGATTAATGGCAGTTGCCAAAGATAGATGGCAGTTGTCAAAAGCAGCTTGACGTCAAAAGATGAATGGCAAAATTGCAAAATTAGCATGACGTCATATAGGATGAATGGCAGTTGCCAAAAGTGGCTTGACATCAAAAGATGAATGGCAGTTGCCAAATTAGCATGACGTTATAAAGGATGAATGGCAGTTGCCAAATTAGCATGACGCCATAAATGATGAATGGCAGTGGACAAAGGTGAATAGATATTGGCAAAAGCAGCTTGACATCAAAACATGAATGGCAGTTTCCAAATTAGCATGACGTCATGAATGATGAATGGAAGTTGCCAAAAGCAGCTTGACATCGAAGGATGAATGGCAGTTGCCAATAAGCATGACGTCATAAAGGATGAATGGCAGTTGCCAAATTAGCATGACGTCATAAAACATGAATGGAAGTTGCCAAAAGCAGCTTGACATCAAAAGATGAATGGCAGTTGCCAAATTAGCATGACGTTATAAAAAATTAATGGCAATTGCCAAAGATGAATGGCAATTGCCAAAAGCAGCTTGACATCAAAGGATAAATGGTAGTTGCCAAATTAGAACAACGTCATAAAGGATGAATGTAAGTTGCCAAACGCAGCTTGACATCAAAGGATGAATGGCAGTTGCCAAAAGTAGCTTGACGTCATAAAAGATTAATGGCAGTTGCCAAAAATGAATGGCATTTGTCAAAAGCAGCTTGACGCCAAAAGATGAATGGCAGTTACCAAATTAGCATGACGTCATAAAGTATGAATGGAAGTTGCCCAAAGAAACTTGACGTCAAAGGATGAATGGCAGTTGTCAAATTAGCATGTCATCATAAAAGATGAATGGCAGTTGCCAAAAGCAGCTTAACGTTAAAGGATGAATGGCAGTTGTCAAATGAGCATGACATCATAAAAGATGAATGCGAGTTGCCAAAAGCAGCATGACGTCAAAGGAGCAATGGCAGTTGCCAAATTAGCATGACATCATAAAAGATGAATGCCAGTTGCCAAAAGCAGCATGACGTAATAGAAGAAATGACAGTTGCCAAATTAGCATGACGTTAAGAAGGCTGAATGGAAGTTGCCAAAAGCAGCTTGACGTCAAAGGATGATTGCATTTGCCAAATTAGCATGACGTTATAAAGGATAAATGGCAGTTGCCAAAAGTAGATTGACACCAAAGGATGAATGGCAGTTGCTAAATTAGCATGACGTCATAAAATATGAATGGCAGTTGCCAAAAGCAGCTTGACATCAAAACATGAATTGCAGTTGCCAAATTAGCATTACGTCATAAAAAATTAATGGCAGTTTCCAAAGATGAATGGCAATTGCCAAAAGCAGCTTGACATCAAAGGATGAATGGCAGTTGCCAAATTAGCACGACGTCATAAAGGATTAATGGACGTTGCCAAAAGCAGCTTTACATCGAAGCATGAATGGCAGTTGCCAAATTAGCATGACGTCATAAAGGATGAATGGCAGTTGCCAAAACTAGCTTGAGGTCAAAGGATGAATGGCAGTTGCCAAATAAGCATGACGTCATAAAGAATGAATGACAGTTGCCAAAATTAGATTGACACCAAACGATGAATGGCAATTGCCAAATTAGCATGACGTTATGAAAGAGGAATGGCAGTTGCCAAAGATTAATGGCAGTTGCCAAAAGCAGCTTGACGTCAAAGGATGAATGCCAGTTGCCAAATTAGCATGACACTATAACAGATGAATGGCAGTTGCCAAAAGTAGCTTCACATCAAAGGATAATTGGCAGTTGCCAAATTTAGCATGACATCATAAAGGATGATTGGCAGTGTCCAAAAGCAGCATGACGTCAAAGGATAAATGGCTGTTGCCAAATTAGCATGACGTAAAAAAAGAATGAATGGCAGTTGCCAAAAACAGCTTGACTTCATAAACGATGAATGGCAGTTGCCAAAAGCAGCTTAACGTCAAAGGATGAATGGCCGTTGCCAAAAGCAGCTTGACTTCATAAACTATGAATAGCAGTTGCCAAAAGCAGCTTAGTGTCAAAGGATGAATGGCAGTTGCCAAAAGCAGCGTGACTTCATAAACAATGAATGGCAGTTGCCAAAAGCAGCTTAACGTCAAAGGATGAATGGCAGTTGCCAAATGGGGCATGACATCATAAAAGATGAATGCGAGTTGCCAAAAGCAGCATGACGTCAAAGGAGAAATGGCAGTTGCCAAATTAGCATGACGTAATATAGGATGAAGGGCAGTAGCCAAAAATTGCTAGACGTCAAAGGATGAATGGCAGTTGCCAAATAAGCATGACGTCATAAAAGATGAATGGCAGTTGCCAAAAGTGGCTTGACATCAAAAGATGAATGGCAGTTGCCAAATTAGCATGACGTCATAAAGGATGAATTGCAGTTGCCAAAAGCAGCTTGACATCAACAGATGAATGGGAATTGCCAAATTAGCACAACGTCATAAAGGATGAATGGAAGTTGCCAAAAGCAGCTTTACATAAAAGGATGAATGGCAGTTGCCAAATTAGCATGACGTTATAAAGGATGAATGGCAGTTGCCAAAAGCAGCTTGACATCAAAGGATGAATGGCAGTTGCCAAATTAGCATGACGTCATCAAGAATGAATGGCAGTTGCCAAAATTAGATTGACACCAAATGGAGGAATTGCAATTGCCAAATTTGCACGACGTTATAAAAGATGATAGGCAGTTGCCAAAAGCAGCATAGCCGTCAAAGGATAAATGGGTGTTGTCAAGTTGTCAAATTAGCATGATGTAAAAAAAGATGAAGGGCAGTTGCCAAAAACTGCTTGACGTCAAAGGATGAATGGCAGTTGCCAAATTCGCATGACGTCATGAAGGATGAATTGAAGTTTCCAAAAGCAGCATGCCGTCAAAGGATAAATTGCAGTTTCCAAATCAGCATTACGTTTTAAAGGATGAATGGCAGTTGCCAAAAGTAGATTGACACCAAAAGATGAATGGCAGTGTCCAAATTAGCATGACGTTATAAAGGATGAATGGCATTTGCCAAACGCAGCTTGACATCCAAGGATGAATGGCAGTTGCCAAATTAGCATGACGTCATAAAAGATTAATGGCAGTTGCCAAAGATAGATGGCAGTTGTCAAAAGCAGCTTGACGCCAAAAGATGATTGGCAGTTACCAAATAAGCATGACGTCATAAAGGATGAATGGAAGTTGCCCAAAGAAACTGTACGTCAAATAATGAATGGCAGTTGTCAAATTAGCATGACATCATAAAAGATGAATGCCAGTTGCCAAAAGCAGCATGACGTAAAACGAGAAGTGGCAGTTGCCAAATTAGCATGACGTAATAAAGGATGAAGGGCAGTTGCCAAAAACTGCTCGACGTCAAAGGATGAATGGCAGTTGCCAAATTAGCATGACATCATAAAAGATGAATGCCAGTTGCCAAAAGCAGTATGACGTAATAGAAGAAATGACAAGAGCCAAATTAGCATGACGTTATGAAGGCTGAATGGAAGTTGCCAATAGCAGCTTGACGTCAAAGGATGAATTGCATTTGCCAAATTAGCATGACGTTATAAAGAATAAATGGCAGTTGCCAAAAGTAGATTGACACCAAAGGATGAATGGCAGTTGCTAAATTAGCATGACGTCATAAAATATAAATGGCAGTTGCCAAAAGCAGCTTGACATCAAAACATGAATTGCAGTTGCCAAATTAGCATTACATCATAAAAGATTAATGGCAGTTTCCAAAGATGAATGGCAATTGCCAAAAGAAGCTTGACATCAAAGGATGAATGGCAGTTGCCAAATTAGCACGACGTCATAAAGGATTAATGGAAGTTGCCAAAAGCAGCTTTACATCGAACGATGAATGGCAGTTGCCAAATTAGCATGACGTCATAAAGAATGAATGGCAGTTGCCAAAATTAGATTGACACCAAAGGATGAATGGCAATTGCCAAATTAGCATGACGTTATAAATGAGGAATGGCAGTTGCCAAAGAATAATGGCAGTTGCCAAAAGCAGCTTGACGTCAAAGGATGAATGGCAGTTGCCAAATTAACATGACGTCATAAAGGAGAAATGGAAGCTGTCAAAAGCAGCATGACGTCAAACGATTATTCGCAGTTGCCAAATTAGCATGACGTCATAAAAAAGCAGCATGACGTCAAAGGATAAATGGCAGTTGCCAAGTTGCCAAATTAGCAAGACGTAAAAAAGGGTGAATGGCAGTTGCCAAAAATAGCTTGATGTCAAAAGATGAATGGGAGTTGCCAAATTAGCACAACGTCATAAAGGATGAATGGAAGTTGCCAAAAGCAGCTTGACTTCATAAACGATGAATGTCAGTTGCCAAAAGCAGCTTTACTTCATAAACGATGAATGGCAGCTGCCAAAAGTAGCTTAATGTCAAAGGATGAATGGCAGTTGCAAAATTAGCATGACATCATAAAAGATGAATGCCAGTTGCCAAAAGCAGCATGACGTCAAAGGAGAAATGGCAGTTGCCAAATTAGCATGACGTAATAAAGGAGGATAGGGCAGTTGCCAAAAACTGCTCGACGTCAAAGGATGAATGGCAGTGGCCAAATTAGCATGACGTCATAAAGGATGAATGACAGTTGCCAAAAGTGGATTGACATCAAAAGATGAATGGCAGTTGCCAAATTAGCATGACGTCGTAAAGGATGAATGGAAGTTGCCAAAAGCAGCTTGACGTCAAAGGATGAATGGCAGTTGCCAAGGATGAATGGCAGTTGCCAAATTAGCATGACGCCATAAAGGATGAATGGCAGTTGCCAAAAGCAGCTTGTCGTCAAAGGATGAATGGCAGTTGCCAAATTAGCATGATGTCATAAAGGATGAATGGCAGTTGCCAAATTAGCATGATGTCATAAAGGATGAATGGCAGTTGCCAAATTAGCATGACTTTATAAAGGTTGAATGGTAGTAGCCAAAAGTAGCTTGACATCAAAGGATGAATGGCAGTTGCCAAATTAGCATGACGCCATAAAGGATGAATGGCAGTTGCCAAAAGCAGCTTGTCGTCAAAGGATGAATGGCAGTTGCCAAATTAGCATGATGTCATAAAGGATGAATGGCAGTTGCCAAATATGAATGACGTTATAAAGGTTGAATGGTAGTGGCCAAAAGTAGCTTGACATCAAAGGATGAATGGCAGTTGCCAAATTAGCATGACGTCATAAATGATGAATGGCAGTTACCAAAAGCAGCTTGACACCAAAGGATAAATGGCTGTTGCCAAAAACAGCTTTACATCATAAAGGATGAATGGCAGTAGACCTGTATTCTTGTTTAAAATCAACAGCAGCAGTAACTTTTAATTTCTGAATATTCATGAAAATATTTTTGATTTTCCAAATAGGTATTATAACAAATACTGACTCAACGGGTCACGGGAGGTCAAGTTAAGTTTAAACCTTTTTGTATATCTGAATTTTTATAAATAACATTTCTAAAACCGAAAGTCATGAATCACTACCATTGGTCTTACAGACTGGAATAGAGAAAACAAAAAAAGAACATAATCTAGGAAAATAATTCTGGAGTCTTGTTCTGTCTACACATCGCAAATTGCTCTGTGGATATTTCGTCTCTCAGCGTCTTTTTCTTCTTTCCTTCTGGTAGTAAAAATCATGGATAAAAAGAACAACAAAAAGCCATTATTTGCTTTGTGGGTTCAGTTTTCACTTTTCCAAATATTTTGCAGGAACTAAATTAACTGTAATTTCACAATCCACCCCGATTCTAGTTTAGGGGTGTGGACATCGAAAAATATGTCTGGTCACTTTGACGTTGTTAACCCCAAATAGCAGAATTGATCTTGTTTCTCTGTCAGGTACTTCCTCCCACGACGTTATATCCTGCAACCTAGTCTATATACTTCTAATGGAATGTTTCACTACTCTAACCTAATTCTTACTCTAGCCTCGTGTGGAAAACCACCGTTTTCAACATGACCCCTACACTACCGCCTCAAATCTTGCTCCACAGAAGGAAGTGTCGTATAATTGTCTCGACCCTCTCTAACCAACCGCCTTTCTTTCGTCCTCCACATAGCCGGCCTCTGTTTGTGATTATTTTTTAACTCAAGGAAAAAATTAGACATAGACCGTGGTATTTATTGTCCATATTTTCTATATATATTCTTACTTAGAGAGAAATGTCATATAATCGTCTCGGCCGTCCCTAACCAACCGCCTTTCTTTCGCCTTCTATGTAGCCGGCCTCTGTTTATGATTATTTTTTTAACTCAGAAGAAAACATCAGACGTAGACCGTGGTATTTATTGTCCATATTTTATATATAGCCGGAAGAGTATCGAGATTGTTTCAGTTCACACATGTAATGTAACAGCAACACGTGATATGATATATTTTTTAATTTCCTTTTGGCGCCCAAAAGTAAAAATCACTAGTTTAGAGCCGATGTCTAATTACTTAAGGCCAGGATTTTTGTCAAACAGTTGAGTTAAAATTGAGCACAGCGTTAAAATTTACATTAAATTTCTGCTTACCTCACACATGTGGGCTTGTGAAAGCTAAATTTATTTCTAAACTCACGCACATACAGTCATAGGCTTACGCACCCTTACGAAAATCAACAAACACACAATGCTTACACTGTCGCACACAGATATACGCTCACAAAAACAAAGCTATTAGAGTCGAAAGCCTTCCAGCATATTGTTACCTCGACATTGGAGGATTGGATTTTGCTGCAAGTCTAGTTTGTCGGGGGTATTTATGTTGAGGGTGTAAACATCAGTAAGTTCATCGGAGCACATTCCGTTGAAGTACTTGTACAACAAGCACAGGGATGCAAAATGTCAGTGATGCGACAGGGACTGGTTCTGGTTAGACAGTGTGGGACATATTAGGTTTGAGACTCTTTTTTTGTACGCCGTCCAATAGGTAGAGACAAGCGGTTGGTGCACCAGTCCAGATGTTTCAAGAATACTCTATGCATGGACAATTGGTAGCTTGGACAGGGTTTTCAAGTGTAGTTCGAAAAGTGAGGCTTGCCTTTCTTTACTATCTAGGGGCGGTCGGAAAAGTGGCGATTTGTGGAAGGGAATCTTAATGTAATTAAAACATGGGTCTCTGTAACTCGAAAAAAGAAGCCAGTCTCTGGGGTGAACATTAAAGTCCACAAATACATCGATTTGGGCTCAGATCCGAGGAAAGTTCCGCGTCTATACTATTTGAGACAAAATTGAATAATGTACAATTCTTGGTGCAGGGGAACGGTAGAGGAAATATAGATGACTAAAGCTGAAGTGAACAATCGAAGACAATGGACCTTACTATGGAAATTCCGCATCGGGACAAATGCTTCGATGCCTCCTTTGATTCATTGACTTACCTCCTCCTTTGCGCACTGTTTAGCAGAGTGAAAAACAGTTTTTCTCCAAGATGCATCTCTGGTGAGATATGTGAGGGATTCCCAATCAGCATGTTAGTTGTATCTCATTGTTTTAAGTAACAGTGCGTCGGTTCTGGGTAGGAGGTTGATGATGATGTCCACCATTCTTAAAAGGTGAATAGCATTCGCAACTGGACGATGGGCATCTCTCACACAAACATTGAACATTGTTTTCAATAATAAGTTGAAAAGTGATGCTTGTCTGCCTTTATGTGTCTAAATGATGCAGTATGTTCGTAAAACACACATTAGGCAGATTTTGAATTTACTAGTTTATGAAAAAAATTATATATATTATTCTTTTCCAAAGATCTTCTTAAATTCAAAAGAAAACTGACAAAACTTGTGCATAAAACAAAAAAAGCCAACACAAATGATTTTATAAAATATCAAATTTTATTAACAGGGAATATATATATATATATATATATATATATAACAATTCAAGAACACAAAAATCAGAAAACATTTGTTAGGGTAGTGTTTGATATGAAGGATATTTATCTATCTCTGAAAAAAACACAACAGCAATATAAACAAATGAAATAAGATAGCAACACTTTTAGAGCTGATAGGCGACCCAAGAATTATTGTGTTGTCCCGTTCAGTTATTAAGACGGATCCCAGGGCGAGTCGTAGGCCATCTATTCCCCGTTGAAACTCCACGATGGAACAGTTCAAGTTGATTATTTCAGATTTGTTAGGGTTAACTAACAAACCAATTTGTGCCAGAGCTGGGACGATCCGTTCAATGTTGTCTAACTCCACTCTCTTGCGGAAGCACGTAAATAGAAACAAAAGAAAGTGTTATCTTTTGGAAGGACCCTATTTAGGGTTCCAGTTTCTGGATATGATTTTGGGGGAGCCGACTTTTGAGAGACATTTTTAAGGAAAACTGTTTTAAGTAATATTTAAATGTGCGAGAGACATGCAAAAGTCGATATCCATTTCATATGAAAGTAGAAAGTTCTTTTGTCTACTGTCCTTTTATTGCCAGCCTTATCAGATGAGATCTTGTTGGTATCAATCCAGATATCAGATGAGATCTTGTTGGTATCAATCCAGATATCAGATGAGATCTTGTTGGTATCAATCCAGATATCAGATGAGATCTTGTTGTATCAATCCAGATATCAGATGAGATCTTGTTGGTATCAATCCAGATATCAGATGAGATCTTGTTGGTATCAATCCAGATATCACGCAGACAGTGATATCCTATGTTATTCTCCTTGGCGTAAACTTGACAATGCTGTTTAAGTTATTACTTCAAAAACCCCTAATATTTCATTTTTTCGATAGAAAATGTTCTGTTTGGAGAGAATGAGAGAGTTCTTTTCCAATAACAAAGTTTTTCGAAGTTTAGTTCATTTTTTTAAAAACAAAATATCGAAAGAAACACTTTTTACGGCGACATCAAAATTGTGTTTCATTTTTTGGGCATCCACTTTTTTGTCATGTAAACTCTTGTATATATGTATATATATATAAAACAATCCAGGAACACTAAAATCAGAAGACATTTGTTAGGGTAGTGTTTGATATGAAGGATATTTGTCTATCTCTGAAAAGAACACATAACAGCAATATAAGCAAATAAAATAAGATAATATTCTTCAGGGAGGTCAGACACTCTTATTCTCTCGGTTAGAATCTCTTTTGAGCTACTGCTCCATTTCTCGTACATCGAGTAATAGTAGCAGTGTAGTAATATCCTTTTTTGTGCAACTGCCCACTTTTGGGATGTTAGGCCCTTTGTATTCCTTCTTTTGGTCGTTGCTTGTGGTGGAGTCTGGGTGCCAGAGTATTTTTCATCAAGGCCTGGTGGCTGTCCCTGTCTGGCCTCTGACATGTCCATATTGACATTTTAAGAGGAAAAAAGGTTTGTACCATTGCATAACTCTTCCCGCCTGGTGCATAAACGAGTTGAGGGTCATTTTTATCCTTTATCTAATTAAGTTGATTGATATAAATTCTCTATTCCTGGAATTTCTTTTAAATCCCCGCTCTCACAGGTCGATTTGAAAAGCCTTGCGGACATCATGCAGAAGAACAGACTGCGTTGGTTGGGTCACATTGAGTGTAGCGATGGCAGGATTGCTAAAGTCCGATAGTTGAATGTGCCAGCAGAGAACATCACCACTGGCAGACCCAAGTTGACTTAGCAGGACGTAGTCAAACGTGATAGGAAGGCCATGGGTATGGATTCCATCGTCTTGCCGAGGAAGGAGTGGAGAGAAAGACTTAGATTTCAAGACTAGACAATCAGGCCCCACCCTCATCAATTGTGGCCTGATTCAACAAATAAACCGGTTGTTGTTGATGATGATGATGATGATGATGATGATGATGATGATGATGATGATGATGATGATGATGATGGAATGGTGCATTTAAAACCATCAGAAAGTTCTTGGAATTTTCGATGCATTGAATCAAATCCAAAAGTCAGTATCTTTTCATATGAAAGTAGAAAGTTCTTTTGTCTACTGTCATTTTATTGCCAGCCTTATCAGATGAGATCTTGTTGGTATCAATCCAGATATCAGATGAGATTTTGTTGGTATCAATCCAGATATCAGATGAGATTTTTTTGGTATCAATCCAGATATCAGATGAGATCTTGTTGGTATCAATCCAGATATCAGATGAGATCTTGTTGGTATCAATCCAGATATCAGATGAGATCTTGTTGGTATCAATCCAGATATCAGATGAGATCTTGTTGGTATCAATCCAGATATCAGATGAGATCTTGTTGGTATCAATCCAGATATCAGATGAGATCTTGTTGGTATCAATCCAGATATCAGATGAGATCTTGTTGGTATCAATCCAGATATCAGATGAGATCTTGTTGGTATCAATCCAGATATCAGATGAGATCTTGTTGTTATCAATCTAGATATCTTAAAATAACAAAATATGTTGACAGTGATATTCTATGTTATTTTCCTTGGCGAAAATATGAAAATGCTTCTTAAGTTATTACTTCAAAAACCCCTAATATTTCATTTTTTCGATAGAAAATGTTCTGTTTGGAGAGACAGAGAGAGAATGAGAGAGTTCCTTTCCAATAACAACATTTTTCGAAGTTTAGTTCATTTTTTAAAAACAAAATATCAAAAGAAACACTTTTTACGGCGACATCAAAATTGTGTTTCATTTTTTAGGCATCCACTTTTTTGTCACGTAAACTCTTTATATTTTTAATTACTAAATGTAACGAATATTTCATTAATAAATAATATTTTGACTTTTTTGTGAGATAAGTAATACTTTCATTTTTACAACCAGTATTCGGCAGGGTCTTCAGCTGAACACACTCCTTAATATTTCAGTTATCTACATTATTTAAAACTGTTTACCTCTCAACAACGATACATGGGGATCCACAGTAATATCGTGGTATATGGGATCTTACTTTTCCCCAAAACTTAAAAACTGTTTATTCCACAAACCGAGCAATTAAGATTGGAGAGCCCACTTCAGCACCGCTGTTAGGGTTAGGGTTAAGTGTTGCAAAAGGTTTCATAATTATTTTATTTTATAGAGATGCTCATAAAATTGTAAATACATCAGAATGTCTTCGAAAAGTCCCGGTTGGCAATATTTATATTCTACTATATCGTTGGGGTCTGCGATCGCGCCAGGCATTCATAAACAGAAAATACAAAGTTTTACTCTTTTAGAATTTGAAAATTGATGATTACAAAAAAATACAAAATAGTAATATGGGGTTCAGCGTTTGATTTGCTTTGATGAAAAGTTTAAAATAGAGACTTATGGAAAGTAAAAAATTAAAATAGTAATATTTGGTCGAGGTGTGAGAGCACAAGTTTCTGGGCTTGCTCACTTTTCACCAGGCAACACAGGGACACGATGGGTCTTGCTAACGTACACAAAAGACATATATATGCAAAATTAGACATAAATCTTCCTGACGTAGGTAAGCGGCCATGGCAGAAAAACTCCAATAACTTCAATGAATATGTAAAACCAAGCCATTGGACTATGGCACCCACTACCTTCTGGTATCTCCGATAGGAGAAAAGTATATCGAAGTAAACCAAGAAACTAAATCTGCCGTGGAGCCTTTATGGCGGTAACATATAACAATTACTTTTTTCCAGCATCTCCTGCAGGCAAGGTTGCTAAGGTATTCATTTGGCCTTATCAATGATGCACAGAAGGGAATCCTTATGTCTGCACAGTTAAGGATCTTCATACAAATTGCCCAGGCTCGCAGCCTAGGGAGCCAACTTCAGTACTGCTGTTTGCAGCGTCAGAAACAACACAGTACAATGTGCCCCGCCCTCTCTGGAAAAAACCAACCAGCAGACTGAAAAATCTGTACCCCCCCCCAAATAAAAACACAATGAAAAAAAAAACAACAAATCTTGCGATTAGCAAGCTGAAATGGCAGTACAATGTGCCCTGCCCTCTCTGATGATCAACAACGAGTCAATGACGCCATTAAAAGAAGCTCAAAAGCTTAACATCGATGTAGCTACACTAAAGCACAGTGGGCTGGAGCCTGGAAATTACCAAAAATGGACTCTTATCAGGCATCAATGGCTCTGAGTGCTTCAGAAACTAGAAAAAAAATCAAGTTTGACAAAAAAAAAAGTAAGGCAAAAGCTCAACTCCAAGAAAAATGGTGAAGGTTAGAAGATCGGCAATATTTCAATTTCGCGATAACCTTAGCTCAATGGTTTCGCGGAAACTGTATTTTGCCAATAAATCTGTCAAAGATTAAGAAATAACAAAATTATCCAATTAAACCTAATTCTTTCATACTAAACCATGAATGTACCAAGTTCACTTAATCTAATCAAATATAAGGGTGTACCGTCTTCAAATGCCAAAAAAAATCGAGGTTTTTTTCAACCAAAATTTGCCGCCTATCTGTAAAACTTTCAAAATACCACAAGCCAGATTTACTCCAGTGTATATTTTCTGCAAATATAGGTCTCAGTGCCTTAGAAAATGTATATATGAAATAATGTGACTTTGGCAATTAGAAAAAATGAATTTCACACAAAAGTCAAGTTTTAAAAATCGATTTCAAGCAGTTTCCAGGACTTCTATTTTCCATTTTCTTGAATAATTTGTGTTTGAATAAAGTTCTAGGACTAAAATTCCACACTGAGAAGTTCTATTCTCTAAACTCAGACTGTGGTAATATTAAATGGAGCCAGAAGTCACCCAACAATGCCCTATATAAGAATAGTATTAAAATTTGGTGGAGAAGAATGTCTGCGTCCATTGCTTTTATTTTATTTCACGTCGTCATTGTCGATTAAGTAGAAAAGAATTATTGCCATCCAAGACTTTTCTGATACATCATGAGGTATATTGACCCTCATGAGTATTTTTACAAAAGAAAATTAATATGCAAGGTGTTGGATAAAACAAGGCCACGGATCACATCAAAATTCATATATTTGAGGAGCGGATCATTGACCGACACAATAATGGTAACAACTGCAGTTTTTATGGCTGTAAACATATGGACATTTCTTATCATATATCTTTTCCGAGAACTGGGATATTTTCAAGAACCAGAATCTTCCAATTCGTGAAACGATTCACATCCACAACAAAGTCCTGGACTAGTATCCCTTAGAGTAAAACAACCGGAAAATTTGGATATTCCTAACTCTTTGGGATCTTTTCTAGGCCCGGAATCTTCACATCTGCGAAACGATTCCAGTGCTCAACAACGTCCTGGACAAGGTTTCCTTTAGAGTTGATGAACCGTAAAATTTGCATATTTACAACGTATTTCTATCAAAAACCCATAATATGCAAGGTGTTCTATGTAAAAAAGCTGCGAATCACATTAAAATTGATACATATGAGGAGCGGAACCATTGGCTGCCACAATGATGGTAACAACTGCAGTTGTTGTGGCCATTAACCTATGGACACTGTTTCTCATATTATGTTTACGAGGACTACGATATGTTCGCGAAGCGGAACCTTTCCACAGGAGAGGAAAGAACTCTCTACTTTCATATGAAAAGATATCGACTTTTCGATTACATTCAATGCATCGAATATTTCAAGAACTTTCACATGGTTTTAAATTCATCATTCCAGGACTAGAGAATTTATATCAATCAACTGAAATCGACTCTGGACTTGTATATTCGGCCGAATTGCACCAAAATATATTTTGACATTGTCCACTTTCTACTTTTGTGTATATGAACATACAAGGGGCCTAACATCCCAAAAGTGGGCAGTTGCACAAAAAAGGATATTACTACACTGCTACTATTACTCGATGTACGAGAAATGGAGCAGTAGCTCAAAAGAGATTCTAACCGAGAGAATAAGAGTGTCTGACCTCCCTGAAGAATATTATTATCTTATTTCATTTGCTTATATTGCTGCTATGTGTTCTTTACAGAGAGAAAAAAGACAATGATCGATGCTATTCTGCCAGGTTTCGCCAATGTCTACCGGGTTGAAAATGGTTTAGCAATTCTTGCTTACCTGGTGCAAGCAGTCATAATAATCGGCCCACAAATAGGAAAAAACACGATAAATATCAGATGGATAAAAATGACCGCGTCCATTGTGCAAATTTTTTTACTCGCCGCCATTGTCGATATAGTAGTATATAAATATTGCCAGCCGGAACTTTTGGTACACATAATAAATTATCTAGACCCTTATGTGTATTTCTATCAAAAACCCCTAATATGCAAGGTGTTGCATGTAAAAAAGCCGGGAATCACTTTAAAATTGATATATATGAGAAGTGGATCCTTGGCTGTCACAATGATGGTAACAACTGCAGTTGTTGTGGCCATTAATCTATGGACACTGTTTCTCATATTATGTTTACGAGGACTGGGATATGTTCGCGAAGCGGAACCTTTCCACAGGAGAGGAAAGAACTTTCTACTTTCAGATGTTTATAAATTTCACACTGGGAAGTTTTTCCCCTCAACACAGACTGTGGTGATGTTAAATGGAGCCAGAAGTCACCCAACAATGCCCTATATAAGAATAGTATTAGAATTCGGTGGAGAAGAATGTCTGCGTCCATTGCTTTTATTTTATTTCACGTCGTCATTGTCGATTAAGTAGAAAAGAATTATTGCCATCCAAGACTTCTCTGATACATCATGAGGTATATTGACCCTCATGAGTATTTTTACAAAAGAAAATTAATATGCAAGGTGTTGGATAAAACAAGGCCACGGATCACATCAAAATTCATATATTTGAGGAGCGGATCATTGACCGACACAATGATGGTAACAACTGCAGTTTTTATGGCTGTAAACATATGGACATTTCTTATCATATATCTTTTCTGAAGACCTGGGATATTTTCAAGAACCAGAATCTTCCAATTCGTGAAACGATTCACATCCTCAACAACGTCCTGGACTAGTATCCTTTAGAGTTAAACAACCGGAAAATTTGGATATTCATAACTTTTGGGATCTTTTCTAGGCCCGGAATCTTCACATCCGTGAAACAATTCCAGTGCTCAACAACGTCCTGGACAAGTTTTCCTTTAGAGTTGAGGAACCGGAAAACTTGGATATTTACAACACTTTGGGAGACACGAGGTATTTTAATGAATCGGAATATGATTTAAACCTCAAATCTTTTACAAGACCTCCAACTTATGAAAATTAGAATCCTTTAATTAAAATAATTTTTTTAATTTAGTAAGTAGGTACTTCTACAGAATGTGATCCGTCAGAAACAACACGGCAGACAGCAGTTACGAGTAATAAGCTAGGAACTACTAGCGTACCTGTAGACGCAACGGGTTGTCTCCGTCGGTGGGAGAGACTATCGCAGTCCCACTGGCAAGCTACTTCCCACCTCAAACAAGCAGCCTCCAAAAGAAAGGTGCTAACCGGTCACAGTCTACCTGCTTCAATGGGTACTTGGACCTAGGGAAAAGACCAATAAGCAGACTGAAAATCCTTCACCCCAGCACTAAAAAAAGGCAATGATAAACAAACCATAGATCTTGAGATTAGCAAGCTGAAATGGCAGTAGAATGTGCCTTGGCCTCTCTGATGATCAACAACAGGTCAATGACTCCATTAAAAGGAGCTCAAAAGGCTTAACATCGCTGTAGCTACACTAAAGCACAGTGGGCTGGAGCCAGCCTGGAAATTACCAAAAATGGACTCTTATCAGGCATCAATGGCTCTGAGTGCTTCAGAAACTAGAAAAAAAATCACCTTTGACAAAAAAAATAGTAAAGCAAAAGCTCAACTCCAAGAAAAATGGTGAACGTTAGAAGATCGGCAATATTTCAATTTTGCGATAACCTTTATATCAATCAGCTGGACTCTGGACTTGTATATTCGGCCGAATTGCACCAAAATATATTTTGATATCGGCCACTTTCAACTTTTGTGTATATGAACATACAAGGGGCCTAACATCCCAAAAGTGGGCAGTTGCACAAAAAAGGATATTACTACACTGCTACTATTACTCGATGTACGAGAAATGGAGCAGTAGCTCAAAAGAGATTCTAACCGAGAGAATAAGCGTCTCTTACCTCCCTGAAGAATATTATTATCTTATTTCATTTGCTTATATTGCTGCTATGTGTTCTTTACAGAGAGAAAAAAGACAATGATCGATGCTATTCTGCCAGGTTTCGCCAATGTCTACCGGGTTGAAAATGGTTTAGCAATTCTTGCTTACCTGGTGCAAGCAGTCATAATAATCGGCCCACAAATAGGAAAAAACACGATAAATATCAGATGGATAAAAATGACCGCGTCCATTGTGCAAATTTTTTTACTCGCCGCCATCGTCGATATAGTAGTATATAAATATTGCCAGCCGGAACTTTTGGTACACATAATAAATTATCTAGACCCTTATGTGTATTTCTATCAAAAACCCCTAATATGCAAGGTGTTGCATGTAAAAAAGCCGGGAATCACTTTAAAATTGATATATATGAGAAGTGGATCCTTGGCTGTCACAATGATGGTAACAACTGCAGTTGTTGTGGCCATTAATCTATGGACACTGTTTCTCATATTATGTTTACGAGGACTGGGATATGTTCGCGAAGCGGAACCTTTCCACAGGAGAGGAAAGAACTTTCTACTTTCAGATGTTTATAAATTTCACACTGGGAAGTTTTTCCCCTCAACACAGACTGTGGTGATGTTAAATGGAGCCAGAAGTCACCCAACAATGCCCTATATAAGAATAGTATTAGAATTCGGTGGAGAAGAATGTCTGCGTCCATTGCTTTTATTTTATTTCACGTCGTCATTGTCGATTAAGTAGAAAAGAATTATTGCCATCCAAGACTTCTCTGATACATCATGAGGTATATTGACCCTCATGAGTATTTTTACAAAAGAAAATTAATATGCAAGGTGTTGGATAAAACAAGGCCACGGATCACATCAAAATTCATATATTTGAGGAGCGGATCATTGACCGACACAATGATGGTAACAACTGCAGTTTTTATGGCTGTAAACATATGGACATTTCTTATCATATATCTTTTCTGAAGACCTGGGATATTTTCAAGAACCAGAATCTTCCAATTCGTGAAACGATTCACATCCTCAACAACGTCCTGGACTAGTATCCTTTAGAGTTAAACAACCGGAAAATTTGGATATTCATAACTTTTGGGATCTTTTCTAGGCCCGGAATCTTCACATCCGTGAAACAATTCCAGTGCTCAACAACGTCCTGGACAAGTTTTCCTTTAGAGTTGAGGAACCGGAAAACTTGGATATTTACAACACTTTGGGAGACACGAGGTATTTTAATGAATCGGAATATGATTTAAACCTCAAATCTTTTACAAGACCTCCAACTTATGAAAATTAGAATCCTTTAATTAAAATAATTTTTTTAATTTAGTAAGTAGGTACTTCTACAGAATGTGATCCGTCAGAAACAACACGGCAGACAGCAGTTACGAGTAATAAGCTAGGAACTACTAGCGTACCTGTAGACGCAACGGGTTGTCTCCGTCGGTGGGAGAGACTATCGCAGTCCCACTGGCAAGCTACTTCCCACCTCAAACAAGCAGCCTCCAAAAGAAAGGTGCTAACCGGTCACAGTCTACCTGCTTCAATGGGTACTTGGACCTAGGGAAAAGACCAATAAGCAGACTGAAAATCCTTCACCCCAGCACTAAAAAAAGGCAATGATAAACAAACCATAGATCTTGAGATTAGCAAGCTGAAATGGCAGTAGAATGTGCCTTGGCCTCTCTGATGATCAACAACAGGTCAATGACTCCATTAAAAGGAGCTCAAAAGGCTTAACATCGCTGTAGCTACACTAAAGCACAGTGGGCTGGAGCCAGCCTGGAAATTACCAAAAATGGACTCTTATCAGGCATCAATGGCTCTGAGTGCTTCAGAAACTAGAAAAAAAATCACCTTTGACAAAAAAAATAGTAAAGCAAAAGCTCAACTCCAAGAAAAATGGTGAACGTTAGAAGATCGGCAATATTTCAATTTTGCGATAACCTTTATATCAATCAGCTGGACTCTGGACTTGTATATTCGGCCGAATTGCACCAAAATATATTTTGATATCGGCCACTTTCAACTTTTGTGTATATGAACATACAAGGGGCCTAACATCCCAAAAGTGGGCAGTTGCACAAAAAAGGATATTACTACACTGCTACTATTACTCGATGTACGAGAAATGGAGCAGTAGCTCAAAAGAGATTCTAACCGAGAGAATAAGCGTCTCTTACCTCCCTGAAGAATATTATTATCTTATTTCATTTGCTTATATTGCTGCTATGTGTTCTTTACAGAGAGAAAAAAGACAATGATCGATGCTATTCTGCCAGGTTTCGCCAATGTCTACCGGGTTGAAAATGGTTTAGCAATTCTTGCTTACCTGGTGCAAGCAGTCATAATAATCGGCCCACAAATAGGAAAAAACACGATAAATATCAGATGGATAAAAATGACCGCGTCCATTGTGCAAATTTTTTTACTCGCCGCCATCGTCGATATAGTAGTATATAAATATTGCCAGCCGGAACTTTTGGTACACATAATAAATTATCTAGACCCTTATGTGTATTTCTATCAAAAACCCCTAATATGCAAGGTGTTGCATGTAAAAAAGCCGGGAATCACTTTAAAATTGATATATATGAGAAGTGGATCCTTGGCTGTCACAATGATGGTAACAACTGCAGTTGTTGTGGCCATTAATCTATGGACACTGTTTCTCATATTATGTTTACGAGGACTGGGATATGTTCGCGAAGCGGAACCTTTCCACAGGAGAGGAAAGAACTTTCTACTTTCAGATGTTTATAAATTTCACACTGGGAAGTTTTTCCCCTCAACACAGACTGTGGTGATGTTAAATGGAGCCAGAAGTCACCCAACAATGCCCTATATAAGAATAGTATTAGAATTCGGTGGAGAAGAATGTCTGCGTCCATTGCTTTTATTTTATTTCACGTCGTCATTGTCGATTAAGTAGAAAAGAATTATTGCCATCCAAGACTTCTCTGATACATCATGAGGTATATTGACCCTCATGAGTATTTTTACAAAAGAAAATTAATATGCAAGGTGTTGGATAAAACAAGGCCACGGATCACATCAAAATTCATATATTTGAGGAGCGGATCATTGACCGACACAATGATGGTAACAACTGCAGTTTTTATGGCTGTAAACATATGGACATTTCTTATCATATATCTTTTCTGAAGACCTGGGATATTTTCAAGAACCAGAATCTTCCAATTCGTGAAACGATTCACATCCTCAACAACGTCCTGGACTAGTATCCTTTAGAGTTAAACAACCGGAAAATTTGGATATTCATAACTTTTGGGATCTTTTCTAGGCCCGGAATCTTCACATCCGTGAAACAATTCCAGTGCTCAACAACGTCCTGGACAAG
The DNA here is from genome assembly GCA_963556195.1 of Sepiola atlantica. Lineage (NCBI taxonomy): Eukaryota > Metazoa > Mollusca > Cephalopoda > Sepiida > Sepiolidae > Sepiola > Sepiola atlantica. Next base: position 75,668,112 of record OY744538.1, on the reverse strand, counting down.
TTTTCCTTTAGAGTTGAGGAACCGGAAAACTTGGATATTTACAACACTTTGGGAGACACGAGGTATTTTAATGAATCGGAATATGATTTAAACCTCAAATCTTTTACAAGACCTCCAACTTATGAAAATTAGAATCCTTTAATTAAAATAATTTTTTTAATTTAGTAAGTAGGTACTTCTACAGAATGTGATCCGTCAGAAACAACACGGCAGACAGCAGTTACGAGTAATAAGCTAGGAACTACTAGCGTACCTGTAGACGCAACGGGTTGTCTCCGTCGGTGGGAGAGACTATCGCAGTCCCACTGGCAAGCTACTTCCCACCTCAAACAAGCAGCCTCCAAAAGAAAGGTGCTAACCGGTCACAGTCTACCTGCTTCAATGGGTACTTGGACCTAGGGAAAAGACCAATAAGCAGACTGAAAATCCTTCACCCCAGCACTAAAAAAAGGCAATGATAAACAAACCATAGATCTTGAGATTAGCAAGCTGAAATGGCAGTAGAATGTGCCTTGGCCTCTCTGATGATCAACAACAGGTCAATGACTCCATTAAAAGGAGCTCAAAAGGCTTAACATCGCTGTAGCTACACTAAAGCACAGTGGGCTGGAGCCAGCCTGGAAATTACCAAAAATGGACTCTTATCAGGCATCAATGGCTCTGAGTGCTTCAGAAACTAGAAAAAAAATCACCTTTGACAAAAAAAATAGTAAAGCAAAAGCTCAACTCCAAGAAAAATGGTGAACGTTAGAAGATCGGCAATATTTCAATTTTGCGATAACCTTTATATCAATCAGCTGGACTCTGGACTTGTATATTCGGCCGAATTGCACCAAAATATATTTTGATATCGGCCACTTTCAACTTTTGTGTATATGAACATACAAGGGGCCTAACATCCCAAAAGTGGGCAGTTGCACAAAAAAGGATATTACTACACTGCTACTATTACTCGATGTACGAGAAATGGAGCAGTAGCTCAAAAGAGATTCTAACCGAGAGAATAAGCGTCTCTTACCTCCCTGAAGAATATTATTATCTTATTTCATTTGCTTATATTGCTGCTATGTGTTCTTTACAGAGAGAAAAAAGACAATGATCGATGCTATTCTGCCAGGTTTCACCAATGTCTACCGGGTTGAAAATGGTTTAGCAATTCTTGCTTACCTGGTGCAAGCAGTCATAATAATCGGCCCACAAATAGGAAAAAACACGATAAATATCAGATGGATAAAAATGACCGCGTCCATTGTGCAAATTTTTTTACTCGCCGCCATCGTCGATATAGTAGTATATAAATATTGCCAGCCGGAACTTTTGGTACACATAATAAATTATCTAGACCCTTATGTGTATTTCTATCAAAAACCCCTAATATGCAAGGTGTTGCATGTAAAAAAGCCGGGAATCACTTTAAAATTGATATATATGAGAAGTGGATCCTTGGCTGTCACAATGATGGTAACAACTGCAGTTGTTGTGGCCATTAATCTATGGACACTGTTTCTCATATTATGTTTACGAGGACTGGGATATGTTCGCGAAGCGGAACCTTTCCACAGGAGAGGAAAGAACTTTCTACTTTCAGATGTTTATAAATTTCACACTGGGAAGTTTTTCCCCTCAACACAGACTGTGGTGATGTTAAATGGAGCCAGAAGTCACCCAACAATGCCCTATATAAGAATAGTATTAGAATTCGGTGGAGAAGAATGTCTGCGTCCATTGCTTTTATTTTATTTCACGTCGTCATTGTCGATTAAGTAGAAAAGAATTATTGCCATCCAAGACTTCTCTGATACATCATGAGGTATATTGACCCTCATGAGTATTTTTACAAAAGAAAATTAATATGCAAGGTGTTGGATAAAACAAGGCCACGGATCACATCAAAATTCATATATTTGAGGAGCGGATCATTGACCGACACAATGATGGTAACAACTGCAGTTTTTATGGCTGTAAACATATGGACATTTCTTATCATATATCTTTTCTGAAGACCTGGGATATTTTCAAGAACCAGAATCTTCCAATTCGTGAAACGATTCACATCCTCAACAACGTCCTGGACTAGTATCCTTTAGAGTTAAACAACCGGAAAATTTGGATATTCATAACTTTTGGGATCTTTTCTAGGCCCGGAATCTTCACATCCGTGAAACAATTCCAGTGCTCAACAACGTCCTGGACAAGTTTTCCTTTAGAGTTGAGGAACCGGAAAACTTGGATATTTACAACACTTTGGGAGACACGAGGTATTTTAATGAATCGGAATATGATTTAAACCTCAAATCTTTTACAAGACCTCCAACTTATGAAAATTAGAATCCTTTAATTAAAATAATTTTTTTAATTTAGTAAGTAGGTACTTCTACAGAATGTGATCCGTCAGAAACAACACGGCAGACAGCAGTTACGAGTAATAAGCTAGGAACTACTAGCGTACCTGTAGACGCAACGGGTTGTCTCCGTCGGTGGGAGAGACTATCGCAGTCCCACTGGCAAGCTACTTCCCACCTCAAACAAGCAGCCTCCAAAAGAAAGGTGCTAACCGGTCACAGTCTACCTGCTTCAATGGGTACTTGGACCTAGGGAAAAGACCAATAAGCAGACTGAAAATCCTTCACCCCAGCACTAAAAAAAGGCAATGATAAACAAACCATAGATCTTGAGATTAGCAAGCTGAAATGGCAGTAGAATGTGCCTTGGCCTCTCTGATGATCAACAACAGGTCAATGACTCCATTAAAAGGAGCTCAAAAGGCTTAACATCGCTGTAGCTACACTAAAGCACAGTGGGCTGGAGCCAGCCTGGAAATTACCAAAAATGGACTCTTATCAGGCATCAATGGCTCTGAGTGCTTCAGAAACTAGAAAAAAAATCACCTTTGACAAAAAAAATAGTAAAGCAAAAGCTCAACTCCAAGAAAAATGGTGAACGTTAGAAGATCGGCAATATTTCAATTTTGCGATAACCTTTATATCAATCAGCTGGACTCTGGACTTGTATATTCGGCCGAATTGCACCAAAATATATTTTGATATCGGCCACTTTCAACTTTTGTGTATATGAACATACAAGGGGCCTAACATCCCAAAAGTGGGCAGTTGCACAAAAAAGGATATTACTACACTGCTACTATTACTCGATGTACGAGAAATGGAGCAGTAGCTCAAAAGAGATTCTAACCGAGAGAATAAGAGTGTCTTACCTCCCTGAGGAATATTATTATCTTATTTCATTTGCTTATATTGCTGCTATGTGTTCTTTACAGAGAGAAAAAAGACAATGATCGATGCTATTCTGCCAGGTTTCGCCAATGTCTACCGGGTTGAAAATGGTTTAGCAATTCTTGCTTACCTGGTGCAAGCAGTCATAATAATCGGCCCACAAATAGGAAAAAACACGATAAATATCAGATGGATAAAAATGACCGCGTCCATTGTGCAAATTTTTTTACTCGCCGCCATCGTCGATATAGTAGTATATAAATATTGCCAGCCGGAACTTTTGGTACACATAATAAATTATCTAGACCCTTATGTGTATTTCTATCAAAAACCCCTAATATGCAAGGTGTTGCATGTAAAAAAGCCGGGAATCACTTTAAAATTGATATATATGAGAAGTGGATCCTTGGCTGTCACAATGATGGTAACAACTGCAGTTGTTGTGGCCATTAATCTATGGACACTGTTTCTCATATTATGTTTACGAGGACTGGGATATGTTCGCGAAGCGGAACCTTTCCACAGGAGAGGAAAGAACTTTCTACTTTCAGATGTTTATAAATTTCACACTGGGAAGTTTTTCCCCTCAACACAGACTGTGGTGATGTTAAATGGAGCCAGAAGTCACCCAACAATGCCCTATATAAGAATAGTATTAGAATTCGGTGGAGAAGAATGTCTGCGTCCATTGCTTTTATTTTATTTCACGTCGTCATTGTCGATTAAGTAGAAAAGAATTATTGCCATCCAAGACTTCTCTGATACATCATGAGGTATATTGACCCTCATGAGTATTTTTACAAAAGAAAATTAATATGCAAGGTGTTGGATAAAACAAGGCCACGGATCACATCAAAATTCATATATTTGAGGAGCGGATCATTGACCGACACAATGATGGTAACAACTGCAGTTTTTATGGCTGTAAACATATGGACATTTCTTATCATATATCTTTTCTGAAGACCTGGGATATTTTCAAGAACCAGAATCTTCCAATTCGTGAAACGATTCACATCCTCAACAACGTCCTGGACTAGTATCCTTTAGAGTTAAACAACCGGAAAATTTGGATATTCATAACTTTTGGGATCTTTTCTAGGCCCGGAATCTTCACATCCGTGAAACAATTCCAGTGCTCAACAACGTCCTGGACAAGTTTTCCTTTAGAGTTGAGGAACCGGAAAACTTGGATATTTACAACACTTTTTAATGAATCGGAATATGATTTAAACCTCAAATCTTTTACAAGACCTCCAACTTATGAAAATTAGAATCCTTTAATTAAAATAATTTTTTAAATTTAGTAAGTAGGTACTTCTACAGAATGTGATCCGTCAGAAACAACACGGCAGACAGCAGTTACGAGTAATAAGCTAGGAACTACTAGCGTACCTGTAGACGCAACGGGTTGTCTCCGTCGGTGGGAGAGACTATCGCAGTCCCACTGGCAAGCTACTTCCCACCTCAAACAAGCAGCCTCCAACAGAAAGGTGCTAACCGGTCACAGTCTACCTGCTTCAATGGGTACTTGGACCTAGGGAAAAGACCAATAAGCAGACTGAAAATCCTTCACCCCAGCACTAAAAAAAGGCAATGATAAACAAACCATAGATCTTGAGATTAGTAAGCTGAAATGGCAGTAGAATGTGCCTTGGCCTCTCTGATGATCAACAACAGGTCAATGACTCCATTAAAAGGAGCTCAAAAGGTTTAACATCGCTGTAGCTACACTAAAGCACAGTGGGCTGGAGCCAGCCTGGAAATTACCAAAAATGGACTCTTATCAGGCATCAATGGCTCTGAGTGCTTCAGAAACTAGAAAAAAAATCACCTTTGACAAAAAAAATAGTAAAGCAAAAGCTCAACTCCAAGAAAAATGGTGAACGTTAGAAGATCAGCAATATTTCAATTTTGCGATAACCTTTATATCAATCAGCTGGACTCTGGACTTGTATATTCGGCCGAATTGCACCAAAATATATTTTGATATCGGCCACTTTCAACTTTTGTGTATATGAACATACAAGGGGCCTAACATCCCAAAAGTGGGCAGTTGCACAAAAAAGGATATTACTACACTGCTACTATTACTCGATGTACGAGAAATGGAGCAGTAGCTCAAAAGAGATTCTAACCGAGAGAATAAGCGTCTCTTACCTCCCTGAAGAATATTATTATCTTATTTCATTTGCTTATATTGCTGCTATGTGTTCTTTACAGAGAGAAAAAAGACAATGATCGATGCTATTCTGCCAGGTTTCGCCAATGTCTACCGGGTTGAAAATGGTTTAGCAATTCTTGCTTACCTGGTGCAAGCAGTCATAATAATCGGCCCACAAATAGGAAAAAACACGATAAATATCAGATGGATAAAAATGACCGCGTCCATTGTGCAAATTATTTTACTCGCCGCCATCGTCAATATAGTAGTATATAAATATTGCCAGCCGGAACTTTTGGTACACATAATAAATTATCTAGACCCTTATGTGTATTTCTATCAAAAACCTCTAATATGCAAGGTGTTGCATGTAAAAAAGCCGGGAATCACTTTAAAATTGATATATATGAGAAGTGGATCCTTGGCTGTCACAATGATGGTAACAACTGCAGTTGTTGTGGCCATTAATCTATGGACACTGTTTCTCATATTATGTTTACGAGGACTGGGATATGTTCGCGAAGCGGAACCTTTCCACAGGAGAGGAAAGAACTCTCTACTTTCATATGAAAAGATATCGACTTTTCGATTCAATTCAATGCATCAATATTTCAAGAACTTCTAATGGTTTTAAATTCACCATTCCAGGAATAGAGAATTTATATCAATCAACTGAAATAGACTCTGGACTTGTATATTCGGCCGAATTGCACAAAAATATATTTTGACATCGTCCACTTTGGACTTTTGTGTATATGAACATTGTGTTCAATTTTTAAATTATAGTATTATTTTGAGTTCATTGAATATCATCCACGGATATTACTATCTTACTTCAATGGTTCTGCGGAAACTGTATTCTGCCAATAAATCTGTCAAAGGCTAAGAAAATGACAAAATTATCCCATTAAAACTAATTCTTTCATACTAAACCATAAATGTACCAAGTTCACTGAATCTAATCAAATATTAGGCTGTACAGTCTTCAAATGCCAAAGATTTGAGGTTTTCAGTCAAATATTTTGCTGAATTTTTATTATTTAAGCATAAAATCAAGGTTTTTTTCAACCAACATTTGCTGCATGTCTGTAAAAATTTCAAAATGCCCCAAGCCAAATTTACTCCAGTGTATATTTTCTGCAAATATAGATCTTAGTACCTTAGAAAATGTTTATAATATGAAATCGGACTTGTGGCAATTAGAAAAATGAATTTCATACAAAAGTCAAGTTTGAAAATCTATTGCAAGCCGTTTGTGGAGCGTCTATTTCAATTTTCTTGAATAATTTGTGTTTGAATCCAGTTTTAGAGCTCAAATTTCACACTGGGAAGTTTTTCCCCTCAACACAGACTGTGGTGATGTTAAATGGAGCCAGAAGTCACCCAACAATGCCCTATATAAGAATAGTATTAGAATTCGGTGGAGAAGAATGTCTGCGTCCATTGCTTTTATTTTATTTCACGTCGTCATTGTCGATTAAGTAGAAAAGAATTACTGCCAACCAAGACTTTTCTAATACATCATGAGGTATATTGACCCTCATGAGTATTTTTACAAAAGAAAATTAATATGCAAGGTGTTGGATAAAACAAGGCCACGGATCACATTAAAATTCATATATTTGAGGAGCGGATCATTGACCGACACAATAATGGTAACAACTGCAGTTTTTATGGCTGTAAACATATGGACATTTCTTATCATATATCTTTTCCAGAGACCTGGGATATTTTCAAGAACCAGAATCTTCCAATTCGTGAAACGATTCACATCCTCAACAACGTCCTGGACTAGTATCCCTTAGAGTTAAAGAACCGGAAAATTTGGATATTCATAACTTTTGGGATCTTTTCTAGGCCCGGAATCTTCACATCCGTGAAACAATTCCAGTGCTCAACAACGTCCTGGACAAGTTTTCCTTTAGAGTTGAGGAACCGGAAAACTTGGATATTTACAACACTTTGGGAGACACGAGGTATTTTAATGAATCGGAATATGATTTAAACCTCAAATCTTTTACAAGACCTCCAACTTATGAAAATTAGAATCCTTTAATTAAAATAATTTTTTTAATTTAGTAAATAGGTACTTCTACAGAATGTGATCCGTCAGAAACAACACGGGAGACAGCAGTTACGAGTAATAAGCTAGGAACTACTAGCGTACCTGTAGACGCAACGGGTTGTCTCCGTCGGTGGGAGAGACTATCGCAGTCCCACTGGCAAGCTACTTCCCACCTCAAACAAGCAGCCTCCAACAGAAAGGTGCTAACCGGTCACAGTCTACCTGCTTCAATGGGTACTTGGACCTAGGGAAAAGACCAATAAGCAGACTGAAAATCCTGCACCCCAGCACTAAAAAAAGGCAATGATAAACAAACCATAGATCTTGGGATTAGCAAGCTGAAATGGCAGTACAATGTGCCCTGGCCTCTTTGATGATCAACAACAGGTCAATGACTCCATTAACAGGAGCTAAAAAAGCTTAACATCAATGTAGCTACACTAAAGCACAGTGGGCTGGAGCATGGAAATTACCAAAAATGGACTCTTATCAGGCATCAATGGCTCTGAGTGCTTCAGAAACTAGAAAAAAAATCACCTTTGACAAGAAAATAGTAAAGCAAAAGCTCAACTCCAAGAAAAATGGTGAACGTTAGAAGATCGGCAATATTTCAATTTTGCGATAACCTTTATATCAATCAGCTGGACTCTGGACTTGCATATTCGGTCGAATTGCACCAAAATATATTTTGATATCGGCCACTTTCAACTTTTGTGTATATGAACATACAAGGGGCCTAACATCCCAAAAGTGGGCAGTTGCACAAAAAAGGATATTACTACACTGCTACTATTACTCGATGTACGAGAAATGGAGCAGTAGCTCAAAAGAGATTCTAACCGAGAAAATAAGAGTGTCTTACCTCCCTGAAGAATATTATTATCTTATTTCATTTGCTTATATTGCTGCTATGTGTTCTTTACAGAGAGAAAAAAGACAATGATCGATGCTATTCTGCCAGGTTTCGCCAATGTCTACCGGGTTGAAAATGGTTTAGCAATTCTTGCTTACCTGGTGCAAGCAGTCATAATAATCGGGCCACAAATAGGAAAAAACACGATAAATATCAGATGGATGAAAATGACCGCGTCCATTGTGCAAATTTTTTTACTCGCCGCCATCGTCGATATAGTAGTATATAAATATTGCCAGCTGGAACTTTTGGTACACATAATAAATTATCTAGACCCTTATGTGTATTTTTATCAAAAATCCCTAATATGCAAGGTGTTGCATGTAAAAAAAGCCGCGAATCACCTTAAAATTGATATATATGAGGAGCGGATCCTTGGCTGCCACAATGATGGTAACAACTGCAGTTGTTGTGGCCATTAATCTATGGACACTGTTTCTCATATTATGTTTACGAGGACTGGGATATGTTCGCGAAGCGGAACCTTTCCACAGGAGAGGAAAGAACTTTCTACTTTCATATGAAAAGATATCGACTTTTCGATTCAATTCAATGCATCGAATATTTCAAGAACTTCTAATGGTTTTAAATTCACCATTCCAGGAATAGAGAATTTATATCAATCAACTGAAATAGACTCTGGACTTGTATATTCGGCCGAATTGCACCAAAATATATTTTGACATCGTCCACTTTGGACTTTTGTGTATATGAACATTGTGTTCAATTTTTAAATTATAGTATTATTTTGAGTTCATTGAATATAATCCACGGATATTACTATCTTACTTCAATGGTTCTGCGGAAACTGTATTCTGCCAATAAATCTGTCAAAGGCTAAGAAAATGACAAAATTATCCCATCAAACCTAATTCTTTCATACTAAACCATAAATGTACCAAGTTCACTGAATCTAATCAAATATTAGGCTGTACAGTCTTCAAATGCCAAAGATTACAGGTTTTCAGTCAAACATTTTGCTGATTTTTGATTATTTAACCATAAAATAAAGGTTTTTTTCAACCAAAATTTGCCGCATGTCTGTAAAAATTTCAAAATTCCACAAGCCACATTTACTCCAGTGTATATTTTATTAAATATAGATCTTAGTACCTTAGAAAATGTTTATAATATGAAATCGGACTTGTGGCAATTAGAAAAAATGAATTTCATACAAAAGTCAAGTTTGAAAATCTGTTGCAAGCCGTTTCCGAAGCGTCTATTTCCATTTTCTTGAATAATTTGTGTTTGAATCAAGTTTTAGGGCTCAAATTTCACACTGGGAAGTTTTTCCCCTTAACTCAGACTTTGGTGATGTTAAATGGAGCCAGAAGTCACCCAACAGTGCCCTATATAAGAATAGTATTAAAATTCGGTGGAGAAGAATATCTTCGTCCATTGCGCTAATTTTATTTCACGTCGTCATTGTCGATTTAGTAGAAAAGAATTATTGTCAACCAGGACTTTTCGAATGCATCATGAGGTATATTGACCCTCATGAGTATTTTTACAAAAGAAAATTAATATGCAAGGTGTTGGATAAAACAAGGCCACGGATCACATTAAAATTCATATATTTGAGGAGCGGATCATTGACCGACACAATGATGGTAACAACTGCAGTTTTTATGGCTGTAAACATATGGACATTTCTTATCATATATCTTTTCCGAAGACCTGGGATATTTTCAAGAACCAGAATCTTCCAATTCGTGAAACGATTCACATCCTCAACAACGTCCTGGACTAGTATCCCTTAGAGTTAAACAACCGGAAAATTTGGATATTCATAATTTTGGGATCTTTTCTAGGCCCGGAATCTTCACATCCGTGAAACAATTCCAGTGCTCAACGACGTCCTGGACAAGTTTTCCTTTAGAGTTGAGGAACCGGAAAATTTGGATATTTACAACACTTTCGGAGACACAAGGTATTTTAATGAATCGGAATATGATTTAAACCTCAAATCTTTTACAAGACCTCCAACTTATGAAAATTAGAATCTTTTAATTAAAATAATTTTTTTAATTTAGTAAGTAGGTACTTCTACAGAATGTGATCCGTCAGAAACAACACGGGAGACAGCAGTTACGAGTAATAAGTTAGGAACTACTAGCGTACCTGTAGACGCAACGGGTTGTCTCCGTCGGTGGGAGAGACTATCGCAGTCCCACTGGCAAGCTACTTCCCGCCTCAAACGGGGCAGCCTCCAACAGAAAGGTGCTAACCGGTCACAGTCTACCTGCTTCAATGGGTACTTGGACCTAGGGAAAAGACCAATAAGCAGACTGAAAATCCTGCACCCCAGCACTAAAAAAAGGCAATGATAAACAAACCATAGATCTTGGGATTAGCAAGCTGAAATGGCAGTACAATGTGCCCTGGCCTCTTTGATGATCAACAACAGGTCAATGACTCCATTAACAGGAGCTAAAAAAGCTTAACATCAATGTAGCTACACTAAAGCACAGTGGGCTGGAGCATGGAAATTACCAAAAATGGACTCTTATCAGGCATCAATGGCTCTGAGTGCTTCAGAAACTAAAAAAAAATCACCTTTGACAAGAAAATAGTAAAGCAAAAGCTCAACTCCAAGAAAAATGGTGAACGTTAAAAGATCGGCAATATTTCAATTTTGCGATAACCTTTATATCAATCAGCTGGACTCTGGACTTGCATATTCGGTCGAATTGCACCAAAATATATTTTGACATGTTCCACTTTCAACTTTTGTGTATATGAACATACAAGGGGCCTAACATCCCAAAAGTGGGCAGTTGCACAAAAAAGGATATTACTACACTGCTACTATTACTCGATGTACGAGAAATGGAGCAGTAGCTCAAAAGAGATTCTAACCGAGAAAATAAGAGTGTCTTACCTCCCTGAGGAATATTATTATCTTATTTCATTTGCTTATATTGCTGCTATGTGTTCTTTACAGAGAGGAAAAAGACAATGATCTATGCTATTCTGCCAGGTTTCGCCAATGTCTACCGGGTTGAAAATGGTTTAGCAATTCTTGCTTACCTGGTGCAAGCAGTCATAATAATCGGGCCACAAATAGGAAAAAACACGATAAATATCAGATGGATGAAAATGACCGCGTCCATTGTGCAAATTTTTTTACTCGCCGCCATCGTCGATATAGTAGTATATAAATATTGCCAGCCGGAACTTTTGGTACACATAATAAATTATCTAGACCCTTATGTGTATTTTTATCAAAAACCCCTAATATGCAAGGTGTTGCATGTAAAAAAAGCCGCGAATCACCTTAAAATTGATATATATGAGGAGCGGATCCTTGGCTGCCACAATGATGGTAACAACTGCAGTTGTTGTGGCCATTAACCTATGGACACTGTTTCTCATATTATGTTTACGAGGACTGGGATATGTTCGCGAAGCGGAACCTTTCCACAGGAGAGGAAAGAACTTTCTACTTTCATATGAAAAGATATCGACTTTTCGATTCAATTCAATGCATCGAATATTTCAAGAACTTCTAATGGTTTTAAATTCACCATTCCAGGAATAGAGAATTTATATCAATCAACTGAAATAGACTCTGGACTTGTATATTCGGCCGAATTGCACCAAAATATATTTTGACATCGTCCACTTTGGACTTTTGTGTATATGAACATTGTGTTCAATTTTTAAATTATAGTATCATTTTGAGTTCATTGAATATAATCCACGGATATTACTATCTTACTTCAATGGTTCTGCGGAAACTGTATTCTGCCAATAAATCTGTCAAAGGCTAAGAAAATGACAAAATTATCCCATCAAACCTAATTCTTTCATACTAAACCATAAATGTACCAAGTTCACTGAATCTAATCAAATATTAGGCTGTACAGTCTTCAAATGCCAAAGATTTGAGGTTTTCAGTCAAATATTTTGATGATTTTTGATTATTTAACCATAAAATAAAGGTTTTTTTTAACCAAAATTTGCTGCATGTCTGTAAAAATTTCAAAATGCCACAAGCCAGATTTACTCCAGTGTATATTTTCTGCAAATATAGATCTTAGTACCTTAGAAAATGTTTATAATATGAAATCGGACTTGTGGCAATTAGAAAAATGAATTTCATACAAAAGTCAAGTTTGAAAATCTATTGCAAGCCGTTTCCGGAGCGTCTATTTCCATTTTCTTGAATAATTTGTGTTTGAATCCAGTTTTAGAGCTCAAATTTCACACTGGGAAGTTTTTCCCCTCAACACAGACTGTAATGATGTTAAATGGAGCCAGAAGTCACCCAACAATGCCCTATATAAGAATAGTATTAAAATTCGGTGGGGAAGAATATCTGCGTCCATTGCGCTAATTTTATTTCACGTCGTCATTGTCGATTAAGTAGAAAAGAATTATTGCCATCCAAGACTTCTCTGATACATCATGAGGTATATTGACCCTCATGAGTATTTTTACAAAAGAAAATTAATATGCAAGGTGTTGGATAAAACAAGGCCACGGATCACATTAAAATTCATATATTTGAGGAGCGGATCATTGACCGACACAATGATGGTAACAACTGCAGTTTTTATGGCTGTAAACATATGGACATTTCTTATCATATATCTTTTCCGAAGACCTGGGATATTTTCAAGAACCAGAATCTTCCAATTCGTGAAACGATTCACATCCTCAACAACGTCCTGGACTAGTATCCCTTAGAGTTAAACAACCGGAAAATTTGGATATTCATAACTTTTGGGATCTTTTCTAGGCCCGGAATCTTCACATCCGTGAAACAATTCCAGTGCTCAACGACGTCCTGGACAAGTTTCCCTTTAGAGTTTAGGAACCAGAAAAATTTGAATATTTACAACACTTTCGGACACACAGGTAATTTAATGAATCGGAATATGATTTAAACCTCAAATCTTTTACAAGACCTCCAACTTATGAAAATTAGAATCCTTTAATTTAAATAATTTTTTTAATTTAGTAAGTAGGTACTTCTACAGAATGTGATCCGTCAGAAACAACACGGGAGACAGCAGTTACGAGTAATAAGCTAGGAACTACTAGCGTACCTGTAGACGCAACGGGTTGTCTCCGTCGGTGGGAGAGACTATCGCAGTCCCACTGACAAGCTACTTCCCGACTCAAACGGGGCAGCCTCCAACAGAAAGGTGCTAACCGGTCACAGTCTACCTGCTTCAATGGGTACTTGGACTTAGGGAAAAGACCAATAAGCAGACTGAAAATCCTTCACCCCAGCACTAAAAAAAGGCAATGATAAACAAACCATAGATCTTGGGATTAGAAAGCTGAAATGGCAGTACAATGTGCCCTGGCCTCTTTGATGATCAACAACAGGTCAATGACTCCATTAAAAGGAGCTCAAAAGGCTTAACATCGATGTAGCTACACTAAAGCACAGTGGGCTGGAGCCAGCCTGGAAATTACCAAAAATGGACTCTTATCAGGCATCAATGGCTCTGAGTGCTTCAGAAAATAGAAAAAAAATCACCTTTGACAAAAAAAATCGTAAAGCAAAAGCTCAACTCCAAGAAAAATGGTGAACGTTAGAAGATCGGCAATATTTCAATTTTGCGATAACCTTTATATCAATCAGCTGGACTCTGGACTTGTATATTCGGCCGAATTGCACCAAAATATATTTTGACATGTTCCACTTTCAACTTTTGTGTATATGAACATACAAGGGGCCTAACATCCCAAAAGTGGGCAGTTGCACAAAAAAGGATATTACTACACTGCTACTATTACTCGATGTACGAGAAATGGAGCAGTAGCTCAAAAGAGATTCTAACCGAGAGAATAAGCGTCTCTTACCTCCCTGAAGAATATTATTATCTTATTTCATTTGCTTATATTGCTGCTATGTGTTCTTTACAGAGAGAAAAAAGACAATGATCGATGCTATTCTGCCAGGTTTCGCCAATGTCTACCGGGTTGAAAATGGTTTAGCAATTCTTGCTTACCTGGTGCAAGCAGTCATAATAATCGGCCCACAAATAGGAAAAAACACGATAAATATCAGATGGATGAAAATGACTGCGTCCATTGTGCAAATTTTTTTACTCGCCGCCATCGTCGATATAGTAGTATATAAATATTGCCAGCCGGAACTTTTGGTACACATAATAAATTATCTAGACCCTTATGTGTATTTTTATCAAAAACCCCTAATATGCAAGGTGTTGCATGTAAAAAAAGCCGCGAATCACCTTAAAATTGATATATATGAGGAGCGGATCCTTGGCTGCCACAATGATGGTAACAACTGCAGTTGTTGTGGCCATTAATCTATGGACACTGTTTCTCATATTATGTTTACGAGGACTGGGATATGTTCGCGAAGCGGAACCTTTCCACAGGAGAGGAAAGAACTCTCTACTTTCATATGAAAAGATATCGACTTTTCGATTCAATTCAATGCATCGAATATTTCAAGAACTTCTAATGGTTTTAAATTCACCATTCCAGGAATAGAGAATTTATATCAATCAACTGAAATAGACTCTGGACTTGTATATTCGGCCGAATTGCACCAAAATATATTTTGACATCGTCCACTTTGGACTTTTGTGTATATGAACATTGTGTTCAATTTTAAAATTATAGTATTATTTTGAGTTCATTGAATATCATCCACGGATATTACTATCTTACTGCAATGGTTCTGCGGAAACTGTATTCTGCCAATAAATCTGTCAAAGGCTAAGAAAATGACAAAATTATCCCATCAAAACTAATTCTTTCATACTAAACCATAAAGGTACCAAGTTCACTGAATCTAATCAAATATTAGGCTGTACAGTCTTCAAATGCCAAAGATTTGAGGTTTTCAGTCAAATATTTTGATGATTTTTGATTATTTAACCATAAAATCAAGGTTTTTTTTAACCAAAATTTGCTGCATGTCTGTAAAAATTTCAAAATGCCACAAGCCAGATTTACTCCAGTGTATATTTTCTGCAAATATAGATCTTAGTACCTTAGAAAATGTTTATAATATGAAATCGGACTTGTGGCAATTAGAAAAATGAATTTCATACAAAAGTCAAGTTTGAAAATCTATTGCAAGCCGTTTCCGGAGCGTCTATTTCCATTTTCTTGAATAATTTGTGTTTGAATCCAGTTTTAGAGCTCAAATTTCACACTGGGAAGTTTTCACCTCAACACAGACTGTGGTGATGTTAAATGGAGCCAGAAGTCACCCAACAATGTCCTATATAAGAAAAGTATTAAAATTCGGTGGAGAAGAATGTCTGCGTCCATTGCTTTTATTTTATTTCACGTCGTCATTGTCGATTAAGTAGAAAAGAATTATTGTCAACCAGGACTTTTCGAATGCATCATGAGGTATATTGACCCTCATGAGTATTTTTACAAAAGAAAATTAATATGCAAGGTGTTGGATAAAACAAGGCCACGGATCACATTAAAATTCATATATTTGAGGAGCGGATCATTGACCGACACAATGATGGTAACAACTGCAGTTTTTATGGCTATAAACATATGGACATTTCTTATCATATATCTTTTCCGAAGACCTGGGATATTTTCAAGAACCAGAATCTTCCAATTCGTGAAACGATTCACATCCTCAACAACGTCCTGGACTAGTATCCCTTAGAGTTAAACAACCGGAAAATTTGGATATTCATAACTTTTGGGATCTTTTCTAGGCCCGGAATCTTCACATCCGTGAAACAATTCCAGTGCTCAACGACGTCCTGGACAAGTTTTCCTTTAGAGTTGAGGAACCGGAAAATTTGGATATTTACAACACTTTCGGAGACACAAGGTATTTTAATGAATCGGAATATGATTTAAACCTCAAATCTTTTACAAGACCTCCAACTTATGAAAATTAGAATCCTTTAATTTAAATTATTTTTTAATTTAGTAAGTAGGTACTTCTACAGAATGTGATCCGTCAGAAACAACACGGGAGACAGCAGTTACGAGTAATAAGCTAGGAACTACTAGCGTACCTGTAGACGCAACGGGTTGTCTCCGTCGGTGGGAGAGACTATCGCAGTCCCACTGGCAAGCTACTTCCCGCCTCAAATGGGGCAGCCTCCAACAGAAAGGTGCTAACCGGTCACAGTCTACCTGCTTCAATGGGTACTTGGACCTAGGGAAAAGACCAATAAGCAGACTGAAAATCCTGCACCCCAGCACTAAAAAAAGGCAATGATAAACAAACCATAGATCTTGGGATTAGCAAGCTGAAATGGCAGTACAATGTGCCCTGGCCTCTTTGATGATCAACAACAGGTCAATGACTCCATTAAAAGGAGCTCAAAAGGCTTAACATCGATGTAGCTACACTAAAGCACAGTGGGCTGGAGCCAGCCTGGAAATTACCAAAAATGGACTCTTATCAGGCATCAATGGCTCTGAGTGCTTCAGAAAATAGAAAAAAAATCACCTTTGACAAAAAAAATAGTAAAGCAAAAGCTCAACTCCAAGAAAAATGGTGAACGTTAGAAGATCGGCAATATTTCAATTTTGCGATAACCTTTATATCAATCAGCTGGACTCTAGACTTGTATATTCGGCCGAATTGCACCAAAATATATTTTGACATGTTCCACTTTCAACTTTTGTGTATATGAACATACAAGGGGCCTAACATCCCAAAAGTGGGCAGTTGCACAAAAAAGGATATTACTACACTGCTACTATTACTCGATGTACGAGAAATGGAGCAGTAGCTCAAAAGAGATTCTAACCGAGAGAATAAGCGTGTCTTACCTCCCTGAGGAATATTATTATCTTATTTCATTTGCTTATATTCTGCTATGTGTTCTTTACAGAAAGAAAAAAGACAATGATCGATGCTATTCTGCCAGGTTTCGCCAATGTCTACCGGGTTGAAAATGGTTTAGCAATTCTTGCTTACTAGGTGCAAGCAGTCATAATAATCGGGCCACAAATAGGAAAAAACACGATAAATATCAGATGGATGAAAATGACCGCGTCCATTGTGCAAATTTTTTTACTCGCCGCCATCGTCGATATAGTAGTATATAAATATTGCCAGCCGGAACTTTTGGTACACATAATAAATTATCTAGACCCTTATGAGTATTTCTATCAAAAACCCCTAATATGCAAGATGTTGGATGTAAAAAAGCCGCGAATCACCTTAAAATTGAAACATATGAGGAGCGATTCCTTGTCTGCCAAAATGATGGTAACAACTGCAGTTGTTGTGGCCATTAACCTATGGACACTGTTTCTCATATTATGTTTACGAGGACTGGGATATGTTCGCGAAGCGGAACCTTTCCACAGGAGAGGAAAGAACTTTCTACTTTCATATGAAAAGATATCGACTTTTCGATTCAATTCAATGCATCGAATATTTCAAGAACTTCTAATGGTTTTAAATTCACCATTCCAGGAATAGAGAATTTATATCAATCAACTGAAATAGACTCTGGACTTGTATATTCGGCCGAATTGCACCAAAATATATTTTGACATCGTCCACTTTGGACTTTTGTGTATATGAACATTGTGTTCAATTTTTAAATTATAGTATTATTTTGAGTTCATTGAATATAATCCACGGATATTACTATCTTACTTCAATGGTTCTGCGGAAACTGTATTCTGCCAATAAATCTGTCAAAGGCTAAGAAAATGACAAAATTATCCCATCAAAACTAATTCTTTCATACTAAACCATAAATGTACCAAGTTCACTAGATCTAATCAAATATTAGGCTGTACAGTCTTCAAATGCCAAAGATTTGAGGTTTTCAGTCAAATATTTTGATGATTTTTGATTATTTAACCATAAAATAAAGGTTTTTTTTAACCAAAATTTGCTGCATGTCTGTAAAAATTTCAAAATGCCACAAGCCAGATTTACTCCAGTGTATATTTTCTGCAAATATAGATCTTAGTACCTTAGAAAATGTTTATAATATGAAATCGGACTTGTGGCAATTAGAAAAATGAATTTCATACAAAAGTCAAGTTTGAAAATCTATTGCAAGCCGTTTCCGGAGCGTCTATTTCCATTTTCTTGAATAATTTGTGTTTGAATCCAGTTTTAGAGCTCAAATTTCACACTGGGAAGTTTTCACCTCAACACAGACTGTGGTGATGTTAAATGGAGCCAGAAGTCACCCAACAATGTCCTATATAAGAAAAGTATTAAAATTCGGTGGAGAAGAATGTCTGCGTCCATTGCTTTTATTTTATTTCACGTCGTCATTGTCGATTAAGTAGAAAAGAATTACTGCCAACCAAGACTTTTCTAATACATCATGAGGTATATTGACCCTCATGAGTACTTTTACAAAAGAAAATTAATATGCAAGGTGTTGGATAAAACAAGGCCACGGATCACATTAAAATTCATATATTTGAGGAGCGGATCATTGACCGACACAATGATGGTAACAACTGCAGTTTTTATGGCTATAAACATATGGACATTTCTTATCATATATCTTTTCCGAAGACCTGGGATATTTTCAAGAACCAGAATCTTCCAATTCGTGAAACGATTCACATCCTCAACAACGTCCTGGACTAGTATCCCTTAGAGTTAAACAACCGGAAAATTTGGATATTCATAACTTTTGGGATCTTTTCTAGGCCCGGAATCTTCACATCCGTGAAACAATTCCAGTGCTCAACGACGTCCTGGACAAGTTTTCCTTTAGAGTTGAGGAACCGGAAAATTTGGATATTTACAACACTTTCGGAGACACAAGGTATTTTAATGAATCGGAATATGATTTAAACCTCAAATCTTTTACAAGACCTCCAACTTATGAAAATTAGAATCCTTTTATTTAAATTATTTTTTAATTTAGTAAGTAGGTACTTCTACAGAATGTGATCCGTCAGAAACAACACGGGAGACAGCAGTTACGAGTAATAAGCTAGGAACTACTAGCGTACCTGTAGACGCAACGGGTTGTCTCCGTCGGTGGGAGAGACTATCGCAGTCCCACTGGCAAGCTACTTCCCGCCTCAAACGGGGCAGCCTCCAACAGAAAGGTGCTAACCGGTCACAGTCTACCTGCTTCAATGGGTACTTGGACCTAGGGAAAAGACCAATAAGCAGACTGAAAATCCTGCACCCCAGCACTAAAAAAAGGCAATGATAAACAAACCATAGATCTTGGGATTAGCAAGCTGAAATGGCAGTACAATGTGCCCTGGCCTCTTTGATGATCAACAACAGGTCAATGACTCCATTAAAAGGAGCTCAAAAGGCTTAACATCGATGTAGCTACACTAAAGAACAGTGGGCTGGAGCCAGCCTGGAAATTACCAAAAATGGACTCTTATCAGGCATCAATGGCTCTGAGTGCTTCAGAAAATAGAAAAAAAATCACCTTTGACAAAAAAAATAGTAAAGCAAAAGCTCAACTCCAAGAAAAATGGTGAACGTTAGAAGATCGGCAATATTTCAATTTTGCGATAACCTTTATATCAATCAGCTGGACTCTAGACTTGTATATTCGGCCGAATTGCACCAAAATATATTTTGACATGTTCCACTTTCAACTTTTGTGTATATGAACATACAAGGGGCCTAACATCCCAAAAGTGGGCAGTTGCACAAAAAAGGATATTACTACACTGCTACTATTACTCGATGTACGAGAAATGGAGCAGTAGCTCAAAAGAGATTCTAACCGAGAGAATAAGCGTCTCTTACCTCCCTGAGGAATATTATTATCTTATTTCATTTGCTTATATTCTGCTATGTGTTCTTTACAGAAAGAAAAAAGACAATGATCGATGCTATTCTGCCAGGTTTCGCCAATGTCTACCGGGTTGAAAATGGTTTAGCAATTCTTGCTTACTAGGTGCAAGCAGTCATAATAATCGGGCCACAAATAGGAAAAAACACGATAAATATCAGATGGATGAAAATGACCGCGTCCATTGTGCAAATTTTTTTACTCGCCGCCATCGTCGATATAGTAGTATATAAATATTGCCAGCCGGAACTTTTGGTACACATAATAAATTATCTAGACCCTTATGTGTATTTCTATCAAAAACCCCTAATATGCAAGGTGTTGCATGTAAAAAAGCCGGGAATCACTTTAAAATTGATATATATGAGAAGTGGATCCTTGGCTGTCACAATGATGGTAACAACTGCAGTTGTTGTGGCCATTAATCTATGGACACTGTTTCTCATATTATGTTTACGAGGACTGGGATATGTTCGCGAAGCGGAACCTTTCCACAGGAGAGGAAAGAACTTTCTACTTTCAGATGTTTATAAATTTCACACTGGGAAGTTTTTCCCCTCAACACAGACTGTGGTGATGTTAAATGGAGCCAGAAGTCACCCAACAATGCCCTATATAAGAATAGTATTAGAATTCGGTGGAGAAGAATGTCTGCGTCCATTGCTTTTATTTTATTTCACGTCGTCATTGTCGATTAAGTAGAAAAGAATTATTGCCATCCAAGACTTTTCTGATACATCATGAGGTATATTGACCCTCATGAGTATTTTTACAAAAGAAAATTAATATGCAAGGTGTTGGATAAAACAAGGCCACGGATCACATTAAAATTCATATATTTGAGGAGCGGATCATTGACCGACACAATGATGGTAACAATTGCAGTTTTTATGGCTGTAAACATATGGACATTTCTTATCATATATCTTTTCTGAAGACCTGGGATATTTTCAAGAACCAGAATCTTCAAATGCGTGAAACGATTCACATCCTCAACAACGTCCTGGACTAGTATCCTTTAGAGTTAAACAACCGGAAAATTTGGATATTCATAACTTTTGGGATCTTTTCTAGGCCCGGAATCTTCACATCCGTGAAACAATTCCAGTGCTCAACAACGTCCTGGACAAGTTTTCCTTTAGAGTTGAGGAACCGGAAAACTTGGATATTTACAACACTTTGGGAGACACGAGGTATTTTAATGAATCGGAATATGATTTAAACCTCAAATCTTTTACAAGACCTCCAACTTATGAAAATTAGAATCCTTTAATTAAAATAATTTTTTTAATTTAGTAAGTAGGTACTTCTACAGAATGTGATCCGTCAGAAACAACACGGGAGACAGCAGTTACGAGTAATAAGCTAGGAACTACTAGCGTACCTGTAGACGCAACGGGTTGTCTCCGTCGGTGGGAGAGACTATCGCAGTCCCACTGGCAAGCTACTTCCCACCTCAAACAAGCAGCCTCCAAAAGAAAGGTGCTAACCGGTCACAGTCTACCTGCTTCAATGGGTACTTGGACCTAGGGAAAAGACCAATAAGCAGACTGAAAATCCTTCACCCCAGCACTAAAAAAAGGCAATGATAAACAAACCATAGATCTTGAGATTAGCAAGCTGAAATGGCAGTAGAATGTGCCTTGTCCTCTCTGATGATCAACAACAGGTCAATGACTCCATTAAAAGGAGCTCAAAAGGCTTAACATCGCTGTAGCTACACTAAAGCACAGTGGGCTGGAGCCAGCCTGGAAATTACCAAAAATGGACTCTTATCAGGCATCAATGGCTCTGAGTGCTTCAGAAACTAGAAAAAAAATCACCTTTGACAAAAAAAATAGTAAAGCAAAAGCTCAACTCCAAGAAAAATGGTGAACGTTAGAAGATCGGCAATATTTCAATTTTGCGATAACCTTTATATCAATCAGCTGGACTCTGGACTTGTATATTCGGCCGAATTGCACCAAAATATATTTTGATATCGGCCACTTTCAACTTTTGTGTATATGAACATACAAGGGGCCTAACATCCCAAAAGTGGGCAGTTGCACAAAAAAGGATATTACTACACTGCTACTATTCCTCGATGTACGAGAAATGGAGCAGTAGCTCAAAAGAGATTCTAACCGAGAGAATAAGCGTCTCTTACCTCCCTGAAGAATATTATTATCTTATTTCATTTGCTTATATTGCTGCTATGTGTTCTTTACAGAGAGAAAAAAGACAATGATCGATGCTATTCTGCCAGGTTTCGCCAATGTCTACCGGGTTGAAAATGGTTTAGCAATTCTTGCTTACCTGGTGCAAGCAGTCATAATAATCGGCCCACAAATAGGAAAAAACACGATAAATATCAGATAGATGAAAATGACCGCGTCCATTGTGCAAATTTTTTTACTCGCCGCCATCGTCAATATAGTAGTATATAAATATTGCCAGCCGGAACTTTTGGTACACATAATAAATTATCTAGACCCTTATGTGTATTTCTATCAAAAACCCCTAATATGCAAGGTGTTGCATGTAAAAAAGCCGGGAATCACTTTAAAATTGATATATATGAGGAGTGGATCCTTGGCTGTCACAATGATGGTAACAACTGCAGTTGTTGTGGCCATTAATCTATGGACACTGTTTCTGATTATGTTTACGAGGACTGGGATATGTTCGCGAAGCGGAACCTTTCCACAGGAGAGGAAAGAACTCTCTACTTTCATATGAAAAGATATCGACTTTTCGATTCAATTCAATGCATCGAATATTTCAAGAACTTCTAATGGTTTTAAATTCACCATTCCAGGAATAGAGAATTTATATCAATCAACTGAAATAGACTCTGGACTTGTATATTCGGCCGAATTGCACCAAAATATATTTTGACATCGTCCACTTTGGACTTTTGTGTATATTAACATTGTGTTCAATTTTAAAATTATAGTATTATTTTGAGTTCATTGAATATAATCCACGGATATTACTATCTTACTTCAATGGTTCTGCGGAAACTGTATTCTGCCAATAAATCTGTCAGAAACTAAGAAAATGACAAAATTATCCCATTAAACCTAATTCTCTCATACTAAACCATAAATGTACCAAGTTCACTGAA
This sequence comes from Sepiola atlantica, assembly GCA_963556195.1. NCBI lineage: Eukaryota > Metazoa > Mollusca > Cephalopoda > Sepiida > Sepiolidae > Sepiola > Sepiola atlantica. The sequence goes on along the minus strand of OY744538.1, from coordinate 75,644,890 downwards.
TCTAATCAAATATTAGGCTGTACAGTCTTCAAATGCCAAAGATTTGCGGTTTTCAGTCAAATATTTTGCTGATTTTTGATTATTTAACCATAAAATAAAGGTTTTTTCAACCAAAATTTGCCGCATGTCTGTAAAAATTTCAAATTGCCACAAGTCAGATTTACTCCAGTGTATATTTTCTGCAAATATAGGTCGTAGTACCTTAGAAAATGTTTATAATATGAAATAGGACTTGTGGCAATTAGAAAAAATGAATTTCATACAACGGTTAAGTTTGAAAATCTATTGCAAGCCTTTTTTGAGCGTCTATTTCCTTTTTTTTTGAATAATTTGTGTTTGAATAAACTTTTAGGGCTCAAATTTCCCACTGGGAAGTTTCCCCTCAACACAGACTGTGGTGATGTTAAATGGAGCCAGAAGTCACCCAACAATGCCCTATATAAGAATAGTATTAAAATTCGGTGGAGAAGAATGTCTGTGTCCATTGCTTTTATTTTATTTCACGTCGTCATTGTCGATGTAGTAGAAAAGAAATACTGCCAACCAAGACTTTTCTAATACATCATAGGGTATATTGACCCTCATGAGTATTTTTACAAAAGAAAATTAATATGCAAGGTGTTGGATAAAACAAGGCCACGGATCACATTAAAATTCATATATTTGAGGAGCGGATCATTGACCGACACAATAATGGTAACAACTGCAGTTTTTATGGCTGTAAACATATGGACATTTCTTATCATATATCTTTTCTGAAGACCTGGGATATTTTCAAGAACCAGAATCTTCCAATTCGTGAAACGATTCACATCCTCAACAACGTCCTGGACTAGTATCCCTTAGAGTTAAACAACCGGAAAATTTGGATATTCATAACTTTTGGGATCTTTTCTAATCCCGGAATCTTCACATTGGTGAAACAATTCCAGTGCTCAACGACGTCCTGGGCAAGTTTTCCTTTAGAGTTGAGGAACCGGAAAACTTGGATATTTACAACACTTTGGGAGACACAAAGTATTTTAATGAATCGGAATATGATTTAAACCTCAAATCTTTTACAAGACCTCCCACTTATGAAAATTAGAATCCTTTAATTTAAATAATTTTTTTAATTTAGTAAGTAGGTACTTCTACAGAATGTGATCCGTCAGAAACAACACGGGAGACAGCAGTTACGAGTAATAAGCTAGGAACTACTAGCGTACCTGTAGACGCAACGGGTTGTCTCCGTCGGTGGGAGAGACTATCGCAGTCCCACTGGCAAGCTACTTCCCGCCTCAAACGGGGCAGCCTCCAACAGAAAGGTGCTAACCGGTCACAGTCTACCTGCTTCAATGGGTACTTGGACCTAGGGAAAAGACCAATAAGCAGACTGAAAATCCTGCACCCCAGCACTAAAAAAAGGCAATGATAAACAAACCATAGATCTTGGGATTAGCAAGCTGAAATGGCAGTACAATGTGCCCTGGCCTCTTTGATGATCAACAACAGGTCAATGACTCCATTAACAGGAGCTAAAAAAGCTTAACATCGCTGTAGCTACACTAAAGCACAGTGGGCTAGAGCCTGGAAATTACCAAAAATGGACTCTTATCAGGCATCAATGGCTCTGAGTGCTTCAGAAACTAGAAAAAAAATCACCTTTGACAAAAAAAATAGTAAAGCAAAAGCTCAACTCCAAGAAAAATGGTGAACGTTAGAAGATCAGCAATATTTCAATTTTGCGATAACCTTTATATCAATCAGCTGGACTCTGGACTTGTATATTCGGCCGAATTGCACCAAAATATATTTTGACATTGTCCACTTTCAACTTTTGTCTATATGAACATACAAGGGGCCTAACATCCCAAAAGTGGGCAGTTGCACAAAAAAGGATATTACTACACTGCTACTATTACTCGATGTACGAGAAATGGAGCAGTAGCTCAAAAGAGATTCTAACCGAGAAAATAAGAGTGTCTGACCTCCCTGAAGAATATTATTATCTTATTTCATTTGCTTATATTGCTGCTATGTGTTCTTTACAGAGAGAAAAAAGACAATGATCGATGCTATTCTGCCAGGTTTCGCCAATGTCTACCGGGTTGAAAATGGTTTAGCAATTCTTGCTTACCTGGTACAAGCAGTCATAATAATCGGGCCACAAATAGGAAAAAACACGATAAATATCAGATGGATAAAAATGACCGCGTCCATTGTGCAAATTTTTTTACCAACAACATCTCATCTGATATCTGGATTTATAACAACAAGATCTCATCTGATATCTAGATTGATACCAACAACATCTCATCTGATATCTGGATTGATACAACAAGATCTCACCTGATAAGGCTGGCAATAAAACGACAGTAGACAAAAGAACTTTTATACTTTCATATGAAAAGATATCGACTTTTGCATGTCTCTCGCACATTTAAATATTACTCGAAAAGTTTTCCTTAAAAATGTCTCTCAAAAGTCGGCTCTCCGCGTCCATTGTGCAAATATTTTTACTCGCCGCCATCGTCGATATAGTAGTATATAAATATTGCCAGCCGGAACTTTTGGTACACATAATAAATTATCTAGACCCTTATGTGTATTTCTATCAAAAACCCCTAATATGCAAGGTGTTGCATGTAAAAAAGCCGGGAATCACTTTAAAATTGATATATATGAGAAGTGGATCCTTGGCTGTCACAATGATGGTAACAACTGCAGTTGTTGTGGCCATTAATCTATGGACACTGTTTCTCATATTATGTTTACGAGGACTGGGATATGTTCGCGAAGCGGAACCTTTCCACAGGAGAGGAAAGAACTTTCTACTTTCATATGAAAAGATATCGACTTTTCGATTCAATTCAATGCATCGAATATTTCAAGAACTTCTAATGGTTTTAAATTCACCATTCCAGGAATAGAGAATTTATATCAATCAACTGAAATAGACTCTGGACTTGTATATTCGGCCGAATTGCACCAAAATATATTTTGACATCGTCCACTTTGGACTTTTGTGTATATGAACATTGTGTTCAATTTTTAAATTATAGTATTATTTTGAGTTCATTGAATATAATCCACGGATATTACTATCTTACTTCAATGGTTCTGCGGAAACTGTATTCTGCCAATAAATCTGTCAAAGGCTAAGAAAATGACAAAATTATCCCATTAAAACTAATTCTTTCATACTAAACCATAAATGTACCAAGTTCACTGAATCTAATCAAATATTAGGCTGTACAGTCTTCAAATGCCAAAGATTTGAGGTTTTCAGTCAAACATTTTGATGATTTTTGATTATTTAACCATAAAATCAAGGTTTTTTTCAACCAAAATTTGCCGCATGTCTGTAAAAATTTCAAAATTCCACAAGCCACATTTACTCCAGTGTATATTTTATTCAAATATAGATCTTAGTACCTTAGAAAATGTTTATAATATGAAATCGGACTTGTGGCAATTAGAAAAAATGAATTTCATACAAAAGTCAAGTTTGAAAATCTGTTGCAAGCCGTTTCCGAAGCGTCTATTTCCATTTTCTTGAATAATTTGTGTTTGAATCAAGTTTTAGGGCTCAAATTTCACACTGGGAAGTTTTTCCCCTTAACTCAGACTTTGGTGATGTTAAATGGAGCCAGAAGTCACCCAACAGTGCCCTATATAAGAATAGTATTAAAATTCGGTGGAGAAGAATATCTTCGTCCATTGCGCTAATTTTATTTCACGTCGTCATTGTCGATTTAGTAGAAAAGAATTATTGTCAACCAGGACTTTTCGAATGCATCATTAGGTATATTGACCCTCATGAGTATTTTTACAAAAGAAAATTAATATGCAAGGTGTTGGATAAAACAAGGCCACGGATCACATTAAAATTCATATATTTGAGGAGCGGATCATTGACCGACACAATGATGGTAACAATTGCAGTTTTTATGGCTGTAAACATATGGACATTTCTTATCATATATCTTTTCCGAAGACCTGGGATATTTTCAAGAACCAGAATCTTCCAATTCGTGAAACGATTCACATCCTCAACAACGTCCTGGACTAGTATCCCTTAGAGTTAAACAACCGGAAAATTTGGATATTCATAACTTTTGGGATCTTTTCTAGGCCCGGAATCTTCACATCCGTGAAACAATTCCAGTGCTCAACGACGTCCTGGACAAGTTTTCCTTTAGAGTTGAGGAACCGGAAAATTTGGATATTTACAACACTTTCGGAGACACAAGGTATTTTAATGAATCGGAATATGATTTAAACCTCAAATCTTTTACAAGACCTCCAACTTATGAAAATTAGAATCCTTTAATTTAAATTATTTTTTAATTTAGTAAGTAGGTACTTCTACAGAATGTGATCCGTCAGAAACAACACGGGAGACAGCAGTTACGAGTAATAAGCTAGGAACTACTAGCGTACTTGTAGACGCAACGGGTTGTCTCCGTCGGTGGGAGAGACTATCGCAGTCCCACTGGCAAGCTACTTCCCGCCTCAAACGGGGCAGCCTCCAACAGAAAGGTGCTAACCGGTCACAGTCTACCTGCTTCAATGGGTACTTGGACCTAGGGAAAAGACCAATAAGCAGACTGAAAATCCTGCACCCCAGCACTAAAAAAAGGCAATGATAAACAAACCATAGATCTTGGGATTAGCAAGCTGAAATGGCAGTACAATGTGCCCTGGCCTCTCTGATGATCAACAACAGGTCAATGACTCCATTAAAAGGAGCTCAAAAGGCTTAACATCGCTGTAGCTACACTAAAGCACAGTGGGCTGGAGCCAGCCTGGAAATTACCAAAAATGGACTCTTATCAGGCATCAATGGCTCTGAGTGCTTCAGAAAATAGAAAAAAAATCACCTTTGACAAAAAAAATAGTAAAGCAAAAGCTCAACTCCAAGAAAAATGGTGAACGTTAGAAGATCGGCAATATTTCAATTTTGCGATAACCTTTATATCAATCAGCTGGACTCTGGACTTGTATATTCGGCCGAATTGCACCAAAATATATTTTGACATTGTCCACTTTCAACTTTTGTGTATATGAACATACAAGGGGCCTAACATCCCAAAAGTGGGCAGTTGCACAAAAAAGGATATTACTACACTGCTACTATTACTCGATGTACGAGAAATGGAGCAGTAGCTCAAAAGAGATTCTAACCGAGAGAATAAGCGTGTCTTACCTCCCTGAGGAATATTATTATCTTATTTCATTTGCTTATATTCTGCTATGTGTTCTTTACAGAGAGAAAAAAGACAATGATCGATGCTATTCTGCCAGGTTTCGCCAATGTCTACCGGGTTGAAAATGGTTTAGCAATTCTTGCTTACCTGGTGCAAGCAGTCATAATAATCTGGCCACAAATAGGAAAAAACACGATAAATATCAGATGGATGAAAATGACCGCGTCCATTGTGCAAATTTTTTTACTCGCCGCCATCGTCGATATAGTAGTATATAAATATTGCCAGCCGGAACTTTTGGTACACATAATAAATTATCTAGACCCTTATGTGTATTTCTATCAAAAACCCCTAATATGCAAGGTGTTGCATGTAAAAAAGCCGGGAATCACTTTAAAATTGATATATATGAGAAGTGGATCCTTGGCTGTCACAATGATGGTAACAACTGCAGTTGTTGTGGCCATTAATCTATGGACACTGTTTCTCATATTATGTTTACGAGGACTGGGATATGTTCGCGAAGCGGAACCTTTCCACAAGAGAGGAAAGAACTTTCTACTTTCATATGAAAAGATATCGACTTTTCGATTCAATTCAATGCATCGAATATTTCAAGAACTTCTAATGGTTTTAAATTCACCATTCCAGGAATAGAGAATTTATATCAATCAACTGAAATAGACTCTGGACTTGTATATTCGGCCGAATTGCACCAAAATATATTTTGACATCGTCCACTTTGGACTTTTGTGTATATGAACATTGTGTTCAATTTTTAAATTATAGTATTATTTTGAGTTCATTGAATATAATCCACGGATATTACTATCTTACTTCAATGGTTCTGCGGAAACTGTATTCTGCCAATAAATCTGTCAAAGGCTAAGAAAATGACAAAATTATCCCATTAAAACTAATTCTTTCATACTAAACCATAAATGTACCAAGTTCACTGAATCTAATCAAATATTAGGCTGTACAGTCTTCAAATGCCAAAGATTTGAGGTTTTCAGTCAAACATTTTGATGATTTTTGATTATTTAACCATAAAATCAAGGTTTTTTTCAACCAAAATTTGCCGCATGTCTGTAAAAATTTCAAAATTCCACAAGCCACATTTACTCCAGTGTATATTTTATTCAAATATAGATCTTAGTACCTTAGAAAATGTTTATAATATGAAATCGGACTTGTGGCAATTAGAAAAAATGAATTTCATACAAAAGTCAAGTTTGAAAATCTGTTGCAAGCCGTTTCCGAAGCGTCTATTTCCATTTTCTTGAATAATTTGTGTTTGAATCAAGTTTTAGGGCTCAAATTTCACACTGGGAAGTTTTTCCCCTTAACTCAGACTTTGGTGATGTTAAATGGAGCCAGAAGTCACCCAACAGTGCCCTATATAAGAATAGTATTAAAATTCGGTGGAGAAGAATATCTTCGTCCATTGCGCTAATTTTATTTCACGTCGTCATTGTCGATTTAGTAGAAAAGAATTATTGTCAACCAGGACTTTTCGAATGCATCATGAGGTATATTGACCCTCATGAGTATTTTTACAAAAGAAAATTAATATGCAAGGTGTTGGATAAAACAAGGCCACGGATCACATTAAAATTCATATATTTGAGGAGCGGATCATTGACCGACACAATGATGGTAACAATTGCAGTTTTTATGGCTGTAAACATATGGACATTTCTTATCATATATCTTTTCCGAAGACCTGGGATATTTTCAAGAACCAGAATCTTCCAATTCGTGAAACGATTCACATCCTCAACAACGTCCTGGACTAGTATCCCTTAGAGTTAAACAACCGGAAAATTTGGATATTCATAACTTTTGGGATCTTTTCTAGGCCCGGAATCTTCACATCCGTGAAACAATTCCAGTGCTCAACGACGTCCTGGACAAGTTTTCCTTTAGAGTTGAGGAACCGGAAAATTTGGATATTTACAACACTTTCGGAGACACAAGGTATTTTAATGAATCGGAATATGATTTAAACCTCAAATCTTTTACAAGACCTCCAACTTATGAAAATTAGAATCCTTTAATTTAAATTATTTTTTAATTTAGTAAGTAGGTACTTCTACAGAATGTGATCCGTCAGAAACAACACGGGAGACAGCAGTTACGAGTAATAAGCTAGGAACTACTAGCGTACTTGTAGACGCAACGGGTTGTCTCCGTCGGTGGGAGAGACTATCGCAGTCCCACTGGCAAGCTACTTCCCGCCTCAAACGGGGCAGCCTCCAACAGAAAGGTGCTAACCGGTCACAGTCTACCTGCTTCAATGGGTACTTGGACCTAGGGAAAAGACCAATAAGCAGACTGAAAATCCTGCACCCCAGCACTAAAAAAAGGCAATGATAAACAAACCATAGATCTTGGGATTAGCAAGCTGAAATGGCAGTACAATGTGCCCTGGCCTCTCTGATGATCAACAACAGGTCAATGACTCCATTAAAAGGAGCTCAAAAGGCTTAACATCGCTGTAGCTACACTAAAGCACAGTGGGCTGGAGCCAGCCTGGAAATTACCAAAAATGGACTCTTATCAGGCATCAATGGCTCTGAGTGCTTCAGAAAATAGAAAAAAAATCACCTTTGACAAAAAAAATAGTAAAGCAAAAGCTCAACTCCAAGAAAAATGGTGAACGTTAGAAGATCGGCAATATTTCAATTTTGCGATAACCTTTATATCAATCAGCTGGACTCTGGACTTGTATATTCGGCCGAATTGCACCAAAATATATTTTGACATTGTCCACTTTCAACTTTTGTGTATATGAACATACAAGGGGCCTAACATCCCAAAAGTGGGCAGTTGCACAAAAAAGGATATTACTACACTGCTACTATTACTCGATGTACGAGAAATGGAGCAGTAGCTCAAAAGAGATTCTAACCGAGAGAATAAGAGTGTCTTACCTCCCTGAGGAATATTATTATCTTATTTCATTTGCTTATATTCTGCTATGTGTTCTTTACAGAGAGAAAAAAGACAATGATCGATGCTATTCTGCCAGGTTTCGCCAATGTCTACCGGGTTGAAAATGGTTTAGCAATTCTTGCTTACCTGGTGCAAGCAGTCATAATAATCTGGCCACAAATAGGAAAAAACACGATAAATATCAGATGGATGAAAATGACCGCGTCCATTGTGCAAATTTTTTTACTCGCCGCCATCGTCGATATAGTAGTATATAAATATTGCCAGCCGGAACTTTTGGTACACATAATAAATTATCTAGACCCTTATGTGTATTTCTATCAAAAACCCCTAATATGCAAGGTGTTGCATGTAAAAAAGCCGGTAATCACTTTAAAATTGATATATATGAGAAGTGGATCCTTGGCTGTCACAATGATGGTAACAACTGCAGTTGTTGTGGCCATTAATCTATGGACACTGTTTCTCATATTATGTTTACGAGGACTGGGATATGTTCGCGAAGCGGAACCTTTCCACAGGAGAGGAAAGAACTTTCTACTTTCATATGAAAAGATATCGACTTTTCGATTCAATTCAATGCATCGAATATTTCAAGAACTTCTAATGGTTTTAAATTCACCATTCCAGGAATAGAGAATTTATATCAATCAACTGAAATAGACTCTGGACTTGTATATTCGGCCGAATTGCACCAAAATATATTTTGACATCGTCCACTTTGGACTTTTGTGTATATGAACATTGTGTTCAATTTTTAAATTATAGTATTATTTTGAGTTCATTGAATATAATCCACGGATATTACTATCTTACTTCAATGGTTCTGCGGAAACTGTATTCTGCCAATAAATCTGTCAAAGGCTAAGAAAATGACAAAATTATCCCATTAAAACTAATTCTTTCATACTAAACCATAAATGTACCAAGTTCACTGAATCTAATCAAATATTAGGCTGTACAGTCTTCAAATGCCAAAGATTTGAGGTTTTCAGTCAAACATTTTGATGATTTTTGATTATTTAACCATAAAATCAAGGTTTTTTTCAACCAAAATTTGCCGCATGTCTGTAAAAATTTCAAAATTCCACAAGCCACATTTACTCCAGTGTATATTTTATTCAAATATAGATCTTAGTACCTTAGAAAATGTTTATAATATGAAATCGGACTTGTGGCAATTAGAAAAAATGAATTTCATACAAAAGTCAAGTTTGAAAATCTGTTGCAAGCCGTTTCCGAAGCGTCTATTTCCATTTTCTTGAATAATTTGTGTTTGAATCAAGTTTTAGGGCTCAAATTTCACACTGGGAAGTTTTTCCCCTTAACTCAGACTTTGGTGATGTTAAATGGAGCCAGAAGTCACCCAACAGTGCCCTATATAAGAATAGTATTAAAATTCGGTGGAGAAGAATATCTTCGTCCATTGCGCTAATTTTATTTCACGTCGTCATTGTCGATTTAGTAGAAAAGAATTATTGTCAACCAGGACTTTTCGAATGCATCATGAGGTATATTGACCCTCATGAGTATTTTTACAAAAGAAAATTAATATGCAAGGTGTTGGATAAAACAAGGCCACGGATCACATTAAAATTCATATATTTGAGGAGCGGATCATTGACCGACACAATGATGGTAACAATTGCAGTTTTTATGGCTGTAAACATATGGACATTTCTTATCATATATCTTTTCCGAAGACCTGGGATATTTTCAAGAACCAGAATCTTCCAATTCGTGAAACGATTCACATCCTCAACAACGTCCTGGACTAGTATCCCTTAGAGTTAAACAACCGGAAAATTTGGATATTCATAACTTTTGGGATCTTTTCTAGGCCCGGAATCTTCACATCCGTGAAACAATTCCAGTGCTCAACGACGTCCTGGACAAGTTTTCCTTTAGAGTTGAGGAACCGGAAAATTTGGATATTTACAACACTTTCGGAGACACAAGGTATTTTAATGAATCGGAATATGATTTAAACCTCAAATCTTTTACAAGACCTCCAACTTATGAAAATTAGAATCCTTTAATTTAAATTATTTTTTAATTTAGTAAGTAGGTACTTCTACAGAATGTGATCCGTCAGAAACAACACGGGAGACAGCAGTTACGAGTAATAAGCTAGGAACTACTAGCGTACTTGTAGACGCAACGGGTTGTCTCCGTCGGTGGGAGAGACTATCGCAGTCCCACTGGCAAGCTACTTCCCGCCTCAAACGGGGCAGCCTCCAACAGAAAGGTGCTAACCGGTCACAGTCTACCTGCTTCAATGGGTACTTGGACCTAGGGAAAAGACCAATAAGCAGACTGAAAATCCTGCACCCCAGCACTAAAAAAAGGCAATGATAAACAAACCATAGATCTTGGGATTAGCAAGCTGAAATGGCAGTACAATGTGCCCTGGCCTCTCTGATGATCAACAACAGGTCAATGACTCCATTAAAAGGAGCTCAAAAGGCTTAACATCGCTGTAGCTACACTAAAGCACAGTGGGCTGGAGCCAGCCTGGAAATTACCAAAAATGGACTCTTATCAGGCATCAATGGCTCTGAGTGCTTCAGAAAATAGAAAAAAAATCACCTTTGACAAAAAAAATAGTAAAGCAAAAGCTCAACTCCAAGAAAAATGGTGAACGTTAGAAGATCGGCAATATTTCAATTTTGCGATAACCTTTATATCAATCAGCTGGACTCTGGACTTGTATATTCGGCCGAATTGCACCAAAATATATTTTGACATCGGCCACTTTCAACTTTTGTGTATATGAACATACAAGGGGCCTAACATCCCAAAAGTGGGCAGTTGCACAAAAAAGGATATTACTACACTGCTACTATTACTCGATGTACGAGAAATGGAGCAGTAGCTCAAAAGAGATTCTAACCAAGAGAATAAGAGTGTCTTACCTCCCTGAGGAATATTATTATCTTATTTCATTTGCTTATATTCTGCTATGTGTTCTTTACAGAGAGAAAAAAGACAATGATCGATGCTATTCTGCCAGGTTTCGCCAATGTCTACCGGGTTGAAAATGGTTTAGCAATTCTTGCTTACCTGGTGCAAGCAGTCATAATAATCTGGCCACAAATAGGAAAAAACACGATAAATATCAGATGGATGAAAATGACCGCGTCCATTGTGCAAATTTTTTTACTCGCCGCCATCGTCGATATAGTAGTATATAAATATTGCCAGCCGGAACTTTTGGTACACATAATAAATTATCTAGACCCTTATGTGTATTTCTATCAAAAACCCCTAATATGCAAGGTGTTGCATGTAAAAAAGCCGGGAATCACTTTAAAATTGATATATATGAGAAGTGGATCCTTGGCTGTCACAATGATGGTAACAACTGCAGTTGTTGTGGCCATTAATCTATGGACACTGTTTCTCATATTATGTTTACGAGGACTGGGATATGTTCGCGAAGCGGAACCTTTCCACAAGAGAGGAAAGAACTTTCTACTTTCATATGAAAAGATATCGACTTTTCGATTCAATTCAATGCATCGAATATTTCAAGAACTTCTAATGGTTTTAAATTCACCATTCCAGGAATAGAGAATTTATATCAATCAACTGAAATAGACTCTGGACTTGTATATTCGGCCGAATTGCACCAAAATATATTTTGACATCGTCCACTTTGGACTTTTGTGTATATGAACATTGTGTTCAATTTTTAAATTATAGTATTATTTTGAGTTCATTGAATATAATCCACGGATATTACTATCTTACTTCAATGGTTCTGCGGAAACTGTATTCTGCCAATAAATCTGTCAAAGGCTAAGAAAATGACAAAATTATCCCATTAAAACTAATTCTTTCATACTAAACCATAAATGTACCAAGTTCACTGAATCTAATCAAATATTAGGCTGTACAGTCTTCAAATGCCAAAGATTTGAGGTTTTCAGTCAAACATTTTGATGATTTTTGATTATTTAACCATAAAATCAAGGTTTTTTTCAACCAAAATTTGCCGCATGTCTGTAAAAATTTCAAAATTCCACAAGCCACATTTACTCCAGTGTATATTTTATTCAAATATAGATCTTAGTACCTTAGAAAATGTTTATAATATGAAATCGGACTTGTGGCAATTAGAAAAAATGAATTTCATACAAAAGTCAAGTTTGAAAATCTGTTGCAAGCCGTTTCCGAAGCGTCTATTTCCATTTTCTTGAATAATTTGTGTTTGAATCAAGTTTTAGGGCTCAAATTTCACACTGGGAAGTTTTTCCCCTTAACTCAGACTTTGGTGATGTTAAATGGAGCCAGAAGTCACCCAACAGTGCCCTATATAAGAATAGTATTAAAATTCGGTGGAGAAGAATGTCTGCGTCCATTGCTTTTATTTTATTTCACGTCGTCATTGTCGATTAAGTAGAAAAGAATTACTGCCATCCAAGACTTTTCTAATACATCATGAGGTATATTGACCCTCATGAGTATTTTTACAAATAAAAATTAATATGCAAGGTGTTGGATAAAACAAGGCCACGGATCACATTAAAATTCATATATTTGAGGAGCGGATCATTGACCGACACAATGATGGTAACAACTGCAGTTTTTATGGCTGTAAACATATGGACATTTCTTATCATATATCTTTTCCGAAGACCTGGGATATTTTCAAGAACCAGAATCTTCCAATTCGTGAAACGATTCACATCCTCAACAACGTCCTGGACTAGTATCCCTTAGAGTTAAACAACCGGAAAATTTGGATATTCATAACTTTTGGAATCTTTTCTAGGCCCGGAATCTTCACATCCGTGAAACAATTCCAGTGCTCAACGACGTCCTGGACAAGTTTTCCTTTAGAGTTGAGGAACCGGAAAATTTGGATATTTACAACACTTTCGGAGACACAAGGTATTTTAATGAATCGGAATATGATTTAAACCTCAAATCTTTTACAAGACCTCCAACTTATGAAAATTAGAATCCTTTAATTTAAATTATTTTTTAATTTAGTAAGTAGGTACTTCTACAGAATGTGATCCGTCAGAAACAACACGGGAGACAGCAGTTACGAGTAATAAGCTAGGAACTACTAGCGTACTTGTAGACGCAACGGGTTGTCTCCGTCGGTGGGAGAGACTATCGCAGTCCCACTGGCAAGCTACTTCCCGCCTCAAACGGGGCAGCCTCCAACAGAAAGGTGCTAACCGGTCACAGTCTACCTGCTTCAATGGGTACTTGGACCTAGGGAAAAGACCAATAAGCAGACTGAAAATCCTGCACCCCAGCACTAAAAAAAGGCAATGATAAACAAACCATAGATCTTGGGATTAGCAAGCTGAAATGGCAGTACAATGTGCCCTGGCCTCTCTGATGATCAACAACAGGTCAATGACTCCATTAAAAGGAGCTCAAAAGGCTTAACATCGCTGTAGCTACACTAAAGCACAGTGGGCTGGAGCCAGCCTGGAAATTACCAAAAATGGACTCTTATCAGGCATCAATGGCTCTGAGTGCTTCAGAAACTAGAAAAAAAATCACCTTTGACAAAAAAAATAGTAAAGCAAAAGCTCAACTCCAAGAAAAATGGTGAACGTTAGAAGATCGGCAATATTTCAATTTTGCGATAACCTTTATATCAATCAGCTGGACTCTGGACTTGTATATTCGGCCGAATTGCACCAAAATATATTTTGACATTGTCCACTTTCAACTTTTGTGTATATGAACATACAAGGGGCCTAACATCCCAAAAGTGGGCAGTTGCACAAAAAAGGATATTACTACACTGCTACTATTACTCGATGTACGAGAAATGGAGCAGTAGCTCAAAAGAGATTCTAACCGAGAGAATAAGCGTCTCTTACCTCCCTGAAGAATATTATTATCTTATTTCATTTGCTTATATTGCTGCTATGTGTTCTTTACAGAGAGAAAAAAGACAATGATCGATGCTATTCTGCCAGGTTTCGCCAATGTCTACCGGGTTGAAAATGGTTTAGCAATTCTTGCTTACCTGGTGCAAGCAGTCATAATAATCTGGCCACAAATAGGAAAAAACACGATAAATATCAGATGGATGAAAATGACCGCGTCCATTGTGCAAATTTTTTTACTCGCCGCCATCGTCGATATAGTAGTATATAAATATTGCCAGCCGGAACTTTTGGTACACATAATAAATTATCTAGACCCTTATGTGTATTTCTATCAAAAACCCCTAATATGCAAGGTGTTGCATGTAAAAAAGCCGGGAATCACTTTAAAATTGATATATATGAGAAGTGGATCCTTGGCTGTCACAATGATGGTAACAACTGCAGTTGTTGTGGCCATTAATCTATGGACACTGTTTCTCATATTATGTTTACGAGGACTGGGATATGTTCGCGAAGCGGAACCTTTCCACAGGAGAGGAAAGAACTTTCTACTTTCATATGAAAAGATATCGACTTTTCGATTCAATTCAATGCATCGAATATTTCAAGAACTTCTAATGGTTTTAAATTCACCATTCCAGGAATAGAGAATTTATATCAATCAACTGAAATAGACTCTGGACTTGTATATTCGGCCGAATTGCACCAAAATATATTTTGACATCGTCCACTTTGGACTTTTGTGTATATGAACATTGTGTTCAATTTTTAAATTATAGTATTATTTTGAGTTCATTGAATATAATCCACGGATATTACTATCTTACTTCAATGGTTCTGCGGAAACTGTATTCTGCCAATAAATCTGTCAAAGGCTAAGAAAATGACAAAATTATCCCATTAAAACTAATTCTTTCATACTAAACCATAAATGTACCAAGTTCACTGAATCTAATCAAATATTAGGCTGTACAGTCTTCAAATGCCAAAGATTTGAGGTTTTCAGTCAAACATTTTGATGATTTTTGATTATTTAACCATAAAATCAAGGTTTTTTTCAACCAAAATTTGCCGCATGTCTGTAAAAATTTCAAAATTCCACAAGCCACATTTACTCCAGTGTATATTTTATTCAAATATAGATCTTAGTACCTTAGAAAATGTTTATAATATGAAATCGGACTTGTGGCAATTAGAAAAAATGAATTTCATACAAAAGTCAAGTTTGAAAATCTGTTGCAAGCCGTTTCCGAAGCGTCTATTTCCATTTTCTTGAATAATTTGTGTTTGAATCAAGTTTTAGGGCTCAAATTTCACACTGGGAAGTTTTTCCCCTTAACTCAGACTTTGGTGATGTTAAATGGAGCCAGAAGTCACCCAACAGTGCCCTATATAAGAATAGTATTAAAATTCGGTGGAGAAGAATATCTTCGTCCATTGCGCTAATTTTATTTCACGTCGTCATTGTCGATTTAGTAGAAAAGAATTATTGTCAACCAGGACTTTTCGAATGCATCATGAGGTATATTGACCCTCATGAGTATTTTTACAAAAGAAAATTAATATGCAAGGTGTTGGATAAAACAAGGCCACGGATCACATTAAAATTCATATATTTGAGGAGCGGATCATTGACCGACACAATGATGGTAACAACTGCAGTTTTTATGGCTGTAAACATATGGACATTTCTTATCATATATCTTTTCCGAAGACCTGGGATATTTTCAAGAACCAGAATCTTCCAATTCGTGAAACGATTCACATCCTCAACAACGTCCTGGACTAGTATCCCTTAGAGTTAAACAACCGGAAAATTTGGATATTCATAACTTTTGGGATCTTTTCTAGGCCCGGAATCTTCACATCCGTGAAACAATTCCAGTGCTCAACGACGTCCTGGACAAGTTTTCCTTTAGAGTTGAGGAACCGGAAAATTTGGATATTTACAACACTTTCGGAGACACAAGGTATTTTAATGAATCGGAATATGATTTAAACCTCAAATCTTTTACAAGACCTCCAACTTATGAAAATTAGAATCCTTTAATTTAAATTATTTTTTAATTTAGTAAGTAGGTACTTCTACAGAATGTGATCCGTCAGAAACAACACGGGAGACAGCAGTTACGAGTAATAAGCTAGGAACTACTAGCGTACTTGTAGACGCAACGGGTTGTCTCCGTCGGTGGGAGAGACTATCGCAGTCCCACTGGCAAGCTACTTCCCGCCTCAAACGGGGCAGCCTCCAACAGAAAGGTGCTAACCGGTCACAGTCTACCTGCTTCAATGGGTACTTGGACCTAGGGAAAAGACCAATAAGCAGACTGAAAATCCCGCACCCCAGCACTAAAAAAAGGCAATGATAAACAAACCATAGATCTTGGGATTAGCAAGCTGAAATGGCAGTACAATGTGCCCTGGCCTCTCTGATGATCAACAACAGGTCAATGACTCCATTAAAAGGAGCTCAAAAGGCTTAACATCGCTGTAGCTACACTAAAGCACAGTGGGCTGGAGCCAGCCTGGAAATTACCAAAAATGGACTCTTATCAGGCATCAATGGCTCTGAGTGCTTCAGAAAATAGAAAAAAAATCACCTTTGACAAAAAAAATAGTAAAGCAAAAGCTCAACTCCAAGAAAAATGGTGAACGTTAGAAGATCGGCAATATTTCAATTTTGCGATAACCTTTATATCAATCAGCTGGACTCTGGACTTGTATATTCGGCCGAATTGCACCAAAATATATTTTGACATTGTCCACTTTCAACTTTTGTGTATATGAACATACAAGGGGCCTAACATCCCAAAAGTGGGCAGTTGCACAAAAAAGGATATTACTACACTGCTACTATTACTCGATGTACGAGAAATGGAGCAGTAGCTCAAAAGAGATTCTAACCGAGAGAATAAGAGTGTCTTACCTCCCTGAGGAATATTATTATCTTATTTCATTTGCTTATATTCTGCTATGTGTTCTTTACAGAGAGAAAAAAGACAATGATCGATGCTATTCTGCCAGGTTTCGCCAATGTCTACCGGGTTGAAAATGGTTTAGCAATTCTTGCTTACCTGGTGCAAGCAGTCATAATAATCTGGCCACAAATAGGAAAAAACACGATAAATATCAGATGGATGAAAATGACCGCGTCCATTGTGCAAATTTTTTTACTCGCCGCCATCGTCGATATAGTAGTATATAAATATTGCCAGCCGGAACTTTTGGTACACATAATAAATTATCTAGACCCTTATGAGTATTTCTATCAAAAACCCCTAATATGCAAGGTGTTGCATGTAAAAAAGCCGGGAATCACTTTAAAATTGATATATATGAGAAGTAGATCCTTGGCTTTCACAATGATGGTAACAACTGCAGTTGTTGTGGCCATTAACCTATGGACACTGTTTCTCATATTATGTTTACGAGGACTGGGATATGTTCGCGAAGCGGAACCTTTCCACAGGAGAGGAAAGAACTTTCTACTTTCATATGAAAAGATATCGACTTTTCGATTCAATTCAATGCATCGAATATTTCAAGAACTTCTAATGGTTTTAAATTCACCATTCCAGGAATAGAGAATTTATATCAATCAACTGAAATAGACTCTGGACTTGTATATTCGGCCGAATTGCACCAAAATATATTTTGACATCGTCCACTTTGGACTTTTGTGTATATGAACATTGTGTTCAATTTTTAAATTATAGTATTATTTTGAGTTCATTGAATATAATCCACGGATATTACTATCTTACTTCAATGGTTCTGCGGAAACTGTATTCTGCCAATAAATCTGTCAAAGGCTAAGAAAATGACAAAATTATCCCATTAAAACTAATTCTTTCATACTAAACCATAAATGTACCAAGTTCACTGAATCTAATCAAATATTAGGCTGTACAGTCTTCAAATGCCAAAGATTTGAGGTTTTCAGTCAAACATTTTGATGATTTTTGATTATTTAACCATAAAATCAAGGTTTTTTTCAACCAAAATTTGCCGCATGTCTGTAAAAATTTCAAAATTCCACAAGCCAGATTTACTCCAGTGTATATTTTATTCAAATATAGATCTTAGTACCTTAGAAAATGTTTATAATATGAAATCGGACTTGTGGCAATTAGAAAAATGAATTTCATACAAAAGTCAAGTTTGAAAATCTGTTGCAAGCCGTTTCCGAAGCGTCTATTTCCATTTTCTTGAATAATTTGTGTTTGAATCAAGTTTTAGGGCTCAAATTTCACACTGGGAAGTTTTTCCCCTTAACTCAGACTTTGGTGATGTAAAATGGAGCCAGAAGTCACCCAACAGTGCCCTATATAAGAATAGTATTAAAATTCGGTGGAGAAGAATATCTGCGTCCATTGCGCTAATTTTATTTCACGTCGTCATTGTCGATTTAGTAGAAAAGAATTATTGTCAACCAGGACTTTTCTAATACATCATGAGGTATATTGACCCTCATGAGTATTTTTACAAAAGAAAATTAATATGCAAGGTGTTGGATAAAACAAGGCCACGGATCACATTAAAATTCATATATTTGAGGAGCGGATCATTGACCGACACAATGATGGTAACAACTGCAGTTTTTATGGCTGTAAACATATGGACATTTCTTATCATATATCTTTTCCGAAGACCTGGGATATTTTCAAGAACCAGAATCTTCCAATTCGTGAAACGATTCACATCCTCAACAACGTCCTGAACTAGTATCCTTTAGAGTTAAACAACCGGAAAATTTGGATATTCAGAACTTTTGGGATCTTTTCTAGGCCCGGAATCTTCACATCCGTGAAACAATTCCAGTGCTCAACGACGTCCTGGACAAGTTTTCCTTTAGAGTTGAGGAACCGGAAAATTTGGATATTTACAACACTTTCGGAGACACAAGGTATTTTAATGAATCGGAATATGATTTAAACCTCAAATCTTTTACAAGACCTCCAACTTATGAAAATTAGAATCCTTTAATTTAAATTATTTTTTAATTTAGTAAGTAGGTACTTCTACAGAATGTGATCCGTCAGAAACAACACGGGAGACAGCAGTTACGAGTAATAAGCTAGGAACTACTAGCGTACTTGTAGACGCAACGGGTTGTCTCCGTCGGTGGGAGAGACTATCGCAGTCCCACTGGCAAGCTACTTCCCGCCTCAAACGGGGCAGCCTCCAACAGAAAGGTGCTAACCGGTCACAGTCTACCTGCTTCAATGGGTACTTGGACCTAGGGAAAAGACCAATAAGCAGACTGAAAATCCTGCACCCCAGCACTAAAAAAAGGCAATGATAAACAAACCATAGATCTTGGGATTAGCAAGCTGAAATGGCAGTACAATGTGCCCTGGCCTCTCTGATGATCAACAACAGGTCAATGACTCCATTAAAAGGAGCTCAAAAGGCTTAACATCGCTGTAGCTACACTAAAGCACAGTGGGCTGGAGCCAGCCTGGAAATTACCAAAAATGGACTCTTATCAGGCATCAATGGCTCTGAGTGCTTCAGAAAATAGAAAAAAAAATCACCTTTGACAAAAAAAATAGTAAAGCAAAAGCTCAACTCCAAGAAAAATGGTGAACGTTAGAAGATCGGCAATATTTCAATTTTGCGATAACCTTTATATCAATCAGCTGGACTCTGGACTTGTATATTCGGCCGAATTGCACCAAAATATATTTTGACATTGTCCACTTTCAACTTTTGTGTATATGAACATACAAGGGGCCTAACATCCCAAAAGTGGGCAGTTGCACAAAAAAGGATATTACTACACTGCTACTATTACTCGATGTACGAGAAATGGAGCAGTAGCTCAAAAGAGATTCTAACCGAGAGAATAAGAGTGTCTTACCTCCCTGAGGAATATTATTATCTTATTTCATTTGCTTATATTCTGCTATGTGTTCTTTACAGAGAGAAAAAAGACAATGATCGATGCTATTCTGCCAGGTTTCGCCAATGTCTACCGGGTTGAAAATGGTTTAGCAATTCTTGCTTACCTGGTGCAAGCAGTCATAATAATCTGGCCACAAATAGGAAAAAACACGATAAATATCAGATGGATGAAAATGACCGCGTCCATTGTGCAAATTTTTTTACTCGCCGCCATCGTCGATATAGTAGTATATAAATATTGCCAGCCGGAACTTTTGGTACACATAATAAATTATCTAGACCCTTATGAGTATTTCTATCAAAAACCCCTAATATGCAAGGTGTTGCATGTAAAAAAGCCGGGAATCACTTTAAAATTGATATATATGAGAAGTGGATCCTTGGCTTTCACAATGATGGTAACAACTGCAGTTGTTGTGGCCATTAACCTATGGACACTGTTTCTCATATTATGTTTACGAGGACTGGGATATGTTCGCGAAGCGGAACCTTTCCACAGGAGAGGAAAGAACTTTCTACTTTCATATGAAAAGATATCGACTTTTCGATTCAATTCAATGCATCGAATATTTCAAGAACTTCTAATGGTTTTAAATTCACCATTCCAGGAATAGAGAATTTATATCAATCAACTGAAATAGACTCTGGACTTGTATATTCGGCCGAATTGCACCAAAATATATTTTGACATCGTCCACTTTGGACTTTTGTGTATATGAACATTGTGTTCAATTTTTAAATTATAGTATTATTTTGAGTTCATTGAATATAATCCACGGATATTACTATCTTACTTCAATGGTTCTGCGGAAACTGTATTCTGCCAATAAATCTGTCAAAGGCTAAGAAAATGACAAAATTATCCCATTAAAACTAATTCTTTCATACTAAACCATAAATGTACCAAGTTCACTGAATCTAATCAAATATTAGGCTGTACAGTCTTCAAATGCCAAAGATTTGAGGTTTTCAGTCAAACATTTTGATGATTTTTGATTATTTAACCATAAAATCAAGGTTTTTTTCAACCAAAATTTGCCGCATGTCTGTAAAAATTTCAAAATTCCACAAGCCAGATTTACTCCAGTGTATATTTTATTCAAATATAGATCTTAGTACCTTAGAAAATGTTTATAATATGAAATCGGACTTGTGGCAATTAGAAAAATGAATTTCATACAAAAGTCAAGTTTGAAAATCTGTTGCAAGCCGTTTCCGAAGCGTCTATTTCCATTTTCTTGAATAATTTGTGTTTGAATCAAGTTTTAGGGCTCAAATTTCACACTGGGAAGTTTTTCCCCTTAACTCAGACTTTGGTGATGTAAAATGGAGCCAGAAGTCACCCAACAGTGCCCTATATAAGAATAGTATTAAAATTCGGTGGAGAAGAATATCTGCGTCCATTGCGCTAATTTTATTTCACGTCGTCATTGTCGATTTAGTAGAAAAGAATTATTGTCAACCAGGACTTTTCGAATGCATCATTAGGTATATTGACCCTCATGAGTATTTTTACAAAAGAAAATTAATATGCAAGGTGTTGGATAAAACAAGGCCACGGATCACATTAAAATTCATATATTTGAGGAGCGGATCATTGACCGACACAATGATGGTAACAACTGCAGTTTTTATGGCTGTAAACATATGGACATTTCTTATCATATATCTTTTCCGAAGACCTGGGATATTTTCAAGAACCAGAATCTTCCAATTCGTGAAACGATTCACATCCTCAACAACGTCCTGAACTAGTATCCTTTAGAGTTAAACAACCGGAAAATTTGGATATTCAGAACTTTTGGGATCTTTTCTAGGCCCGGAATCTTCACATCCGTGAAACAATTCCAGTGCTCAACGACGTCCTGGACAAGTTTTCCTTTAGAGTTGAGGAACCGGAAAATTTGGATATTTACAACACTTTCGGAGACACAAGGTATTTTAATGAATCGGAATATGATTTAAACCTCAAATCTTTTACAAGACCTCCAACTTATGAAAATTAGAATCCTTTAATTTAAATTATTTTTTAATTTAGTAAGTAGGTACTTCTACAGAATGTGATCCGTCAGAAACAACACGGGAGACAGCAGTTACGAGTAATAAGCTAGGAACTACTAGCGTACCTGTAGACGCAACGGGTTGTCTCCGTCGGTGGGAGAGACTATCGCAGTCCCACTGGCAAGCTACTTCCCGCCTCAAACGGGGCAGCCTCCAACAGAAAGGTGCTAACCGGTCACAGTCTACCTGCTTCAATGAGTACTTGGACCTAGGGAAAAGACCAATAAGCAGACTGAAAATCCTGCACCCCAGCACTAAAAAAAGGCAATGATAAACAAACCATAGATCTTGGGATTAGCAAGCTGAAATGGCAGTACAATGTGCCCTGGCCTCTTTGATGATCAACAACAGGTCAATGACTCCATTAAAAGGAGCTCAAAAGGCTTAACATCGCTGTAGCTACACTAAAGCACAGTGGGCTGGAGCCAGCCTGGAAATTACCAAAAATGGACTCTTATCAGGCATCAATGGCTCTGAGTGCTTCAGAAAATAGAAAAAAAATCACCTTTGACAAAAAAAATAGTAAAGCAAAAGCTCAACTCCAAGAAAAATGGTGAACGTTAGAAGATCGGCAATATTTCAATTTTGCGATAACCTTTATATCAATCAGCTGGACTCTGGACTTGTATATTCGGCCGAATTGCACCAAAATATATTTTGACATTGTCCACTTTCAACTTTTGTGTATATGAACATACAAGGGGCCTAACATCCCAAAAGTGGGCAGTTGCACAAAAAAGGATATTACTACACTGCTACTATTACTCGATGTACGAGAAATGGAGCAGTAGCTCAAAAGAGATTCTAACCGAGAGAATAAGAGTGTCTTACCTCCCTGAAGAATATTATTATCTTATTTCATTTGCTTATATTCTGCTATGTGTTCTTTACAGAGAGAAAAAAGACAATGATCGATGCTATTCTGCCAGGTTTCGCCAATGTCTACCGGGTTGAAAATGGTTTAGCAATTCTTGCTTACCTGGTGCAAGCAGTCATAATAATCGGGCCACAAATAGGAAAAAACACGATAAATATCAGATGGATGAAAATGACCGCGTCCATTGTGCAAATTTTTTTACTCGCCGCCATCGTCGATATAGTAGTATATAAATATTGCCAGCCGGAACTTTTGGTACACATAATAAATTATCTAGACCCTTATGTGTATTTCTATCAAAAACCCCTAATATGCAAGGTGTTGCATGTAAAAAAGCCGGGAATCACTTTAAAATTGATATATATGAGAAGTGGATCCTTGGCTGTCACAATGATGGTAACAACTGCAGTTGTTGTGGCCATTAATCTATGGACACTGTTTCTCATATTATGTTTACGAGGACTGGGATATGTTCGCGAAGCGGAACCTTTCCACAGGAGAGGAAAGAACTTTCTACTTTCATATGAAAAGATATCGACTTTTCGATTCAATTCAATGCATCGAATATTTCAAGAACTTCTAATGGTTTTAAATTCACCATTCCAGGAATAGAGAATTTATATCAATCAACTGAAATAGACTCTGGACTTGTATATTCGGCCGAATTGCACCAAAATATATTTTGACATCGTCCACTTTGGACTTTTGTGTATATGAACATTGTGTTCAATTTTTAAATTATAGTATTATTTTGAGTTCATTGAATATAATCCACGGATATTACTATCTTACTTCAATGGTTCTGCGGAAACTGTATTCTGCCAATAAATCTGTCAAAGGCTAAGAAAATGACAAAATTATCCCATTAAAACTAATTCTTTCATACTAAACCATAAATGTACCAAGTTCACTGAATCTAATCAAATATTAGGCTGTACAGTCTTCAAATGCCAAAGATTTGAGGTTTTCAGTCAAACATTTTGATGATTTTTGATTATTTAACCATAAAATCAAGGTTTTTTTCAACCAAAATTTGCCGCATGTCTGTAAAAATTTCAAAATTCCACAAGCCACATTTACTCCAGTGTATATTTTATTCAAATATAGATCTTAGTACCTTAGAAAATGTTTATAATATGAAATCGGACTTGTGGCAATTAGAAAAAATGAATTTCATACAAAAGTCAAGTTTGAAAATCTGTTGCAAGCCGTTTCCGAAGCGTCTATTTCCATTTTCTTGAATAATTTGTGTTTGAATCAAGTTTTAGGGCTCAAATTTCACACTGGGAAGTTTTTCCCCTTAACTCAGACTTTGGTGATGTTAAATGGAGCCAGAAGTCACCCAACAGTGCCCTATATAAGAATAGTATTAAAATTCGGTGGAGAAGAATATCTTCGTCCATTGCGCTAATTTTATTTCACGTCGTCATTGTCGATTTAGTAGAAAAGAATTATTGTCAACCAGGACTTTTCGAATGCATCATGAGGTATATTGACCCTCATGAGTATTTTTACAAAAGAAAATTAATATGCAAGGTGTTGGATAAAACAAGGCCACGGATCACATTAAAATTCATATATTTGAGGAGCGGATCATTGACCGACACAATGATGGTAACAACTGCAGTTTTTATGGCTGTAAACATATGGACATTTCTTATCATATATCTTTTCCGAAGACCTGGGATATTTTCAAGAACCAGAATCTTCCAATTCGTGAAACGATTCACATCCTCAACAACGTCCTGGACTAGTATCCCTTAGAGTTAAACAACCGGAAAATTTGGATATTCATAACTTTTGGGATCTTTTCTAGGCCCGGAATCTTCACATCCGTGAAACAATTCCAGTGCTCAACGACGTCCTGGACAAGTTTTCCTTTAGAGTTGAGGAACCGGAAAATTTGGATATTTACAACACTTTCGGAGACACAAGGTATTTTAATGAATCGGAATATGATTTAAACCTCAAATCTTTTACAAGACCTCCAACTTATGAAAATTAGAATCCTTTAATTTAAATTATTTTTTAATTTAGTAAGTAGGTACTTCTACAGAATGTGATCCGTCAGAAACAACACGGGAGACAGCAGTTACGAGTAATAAGCTAGGAACTACTAGCGTACTTGTAGACGCAACGGGTTGTCTCCGTCGGTGGGAGAGACTATCGCAGTCCCACTGGCAAGCTACTTCCCGCCTCAAACGGGGCAGCCTCCAACAGAAAGGTGCTAACCGGTCACAGTCTACCTGCTTCAATGGGTACTTGGACCTAGGGAAAAGACCAATAAGCAGACTGAAAATCCCGCACCCCAGCACTAAAAAAAGGCAATGATAAACAAACCATAGATCTTGGGATTAGCAAGCTGAAATGGCAGTACAATGTGCCCTGGCCTCTCTGATGATCAACAACAGGTCAATGACTCCATTAAAAGGAGCTCAAAAGGCTTAACATCGCTGTAGCTACACTAAAGCACAGTGGGCTGGAGCCAGCCTGGAAATTACCAAAAATGGACTCTTATCAGGCATCAATGGCTCTGAGTGCTTCAGAAAATAGAAAAAAAATCACCTTTGACAAAAAAAATAGTAAAGCAAAAGCTCAACTCCAAGAAAAATGGTGAACGTTAGAAGATCGGCAATATTTCAATTTTGCGATAACCTTTATATCAATCAGCTGGACTCTGGACTTGTATATTCGGCCGAATTGCACCAAAATATATTTTGACATTGTCCACTTTCAACTTTTGTGTATATGAACATACAAGGGGCCTAACATCCCAAAAGTGGGCAGTTGCACAAAAAAGGATATTACTACACTGCTACTATTACTCGATGTACGAGAAATGGAGCAGTAGCTCAAAAGAGATTCTAACCGAGAGAATAAGAGTGTCTTACCTCCCTGAGGAATATTATTATCTTATTTCATTTGCTTATATTCTGCTATGTGTTCTTTACAGAGAGAAAAAAGACAATGATCGATGCTATTCTGCCAGGTTTCGCCAATGTCTACCGGGTTGAAAATGGTTTAGCAATTCTTGCTTACCTGGTGCAAGCAGTCATAATAATCTGGCCACAAATAGGAAAAAACACGATAAATATCAGATGGATGAAAATGACCGCGTCCATTGTGCAAATTTTTTTACTCGCCGCCATCGTCGATATAGTAGTATATAAATATTGCCAGCCGGAACTTTTGGTACACATAATAAATTATCTAGACCCTTATGAGTATTTCTATCAAAAACCCCTAATATGCAAGGTGTTGCATGTAAAAAAGCCGGGAATCACTTTAAAATTGATATATATGAGAAGTAGATCCTTGGCTTTCACAATGATGGTAACAACTGCAGTTGTTGTGGCCATTAACCTATGGACACTGTTTCTCATATTATGTTTACGAGGACTGGGATATGTTCGCGAAGCGGAACCTTTCCACAGGAGAGGAAAGAACTTTCTACTTTCATATGAAAAGATATCGACTTTTCGATTCAATTCAATGCATCGAATATTTCAAGAACTTCTAATGGTTTTAAATTCACCATTCCAGGAATAGAGAATTTATATCAATCAACTGAAATAGACTCTGGACTTGTATATTCGGCCGAATTGCACCAAAATATATTTTGACATCGTCCACTTTGGACTTTTGTGTATATGAACATTGTGTTCAATTTTTAAATTATAGTATTATTTTGAGTTCATTGAATATAATCCACGGATATTACTATCTTACTTCAATGGTTCTGCGGAAACTGTATTCTGCCAATAAATCTGTCAAAGGCTAAGAAAATGACAAAATTATCCCATTAAAACTAATTCTTTCATACTAAACCATAAATGTACCAAGTTCACTGAATCTAATCAAATATTAGGCTGTACAGTCTTCAAATGCCAAAGATTTGAGGTTTTCAGTCAAACATTTTGATGATTTTTGATTATTTAACCATAAAATCAAGGTTTTTTTCAACCAAAATTTGCCGCATGTCTGTAAAAATTTCAAAATTCCACAAGCCAGATTTACTCCAGTGTATATTTTATTCAAATATAGATCTTAGTACCTTAGAAAATGTTTATAATATGAAATCGGACTTGTGGCAATTAGAAAAATGAATTTCATACAAAAGTCAAGTTTGAAAATCTGTTGCAAGCCGTTTCCGAAGCGTCTATTTCCATTTTCTTGAATAATTTGTGTTTGAATCAAGTTTTAGGGCTCAAATTTCACACTGGGAAGTTTTTCCCCTTAACTCAGACTTTGGTGATGTAAAATGGAGCCAGAAGTCACCCAACAGTGCCCTATATAAGAATAGTATTAAAATTCGGTGGAGAAGAATATCTGCGTCCATTGCGCTAATTTTATTTCACGTCGTCATTGTCGATTTAGTAGAAAAGAATTATTGTCAACCAGGACTTTTCTAATACATCATGAGGTATATTGACCCTCATGAGTATTTTTACAAAAGAAAATTAATATGCAAGGTGTTGGATAAAACAAGGCCACGGATCACATTAAAATTCATATATTTGAGGAGCGGATCATTGACCGACACAATGATGGTAACAACTGCAGTTTTTATGGCTGTAAACATATGGACATTTCTTATCATATATCTTTTCCGAAGACCTGGGATATTTTCAAGAACCAGAATCTTCCAATTCGTGAAACGATTCACATCCTCAACAACGTCCTGAACTAGTATCCTTTAGAGTTAAACAACCGGAAAATTTGGATATTCAGAACTTTTGGGATCTTTTCTAGGCCCGGAATCTTCACATCCGTGAAACAATTCCAGTGCTCAACGACGTCCTGGACAAGTTTTCCTTTAGAGTTGAGGAACCGGAAAATTTGGATATTTACAACACTTTCGGAGACACAAGGTATTTTAATGAATCGGAATATGATTTAAACCTCAAATCTTTTACAAGACCTCCAACTTATGAAAATTAGAATCCTTTAATTTAAATTATTTTTTAATTTAGTAAGTAGGTACTTCTACAGAATGTGATCCGTCAGAAACAACACGGGAGACAGCAGTTACGAGTAATAAGCTAGGAACTACTAGCGTACTTGTAGACGCAACGGGTTGTCTCCGTCGGTGGGAGAGACTATCGCAGTCCCACTGGCAAGCTACTTCCCGCCTCAAACGGGGCAGCCTCCAACAGAAAGGTGCTAACCGGTCACAGTCTACCTGCTTCAATGGGTACTTGGACCTAGGGAAAAGACCAATAAGCAGACTGAAAATCCTGCACCCCAGCACTAAAAAAAGGCAATGATAAACAAACCATAGATCTTGGGATTAGCAAGCTGAAATGGCAGTACAATGTGCCCTGGCCTCTCTGATGATCAACAACAGGTCAATGACTCCATTAAAAGGAGCTCAAAAGGCTTAACATCGCTGTAGCTACACTAAAGCACAGTGGGCTGGAGCCAGCCTGGAAATTACCAAAAATGGACTCTTATCAGGCATCAATGGCTCTGAGTGCTTCAGAAAATAGAAAAAAAAATCACCTTTGACAAAAAAAATAGTAAAGCAAAAGCTCAACTCCAAGAAAAATGGTGAACGTTAGAAGATCGGCAATATTTCAATTTTGCGATAACCTTTATATCAATCAGCTGGACTCTGGACTTGTATATTCGGCCGAATTGCACCAAAATATATTTTGACATTGTCCACTTTCAACTTTTGTGTATATGAACATACAAGGGGCCTAACATCCCAAAAGTGGGCAGTTGCACAAAAAAGGATATTACTACACTGCTACTATTACTCGATGTACGAGAAATGGAGCAGTAGCTCAAAAGAGATTCTAACCGAGAGAATAAGAGTGTCTTACCTCCCTGAGGAATATTATTATCTTATTTCATTTGCTTATATTCTGCTATGTGTTCTTTACAGAGAGAAAAAAGACAATGATCGATGCTATTCTGCCAGGTTTCGCCAATGTCTACCGGGTTGAAAATGGTTTAGCAATTCTTGCTTACCTGGTGCAAGCAGTCATAATAATCTGGCCACAAATAGGAAAAAACACGATAAATATCAGATGGATGAAAATGACCGCGTCCATTGTGCAAATTTTTTTACTCGCCGCCATCGTCGATATAGTAGTATATAAATATTGCCAGCCGGAACTTTTGGTACACATAATAAATTATCTAGACCCTTATGAGTATTTCTATCAAAAACCCCTAATATGCAAGGTGTTGCATGTAAAAAAGCCGGGAATCACTTTAAAATTGATATATATGAGAAGTGGATCCTTGGCTTTCACAATGATGGTAACAACTGCAGTTGTTGTGGCCATTAACCTATGGACACTGTTTCTCATATTATGTTTACGAGGACTGGGATATGTTCGCGAAGCGGAACCTTTCCACAGGAGAGGAAAGAACTTTCTACTTTCATATGAAAAGATATCGACTTTTCGATTCAATTCAATGCATCGAATATTTCAAGAACTTCTAATGGTTTTAAATTCACCATTCCAGGAATAGAGAATTTATATCAATCAACTGAAATAGACTCTGGACTTGTATATTCGGCCGAATTGCACCAAAATATATTTTGACATCGTCCACTTTGGACTTTTGTGTATATGAACATTGTGTTCAATTTTTAAATTATAGTATTATTTTGAGTTCATTGAATATAATCCACGGATATTACTATCTTACTTCAATGGTTCTGCGGAAACTGTATTCTGCCAATAAATCTGTCAAAGGCTAAGAAAATGACAAAATTATCCCATTAAAACTAATTCTTTCATACTAAACCATAAATGTACCAAGTTCACTGAATCTAATCAAATATTAGGCTGTACAGTCTTCAAATGCCAAAGATTTGAGGTTTTCAGTCAAACATTTTGATGATTTTTGATTATTTAACCATAAAATCAAGGTTTTTTTCAACCAAAATTTGCCGCATGTCTGTAAAAATTTCAAAATTCCACAAGCCAGATTTACTCCAGTGTATATTTTATTCAAATATAGATCTTAGTACCTTAGAAAATGTTTATAATATGAAATCGGACTTGTGGCAATTAGAAAAATGAATTTCATACAAAAGTCAAGTTTGAAAATCTGTTGCAAGCCGTTTCCGAAGCGTCTATTTCCATTTTCTTGAATAATTTGTGTTTGAATCAAGTTTTAGGGCTCAAATTTCACACTGGGAAGTTTTTCCCCTTAACTCAGACTTTGGTGATGTAAAATGGAGCCAGAAGTCACCCAACAGTGCCCTATATAAGAATAGTATTAAAATTCGGTGGAGAAGAATATCTGCGTCCATTGCGCTAATTTTATTTCACGTCGTCATTGTCGATTTAGTAGAAAAGAATTATTGTCAACCAGGACTTTTCGAATGCATCATTAGGTATATTGACCCTCATGAGTATTTTTACAAAAGAAAATTAATATGCAAGGTGTTGGATAAAACAAGGCCACGGATCACATTAAAATTCATATATTTGAGGAGCGGATCATTGACCGACACAATGATGGTAACAACTGCAGTTTTTATGGCTGTAAACATATGGACATTTCTTATCATATATCTTTTCCGAAGACCTGGGATATTTTCAAGAACCAGAATCTTCCAATTCGTGAAACGATTCACATCCTCAACAACGTCCTGAACTAGTATCCTTTAGAGTTAAACAACCGGAAAATTTGGATATTCAGAACTTTTGGGATCTTTTCTAGGCCCGGAATCTTCACATCCGTGAAACAATTCCAGTGCTCAACGACGTCCTGGACAAGTTTTCCTTTAGAGTTGAGGAACCGGAAAATTTGGATATTTACAACACTTTCGGAGACACAAGGTATTTTAATGAATCGGAATATGATTTAAACCTCAAATCTTTTACAAGACCTCCAACTTATGAAAATTAGAATCCTTTAATTTAAATTATTTTTTAATTTAGTAAGTAGGTACTTCTACAGAATGTGATCCGTCAGAAACAACACGGGAGACAGCAGTTACGAGTAATAAGCTAGGAACTACTAGCGTACCTGTAGACGCAACGGGTTGTCTCCGTCGGTGGGAGAGACTATCGCAGTCCCACTGGCAAGCTACTTCCCGCCTCAAACGGGGCAGCCTCCAACAGAAAGGTGCTAACCGGTCACAGTCTACCTGCTTCAATGAGTACTTGGACCTAGGGAAAAGACCAATAAGCAGACTGAAAATCCTGCACCCCAGCACTAAAAAAAGGCAATGATAAACAAACCATAGATCTTGGGATTAGCAAGCTGAAATGGCAGTACAATGTGCCCTGGCCTCTTTGATGATCAACAACAGGTCAATGACTCCATTAAAAGGAGCTCAAAAGGCTTAACATCGCTGTAGCTACACTAAAGCACAGTGGGCTGGAGCCAGCCTGGAAATTACCAAAAATGGACTCTTATCAGGCATCAATGGCTCTGAGTGCTTCAGAAAATAGAAAAAAAATCACCTTTGACAAAAAAAATAGTAAAGCAAAAGCTCAACTCCAAGAAAAATGGTGAACGTTAGAAGATCGGCAATATTTCAATTTTGCGATAACCTTTATATCAATCAGCTGGACTCTGGACTTGTATATTCGGCCGAATTGCACCAAAATATATTTTGACATTGTCCACTTTCAACTTTTGTGTATATGAACATACAAGGGGCCTAACATCCCAAAAGTGGGCAGTTGCACAAAAAAGGATATTACTACACTGCTACTATTACTCGATGTACGAGAAATGGAGCAGTAGCTCAAAAGAGATTCTAACCGAGAGAATAAGAGTGTCTTACCTCCCTGAAGAATATTATTATCTTATTTCATTTGCTTATATTCTGCTATGTGTTCTTTACAGAGAGAAAAAAGACAATGATCGATGCTATTCTGCCAGGTTTCGCCAATGTCTACCGGGTTGAAAATGGTTTAGCAATTCTTGCTTACCTGGTGCAAGCAGTCATAATAATCGGGCCACAAATAGGAAAAAACACGATAAATATCAGATGGATGAAAATGACCGCGTCCATTGTGCAAATTTTTTTACTCGCCGCCATCGTCGATATAGTAGTATATAAATATTGCCAGCCGGAACTTTTGGTACACATAATAAATTATCTAGACCCTTATGAGTATTTCTATCAAAAACCCCTAATATGCAAGATGTTGGATGTAAAAAAGCCGCGAATCACCTTAAAATTGATATATATGAGGAGCGATTCCTTGTCTGCCAAAATGATGGTAACAACAGCAATTGTTGTGGCCATTAACCTATGGACACTGTTTCTCATATTATGTTTACGAGGACTGGGATATGTTCGCGAAGCGGAACCTTTCCACAGGAGAGGAAAGAACTTTCTACTTTCATATGAAAAGATATCGACTTTTCGATTCAATTCAATGCATCGAATATTTCAAGAACTTCTAATGGTTTTAAATTCACCATTCCAGGAATAGAGAATTTATATCAATCAACTGAAATAGACTCTGGACTTGTATATTCGGCCGAATTGCACAAAAATATATTTTGACATCGTCCACTTTGGACTTTTGTGTATATGAACATTGTGTTCAATTTTTAAATTATAGTATTATTTTGAGTTCATTGAATATCATCCACGGATATTACTATCTTACTTCAATGGTTCTGCGGAAACTGTATTCTGCCAATAAATCTGTCAAAGGCTAAGAAAATGACAAAATTATCCCATTAAAACTAATTCTTTCATACTAAACCATAAATGTACCAAGTTCACTGAATCTAATCAAATATTAGGCTGTACAGTCTTCAAATGCCAAAGATTTGAGGTTTTCAGTCAAACATTTTGATGATTTTTGATTATTTAACCATAAAATCAAGGTTTTTTTCAACCAAAATTTGCCGCATGTCTGTAAAAATTTCAAAATTCCACAAGCCAGATTTACTCCAGTGTATATTTTATTCAAATATAGATCTTAGTACCTTAGAAAATGTTTATAATATGAAATCGGACTTGTGGCAATTAGAAAAATGAATTTCATACAAAAGTCAAGTTTGAAAATCTGTTGCAAGCCGTTTCCGAAGCGTCTATTTCCATTTTCTTGAATAATTTGTGTTTGAATCAAGTTTTAGGGCTCAAATTTCACACTGGGAAGTTTTTCCCCTTAACTCAGACTTTGGTGATGTAAAATGGAGCCAGAAGTCACCCAACAGTGCCCTATATAAGAATAGTATTAAAATTCGGTGGAGAAGAATATCTGCGTCCATTGCGCTAATTTTATTTCACGTCGTCATTGTCGATTTAGTAGAAAAGAATTATTGCCATCCAAGACTTTTCTGATACATCATGAGGTATATTGACCCTCATGAGTATTTTTACAAAAGAAAATTAATATGCAAGGTGTTGGATAAAACAAGGCCACGGATCACATTAAAATTCATATATTTGAGGAGCGGATCATTGACCGACACAATGATGGTAACAATTGCAGTTTTTATGGCTGTAAACATATGGACATTTCTTATCATATATCTTTTCCGAAGACCTGGGATATTTTCAAGAACCAGAATCTTCCAATTCGTGAAACGATTCACATCCTCAACAACGTCCTGAACTAGTATCCTTTAGAGTTAAACAACCGGAAAATTTGGATATTCAGAACTTTTGGGATCTTTTCTAGGCCCGGAATCTTCACATCCGTGAAACAATTCCAGTGCTCAACGACGTCCTGGACAAGTTTTCCTTTAGAGTTGAGGAACCGGAAAATTTGGATATTTACAACACTTTCGGAGACACAAGGTATTTTAATGAATCGGAATATGATTTAAACCTCAAATCTTTTACAAGACCTCCAACTTATGAAAATTAGAATCCTTTAATTTAAATTATTTTTTAATTTAGTAAGTAGGTACTTCTACAGAATGTGATCCGTCAGAAACAACACGGGAGACAGCAGTTACGAGTAATAAGCTAGGAACTACTAGCGTACCTGTAGACGCAACGGGTTGTCTCCGTCGGTGGGAGAGACTATCGCAGTCCCACTGGCAAGCTACTTCCCGCCTCAAACGGGGCAGCCTCCAACAGAAAGGTGCTAACCGGTCACAGTCTACCTGCTTCAATGAGTACTTGGACCTAGGGAAAAGACCAATAAGCAGACTGAAAATCCTGCACCCCAGCACTAAAAAAAGGCAATGATAAACAAACCATAGATCTTGAGATTAGCAAGCTGAAATGGCAGTAGAATGTGCCTTGTCCTCTCTGATGATCAACAACAGGTCAATGACTCCATTAAAAGGAGCTCAAAAGGCTTAACATCGCTGTAGCTACACTAAAGCACAGTGGGCTGGAGCCAGCCTGGAAATTACCAAAAATGGACTCTTATCAGGCATCAATGGCTCTGAGTGCTTCAGAAAATAGAAAAAAAATCACCTTTGACAAAAAAAATAGTAAAGCAAAAGCTCAACTCCAAGAAAAATGGTGAACGTTAGAAGATCGGCAATATTTCAATTTTGCGATAACCTTTATATCAATCAGCTGGACTCTGGACTTGTATATTCGGTCGAATTGCACCAAAATATATTTTGATATCGGCCACTTTCAACTTTTGTGTATATGAACATACAAGGGGCCTAACATCCCAAAAGTGGGCAGTTGCACAAAAAAGGATATTACTACACTGCTACTATTACTCGATGTACGAGAAATGGAGCAGTAGCTCAAAAGAGATTCTAACCGAGAGAATAAGCGTCTCTTACCTCCCTGAAGAATATTATTATCTTATTTCATTTGCTTATATTGCTGCTATGTGTTCTTTACAGAGAGAAAAAAGACAATGATCGATGCTATTCTGCCAGGTTTCGCCAATGTCTACCGGGTTGAAAATGGTTTAGCAATTCTTGCTTACCTGGTGCAAGCAGTCATAATAATCGGGCCACAAATAGGAAAAAACACGATAAATATCAGATGGATAAAAATGACCGCGTCCATTGTGCAAATTTTTTTACCAACAACATCTCATCTGATATCTGGATTTATAACAACAAGATCTCATCTGATATCTAGATTGATACCAACAACATCTCATCTGATATCTGGATTGATACAACAAGATCTCACCTGATAAGGCTGGCAATAAAACGACAGTAGACAAAAGAACTTTTATACTTTCATATGAAAAGATATCGACTTTTGCATGTCTCTCGCACATTTAAATATTACTCAAAAAGTTTTCCTTAAAAATGTCTCTCAAAAGTCGGCTCTCCGCGTCCATTGTGCAAATATTTTTACTCGCCGCCATCGTCGATATAGTAGTATATAAATATTGCCAGCCGGAACTTTTGGTACACATAATAAATTATCTAGACCCTTATGTGTATTTCTATCAAAAACCCCTAATATGCAAGGTGTTGCATGTAAAAAAGCCGGGAATCACTTTAAAATTAATATATATGAGAAGTGGATCCTTGGCTGTCACAATGATGGTAACAACTGCAGTTGTTGTGGCCATTAATCTATGGACACTGTTTCTCATATTATGTTTACGAGGACTGGGATATGTTCGCGAAGCGGAACCTTTCCACAGGAGAGGAAAGAACTTTCTACTTTCATATGAAAAGATATCGACTTTTCGATTCAATTCAATGCATCGAATATTTCAAGAACTTCTAATGGTTTTAAATTCACCATTCCAGGAATAGAGAATTTATATCAATCAACTGAAATAGACTCTGGACTTGTATATTCGGCCGAATTGCACCAAAATATATTTTGACATCGTCCACTTTGGACTTTTGTGTATATGAACATTGTGTTCAATTTTTAAATTATAGTATTATTTTGAGTTCATTGAATATAATCCACGGATATTACTATCTTACTTCAATGGTTCTGCGGAAACTGTATTCTGCCAATAAATCTGTCAAAGGCTAAGAAAATGACAAAATTATCCCATTAAAACTAATTCTTTCATACTAAACCATAAATGTACCAAGTTCACTGAATCTAATCAAATATTAGGCTGTACAGTCTTCAAATGCCAAAGATTTGAGGTTTTCAGTCAAACATTTTGATGATTTTTGATTATTTAACCATAAAATCAAGGTTTTTTTCAACCAAAATTTGCCGCATGTCTGTAAAAATTTCAAAATTCCACAAGCCACATTTACTCCAGTGTATATTTTATTCAAATATAGATCTTAGTACCTTAGAAAATGTTTATAATATGAAATCGGACTTGTGGCAATTAGAAAAAATGAATTTCATACAAAAGTCAAGTTTGAAAATCTGTTGCAAGCCGTTTCCGAAGCGTCTATTTCCATTTTCTTGAATAATTTGTGTTTGAATCAAGTTTTAGGGCTCAAATTTCACACTGGGAAGTTTTTCCCCTTAACTCAGACTTTGGTGATGTTAAATGGAGCCAGAAGTCACCCAACAGTGCCCTATATAAGAATAGTATTAAAATTCGGTGGAGAAGAATATCTTCGTCCATTGCGCTAATTTTATTTCACGTCGTCATTGTCGATTTAGTAGAAAAGAATTATTGTCAACCAGGACTTTTCGAATGCATCATGAGGTATATTGACCCTCATGAGTATTTTTACAAAAGAAAATTAATATGCAAGGTGTTGGATAAAACAAGGCCACGGATCACATTAAAATTCATATATTTGAGGAGCGGATCATTGACCGACACAATGATGGTAACAATTGCAGTTTTTATGGCTGTAAACATATGGACATTTCTTATCATATATCTTTTCCGAAGACCTGGGATATTTTCAAGAACCAGAATCTTCCAATTCGTGAAACGATTCACATCCTCAACAACGTCCTGGACTAGTATCCCTTAGAGTTAAACAACCGGAAAATTTGGATATTCATAACTTTTGGGATCTTTTCTAGGCCCGGAATCTTCACATCCGTGAAACAATTCCAGTGCTCAACGACGTCCTGGACAAGTTTTCCTTTAGAGTTGAGGAACCGGAAAATTTGGATATTTACAACACTTTCGGAGACACAAGGTATTTTAATGAATCGGAATATGATTTAAACCTCAAATCTTTTACAAGACCTCCAACTTATGAAAATTAGAATCCTTTAATTTAAATTATTTTTTAATTTAGTAAGTAGGTACTTCTACAGAATGTGATCCGTCAGAAACAACACGGGAGACAGCAGTTACGAGTAATAAGCTAGGAACTACTAGCGTACTTGTAGACGCAACGGGTTGTCTCCGTCGGTGGGAGAGACTATCGCAGTCCCACTGGCAAGCTACTTCCCGCCTCAAACGGGGCAGCCTCCAACAGAAAGGTGCTAACCGGTCACAGTCTACCTGCTTCAATGGGTACTTGGACCTAGGGAAAAGACCAATAAGCAGACTGAAAATCCTGCACCCCAGCACTAAAAAAAGGCAATGATAAACAAACCATAGATCTTGGGATTAGCAAGCTGAAATGGCAGTACAATGTGCCCTGGCCTCTCTGATGATCAACAACAGGTCAATGACTCCATTAAAAGGAGCTCAAAAGGCTTAACATCGCTGTAGCTACACTAAAGCACAGTGGGCTGGAGCCAGCCTGGAAATTACCAAAAATGGACTCTTATCAGGCATCAATGGCTCTGAGTGCTTCAGAAAATAGAAAAAAAATCACCTTTGACAAAAAAAATAGTAAAGCAAAAGCTCAACTCCAAGAAAAATGGTGAACGTTAGAAGATCGGCAATATTTCAATTTTGCGATAACCTTTATATCAATCAGCTGGACTCTGGACTTGTATATTCGGCCGAATTGCACCAAAATATATTTTGACATTGTCCACTTTCAACTTTTGTGTATATGAACATACAAGGGGCCTAACATCCCAAAAGTGGGCAGTTGCACAAAAAAGGATATTACTACACTGCTACTATTACTCGATGTACGAGAAATGGAGCAGTAGCTCAAAAGAGATTCTAACCGAGAGAATAAGAGTGTCTTACCTCCCTGAGGAATATTATTATCTTATTTCATTTGCTTATATTCTGCTATGTGTTCTTTACAGAGAGAAAAAAGACAATGATCGATGCTATTCTGCCAGGTTTCGCCAATGTCTACCGGGTTGAAAATGGTTTAGCAATTCTTGCTTACCTGGTGCAAGCAGTCATAATAATCTGGCCACAAATAGGAAAAAACACGATAAATATCAGATGGATGAAAATGACCGCGTCCATTGTGCAAATTTTTTTACTCGCCGCCATCG
The DNA here is from genome assembly GCA_963556195.1 of Sepiola atlantica. Lineage (NCBI taxonomy): Eukaryota > Metazoa > Mollusca > Cephalopoda > Sepiida > Sepiolidae > Sepiola > Sepiola atlantica. Next base: position 75,606,850 of record OY744538.1, on the reverse strand, counting down.
TCGATATAGTAGTATATAAATATTGCCAGCCGGAACTTTTGGTACACATAATAAATTATCTAGACCCGTATGAGTATTTCTATCAAAAACCCCTAATATGCAAGGTGTTGCATGTAAAAAAGCCGGGAATCACTTTAAAATTGATATATATGAGAAGTGGATCCTTGGCTTTCACAATGATGGTAACAACTGCAGTTGTTGTGGCCATTAACCTATGGACACTGTTTCTCATATTATGTTTACGAGGACTGGGATATGTTCGCGAAGCGGAACCTTTCCACAGGAGAGGAAAGAACTTTCTACTTTCATATGAAAAGATATCGACTTTTCGATTCAATTCAATGCATCGAATATTTCAAGAACTTCTAATGGTTTTAAATTCACCATTCCAGGAATAGAGAATTTATATCAATCAACTGAAATAGACTCTGGACTTGTATATTCGGCCGAATTGCACCAAAATATATTTTGACATCGTCCACTTTGGACTTTTGTGTATATGAACATTGTGTTCAATTTTTAAATTATAGTATTATTTTGAGTTCATTGAATATAATCCACGGATATTACTATCTTACTTCAATGGTTCTGCGGAAACTGTATTCTGCCAATAAATCTGTCAAAGGCTAAGAAAATGACAAAATTATCCCATTAAAACTAATTCTTTCATACTAAACCATAAATGTACCAAGTTCACTGAATCTAATCAAATATTAGGCTGTACAGTCTTCAAATGCCAAAGATTTGAGGTTTTCAGTCAAACATTTTGATGATTTTTGATTATTTAACCATAAAATCAAGGTTTTTTTCAACCAAAATTTGCCGCATGTCTGTAAAAATTTCAAAATTCCACAAGCCAGATTTACTCCAGTGTATATTTTATTCAAATATAGATCTTAGTACCTTAGAAAATGTTTATAATATGAAATCGGACTTGTGGCAATTAGAAAAATGAATTTCATACAAAAGTCAAGTTTGAAAATCTGTTGCAAGCCGTTTCCGAAGCGTCTATTTCCATTTTCTTGAATAATTTGTGTTTGAATCAAGTTTTAGGGCTCAAATTTCACACTGGGAAGTTTTTCCCCTTAACTCAGACTTTGGTGATGTAAAATGGAGCCAGAAGTCACCCAACAGTGCCCTATATAAGAATAGTATTAAAATTCGGTGGAGAAGAATATCTGCGTCCATTGCGCTAATTTTATTTCACGTCGTCATTGTCGATTTAGTAGAAAAGAATTATTGTCAACCAGGACTTTTCGAATGCATCATGAGGTATATTGACCCTCATGAGTATTTTTACAAAAGAAAATTAATATGCAAGGTGTTGGATAAAACAAGGCCACGGATCACATTAAAATTCATATATTTGAGGAGCGGATCATTGACCGACACAATGATGGTAACAACTGCAGTTTTTATGGCTGTAAACATATGGACATTTCTTATCATATATCTTTTCCGAAGACCTGGGATATTTTCAAGAACCAGAATCTTCCAATTCGTGAAACGATTCACATCCTCAACAACGTCCTGAACTAGTATCCTTTAGAGTTAAACAACCGGAAAATTTGGATATTCAGAACTTTTGGGATCTTTTCTAGGCCCGGAATCTTCACATCCGTGAAACAATTCCAGTGCTCAACGACGTCCTGGACAAGTTTTCCTTTAGAGTTGAGGAACCGGAAAATTTGGATATTTACAACACTTTCGGAGACACAAGGTATTTTAATGAATCGGAATATGATTTAAACCTCAAATCTTTTACAAGACCTCCAACTTATGAAAATTAGAATCCTTTAATTTAAATTATTTTTTAATTTAGTAAGTAGGTACTTCTACAGAATGTGATCCGTCAGAAACAACACGGGAGACAGCAGTTACGAGTAATAAGCTAGGAACTACTAGCGTACCTGTAGACGCAACGGGTTGTCTCCGTCGGTGGGAGAGACTATCGCAGTCCCACTGGCAAGCTACTTCCCGCCTCAGACGGGGCAGCCTCCAACAGAAAGGTGCTAACCGGTCACAGTCTACCTGCTTCAATGAGTACTTGGACCTAGGGAAAAGACCAATAAGCAGACTGAAAATCCTGCACCCCAGCACTAAAAAAAGGCAATGATAAACAAACCATAGATCTTGGGATTAGCAAGCTGAAATGGCAGTACAATGTGCCCTGGCCTCTTTGATGATCAACAACAGGTCAATGACTCCATTAAAAGGAGCTCAAAAGGCTTAACATCGCTGTAGCTACACTTAAGCACAGTGGGCTGGAGCCAGCCTGGAAATTACCAAAAATGGACTCTTATCAGGCATCAATGGCTCTGAGTGCTTCAGAAAATAGAAAAAAAATCACCTTTGACAAAAAAAATAGTAAAGCAAAAGCTCAACTCCAAGAAAAATGGTGAACGTTAGAAGATCGGCAATATTTCAATTTTGCGATAACCTTTATATCAATCAGCTGGACTCTGGACTTGTATATTCGGCCGAATTGCACCAAAATATATTTTGACATTGTCCACTTTAAACTTTTGTGTATATGAACATACAAGGGGCCTAACATCCCAAAAGTGGGCAGTTGCACAAAAAAGGATATTACTACACTGCTACTATTACTCGATGTACGAGAAATGGAGCAGTAGCTCAAAAGAGATTCTAACCGAGAGAATAAGAGTCTCTTACCTCCCTGAAGAATATTATTATCTTATTTCATTTGCTTATATTGCTGCTATGTGTTCTTTACAGAGAGAAAAAAGACAATGATCGATGCTATTCTGCCAGGTTTCGCCAATGTCTACCGGGTTGAAAATGGTTTAGCAATTCTTGCTTACCTGGTGCAAGCAGTCATAATAATCGGGCCACAAATAGGAAAAAACACGATAAATATCAGATGGATGAAAATGACCGCGTCCATTGTGCAAATTTTTTTACTCGCCGCCATCGTCGATATAGTAGTATATAAATATTGCCAGCCGGAACTTTTGGTACACATAATAAATTATCTAGACCCTTATGAGTATTTCTATCAAAAACCCCTAATATGCAAGATGTTGGATGTAAAAAAGCCGCGAATCACCTTAAAATTGAAACATATGAGGAGCGATTCCTTGTCTGCCAAAATGATGGTAACAACAGCAATTGTTGTGGCCATTAACCTATGGACACTGTTTCTCATATTATGTTTACGAGGACTGGGATATGTTCGCGAAGCGGAACCTTTCCACAGGAGAGGAAAGAACTTTCTACTTTCATATGAAAAGATATCGACTTTTCGATTCAATTCAATGCATCGAATATTTCAAGAACTTCTAATGGTTTTAAATTCACCATTCCAGGAATAGAGAATTTATATCAATCAACTGAAATAGACTCTGGACTTGTATATTCGGCCGAATTGCACAAAAATATATTTTGACATCGTCCACTTTGGACTTTTGTGTATATGAACATTGTGTTCAATTTTTAAATTATAGTATTATTTTGAGTTCATTGAATATCATCCACGGATATTACTATCTTACTTCAATGGTTCTGCGGAAACTGTATTCTGCCAATAAATCTGTCAAAGGCTAAGAAAATGACAAAATTATCCCATTAAAACTAATTCTTTCATACTAAACCATAAATGTACCAAGTTCACTGAATCTAATCAAATATTAGGCTGTACAGTCTTCAAATGCCAAAGATTTGAGGTTTTCAGTCAAACATTTTGATGATTTTTGATTATTTAACCATAAAATCAAGGTTTTTTTCAACCAAAATTTGCCGCATGTCTGTAAAAATTTCAAAATTCCACAAGCCAGATTTACTCCAGTGTATATTTTATTCAAATATAGATCTTAGTACCTTAGAAAATGTTTATAATATGAAATCGGACTTGTGGCAATTAGAAAAATGAATTTCATACAAAAGTCAAGTTTGAAAATCTGTTGCAAGCCGTTTCCGAAGCGTCTATTTCCATTTTCTTGAATAATTTGTGTTTGAATCAAGTTTTAGGGCTCAAATTTCACACTGGGAAGTTTTTCCCCTTAACTCAGACTTTGGTGATGTAAAATGGAGCCAGAAGTCACCCAACAGTGCCCTATATAAGAATAGTATTAAAATTCGGTGGAGAAGAATATCTGCGTCCATTGCGCTAATTTTATTTCACGTCGTCATTGTCGATTTAGTAGAAAAGAATTATTGTCAACCAGGACTTTTCGAATGCATCATGAGGTATATTGACCCTCATGAGTATTTTTACAAAAGAAAATTAATATGCAAGGTGTTGGATAAAACAAGGCCACGGATCACATTAAAATTCATATATTTGAGGAGCGGATCATTGACCGACACAATGATGGTAACAACTGCAGTTTTTATGGCTGTAAACATATGGACATTTCTTATCATATATCTTTTCCGAAGACCTGGGATATTTTCAAGAACCAGAATCTTCAAATGCGTGAAACGATTCACATCCTCAACAACGTCCTGAACTAGTATCCCTTAGAGTTAAAGAACCGGAAAATTTGGATATTCAGAACTTTTGGGATCTTTTCTAGGCCCGGAATCTTCACATCCGTGAAACAATTCCAGTGCTCAACGACGTCCTGGACAAGTTTTCCTTTAGAGTTGAGGAACCGGAAAATTTGGATATTTACAACACTTTCGGAGACACAAGGTATTTTAATGAATCGGAATATGATTTAAACCTCAAATCTTTTACAACACCTCCAACTTATGAAAATTAGAATCCTTTAATTTAAATTATTTTTTAATTTAGTAAGTAGGTACTTCTACAGAATGTGATCCGTCAGAAACAACACGGGAGACAGCAGTTACGAGTAATAAGCTAGGAACTACTAGCGTACCTGTAGACGCAACGGGTTGTCTCCGTCGGTGGGAGAGACTATCGCAGTCCCACTGGCAAGCTACTTCCCGCCTCAAACGGGGCAGCCTCCAACAGAAAGGTGCTAACCGGTCACAGTCTACCTGCTTCAATGGGTACTTGGACCTAGGGAAAAGACCAATAAGCAGACTGAAAATCCTGCACCCCAGCACTAAAAAAAGGCAATGATAAACAAACCATAGATCTTGGGATTAGCAAGCTGAAATGGCAGTAGAATGTGCCCTGGCCTCTTTGATGATCAACAACAGGTCAATGACTCCATTAACAGGAGCTAAAAAAGCTTAACATCAATGTAGCTACACTAAAGCACAGTGGGCTGGAGCATGGAAATTACCAAAAATGGACTCTTATCAGGCATCAATGGCTCTGAGTGCTTCAGAAACTAGAAAAAAAATCACCTTTGACAAAAAAAATAGTAAAGCAAAAGCTCAACTCCAAGAAAAATGGTGAACGTTAGAAGATCGGCAATATTTCAATTTTGCGATAACCTTTATATCAATCAGCTGGACTCTGGACTTGTATATTCGGTCGAATTACACCAAAATATATTTTGATATCGGCCACTTTCAACTTTTGTGTATATGAACATACAAGGGGCCTAACATCCCAAAAGTGGGCAGTTGCACAAAAAAGGATATTACTACACTGCTACTATTACTCGATGTACGAGAAATGGAGCAGTAGCTCAAAAGAGATTTTACCGAGAGAATAAGCGTGTCTTACCTGCCTGAGGAATATTATTATCTTATTTCATTTGCTTATATTGCTGCTATGTGTTCTTTACAGAGAGAAAAAAGACAATGATCGATGCTATTCTGCCAGGTTTCGCCAATGTCTACCGGGTTGAAAATGGTTTAGCAATTCTTGCTTACCTGGTGCAAGCAGTCATAATAATCGGCCCACAAATAGGAAAAAACACGATAAATATCAGATGGATAAAAATGACCGCGTCCATTGTGCAAATTATTTTACTCGCCGCCATCGTCGATATAGTAGTATATAAATATTGCCAGCCGGAACTTTTGGTACACATAATAAATTATCTAGACCCTTATGTGTATTTCTATCAAAAACCCCTAATATGCAAGGTGTTGCATGTAAAAAAGCCGGGAATCACTTTAAAATTGATATATATGAGAAGTGGATCCTTGGCTGTCACAATGATGGTAACAACTGCAGTTGTTGTGGCCATTAATCTATGGACACTGTTTCTCATATTATGTTTACGAGGACTGGGATATGTTCGCGAAGCGGAACCTTTCCACAGGAGAGGAAAGAACTTTCTACTTTCATATGAAAAGATATCGACTTTTCGATTCAATTCAATGCATCGAATATTTCAAGAACTTCTAATGGTTTTAAATTCACCATTCCAGGAATAGAGAATTTATATCAATCAACTGAAATAGACTCTGGACTTGTATATTCGGCCGAATTGCACCAAAATATATTTTGACATCGTCCACTTTGGACTTTTGTGTATATGAACATTGTGTTCAATTTTTAAATTATAGTATTATTTTGAGTTCATTGAATATAATCCACGGATATTACTATCTTACTTCAATGGTTCTGCGGAAACTGTATTCTGCCAATAAATCTGTCAAAGGCTAAGAAAATGACAAAATTATCCCATTAAAACTAATTCTTTCATACTAAACCATAAATGTACCAAGTTCACTGAATCTAATCAAATATTAGGCTGTACAGTCTTCAAATGCCAAAGATTTGAGGTTTTCAGTCAAATATTTTGCTGAATTTTTATTATTTAAGCATAAAATCAAGGTTTTTTTCAACCAACATTTGCTGCATGTCTGTAAAAGTTTCAAAATGCCCCAAGCCAAATTTACTCCAGTGTATATTTTCTGCAAATATAGATCTTAGTACCTTAGAAAATGTTTATAATATGAAATCGGACTTGTGGCAATTAGAAAAATGAATTTCATACAAAAGTCAAGTTTGAAAATCTATTGCAAGCCGTTTGTGGAGCGTCTATTTCCATTTTCTTGAATAATTTGTGTTTGAATCCAGTTTTAGAGCTCAAATTTCACACTGGGAAGTTTTTCCCCTCAACACAGACTGTGGTGATGTTAAATGGAGCCAGAAGTCACCCAACAATGCCCTATATAAGAATAGTATTAAAATTCGGTGGAGAAGAATATCTGCGTCCATTGCTTTTATTTTATTTCACGTCGTCATTGTCGATTAAGTAGAAAAGAATTACTGCCAACCAAGACTTTTCTAATACATCATGAGGTATATTGACCCTCATGAGTATTTTTACAAAAGAAAATTAATATGCAAGGTGTTGGATAAAACAAGGCCACGGATCACATCAAAATTCATATATTTGAGGAGCGGATCATTGACCTACACAATGATGGTAACAACTGCAGTTTTTATGGCTGTAAACATATGGACATTTCTTATCATATATCTTTTCCGAAGACCTGGGATATTTTCAAGAACCAGAATCTTCAAATTCGTGAAACGATTCACATCCTCAACAACGTACTGGATTAGTATCCCTTAGAGTTAAACAACCGGAAAATTTGGATATTCATAACTTTTGGGATCTTTTCTAGGCCCGGAATCTTCACATCCGTGAAACAATTCCAGTGCTCAACGACGTCCTGGACAAGTTTTCCTTTATAGTTGAGGAACCGGAAAATTTGGATATTTACAACACTTTGGGAGACACGAGGTATTTTAATGAATCGCAATATGATTTAAACCTCAAATCTTTTACAAGACCTCCAACTTATGAAAATTAGAATCCTTTAATTTAAATAATTCTTTTAATTTAGTAAGTAGGTACTTCTACAGAATGTGATCCGTCAGAAACAACACGGGAGACAGCAGTTACGAGTAATAAGCTAGGAACTACTAGCGTACTCGTAGACGCAACGGGTTGTCTCCGTCGGTGAGAGAGACTATCGCAATCCCACTGGCAAGATACTTCCCGCCTCAAACGGGGCAGCCTCCAACAGAAAGCTGCTAACCGGTCACAGTCTACCTGCTTCAATGGGTACTTGGACCTAGGGAAAAGACCAATAAGCAGACTGAAAATCCTGCACCCCAGCACTAAAAAATGCAATGATAAACAAACCATAGATCTTGGGATTTGCAAGCTGAAATGGCAGTACAATGTGCCCTGGCCTCTTTGATGATCAACAACAGGTCAATGACTCCATTAACAGGAGCTAAAAAAGCTTAACATCGATGTAGCTACACTAAAGCACAGTGGGCTGGAGCATGGATATTACCAAAAATGGACTCTTATCAGACATCAATGGCTCTGAGTGCTTCAGAAACTAGAAAAAAATCACCTTTGACAAAAAAATAGTAAAGCAAAAGCTCAACTCCAAGAAAAATGGTGAACGTTAGAAGATCGGCAATATTTCAATTTTACAATAACCTTTATATCAATCAGCTGGACTCTGGACTTGTATATTCGGTCGAATTGCACCAAAATATATTTTGATATCTGCCACTTTCAACTTTTGTGTATATGAACATACAAGGGGCCTAACATCCCAAAAGTGGGCAGTTGCACAAAAAAGGATATTACTACACTGCTACTATTACTCGATGTACGAGAAATGGAGCAGTAGCTCAAAAGAGATTCTAACCGAGAGAATAAGAGTGTCTTACCTGCCTGAAGAATATTATTATCTTATTTCATTTGCTTATATTGCTGCTATGTGTTCTTTACAGAGAGAAAAAAGACAATGATCGATGCTATTCTGCCAGGTTTCGCCAATGTCTACCGGGTTGAAAATGGTTTAGCAATTCTTGCTTACCTGGTGCAAGCAGTCATAATAATCGGGCCACAAATAGGAAAAAACACGATAAATATCAGATGGATAAAAATGACCGCGTCCATTGTGCAATTTTTTTTACCAACAACATCTCATCTGATATCAGGCGGGAAGAGTTATGCAATGGTACAAACCTTTTTTCCTCTTAAAATGTCACTATGGACATGTCAGAGGCCAGACAGGGACTCCCTTATTCTCTCTCTCTCATTCTCTTTCTGTCTCTCCAAACAGAAAATTTTTATCCATCTGATATTTATCGTGTTTTTTCCTATTTGTAAGCCGATTGTTAAGACTACTTTCACCAGGTAAGTAAGAATTGCTAAACCATTTCCAACCAGAATATTTTCTGTCGAAAAAATGAAATATTAGGGGTTTTTGAAGTCATAACTTAAGAAGCATTTTCATATTTTTGCCCAGCAAAATAACATAGAATATTACTGTCAACATATTTTGTTATTTTGAGATATCTGGATTTATAACAACAAGATCTCATCTGATATCTAGATTGATACCAACAACATCTCATCTGATATCTGGATTGATACATCAAGATCTCACCTGATAATGCTGGCAATAAAACGACAGTAGACAAAAGAACTTTTATACTTTCCTATGAAAAGATATCGACTTTTGAATGTCTCTCGCACATTTAAATATTACTAAAAAAGTTTTCCTTAAAAATGTCTCTCAAAAGTCGGCTCTCCGCGTCCATTGTGCAAATATTTTAACTCGCCGCCATCGTCGATATAGTAGTATATAAATATTGCCAGCCGGAACTTTGGTACACATAATAAGTTATCTTGACCCTTATGGGTATTTCTATCAAAAACCCCTAATATGCAAGGTGTTGCATGTAAAAATACCGCGAATCACCTTTAAATTGATACATATGAGGAGCGGATCCTTGGCTGCCACAATGATGGTAACAACTGCAGTTGTTGGGGCCATTAACCTATGGACACTGTTTCTCATATTATGTTTACGAGGACTGGGATATGTTCGCGAAGCGGAACCTTTCCACAGGAGAGGAAACAACTTTCTACTTTCATATGAAAAGATATCGACTTTTCGATTCAATTCAATGCATCGAATATTTCAAGAACTTCTAATGGTTTTAAATTCACCATTCCAGGAATAGAGAATTTATATCAATCAACTGAAATAGACTCTGAAAATTCGGCCGAATTGCACCAAAATATATTTTGACATCGTCCACTTTGGACTTTTGTGTATATGAACATTGTGTTCAATTTTAAAATTATAGTATTATTTTGAGTTCATTGAATATCATCCACGGATATTACTATCTTACTTCAATGGTTCTGCGGAAACTGTATTCTGCCAATAAATCTATCAGAGGCTAAGAAAATGACAAAATTATCCCATTAAACCGAATTCTCTCATACTAAACCATAAATGTACCAAGTTCACTGAATCTAATCAAATATTAGGCTGTACAGTCTTCAAATGCCAAAGATTTGCGGTTTTCAGTCAAATATTTTGCTGATTTTTGATTATTTAAGCATAAAATCAAGGTTTTTTCAACCAAAATTTGCCGCATGTCTGTAAAAATTTCAAATTGCCACAAGTCAGATTTACTCCAGTGTATATTTTCTGCAAATATAGGTCGTAGTACCTTAGAAAATGTTTATAATATGAAATAGGACTTGTGGCAATTAGAAAAATGAATTTCATACAACGATTTAGTTTGAAAATCTATTGCAAGCCGTTTGTGGAGCGTCTATTTCCTTTTTCTTGAATAATTTGTGTTTGAATCAAGTTTTAGGGCTCAAATTTCCCACTGGGAAGTTTTTCCCCTCAACACAGACTGTGGTGATGTTAAATGGAGCCAGAAGTCACCCAACAATGCCCTATATAAGAATAGTATTAAAATTCGGTGGAGAAGAATGTCTGCGTCCATTGCTTTTATTTTATTTCACGTCGTCATTGTCGATTAAGTAGAAAAGAATTATTGTCAACCAAGACTTTTCGAATGCATCATTAGGTATATTGACCCTCATGAGTATTTTTACAAAAGAAAATTAATATGCAAGGTGTTGGATAAAACAAGGCCACGGATCACATTAAAATTCATATATTTGAGGAGCGGATCATTGACCGACACAATGATGGTAACAATTGCAGTTTTTATGGCTGTAAACATATGGACATTTCTTATCATATCTTTTCCGAGAACTGGGATATTTTAAAGAACCAGAATCTTCCAATTCGTGACATGATTAACATCCTCAACAACTTCCTGGACTAGTATCCCTTAGAGTTCCAGAACCGGAAAATTTGGATATTCATAACTCTTTGGGATCTTTTCTAGGCCCAGAATCTTCTCATCCACAGAATGATTCCAGTGCTCAACCACGTCCGGGACAAGTTTTCCTTTAGAGTTGTAGAACCGTAAAATTTGGATATTTACAACACTTTGGGAGACACGAGGTATTTTAATGAATCGCAATATGATTTAAACCTCAAATCTTTTACAAGACCTCCAACTTATGAAAAGTGAAATCTTTTAATGTAAATAATCCTTTTAATTTAATAAGTAGGTACTTCTACAGAATGTGATCCGTCAGAAACAACACGGGAGACAGCAGTTACGAGTAATAAGCTAGGAACAACTAGCATACTCGCAGGAGCTACGGGTTGTCTACGACGGTGGGAGAGACTATCGCAGTCCCACTGGTAAGCTACTTCCTGCCTCAAATGGGCAGCCTCCAGACAGACAGGTGCTAATCGGTCACAGTCTACCGGCTTCAATGGTTGATTGGAGCTAGGAAAAAGACCAACATACAGACTGAAAACCCTTCCGTCCCCACCCCACCCCACCCCCCAAAAAAAACAATGAAAAACAAAACCACATATCTTGCGATTAGCAAACTGAAATGGCAGAACTATGTGCTCTGTCCTCTCTACATGATCTACAACAGGTCAATGACTCCAGTAAAATAGCTATCATTGAGCGGGACAAGGAAATAAGACTCGCATCAAGCAGCACCATTAGTAGCTACACAACTAAATTACTAAAATAGCTATCATCATCATCAGAGAGCTCAAAACCCTAACCCCGAGGAACCAATACTGCATGACATTGGATTCGCAGTGAAGAATTCTCTACTCACCACTATAGAACTTTCATCCAGTGTTACAGCTCGAAAATTGCCTCTCCGCCTGGAAAGCCGCCTGAGGCTCAGTGAAAATCCTGAGCGTTTACGTTTCCACACTATGCTCTCCAGCCTAGACCAAGGACTTTGACATCATCAAAGACATTCCTGTCACGGAAAAATTGTATCTGCTTGGTGATTCCATGCACGAGTGGGTTCCGACCCTGACTCTTGGTCCAACTGCATCGATCATATTCATGTCGGAAAACTAAACGATGAGTTATGCTCCTAACACAACTTCTGCATAACCAACACATTCTTCGCCACCAATCCGCATCATAGAGTATCCTGGCGATACTCAAGATCCTATCACTGGCACCAGCTGGCCCTTGTCATCACACGGAGACCCTCCCTGAACTCAGTTCTCACCACACGTAGCTCACACAGTGCTACCTGTGACACCAAACGACTCCATGGTTGGTAGTAAAGTCCGTCTCCAGTCAAAGTAGATTCATCGAACCAAGCAGAAAAGACCCATCCCCGCCCCTCACATTAACACCAGCAGGACGGTAACACCTAACCTACGCGAATGCTTTGTCAACACCATCTAGGACGCCCTCATTCTCGCTTGACTTAATGCACCTAGTTTAAATGGGAAATTACAGGCTCCCTAAACAACTGATATATGGGGAATGCAGTAGGCGTAAACTCGTCTATGAGGTCCATTGAGATTTCATGCAAAGCGAACAGAGTATGCCATATTGTAACGTGCTTTTGCGGAAATGGGCACACATTTCAGACACAGTTGGATGAAGACCCAGCCGAATACGAGTTGTACAAAATGAATGTTTTACGTTTCTCACACAAAAGTTACTTATTATTCATTAATGAAGAAATGTCCGAATTGAAATTGTGAAAGATATACGTGACAAAAAGAGGATGTCAAAATATAAAACACTTACAATTTCAGTGCTGACGTTTAATAGTCTGTCTTTTTAATTTTTTGTTCATCAAAAAATGAAACACTTCGTCGCCATTTTGTCTTTGAAAGGATTCGGGAACAATTTGAAATGTCTCATCGAAAGTTATTTCTGGTTTTAAAATAAAAAAGAAATGGATTAGTTTATTGTTTTAAAGGTTGACACATCATGTGATTTCATGTAATGATATAAATAATACTTATTGGTTCTTCTACAGAATTTAAACTGAACCAAACCGACTTTTGCCAAATTAAACCTACAACTTAGGCTAAGGTTAGTTTAGGATGAGTTTAAAGTTATGTTAGGGTTAGTATATGTTTTTTTTTAACTGAGTCACCCCAAACAAGGGATAGGGAGGAAGCTCCAAAGGCCAGCAGCTCCAGGAAAGAAGATATTTGAGTAGAAGGCACATTCTCGCAGTCTTTTCTCCAGGTTTTTTTGGACCGTTCCTAGTGCCACTACGATTATAAGTATTATAGTGACTCTTCATGCTCAATATCCCTAACCGGCAATGAGCAAAAAGAGAAGATCACTCTTTCTCTAAACGCTGACAGAGACATGAAGAAATATTAGAACATGGTTGAAGCAATGAACGCGTAAACAGGCAACGAATGCAAAATCGGCAACAAAAATGTAACCTTTAGCGAATGTGTGATATGCTAGATTACCACTCAATCAACAAAGTAGTTAAGCAATAAACAACAACAGCATGCACAACAAAGTAGCAGTAGCATGCGGAATAAAGTAGCAGTAGCATGCGGAATAAAGTAGCAGTAGCATGCGGAACAAAGTAGCAGTAGCATGCACAACAAAGTAGCAGTAGCATGCGGAATAAAGTAGCAGTAGCATGCACAACAAAGTAGCAGTAGCATGCACAATAAAGTAGCAGTAGCATGCGGAACAAAGTAGCAGTAGCATGCGGAATAAAGTAGCAGTAGCATGCACAACAAAGTAGCAGTAGCATGCGCAATAAAGTAGCAGTAGCATGCACAACAAAGTAGAAGTAGCATGTGCAATAAAGTAGCAGTAGCATGCGGAACAAAGTAGCAGTAGCATGCACAACAAAGTAGCAGTAGCATGCACAACAAAGTAGCAGTAGCATGCGGAATAAAGTAGCAGTAGCATGCGGAATAAAGAAATGACAATTTTTCAACCAACTAATGGACAGCCTTTCAGATTTTGTCATCACCCTAATAAGTAAAGAGCCACAGTGAATTTCCCGTTCAAAGAGAAGATATTTTTAAAAAATGTTAGAAATTCCAAATAATAAAATGAGTAACTTACCTTACTGGCTGGAGTGTCTGCCACCTTTTCTCCCCTGCGACTTTGTCAACTAGATAGTTTCGCATTTCTGGGATTGTGTGGGATCTATCATATACGACTCCGGTGTCATTCGCCGAGGTGTATGGAAAGAAAGTCTACAAAACAAAACAAAGAGATTAAGGATTTTATTCCAGAATTAAGTAAAAGCAAGAGGTGGGGGAGGAGTAAAGGTGGACATGAGAATTTTATGCATGGAATGAGAACAATAAGAATGGAAGTTTTTTTAAACATAACTCAATCTCAAAACTGACGAATATTTTAACATGTATTTTGTGCGATTAAAATATATAAGGAAAAGGCCTTATGGGAACAAACATTGATTAACTAGGTTTTAGTATAATAATAATAATAATAATAATAATAATAATAATAATAATAATAATACACTACTGACAGCCGCACAGAACAACATGATCAGAACGCATTATATTAAAGCTAAAATAAGCAAAACCCAGGAAAAGAGTAAATGTAGACTCTGTGGACAAAGAGATGAAACAGTAAATCACATAAGTGAAACTAGCCCAAAAAGAATGTAAAAACAGACACAATTGTGTGGGAAAGGCAGTTCACTAGAAAATGAAAAGCTCCAAATCCTCTCAGACATGGAAATACAAACAGAAAACTTATCCAAGGAGGCCAGACGTGATAATAGTCAGTAAGATGGGCCTTGTACCAGACTAGGAAGGACTAATATAAGAATGCCTGTCTATCTGTCTTTTTAACGTCTGTCTAAATATGAAATAAAAACATAAAGGACGTTACATCATGACAAGATGAGATGAGTAGATGGCTAATCTAAATGAATGTGTGTGAAAGGTGATAACGTACGTACGAACATGAAATGCCTTAGTGTATTATTATCTAAATGATTAAATGTGAAAGTTGGGTCCATTTCTCGCACTAACTGTAAAGCTAAAACGCCCTATTTCAAGTTAATTCAACTTTACACAATAGACACCATCTTTTTGTATACTGCTTATGTATATGCGACTGTTATTTCGCTCCAGACTGAGCGAGAGAAAAGGGAGAGAGCGAGAGAAGGCACAATATACAACACATACATTGCAAGCTTAACGAATTTGCATATTGCTTATGAAAAAGGACATTTTATTAATTAACACAATAGACAACATCGTTTTATATACTGCTTATGTATATGCGATATCAGTCGCAAGGTTAACTAATTTGCATATTCATTTTCTAAAAGGACATCTTATTAATTAATTATTATTTGTTATTGTTTATTAAATCAATGATTGTTTTAATTTTAATATAACAAATAGTTCTGTTTCGCAATTTCGTTTTATTTACTGGACAAATATTTAGTTTTTGTGGGTTTTTTTTTTATGGAAATGTCTCCAGACAATGGTGGTTTGGTAGTTTTGTTTTACGGCATATCAACCCTTTTTGGGTTATTTAATGCCGAATCTGGTCATTATAGTAAAAGTTTTTATGCTTCAAGTTCTTTATATCTTCACATGTTTAATCAGGGTTTTTGGTTTGGTAGTTTTGTTTTACGGCATATCAACCCTTTTTGGGTTATTTAATGCCGAATCTGGTCATTATAGTAAAAGTTTTTATGCTTCAAGTTCTTTATATCTTCAAATGTTTAATCATCGTTTTTGGTTTGGTAGTTTTGTTTTACGGCATATCAACCCTTTTTGGGTTATTTAATGCCGAATCTGGTCATTATAGTAAAAGATTTATGCTTCAAGTTCTAAAAATAAAATAAAAAAGGGGAGGGAGAAAGGGAGAGGGGCTGTTGTTTTTGTTTTTGGTTTTGTAGAACATAATTAAGTTTTACAAAAAAAAAAAAAAAAAAAAAAAAAAAAACGTCAATGTAGGTGAATTTCGTCTCAGGGAGCCACAGGGCAGCCTGATCTGGTATCACCAGTCCAGACAATGGATGAAGCCACTTGATGTAAGGGGCTAAGAACGAAAGATGATTATCGCAATGACAGGAGATGCCTATCGGCTTTAGTCTTGAAAAGACCAAGGCTATAGGTAGGAGGAAAACATTCAGCAGGAGGCTTGTGGAACACTGTTCTACAAACCTGCAATTCTTGGAAAGAAGCTACTGGAATAGGAAACCGTATTACAATGAGGTATCAAAACAGTGAATTGATGGAGACCACTAGACCAGCTTGTCAAACGAGCTGGAACAAAGTTTTGTTACTTTTAAAGCCAAGTTCCTCTTCTTTTACCACCAACGCTTTTTTTTTTTTTTTTTTTTTTTTTTTTTTGGTCCTGGGTATGACCTTAAAAGACATCCAGTGGTGAGGCCTCCATTTGGAAGCTGTGGGGAATGTGGAGTTGCCCCTTAGTTGCCATTGCTCCCTGGTCCACTCTGGCCCGGAGTGGTAGTACCTGTAAGGGCCCCATCTATGGGTCAAATAGAACGTACTGGCGCTACCAGATCAGGCTGTCTGAAGTTATTAACTTCCTGACTCAAAATGCACCAAACATTGATGTTTTATTGTTTTTTCTTTTTCTTTGCAAAACTCAATCATGTTCTGCAAAATCCAAAGCAAAAAACAACAATTTCCTTCCTTCCTTTCTCCTTCCCCCCTTCCGCCGCTTCTCCTCTCCCCACCCTTTCACTCAACCAAACACCATGAACAAATATTTGAACATATAAAGAACTTGAAGTATAAAGACTTTCACCAAAAAGACCAAATTCAGCATTAAATAACCGTAAAAGGGTTGATATGCCGTAAAACAAAACAATCAAGCCAAACACCATGAATAAATATTTGAAGATATAAAGAACTTGAAGCATAAAAACTTTTACCAAAATGACCGGATTTGGCATTAAATAACCCGAAAAGGGTTGATATGTTGTAAAACAAAGCAACCAAACCAAACACCATGAATGAATATTTGAAGATATAAAGAACTTGAAGCATAAAAACTTTTACCAAAATGACTGGATTCGGCATTAAATAACCCGAAAAGGGTTGATATGCCGTAAAACAAAACAACCAAACAAAACAACCAACGCTTTTTTATCGAAGAAACTCCTTGTTTCGATAAGTTCTTAGGACTGATATTCACTCCAGATCTAAAATGGAAGACGTATATCCAGTCTGTTGCTAAGGCCACTTCAAAAAGGGTCGGATCATTCCACCGCTTCAGAAAGTATTTAACTCCAAATGCAATCCTTTGTCTACATATCTAAGAGTCAGATAGAAAATTTCCATGTATTTAAAAAAGCAAAATTGTTTTCTTGTTATTAAATAAATTAATTAAAGAATTTAAAGCCAGTTTAAATTACTTTCTACTCGATAGTTTATAAATTCCTTTCAAGTTTTGCACACACACAAAGTAATTGATGTTTTGTCAATTAAAATGGCTGACTTGTTTACGAAGAAATCTAAATGAATTATGATGGATTTAATCTCGTAACTTAATTACTGTGGTTAGCAAAGTATGACTTACCCCAGCCAGGAATAGATTCATAAAGAAACAGAACTTGAGTGAAATGGCTAGTTATAGCAAAGACCTCCCATTACTTCCTGATCTCTCTGGCAGAAGAGCTCACTGCTCATTTGCATGTGAGTGCAATGTCACTGGCAATAAAAGGGGAATGTTTTGAAGGAAGAGGTCACTTTGAGTTGGTGACTACGTTGGTGTGTGTGCTGGATGAAAGACTGTTCGGAAAAAGAAAAATATAACCAACCACAATTACGAACATTATTTAGACAACGATTTTTTACATGGGAAGAATAGAGGGGGGGGGGGGTGCTTTGTTAACTATTCTGTACTTTCACGTAACAATTTAATAAAAAGAATATATCGTAAAAATTGAATTTAACTTGAAAATTTTATGTAAAAAAAAAACCCGGTCCAAACCTTTAATTTCGTAACGTAATTATGAACCGGGTTGAAATAACATTATTTAGAAAGCCATTCTTAACATGGAGTGAGGGGGGGGGGGGCTTTGTTAACTATTCTGTACTTTCACCTAACAATTTAATAAACAAAAGATATCGTAAAAATTTAATTTAACTTGAAAATCTTATCTAAAAACAGCCCGGTTCGTAAACTGCACAAGTACCAAAAAAATAATATAAAAAATGTTCTTCACTGGGAGGGGGGTAGCCCCGTATTTACAAGTATATCTCCTGTAAAAACGGTTCTAAAATCTATTTTCAATCGATATTTATTCGATAATTGCCGAATTTTCCTACTTGGCCAAAATTGCCGAGTTTTCCTACTTGGCCAAAAGTGACGAGTTTTCCATTGCCGAATTTTCCATTGCCGAGTTTTCCTGTGACGAGTTTTCCGGGCACCGTAAGTACATGAGCAAAGACGGGAAACCATTTAATGCACTTTGCTGAAAGAAAAAAAAAATTGTTTATTATTTTAAAGGGGGATCACTTTCCTATATAATTTTAAAGTAAATTGAGCACACACTTCTTGACCAGTTCGCGCTGAATGGCTAAAAAAAAAGAGGGTATTTTTTTTTATCCAATATTGGGTGAATGTCGTACGAGCATAGTACCCAAATGCGTCGGCTGTAAAGCGTAGATAACGCACCGTTTTTACGTCCCATCCAAAAACATACCGTGCAGTTCGGTTTTTGAAATCGAAACCGTTGAATTTGAAATTCAAACAAGCAAGTGATTATTAAAAAACAATTAAATTATTAAAGAAAATTGTGCTTCTACAGAGACGGGGGCCACTGTTTCGATCGATGGCGGCGGAAACTGCCGACTCCTCTTCGGGAGAAATCGTAATCGACGGAAAGAAATTTGATTTTGGGGGAGATAACTAATATTGGGTTAATTACTTTTTCACGAAATGGACGTAAACCGATTAAAGTTTGAAGAGTTCTTGCATTTACTCGGGGATAATTGCAAAATTGTGGATTTTTTGCAAGCGCATAATTTAATTTCAGTTGGAAGCATTTTTGAACTGATCGCAGAATTGTACCCTGTTTAAAACTTTTTTACCCCTTTCAGTCAATACCCTGTAAAAAAAACTTGGGGGATCTTTTACAACGCTCAGCAGAGTAAAAACGCTAAAAAAAACAAATATACAACAAATAAAAGTAACTGTAAGCTGTAAAAGTTATTTTGAAACTTGCCTGTAGCATTTGTTTGTGTTTTTAGACCGTTACAACCGCTATTTATTAGAAATCAATAGTTATGAAAGCGTAACTTGGGAAAAACATGTTTTTTTCCCACATTTATCGTTCAATCAATTGTTTACATTTTTTTTTTCAAATCAAAGTTTTACTTAGTTTTACTTATTACGTTTTTTTTTTATTTCAATAAAAAGTTTGCTATTTATTTGATGTACATAATGTTTATCAAAGTTTTATTTAATTCGTTTTTTGTTAAATTTCAAATGTTTATCAAAGTTTTATTTATTTATTTGCTGTACATAATGTTTAATTTGTTTCAATAAATAAATGTTCATAATTTTAGGAAGAGGCTATATTGCCGGTTCCGGCAAAATAACGATTCCTGCGTTATTTTGCCGGTTCATGTATATTTAACTAAATTGTTAAACATACAGTGACGCCCGGCACCATAATTATTTACTAATGTAAAGAGATCGTTATTATGCCGGTTCATTTTTTTTTTAAATCTAATTGTTATGGCCTTGCGAAAGAAAAGGTAATTAATTAAATAAATAAGGGCAAATATTTAAAAACAATTTGTTTTCATCATCAGTTGTGTCGGTTAAAGAAATAAAAAAAAATCGACCTGCCCTATTCTGTCGGTTAAAGAAATATCTGCTTACTTTTCATAATAGAATTAATGTTGATGAATTTTCCCAACATTACTAAGTCTGCTCTCGATTTAAGTAATTGAAATTTTCCTTAAGTTATATATAAGTTATATATAAAGAAAAAAATAAGCAACAAGTAAATGTTACCAAAGGCAACATAAATTATTATGCTGCCTACCTGTATAAGTTTATTTGTTTATTGTATTATTTATTTTGATAAATGATTTTTTTTAATAAAAATAAACAATCAAATAAACAAATAAACTTATACAGGTAGAAGAATAATTTATGTTGCCTTTGGTAACATTTACTTGTTAAAAATGTGCTTTACAAAGGAAAGATTTTAGGTAAATTTATAGAAGTGCACCTTTCGTATTTCGACCCCTAAAAAAAAAAGTTTCTACTTTTTGGGGCAAATTACATATAAACAGCCTCAACAAATATCCGCTATGAAAAAAAATTATGAAAATTTTTATTATTTTAGATTTTAGGAGGGGGGGTCACTTTCCTATATAAGTTATACGTAAAGTGAGCACGCATTTGTTGGCCACCGAATCTCACCTCTCGTATTTCGACCCCTAAAAAAAAAAAGTTTCTACTTTTTGGGGCAAGTTACATGTAAACAGCCATTTTAGATGTTAGGAGTGGTGGGGGATCACTTTCCTATATAAGTTATACGTAAAGTGAGCACGCATTTGTTGGCCACCGAATCTCACCTCTCGTATTTCGACCCCTAAAAAAAAAAAGTTTCTACTTTTTGGGGCAAGTTACATGTAAACAGCCATTTTAGATGTTAGGAGTGGTGGGGGATCACTTTCCTATATAAGTTATACGTAAAGTGAGCACGCATTTGTTGGCCACCGAATCTCACCACTCATATTTCGACCCCTAAAAAAAAAGTTTCTACTTTTTTGGACAAATTACATGTAAACAACCTCAACAAATATCCGCGCGGATTTTTGTTATGGATGGCTGTTTACATGTAATTTGTCAAAAAAAGTAGAAACTTTTTTTTTAGGGGTCGAAACACGAGAGGTGAGATTCCGGGTATCTTTCAGAATGATCAGTACGCTGAAAACGCTCAAAAAAACAAATATACAACAAATTCCGTGGCCAAGAATTGGGTGCTCACTTTACGTATAACTTATATAGGAAAGTGACCCCCCCCTCTCCTAAAATCTAAAATAATAAAAATTTTCATAATTTTTTTTCATAGCGGATATTTGTTGAGGCTGTTTACATGTAATTTTTTTTTTAGGGGTCGAAATACGAAAGGTGCACTTCTATAAATTTACCAGATTTTAATGTAAAATTCTGATTTTCTTTATGAAGAAAAACTTCGATAATTGTTAAAATATACAGAAAATCACTGGATTTAAACAGTTTCTATTTTAAAATGTTCTTTCAATGAAATCATAAAATAAGTCGTAATTTTGAAGAGTTCACTCCTAATCGAATCAACCGGAAGTAAAAATTAATTTTATCGTTATTTTAAAATATATTGTCGCTTAATAAAGTTTTAAATTATACAAAAAATCAATCAGGCAAAGATTAATTAAAAACAAACAAAAAAAATCAATCAGGCAAAGATTAATTAAAAACAAACAAAAAAAATCAATCAGACAAAGTTTTAAATAAAACAAAAAAAACAATCAGGCAAAGTTTTAAATTATAAATAAAATTTCGTTTGATAAAGTTTTAAATAATACAAAAAAAAATAATTTAAATAATAAAAAAAAGTAATTTATAGTTAAATAAATACGAGCCGGCAAAATAACGTAAGACTCATTATTGTGCCGGGCGTCACTGTATGTTTAACAATTTAGTTAAATATACATGAACCGGCAAAATAACGCAGGAATCGTTATTTTGCCGGGACCGGCAATATAGCCTATTCGATAATTTTAACTTATCCTCAATTGTCAATTCAACAGTTATCTTCCCCAAAATCAAATTTCTTTCCGTCGCTCACGTTTTCGCACGATTTCTCCCGAAGAGGAGTCGGCAGTTTCCGCCGCCATCGATCGAAACAGTGGCCCCGTCTCTGCAGAAGCACCAAGAAAATAAACACAATGTTTTTGCTGCATCGAAAAATTGAACATGTTTTTTTTTCCTTTTGAGTTTCAAAAATAAACAAATGTTTATTAATTTTTTTATATAAAGGAATAAATAAATAATTTAAAAAAAACGGCTTTTTCGAGGCTGGGGGGGGGGGGGTCGTCAAAATAGCGTTTCTCTGACATTAAGCTGTTTCCCAATCTTTCTTTTTTTTTTTGTAAGGGACGTTTGGCCTTTTGGCTAAGATCAAAGTGTAGTATCTGTTCCGATGGATACTGCACCCCATACACTGGTATTGTCTTGGCCTTCGGGGCTTGATTTATGCCGGTCTATGGGTCTGTCCTGTGCAGTTCTAGGAGGTCCACGCTCCCAGGCATCGCCTCCCCTCTTTGGGGAGGAGTAAGTTTATTGCTTACTGCCTGAGGCGCCCCTACCGGGGAATGCCGACGGGGTTGCCCAGGCAATTTTTAAACCCCACTTTCCCGACCCGACCTTGGGTCACATCTTACTTGTGGGAGTAACTGGCCTTGTGCATAACTCCTGGAGAGGAGTAAATCCATATTCACCCAATTTTGTTTTATTTTAAATATTAATGGGGGGGGGGGAATATCTGGTATTTTTTGTGTTTTTTTTTTAAATATTGTCGAAAAAAAAAAAAAAAAACGACGTCGCGAAAATAAATAACTTCGTTCGCGACCATCTTAGGTCTAATAAATACCGTAGTGTGGTGACAAATAGACGACTAACGCTCTTCAGTAGTGAGGAAGGTTTCATATATATATATATATATATATATATATATATATATATGTTACAATAACACCTTCCCAGTGTTGCCAATTTAGCGGTTTTCCCGTTAGATCTGGCGATTTTGATTTGAATCTGGCTCGTAAAATTTGGATCTAGCGGCTAGCGATTTTCTTCTTTAAAATCTGGCGATTTCGTTTGCCACATACACACACGCAATTTCAGATTTCAGTAAAACTATTTTCCGTATTCATTTTCTCTTCAGTCATCATGAGATTATTTCTCAAGCTACCTTCCATACATGATAGATGCAAATCTGCAGTAGTTTTACATGTCAATAAAAATGTTAATGTTCTAAAAATAAAATAGTGATCGCGACAGGACAAAAGCTCACCGGGTTACCAAAATAATTCAAACACGGACAAAAGCCGACGAACGTAAAAATAAATTAATAATAAAAAAAACAATTCTAGGGCATTCATAACGAGAGCGAACAGATCGAAAAATGGGTAAAAAACAAAACAAAAAAACAACAAATAAATGTGCAACAAATAAATGTTACCAAAGGCAAGATAAGTTACTATTCCACCTATCTGGATAAGTTTATTTGTGTTTTAACTTATTTTAAAGCATATTTTTGTTAAAAACAAACATGGTGTCGACTGTTCAGTTCATACTCAAAAAGAAAATGACGTCGATAAGATGTCGACGATGATCTCTCGGATAATCGCTAAAAATCGAAAATCAAACAAAATACTGGTAGAAACACATCCAATAAATGTCACCAGCATTTTGTTTAATTTTCGATTGTTACCATTACAAAAGGTTTGATAAGAGAGATAGGAGGCAGTGAACTTTGAAATGTTTACTTTGCATCCCCATAATTTACCAATAAAAATATTCGACTTACACTCTGAGAACCAATGTTAACTAAATTCTTTTACCTACTAAGTTAGAATGGCCCGGAAATGGGGGATCATTTTATGTTGCAAGTCTATGCAAAACTGATGCATTCTGAAATAATTGTTGTTGTTTTATTTCCGCAAAAGATAAGTGATACACTACAACGGTTTATTTAATATAACTAAATAACACAACAACAAAACTAACTTTAATATTCAATAAATTGACTATTAACAGCCCCGTTACACCCACGTCGCACGCACTTTTTTAAAATTTATTCTTTATTTATTTTTCGTATTACCACTCGGACTTAGGGTTAGTAGTAGGAAGGGTGCGTGTTTTTCATTGAGGTGGGGGGGGGGAGGAAAATGATGTAATTTTGGCAAGGTAGGAAAATTAGAAAATTAGGTAAGTATGGAATAAATATCGAAGTAATTCAATCATTAACAAAATATTAAAATGGCCGACTTTCTTACGAAGAAACCGAAATGCATTATAATGGATAATCTCGTAATAGGATTTTAATTTAATTTTTTTTTTGGTACTGTTTTAGATATTGACCCTAATTTCCGTGACTGTCCGGCAGCAGCGACCCGACAGCTAACGGAAGCGTCCGAGACCTGCCGAGTCGGCAGACGACAACAATGTAAGACGATGACTATACGTATAGAAAAAGAAATGCATATATTTTTATACAAAAAATGAAATAAATGAACAAACCCTTAGCTGAAATGAATAAACTTTTTTTTAATTAATATTTAACCATTTTATGTAAGAAATTTTTTTATAAACGCTAACATTTTAAAACAATTTTTTTTGTAACTGAAATAAACTGTTTTTATAAACTGTAGAACGCGAAAATAATAAATTTTGTAAACCATTTTTTTTTTTCTTTTGCAATTACGCATTGTTTTTTGTTTTTTCCATTATTTTAGCTGGAGGGGTAAGGGCTTGTTTTTCGTTTTTGGAGGGGGGGGGCTTAGCGAAATACAGGCAGAAGAGGAGGACCACAGGTAGATCATTTTTAAAATTGTTGATATGGCGAGTTTCGACCGCGAAAAAAACGTCCCCGATCGCAACGAAATCCAAGCCCGGCATTCCTGGGTGGGGCATCTCCAGGCATATTTTTCAGTAACTGTCTTTCGCGGTACTAGCCGGCAAAGTCGGCCGCCGCATCGCATATCTTTTGCAGAGCTTTCTGCTGGCAAAAGTTAATGCACTGCTCCGGAGAGGCAATTGAACTACACACCACTTCAAAATTCATTGTCAACAAATGCCAAGCGTCTCTCTCCTTCAAATCAATATCGTCTGACGCCAGCCTCGTTTTCGATTTCGGCAGGTCTCGGACGCTTGCTGCTGCCGGGCAGTCACGGAAATTAGGGTCAATATCTAAAACAGTACCTTTTTTTTTATCAAAATAATAACTGGAAAAGATAATACCAGAACAGTGTTCTTAGAACAAACATAATTCGATTTTATTTGCTTTAAAACAGCAGTAAATGTTTTAAAATACTTTTTTTGCGGTGGGGGGGGGGGGGGTAGACCCTATTTAAAACTATAGGAGTAAAAGAGCCTTGCCCGATTTTTGCGGATTTCTTTTTTTAATTTTTATTTTCTAAATAATTTATTTTCAGATTTTTGTGGATTAAGAAAAAATCATTTTGCAAATATTAATTTGTTTTCTCATTTTTGTGAATATTTTTTATAGCTTTTATTTTGAAAATATTAATTAATTTTCCGATTTTTGCGGATTATTTTGCAAATAATAATTTCATTTTTGTGGACAATTTCTTCGGCAATATTCTATATTTAGATACGTCATTATTGTGATGTTAAATTTGTAATATATTTAAATTTTTAATAAACACTGTTTGATTTTATGATTTGTTTCTTACAAAACAACATATACCCTCCATTAAACCTCCCACTAACCCTAGGTCCAGGTGGCAACAAATTATATTTATGAAAACAAATTAACTTTTATTTACAAAATAATCCGAAAAAGTCAGACAACAAATTAATATTTGCAAAATAATTTTTTTAAGTAATAGACAAAAACAGACAAATTAATATTTATAGAGTGGATATATTTTCGCTGTCATAGCTTTGAAAAACAGACAAAAGTAGTCGATAAAATTTGGCAGTCATTTTGATAGGTATATATATATATATATATATATATATATATATATAGGGTACGAAGTTAAAATCTAGTGTTTTTGTTTTTTTAGCGATTTTATTGTTTTCGATCTAGCGGGTTTTGAAAATCTCAGTTGCCAATAATGACGAAAAGTTAAAAATCTAGCGATTTTCTGGCGATTTTGCTTTCTTAATCTAGCGGGTTTTGAAAATCTCAGTTGGCAATAATGACGAAAAGTTAAAAATCTAGCGATTTTCTGGCGATTTTGCTTTCTTAATCTAGCGGGTTTTGAAAATCTCAGTTGCCAATAATGACGAAAAGTTAAAAATCTAGCGATTTTCTGGCGATTTTGCTTTCTTAATCTAGCGGGTTTTGAAAATCTCAGTTGCCAATAATGACGAAAAGTTAAAAATCTAGCGATTTTCTGGCGATTTTGCTTTCTTAATCTAGCGGGTTTTGAAAATCTCAGTTGCCAATAATGACGAAAAGTTAAAAATCTAGCGATTTTCTGGCGATTTTGCTTTCTCAATCTAGCGGGTTTTGAAAATCTCAGTTGCCAATAATGACAGAAAGTTAAAAATCTAGCGATTTTCTGGCGATTTTGCTTTCTTAATCTAGCGGGTTTTGAAAATCTCAGTTGGCAACACTGCACCTTCCTGTACTGGTATAAATTCTCTGCGATGACCGTCCTTCGTCTTAGATGTTGGAAGAATATAATGTTTTTATTCTATGCATTTGTTATCGTCACTTTTACTCAGCCAAACACGCGTCTTTTCCATCATGGTTGATTTTTTTCTCATTAAAAAAATCAATATAAAGCATGAACATTTTTTTTTAGAAACAAAAAAATCAGATTAAAAGAACGCCACCCCTGCATTTATATATTTAAAATAAAATAAAAATGGATAACAACCCCCCCGCATTTTGTTAGCTATTCAGCGCTAACTAGTCAAGAAGTGGGTGTTCAATTTACGTTAAAATTATATTTAAAAAAAGTGAATGATTGTTAACTGCCCTAAAAAGTTAGAATGGCCTGGAAGTGAAGGATGGTTCCCGAAGTGTCTTACCTTCTCGGGCGCTGGCTTTTCAAATCCCACTTTCCGACCTTGTGTCACATCTTTCTGCTGTGGGAGGGAAGTACAAATATATATATATATATATATATATATATATATATATACAATTTAAGACTAATTAATAAATTTCGGTACTCTTATAGATTATGCGACATATTTCCATGACTTCCCGGTGGCAACGATCGGGCAGGTCACGGAAGCGCTCGAGAGCTGACGAAGAAGTATTAGCCAATCAGGTTTCAGCATTTGTTTTCGACAAAATTTGAAAGAAAAAAAAAAGCTCCTTCTATTGCTACAATAGTAAAAAAAAAAAAAAAAAAAAAACAGTGACAAAATGTTACCCCCCCCCCCCCCCAAAAAAAAATAAAAAGAACATTATTTTCACAAAAAAAAAAATGTCTTTCTACACATTTGATTGAAAATGGTTAATTTGACCTCCCCAAAAATAAAAAATCTATTTATTTACAGGTCTTCAGCTACGGTTTGTTCGATTTTTTTTTCTTTTTATCTATGTATTTTTTCTTTGAATTTATTCGTCGAATATTATCGTCTGCCAGTCTTTCAGTTAGCGCTTGGCCGTGACAGTATCGTTTCGCTAAGAACTGGAACCCTAACTTCTATCCCTAACACCTCTCGGTCGCTGGCTTTTCAACCCCCACTTTCCGACCCGACCTTGGGTCACATCTTACTTGTGGGAGTAGGATAAAACTGGCCTTGTGCCTAACTCCTGGAGAGGAGTAAATAATACTTCTATCCCTAACACTGAATGCAGAGCTTGGCTTTCTCTAAATACGATTGTCACCCCCCCCCCCCCCCCAAAAAAAATAAATAAAAAATAAAATAAAACCTTTTGCGTTTCGGCAACGATCGGGCATTTCCGCGACCTGCCCGATCGTTGCCGCCGGGATGTCACGGAAATATGTCGCTTCAAATATAAGAGCACCTAAATTTCATCCAAACTGAGTGCGAAAATCAAACGAAATAAAATCTAAACAATATTAATACTTACAGTTTTGTGAATTTCAAAGTTAAAATATCTTTTTTAGATTTGGAAATTCTCATTTCCAGCTCATAAATGTTTTCAGAAAGTAGATGTTAAAATATTGAAACAAAGTTCTTTCTTTTTTTTTTTTTTGTTTTCTTCAAATCATCCGAGTATCATCAAAAAATAAGTTCTTTTTAAATAATGTGTTTGAAATAAACAGTCGACGCTCGTATTATTTTCTTCAAATAAAAAACTTGAAATTGTATTCAAGGAGATGAAAATCAGTTGTTGATCTTTAAATAACGAATCATTAATGAAAAGGCGTCTGCGCGTTCAAATTGTCACGTGACCCAAAATTACGTATTAATAAAAAATTTCAATCAGTAAAAAATGACTAATTACAAATTTTCATTTTCACTCAGAAATTAATATGGCAATTTAAAAAATAAATTGTCTTTTTTTTTTTAATCTTGAATTAAAGAGGATGTCGAAATTGTCTCCGTTATAGCATTCGACGTTAGAAAGTGATTCGAAACTTTTTAGATGAGGATTTGATAATTTGGATTATTCGGACTACTATTCTCATCTTGGTTATTGTATTCACGACGTTTCGGCCGTCTTCGGGTTAATTTTTTTTTTTTTCATAAATTTGTTTATGCGATTTTTTTTTAATTAGTATTGTTCGTTCGAATTATAGTTTAATAATAATATTGAATTAATTTTAACAAACAAATTATCAACCGAAAATATTTTTTTTTTAATTTCGATTTTTCATTGCTAATTAATGAACAATTTTTTTGGAAAATTTTTATATGAGATTAAGAAGAAAAAAAGGGTAAATTTTTACTATCCATTCCCAGCGCAGTTTACCCCTTAAAGAAGTTCAAATTCTACTTTTTTTGTGCAAATACATTTAAACAGCCTAAAAAAATATCCGCAAAGAAGAAATTAAAAAAAAATTAAATATTTAAGATTTTAGAGTGGGGGTTCACTTTCCTTTATAAATGTAACGTAAAATGAGCACTCATTTTCTGGCCAGTTAGCGTCAAACGAGACATGTAACCGACTTGAGTTTTTAATAAAAACACGTAAAAATTTAGCGATTTTCGTGTTTGTTTTGGAGGGGGGTGGGCAAACTTTGACTTGAGTTCTACCCCCCCCCCCCTAAAAACCCAGAAAACTAAATTGGCTAAATTTCTACGTGTTTTTATTAAATAAATAAATACCCCCACCCCAAATAGGCTAAATTTCTACGTGTTTATTTAATTTAAAAAAACCCACCCTAACTCCAGCCCTAACCCTAACCCTAACTCCAGCCCTAACCCTAACTCTAACTCCAGCCCTAACCCTAACTCTAACTCCAGCCCTAACCCTAACTCTAACCCCAGCCCTAACCCTAACCCCAGCCCTGATCGTAAAAAACAAAACAAACGTCGCTTTGATTATGAGTCCCAGTAAAAAAAACACACACACTTGACAACGAGAACTCGAAACGAGGCTAACAAAACAAGACTGTCGACGCCATGTTTTTGCTGTAAAAATCCGTGCCCAGAAATTATTTTTTTTCAGGTCTAATGAAAAACCATTTATCCTACGTAAAAATAAAAACAAATGGAATAGCTAACTAGGAAAATCTCCAGTCTCGAATTAGAAACTCAAGTCGGTTACATGTCTCGTTTAATGTTAAGTGGCCAGGAAATGGGTGCTCATTTTACGTTAAATTTATAAAGGAAAGTGATCCCCCACGCTAAAATCTTAAATATTTAAATTTTTTTTTAATTCCTTTATTGCGGATGTTTTTTTAGGCTGTTTAAATGTATTTGCACAAAAAAAGTAGGATTTTAACTTTTTTAAGGGGTAAACTGCGCTGGGAATGGATAGTAAAAAAATACCAAAAAAAGAAATTTTGGTTGATAATTTCTTTGTCAAAATTAATTTCTTTAGATGTCGTTTTTTGTCAAATATTAAAAAAATAACTTTCGGTTCTTAAAATGTCATTTGTTGTCAAATGTCATTTTCTGTCAAATATTTAAAAAAATTACTTTCGGTTCGTAAAATGTCATTTTTTGTCAAATATTAAAAAAAAAAAATAGGTTGATAATTTGTTTGTTAAAAGTAATCCAATAAAATATTTAATTATTGTAGCATATGTTTTTATATATTTCAAACATTTACATTAATAATAAAATGTGTCTTTTCAATGGAAACATTATTTGTTTATTACTACATTAAACTAAAAAAAAAAATAATTAATTAAACAAATGTATTGTTATTATTAAACTATAATTCGAAGGAAAAGTACTTATAAAAATCGCATAAACAAGAATTGTTTATTACTACATTAAACTAAAAAAAAATAATAATAATAATTAAACAAATGCATTGTTATTATTAAACTATAATTCGAAGGAACAGCACTTATAAATCACATAAAAAAGAAAGTCTAACAACGTTTTTTTTTTTTTACATTTGTGGTCATCCGTAAGCGGACGTGACGCCATCAATTTAATCGGAAGCCAAGTTCACATAAAAATTTAAAAAAAAAAAAAGCCCGAGAATGTTATATATTTTGCCCCCTAAAGCAAGAAAAGAAAGTACGGGACTTGTTGGCACATGTTCCCCTACAATAAGGAAAACGGGCGGAGTTTGCAATGAAGCGAATACAAAGGACTCAGTCTAGACAGTTGGACACAGTTGCGGGGGGGGGGGGGAGAGAGAATTCCGGCGTTCTTTGGAAAGAAATTTTTAAAAAATGAGATTTTAAGACGTAAAAAGCTGTGAGAAACGAACTATGGTAAAAGACGAACAAGACTGATCCCCCGTCTTAAAATCTCAATTTTTTAAAATTTCTTTCCAAAAACGCCGGAATTCTCTCGTTACATGATAGGTAATTGTAAGCAGAAGAATAATTTAAAAAATTTGAGATGGTTAAAAAGAGGGGGATCAGTCCATGTTGAATTTACATTGAAAACTGATCCCCCGTCTTAAAATCACAATTTTAAAATTTTTCTTTCCAAAATCCCGGAATTCTCTATTGACATGATAGGTAATCGTACACCGAGAAAGATTTTTAAAAAAATTGAGATGGTCAAAAAGAGGGGGATCAGTCTACGTTGAATTAACATTGGAAACTGATCCCCCCTCCTAAAATGTAAAATATTTGAAAAAAATTCCAAAAACGCCGGAATTCTCTAGCAGCCTGATAGATAAGTGTACACCGAAAAAAGAAACGAAAAATGGTCAGTAAAAAGTTGTGAAAAACGGACAGTGGTTAAAGACGAACATGTGCCAAAATATTATTTGATAACAGTAGCTTCGCTATGTTTTACTTGTTTTTGTTTTGTTTTTTGTTTCTTTTAGAAAATTTCTTGAAAATATAACTTAAAATCATAGGACGCAGCACCGTATCAAAATTGTCGTCTGGTACAAATCGGCTCGTCATCTCTCGGGCGTTTGCGTAGGATAGCCGAACGCTTCCGACAAGAAACTCGCGAAAACTGGGTCAAGATCGATAGAAGTACCAAAAAATTACTTGTCTACTGACCTGTATACTTTTACACATCTGAACGTATTCTATAGCTTTCTTTTTATTTAAATATAACATTTTGTGGATATCAACTCCTTCAAAGACAGGAAAACATCACAAATGGCCGATCCATGAGTTGCTATTGGTGTTTCATTCATAATAACAGTTAAAAAATCACTTACCACTAACCATAAGTTCGACTGGCAACACCTGCGGACTTAAAGTTATTAGTACAGTAGTGGCAATAATGTATAGTATGGTTAACAGAATATACATAAAATAGAAATATTTTTCCACTTTTTAGTGTGTGAAAAAAAAGTTATCTCATCCAACTACAATACATTAAACACTAAACAGAAATGCTATAATCGTATCTAGCTGATTACGTGTGAACATTCACAATATTTACGAATACTGAAATGCCATTTATTTAAATACACTTACAGTAAATCTTTACTATCACACCATCATAGTTTACGCCCTCCAAAACTTTGCCACTAATGCAGTTTAGCAATTCTAGCGATTTTATTTGTTTTCATTTTTGAACAACTACATTTGCGACAAGGGCAGACAATAAAATGTCGAGATGGAGAAAATACTTGTGATTTGCATGATGTTAAAAAATGACCCCAGGTCATTGTTTAACATGTGTATTTTTTGAGATAATTTTTAACAAGATTCAATTATTGTAGATATTATATTTCTAACATGCAAAACTTCCCCATGCTATTCTCTATGGTATTAATCTGATCCAAAAGCAAGTCCAAGAACCAGGCATTGGTTTGAATGTCTGCGTAACTCACATGGAAGTGACCCAAATTTTCTTTAACCGAAAAAGGAACGCTCTGGTATCTAAATTGATTAATGTAAGTAAAACCAAGTGCGAAAAATGGGAATTCCAGTTGAAAAGTGGATTAGACCACGTTTTTTTAATATTCATTTTCAATTCGATATTTATTTTTGTTACTTGAAAATTAGAACAGATTGGTAAATAAATATTTTATTAATATCTATCTATCTATTTATCGTCTGAGGCTGTGTAGATCTTCTCCCTGTTGTCGGGGTCACGAATTCGACTACTGCACTCACATACAGAGGGATAACCCTTGACCGAAAACCGGACTACTTGTACATCATTGGTGGAGACCCATGATATCTTAGAACAGAATCCTTCCACTTCTGTCCTTTTTTCGACCCTTACTTCGGCTCAATGGGAGATCAATCGGTTGATCACGTCATGCTCTAGTATCTATAAGTTCATCCGCAACCCTCTTATTCAATCTGATTCTTTAAAAAATAAACCTTATTTCTCCTTTTCATTTTCTTCTCAAATAGATACTAGGAGGCGGTGTTGAGAACAAAGAAGTGTAGCAATTCCTTGGATTGATTTTTTTTTAAAGAGTAATGTCTTCAAAGAGTAATGTTTCCTGGGAGTAGTTTTGTCTCGGAGTAAATTTTCCTTAGAGTATGGTTTTGTTTTAGGATAATGCACCTACTCTCTCTGTAAATTTTTTCCTTCGAAAAGTAATGTCTTCTGGGAGTAATATATTCTCGGATTAAGGTTTTCTAAGATTAATGTTCCGACAAACACTGTGAAATTCCCTTCTACGAGTAATGTTTTCTAAGAGCAACGTATTCTGAGAACAATGTATTATGGAAGCAGTTTTTTATAATAATAATAATAATGACGCCCCTCTCTAAACTTTCCTTCTAAGAATAATGTTTTCTACGAGTAATGCAATATATTCAGAGAGAAATGTAGTGTGAAAGCAATATACTCCGAGAAAAATGTATTCTACGAGGAATGTTTTCTAAGAGCAATGCATTCTACGACAATATATTCCAAGAGCAATGTTTTCTGGGAGGAAGGTATTGTAGGAATATAAATAATTATTCTACCTGTAGAATTAATATTTGACAACTTTATTCGGCATTTAAATAACCCATAGATGAATGTATATGTGGTAAATCAAAAGGCACACTGAGATCAGGATAACTGTGCACAGTGGCTAATCCCCTCAATTAGAGTTTTGGATAAGACAAACCTTGTTTATGAGTTTAAATATCCTTTGGGAGACTGTGTCTCCGACAACCAAGAAAAAAACATATACATAGTTTTGACGACAACGACTTTATCGAAAAGATTGACGATGCATTTGTCTGATACTAGCGCCATAGCCCAACACTTAACTAACCACTATTCCTGCCCCCGATCGGAATTCAGAAAACTCCTAGTAGAAAGTAACAAAATCTTAGAATATAGTACTAACAAACAAAAACTCCATATATTAGAAACCCTATATATAAAAACCCCAAAAACGCTAATTAACAGAATTAACTTTAATATCAGTAATAATATACTAAAATGTCTATAATTCTAACTATAGTTTCGTATTTATTACATAATTCCCGCCAAAACCATCTATAATACTAACCTATGGTCTGTACCTGATTATCCTCATTCCCCTGAAGATGGACCCGGATGGGTCTGAAAGTACTTGGGACACAAATCTACACTATGGCAAATTTATCAGCCAATTCCCTTCCGAAACTAAGATCCTGATTCGGACTATTGAAAGGATCTACCAAAAGATATCTAGACATAAGTTGTCTTTTATGTTCAACAATACTTGCCTGCAAGAGAAGATGCTGGCTATATATATATATATATATGACTTGACTTGACTTGACTTGGTCCCTTAACCCCCTCCTGGGTCGTAGGGGCGCTGCACCAACGAACTCCACACCAGCTGTCTCCACTTCTGACGGTCATGGGCAATGGACTGGGTTGTAGCGAAGTTGTAGCCCGTCAACTCTTTGATGTTGTCCGTCCATCTTTTGTGTTGTCTACCTCTCTTTCTCTTGCCTTGCACTGCTCCCTGAAGGATGGTTTTGGAGAGACCACTGCCCCTTGTCACGTGACCATACCATCCAAGCTTTCTTTTTCTTACAGTTGTCAGTAAATCTTCGTAGTTGTTCAGATTTGTGTTGATGAGCGCGCGAACTTCTTCGTTTGTGACACGGTCTGAGTAAGAGATGCCAAGCACTCTTCTGTAGCATCTCATTTCTACCGTTTGGATCTTTCTTTGGAGCTCAGCTGTCAAGGTCCATGACTCGCATGCATACAAAAAGATAGATAATACTAGTGTGTGTATATATATATATATATATATATATATATATATATATATATATATATATATATATATATATATTAATACTAGTGTATATATATATATATATATATATATATATATATTAATACTAGTGTATATATATATATATATATATATATATATATATTAATACTAGTGTATATATATATATATATATATATAAATTAATACTAGTGTATATATATATATATATATATATATATAAATTAATACTAGTGTATATATATATATATATATATATATATATATATATATATATATAAATAAATTAATACTAGTGTATATATATATATATATATATATATATATATATATATAAATAAATTAATACTAGTATATATATATATATATATATATATATATATATATATATATAAATTAATACTAGTGTATATATATATATATATATATATATATATATATAAATTAATACTAGTGTATATATATATATATATATATATATATATATATATATATATACACTAGTATTAATTTATTTATATATATATATATATATATATATATATATATATAAATTAATACTAGTGTATATATATATATATATATATATATAAATTAATACTAGTGTATATATATATATATATATATATATATATATATATATATATATATATATATACACTAGTATTAATTTATTTATATATATATATATATATATATATATATATATATAAATTAATACTAGTGTATATATATATATATATATATATATATAAATTAATACTAGTGTATATATATATATATATATATATATATATATATATATATATATATATATATATATATATATAAATTAAGAACAGTATATATACAAATAACGACTTAAATCAATACATTGAACAATTTATATACTGATGGCCTTAATAAATGGTTTAATGAGATGGATGGATTCTAATAAGTAATGAAATGTTATTCATCATTTTCAATCCTCTCATAATATTCATCATTCAACTGACAACCCATCTTTCTCATTAACCCTTATGCTTAAGTGGCTTTTGGCCTTAATAAGAAGTGACTCATTAGTAAAAATAAATCTGATTTGTTGGCTATGTAACACAGCACAATAGAATTATTATTGTAATGATTTCCATGAACTTCCTATCTGTGGAACACATTATCATGGGACTGCTTTCCTGCAGACTACAGCATGACCGTCTTCAAATACAACGTCAACGTATACTTGTAATAAACCGTCCCGCTAAGTAATCAAATTTTGTTTATTTCGTTCATTAGTTTCAATCTTCTCATAATATTCTTCATCATTCAACTAACGATCTATCCATCTCATTAATTTTTTGCCTCGAGTGGCTTTTGGCCTTGGTATGTGGTTACTTCTTAGTAAAAACATAATCTGAATTTCATAAATGCTTGTCGGGTATATAACACTGCTCAATAAAATAATTATTGTAATGCTTTCCAAAAACTTTCTATCTGTGAACACATTACAATTAGATTGCTTCCCTGCAGACTACAACATGGTCGTCTTTAAATCCAATGTCAACAAATACTTGTCATAAATTGTCCTCATAAGTAATCAAATTTTGTTCATTCCATTCATTATTTTCAATCCTCTCGTAATATTCTTCATCATTCTCTTTAAATTTGATCCTCGAGTCGATTTTGGCTTTGGTAAGTGTTAACTCCTTAGAAAAAAAGAAAAATGTCTGATTTTCATAAATATATTCTTGTCGGTTTACTGGTCTTCTCATCTCCGTTGTTATGATGAATGGAATTGACAAAATCTGATTACTTATGAGAATACAGCCATCTCATTAATCTTTTTTCCTCGAGTGGCTTTTGGCCTTGGTAGTTTGGTAGTTTGGTAGTTTTGTTTTACGGCATATCAACCCTTTTTGGGTTATTTAATGCCGAATCTGGTCTTGTTTTCTTCTCTTTTTTGTTTCTTTCCCCTTTTAATATCTGTTTCTATTTAACCCATAGTTGGGACCCTAACAGGTACTACCACTCCGGGTCAGGGTGGACCTGGGAGCAATGGTAATTAAGAGGAGGCTCCACATTCCCCAAAGTCCGTAAGCCGGATCTCACCATCGGATGTAGTTTAAGGTCATATCCAGGACCGGGAGTAGGGTAGGAAAAATAAAAATAAAAAAGGGGAGGGAGAAAGGGAGAGGGGCTGTTGTTTTTGTTTTTGGTTTTGTAGAACATAATTAAGTTTTACAAACAAAAAAAACAAAAAAAACAAAAAACGTCAATGTAGGTGAATTTCGTCTCAGGGAGCCACAGGGCAGCCTGATCTGGTATCACCAGTTTGGCCTTGGTACAAGTATTTTTTAATACTGAATTTGAAAACGATCATGTTGTAGTCTGAAACAAAAAAAAACATTTTTTTGCAGTTTTGTAAACAGCAGCAGATAATCCACAGGGAGCAACGATTGCTCATTACCTTAAAACATCTTAATAAATTTATTTAATAAAATATAGTTTCTGAAAGAATAACATTGTAATAAAATAAAGTTTATTTTCAATAAAGTAACATTTTGGACGAAACATTGTTATAAAATTGACAGTTACTTTTTTTTTTAAATTTAAAATGTTATAAAACGAATATAATAATAATAAAACTATATTTTATTACAATGTTTTAGCCAAAATGTTACTTTATTGAAATTTAACTTTATTTTATTACAATGTTTTTTCTTTCAGAAAATAAATAAATAAATTTATTAAAATATTTCAAATTGGATTTGATGTGCTTTGCCATTTCAATGTTTCAAGATAGAAAATATGGAAATGTCAGACCTCATATGTTTGTCAGAAATAAACTTAGGCATCCTGACCTAGATTTAGAAGTAACATTCAATATCTTTTTTACAATGTTGACAAAGGTAGACAAAAAGGTTTGGATGCTGGAATTTTTGCCATGATGAAGACAATGAAAACAGGAAAAATGACTTGAGCAGAATTCAACCAAAGATTACAAAATAATAACACAGCTCTGGAGGCAACCTTTCAATGATGATGGCAAATGTCAGGGGTTCAAAACAATTTTGGAATAGAAAGGCATCTGATCTCTATGCTATGGCTGAAAAATTTGGCCCTGTGACTCTGTTCATAACATTATCTTGTGCTGAATATGTGTGGCCTGATTTGAAAGACTATTTGGAAAAATTGGATAGTGACATTGCAAATGTCAAAACAGGCAACACTAACACACTTTGTGTAAATGATGTTGTTGCTGTTAGTGAATTATTTTACTATCGGCTGAATTCTTTGATGAATTAAGTGATTTGGGCAAAAAATAATCCAATTTTTGGTAAAGTTTTACATTATTTCTTGAGAATTAAGTATCAACGAAGAGGTGCCCCACACGTCCATATGAGATTATGGTGTGATCAGGCACCAATTTACGACACAGACTCTTCAGAAAGAATGCAGCAATTTATTGAGCAACATATCACATGCAGAATGCCTTGTTCAGTATCTAGTCCCACATTGCACAATTTGGTGTCTAGATTCCAAATGCATTCTTGCAGCAAAACTTATTAGAAAGTTTTTGGCAAAAGAGTAAAATTTTGCAAAAATGTGCAGATTTGGATTTCCAAAATCTGACGGACTATTCAATTTTTTACTGTGGCTAATAGTGTCAAATCAAGAAAAACGGTAAAAGAGTCAAAAAACTTTACCAACTGCAAATAAAATCAACTGAAAAATATTTCAATGATTACAAACCTTTTGATTTGGCAAGCAAATGTTGATGTCCAATAGATTGGAGAAAAGAGCATAATTTTGACAAGATATATGACAAGTTGAAAAAAATGAAACTGAAGGTGTTTGGGAGAATTTGGATAGAAAGTAGATCAAAATATGGAAGATGCAAGTCAGCAGGTCTTCAGCACATCAGAAAAAGAGATATTAGAGCATATGAGTGACACTATTTAATTGGCTCATCTGATCAAATTATTTTGATTGGTGCTGATATTCATAGCAAAAGAAGCCATAGGATCAGATCAAAACAAACATTTCAAGAAATGCCACAAGATTCCACAAACAT
This sequence comes from Sepiola atlantica, assembly GCA_963556195.1. Taxonomy (NCBI): domain Eukaryota; kingdom Metazoa; phylum Mollusca; class Cephalopoda; order Sepiida; family Sepiolidae; genus Sepiola; species Sepiola atlantica. Next base: position 75,568,342 of record OY744538.1, on the reverse strand, counting down.
ATTTCATGAAAATATGGATGAAAATTATTATTCTAATAGACCATTGTTCTTAGAAGAAACTTCATTATATGAAGTTGCTAGTAATTATCTGCAAAATAACTCTCATGACTGATCCATTTAATGGTTTTCCTGTCATAATATGTGGAGCAATAGGCATGAGTGTCTTTCATAAAAAAACTAAATACTCTACCTAGAAATCTTATGATTGGCGTTCAGCATGGAAATTTCAAGGAATTGCAGAAAGTGAAGTTGAAAACTTTACGCCATATGTATGAAGGAGCCAGACTGTTCATAATTGATGAAATTAGCATTGTTAGTAATTTGATGTGGGCATTCTTTCAAAGAGGCTTCATGAAATTTTTGGAGATCCTCAAAAAATAGCACATTTTTTGGAAAAAATATTGTTCTATTGTTTGGTGATTTAATGCAATTGCCACCTGTCAATTAAAAAATATTGTTCTATTGTTTGGTGATTTAATGCAATTGCCATCTGTCAATGAAAAAATATTGTTCTATTGTTTGGTGATTTAATGCAATTGCCACCTGTCAATTAAAAAATATTGTTCTATTGTTTGGTGATTTAATGCAATTGCCACCTGTCAATTAAAAAATATTGTTCCATTGTTTGGTGATTTAATGCAATTGCCACCTGTCAATTAAAAAATATTGTTCTATTGTTTGGTGATTTAATGCAATTGCCACCTGTCAATTAAAAAATATTGTTCCATTGTTTGGTGATTTAATGCAATTGCCACCTGTCAATTAAAAAATATTGTTCTATTGTTTGGTGATTTAATGCAATTGCCACCTGTCAATTAAAAAATATTGTTCTATTGTTTGGTGATTTAATGCAATTGCCACCTGTCAATTAAAAAATATTGTTCTATTGTTTGGTGATTTAATGCAATTGCCATCTGTCAATGAAAAAATATTGTTCTATTGTTTGGTGATTTAATGCAATTGCCACCTGTCAATGAAAAAATATTGTTCTATTGTTTGGTGATTTAATGCAATTGCCACCTGTCAATTAAAAAATATTGTTCTATTGTTTGGTGATTTAATGCAATTGCCACCTGTCAATTAAAAAATATTGTTCTATTGTTTGGTGATTTAATGCAATTGCCACCTGTCAATTAAAAAATATTGTTCTATTGTGTGGTGATTTAATGCAATTGCCACCTGTCAATTAAAAAATATTGTTCTATTGTGTGGTGATTTAATGCAATTGCCACCTGTCAATTAAAAAATATTGTTCTATTGTGTGGTGATTTAATGCAATTGCCACCTGTCAATTAAAAAATATTGTTCTATTGTTTGGTGATTTAATGCAATTGCCACCTGTCAATTAAAAAATATTGTTCTATTGTTTGGTGATTTAATGCAATTGCCACCTGTCAATTAAAAAATATTGTTCCATTGTTTGGTGATTTAATGCAATTGCCACCTGTCAATTAAAAAATATTCTTCTATTGTTTGGTGATTTAATGCAATTGCCACCTGTCAATTAAAAAATATTGTTCCATTGTTTGGTGATTTAATGCAATTGCCACCTGTCAATTAAAAAATATTGTTCTATTGTTTGGTGATTTAATGCAATTGCCACCTGTCAATTAAAAAATATTGTTCTATTGTTTGGTGATTTAATGCAATTGCCACCTGTCAATTAAAAAATATTGTTCTATTGTTTGGTGATTTAATGCAATTGCCACCTGTCAATTAAAAAATATTGTTCCATTGTTTGGTGATTTAATGCAATTGCCACCTGTCAATTAAAAAATATTGTTCTATTGTTTGGTGATTTAATGCAATTGCCACCTGTCAATTAAAAAATATTGTTCTATTGTTTGGTGATTTAATGCAATTGCCATCTGTCAATTAAAAAATATTGTTCTATTGTTTGGTGATTTAATGCAATTGCCACCTGTCAATTAAAAAATATTGTTCTACTGTTTGGCGATTTAATGCAATTGCCACCTGTCAATTAAAAAATATTGTTCTATTGTTTGGTGATTTAATGCAATTGCCACCTGTCAATTAAAAAATATTGTTCCATTGTTTGGTGATTTAATGCAATTGCCACCTGTCAATTAAAAAATATTGTTCTATTGTTTGGTGATTTAATGCAATTGCCACCTGTCAATTAAAAAATATTGTTCTATTGTTTGGTGATTTAATGCAATTGCCATCTGTCAATGAAAAAATATTGTTCTATTGTTTGGTGATTTAATGCAATTGCCACCTGTCAATTAAAAAATATTGTTCTATTGTTTGGTGATTTAATGCAATTGCCACCTGTCAATTAAAAAATATTGTTCCATTGTTTGGTGATTTAATGCAATTGCCACCTGTCAATTAAAAAATATTGTTCTATTGTTTGGTGATTTAATGCAATTGCCACCTGTCAATTAAAAAATATTGTTCCATTGTTTGGTGATTTAATGCAATTGCCACCTGTCAATTAAAAAATATTGTTCTATTGTTTGGTGATTTAATGCAATTGCCACCTGTCAATGAAAAAATATTGTTCTATTGTTTGGTGATTTAATGCAATTGCCATCTGTCAATGAAAAAATATTGTTCTATTGTTTGGTGATTTAATGCAATTGCCACCTGTCAATTAAAAAATATTGTTCTATTGTTTGGTGATTTAATGCAATTGCCACCTGTCAATTAAAAAATATTGTTCCATTGTTTGGTGATTTAATGCAATTGCCACCTGTCAATTAAAAAATATTGTTCCATTGTTTGGTGATTTAATGCAATTGCCACCTGTCAATTAAAAAATATTGTTCTATTGTTTGGTGATTTAATGCAATTGCCACCTGTCAATTAAAAAATATTGTTCTATTGTTTGGTGATTTAATGCAATTGCCACCTGTCGATTAAAAAATATTGTTCTATTGTTTGGTGATTTAATGCAATTGCCATCTGTCAATGAAAAAATATTGTTCCATTGTTTGGTGATTTAATGCAATTGCCATCTGTCAATTAAAAAATATTGTTCTATTGTTTGGTGATTTAATGCAATTGCCACCTGTCAATTAAAAAATATTGTTCTATTGTTTGGTGATTTAATGCAATTGCCACCTGTCAATTAAAAAATATTGTTCTATTGTTTGGTGATTTAATGCAATTGCCACCTGTCAATTAAAAAATATTGTTCTATTGTTTGGTGATTTAATGCAATTGCCACCTGTCAATTAAAAAATATTGTTCTATTGTTTGGTGATTTAATGCAATTGCCATCTGTCAATGAAAAAATATTGTTCTATTGTTTGGTGATTTAATGCAATTGCCACCTGTCAATTAAAAAATATTGTTCTATTGTTTGGTGATTTAATGCAATTGCCATCTGTCAATGAAAAAATATTGTTCCATTGTTTGGTGATTTAATGCAATTGCCATCTGTCAATTAAAAAATATTGTTCTATTGTTTGGTGATTTAATGCAATTGCCATCTGTCAATTAAAAAATATTGTTCTATTGTTTGGTGATTTAATGCAATTGCCATCTGTCAATTAAAAAATATTGTTCTATTGTTTGGTGATTTAATGCAATTGCCATCTGTCAATTAAAAAATATTGTTCTATTGTTTGGTGATTTAATGCAATTGCCACCTGTCAATTAAAAAAATAGTTTTTTTCTAGAATATCATCATATGATGCCAAAAGAACACAAATTGTCATTAGTGGAGAGTGATTGTGGAAGTACTTTTAATATGATGAACTTACCATTAATATGAGACAAAAAAGAAGACAAATACAACTGTGTTGCTATTTTGGGAAGAATTAGGATTCGTTCAGCATCAGACTCTGATATTAGCATTCTTCAAAAACATGCCTATTCCCTGATAGAATAGCAACTGTTGACGAATTTGCGACGAAATTGCCTGAAATGTATGCTACACCGGAATTTAATTGTGTTTGCATTTTGCCTTTAAATGAAACTGTTGATGAGTTGAATAATGAAACGATAAACAAAATGCAAAATAAATACAGTGAAAATTTCTGCGATAGATTTTGCTACGAGACAAGTAAATGGAAGAAAAACAACATGTTAAAATTGGCAAAAACAAGAAAACATTTGACACTGCTGGACTTGAAACATTGCTCAAAGTTTGAATTGGAGCAAGAGGGATGCTCAAACGAAACATTGATGTGGATCAAGGATTATGCAATGGTGTTATTGGAACAGTTGTTGAAATGATTGGAAATGGAAACAATGTTGACAAAATTTTGGTGTCTTTTGATACCAATAAAGACAAACTCATTTCAATTGGAAGAGTTCAAGAAGCCTATGAAATTTCTCCTGGTGTTTTTGTCACTCGAACACAATTTCCATTGTCACTAGCTTACTCTATGACAATTCTAAAATCACAAGGAATTTCTGTGGATAGAATAATTGCTGATTTAGGCAAACAGATATTTAAATATATAAAGTAATGAAGAGTATGATAAGATTTTAATCTTTGAAAAGCCTTGGCTTAAGGAAAGAATAATAAACATGTTTTTACCGAGTAAATCGAACAAATAAGAATATATAATAGAGAAAAAAAGAATGAAGAGAACTAATGTCTATTATTGTTTTTATAAGCGAACATATAGCAAGCCACCGAAAGTGTTCAATGAGGGAAGGAACTTTGCAATTTTAGCTTCTTTATTATTTCTCTTAAAGCGCCCATCCGTAAAGGGGGCTTTTAGATAATTATTTTTTAATAAATATTTTTTTAAATATTCACAAACATATATGTTTTATAATTTCAATTGGAAGAGTTCAAGAAGCCTATGAAATTTCTCCTCGCGTTTTTGTCACTCGAACACAATTTCCATTGTCACTAGCTTACTCTATGACAATTCTAAAATCACAAGGAATTTCTGTGGATAGAATAATTGCTGATTTAGGCAAACAGATATTTTCTGATGGTTTTTTTTTTTTTACATGATTCACCCCAAACAAGGCAGGACGCCACTGTAAACGTAAGGGGCTACTGAGAAAAAGGAAAAGGGGAGAAGGATTGGTGGTTCAGCTTAAATCGGGATCAGAGCAGCGAGATGTCTGTTTACATTAGTTTTAAATTTCTGCATGTCAGTACTGTTGGGGAAACAGGGGGCAGGGAGGGAGTTCCAGAGGCCAGCAGCACGAGGAAAGAAGCTATTTGAGTAGAATGCTCTCCGGCATCTGGGGACCTCCACAGTGAATGAATGAGATTTAGTAGAATGTCGAGTTAGTCTAGTGAATTTGCGTCGAGGGGGCACCAGAGCAGCCAACTCATCGGAGCATAATCCATTGAAGTATTTGTAAAACAAACACAAGGATGCCACATTGCGGTGATGGGACAGGGGCTGGAGCTTAGCTGACAGTGAGGGACCTATTAGGTTGACTACTCTTTTTTGGACTTTGTCAAGGAGGGAGAGACTAGTAGATGATGCACCAGCCCAGATGTGACAACAATACTCCATGCATTAAGCTTATGTGGCTCTTTCAAGAGCCGGGAACCTTTGCAATGTGTATCTTTGTGACTTTGATCCTAGATCCTTGATCATGGTTGCTAAATCTGCATGGGAAGAGTACAACAAATTACGGGCTAGTACTGGAAGAGCAGATTGGCCTCTTTTGCCCTAACCCTAACCCACCTTGCAGAAAAAAGCCTCCTTGTATGGCAAGTGCTTCTAGCATGCTCAAAAAAGAACTAAAAGACTTAGTTTGGAAGAAAATACAAACGAACCATTCCTAGAAAAGAAATGAAATTAGCCAAACTATAGTTCCTGTGCATCCTTTGATTAATCAAAGAAATGCATGTTTTGCAAATTAACCCTCCAGGAAGAAATACAATTAACCAAACTTTAGTTCCTGTGTATGTTTTGCAAATTAACCCTCCAGGAAGAAATACAATTAACCAAACTTTAGTTCCTGTGTATGTTTTGCAAATTAACCCTCCAGGAAGAAATACAATTAACCAAACTTTAGTTCCTGTGTATGTTTTGCAAATTAACCCTCCAGGAAGAAATACAATTAACCAAACTTTAGTTCCTGTGTATGTTTTGCAAATTAACCCTCCAGGAAGAAATACAATTAACCAAACTTTAGTTCCTGTGTATGTTTTGCAAATTAACCCTCCAGGAAGAAATACAATTAACCAAACTTTAGTTCCTGTGTATGTTTTTCAAATTAACCCTCCAGGAAGAAATACAATTAACCAAACTTTAGTTCCTGTGTATGTTTTGCAAATTAACCCTCCAGGAAGAAATACAATTAACCAAACTTTAGTTCCTGTGTATGTTTTGCAAATTAACCCTCCAGGAAGAAATACAATTAACCAAACTTTAGTTCCTGTGTATGTTTTGCAAATTAACCCTCCATGGAGGAAATACAATTAACCAAACTTTAGTTCCTGTGTATGTTTTGCAAATTAACCCTCCAGGAAGAAATACAATTAACCAAACTTTAGTTCCTGTGTATGTTTTGCAAATTCAGCTGTGGAATCACTGAATCAATTGCCTGAATTATTTGAGTATTTACATAATGTTAAGAACATAGATGTTGTACATCAAGAATCGAGTAATATCATCTTTAATAATCATCATAATGTTTCTACCTTGAAGTGAATCATTGGGATGAAGATTTGATGATAGAAATCAACAATGTGCCCATGAACTTTGCAAAGAACTCCCACTTCATTCAGCTATGTTTGAAAATAAGTTATCTTTTAATCGTTCTAATATAGCGTAATGAACTTAACAAGTCACCAATTTTTCTCTGAGCTATATATGTATTTCTATCACACGTTCTCACTCTAAGGTAGTTTGAAAAGTCACACATTGAAAACGTTGCTGAAATGGCAAGACGGATTTCAACTTGACTGCGATCGATATGTCTCAGTCAGGGAGGATTATACGAGAAAAGAAGAGAGAAAAAACAATATGCTTATACTTCTGACAAGGGTGTTTATCACCGAAAGTACTCAAGTTTAAAAAAAGAAGTTTTTAAAGTAAATAAATCATTTATTTTAAAAAAACATAAATAATTTGCGTTGTCCAAGTTTTCAAAATATTTTTTTTTAAATATTCTCCTTATTATTGCCATTTCAGCAACGTTTTCAATGTGTGACTTTTCAAACTAACTTATTTATGTTTTTTTTAAATTTTAAACTAACTTATTTATAATTTTGTTTCATTTTAAACTAACTTATTTATATTTTGTTTCATTTTAAACTAACTTATTTATTATTCTTTTTCATTTTAAACTCACTTATCATTTTTTTTTTTACATTTTAAACAAACTTATCATTTTTTTTCATTTTGAATTCACTTACTTATAATTCTTTTTCCTTTTAAACTAACTTATCATTTTTTTCCTTTTAAACTAACTTATCATTTTTTTCATTTTAAACAAACTTATCTTTTTTTTGTTTTAAACTAACTTATTTATATATTTTTTTCATTTTAAACTAACTTATTTGTAATTTTATTTCATTTTGAACTAACTTTTTTTAAATTTTTTTTCCATTTTAAACTGACTAATTTATCATTATTTTTCATTTTACTTTAACTTATTAATATATATCTTTTCATTTTAAATTAACTTATTTATCATTCTTTTTCATTTTAAACAACCTTATTTATATATATTTTTTAATTTCAAACTTTCTTTTTTATAATTATTTTTCATTTTTTTAAACTAATTAATTTATCATTCATTTTCATTTTGAACTAATTTATCATTTTTTTATTTCAAATTTACTTATTTATCATTTTTTTTTAAACAAACTAATTAATATATATATTTTTCATTTTAAACTTATTTATTTATTATTCTTTTTCATTTTAAACATACTTATTTATAAATTTTTATTTTAAACTAACTTATTTATCATTTCTTTTTATTTTAAACGGCTATTATTATAAAGGTTCGCTCTCCAAATAATTGCCAAATTTTATAAACTAGTTTTAACTGAATTGCCAAGCGGTTACAGGCCAAATTAATCAACCGTTTTAATTTGTTTTATTTTTGCGGATTTTTTTTTTTCTTTAATTTTTATTTGGCAAATATTAATAACTAAATAATAAAATCAAACTCTTTATTAAAAATATTGCCACTCGTACTTAGGGTTATTAGAAGGGTTAAGGGATAGTATGTTTTTTGTGAGAAGCAAATAATAAAATCAAACAATGTTTATTAAAAATGAAATTGAAATATATTTCAAATTAAACATTATAATAATGACGTATCCAAGTTATAATATTACCGAAGAAATTGTCGGTAAAGATACAATTTAATCCGCAAAAAAACAAAAAAAAACAGAAAACAAATAAATAAATAAAAAAAAAAAAAAAGAAATCCGCAAAAATCAGACAGCAAATTAATACAGTGGATCAATTTACCCTGTCGCCGCTTGGTTAATCAAAAAGAAAGAAAAAAAATAATCGATAAAATTTGGCAGCCAGTTTGGGAGCCAACCGTTGAAATATAAACTTTTATAATAACTTATCGTTTGTTTTCATTCTTTAGTAATTCTTCTTCTTTTGTTTTCTTTTAAAAATTATTTTCCGTTTGTTTTTTCAATTTGTTTGTTTATGTAATTATTGTTTGTTTGTTCCCTAAATTCATAATTGCAGTATTTGATTGTGTTCTGCTTAAAAAGTTAAAAACAATATTTTCCATACAACAAATAGGTTTATATTGTAACTTAAAAAAATTATAATCTTCATTGCTTAGCTTTGCATGTTTTTATTTTAATAACTTCTATAGAGAAATTTGTTTTCAGAAAAGTAAATGAATTTTACTCTTTAAAATTCATGAAACAACGTTACGTTTATTTACGCAGCAACAACACCCAACTTAACGATTCTTTTTTTAATTAATTCTTGTTTTTTTTGGAGCTGTTGTTTTTGTAAATCAATATTGAATAAAATTCAGTTTCAGCATAAATGGGATCCTGTTCCTTTTTTTACGCATTTTTAAAGGTTTCTAAAACATTTTAAAAAGCTATCATTCATCCAGACTTTTCAGCATGTCTTGCTCACCTAACTAAAGTGTATGACGTCATTTTCGATCAAACAGGCCTTCTTAATGTAGGTTGTAGAAAATAGGAAGAGCGGCTGACTTACCAGAGTGTAGCTGCTGGCGAGTGAAGATGTTCTTCCAATATCTAAGACGAAGGACGCTCATCGCAGAGAATTTATACCAGTAGGGGAGGGCGTTCAGTTGTTATAAAAACCCTTCCTCACTACTGAAGAGCATTAGTCGTCTATTTGTTATCACTGTCGAAAAAAAATCATAGGTAACCAAGAGTGAAGCTAGTTGAAGAGCAAGGTTGTGAAAAAAATAAAACTTCTAATAACTACCGTAGTGTGATGACAAATTGACGACTAACGCTCTTCAGTAGTGAGGAAGGTTTATATAACAACTGAACCCATCCCCTACAGATATAAATTCTCTGCGACAGCCGTCCTTCGTATTAGATGTTGGAAGAACATCCTCAGTCGCCAGCAGCCACACTCTGGTAAGTCACTGCTCCTCCTATTTTCCACACACTCCCAACCAAAAAAAAATTGCGTGACTCTGGAGGGGGACAGACAGGTGCTAGGCCTTAGTATGGAGTCCGCTGTCGGTTGTAGTTTTCGTCATACCCAGGACTATGATATTATTGAGAGGGAAGTAGACTCGGTCTACGTCTCTGTCTTTTTCGAGGTGCACAATCACAGCAGTACCACCTGTCTTTCGGGTGGAGCTATTTCAATGCCAGGTAAGTCACTGCTCCTCCTATTTTCCACACACTCCCAACAACAAAAAAAAAAATTGCGTGACTCTGCAGGGGGACAGACAGGTGCTAGGCCTTAGTCGGGGGTCCGCTGTCGGTTGTAGTTTTCGTCATACCCATATTGAGCAGGAAGTAGACTTGGTCTACCTCTCCGTCTTCTTTGAGGTGCACAATCACAGCAGTACTACCTGTCTTGCGGGTGGAGCTATTTCAATGCCAACACACTCAAAGTGGTACCACTCATCACAAGAATCGCAGCATATCATGTCATGAATCCCTAGAGATCTATTACAAGTAGGACACAACCAGATTGTGTCATCTCTTTCCTGAGATGAGCCTGAGGGTCCTGGGTTTCGGCTGCTGCTTGGGAAGACTTCCAGTATAGTTCCCAACATCCAAAAGGGTCGTGGTTTTAGAAGGCTCTTGACCAGTACTACATCGTTCTTTTGAATACGGTTCTGGAATGGTATCTGGGATCTTCCTGGAGACCTTCCGCTAAGATCAAGGAGGTACTCTAAACCTTGTCAACCATTGATTCCGCAGTTCAATTGTCTCAATCAACCTTTGCCGGCTGGGAGGAACCAAAGTGGAGCGATCATCTCTTTTAAGATGTAGTAACAAGCCTGAGATCTTGTTAGGTCTTAAAAACATATTCGGTGTGATAACTGTCAGTTGCCTTTCAATTTGTGGAAACTCATTCGATCGTTCTCCATTTCACGACCGCTAAATGTGGGTCCCGTGATCTGCACCTGGAGAAGTCTCACTGAAAACGATGAATGATTCTATTCAGGCCAGATTCCGACGTATATGGAAGGGACTGTTGGTTCAAATATCCACTGGCCTCTGGCAGATGTAGAGAGGAACAGAGATCTTCTAATTCCTTTCGTATAGACATTTGAGAGTTTAACCAATCCGATTCCATTTGCTCTCTCTCTCCTCATCAGATATGCAGGAAATCTGAAGTTTGCAGATGAATATCTCTATTTCATTGATGTACTCCAAAATTTCCCGATGAAATACTGAGAATATAGCAGAAGTAATTTCCGATCCATGGGACAATCGCAGCCTTCCCTTAATTTTGTAAGGTGCTGCTCCCTGGAATCTGCCACAGTAGGTGTGTTAGAAGCCTCCATATCTCAACAGGGAAGGTGAACAACAAGACTCAATATATCGAACCGTTGCTAAAGTTAGACGTTCTTCCTTCAGGAAGTAGTGTCGCGTTTTTATTTTTTTCGCAAAATGTAGAAAAAAAATCATAGGTAACCAAGAGAGAAGCTAGCCGAAGAACGAGGTTGTGAAAAAAATAAAAACTTCCTTCGCGACCCTCTCCTTAGGTCTAATAACTCCTGTAGTGTGGTGACAAATTGACGAGTAACGCTCTTCAGTAGTGAGGAAGGGTTTATATAACAACTGAACGCCATCCCCTACTGATATAAATTCTCTGCGACAACCGTCCTTCGTCTTAAATGTTGGAAGAACATCCTCAGTCGCCACACTCTGGTAATTCACTGCTCCTCCTATTTTCCACATCACATTACGGTAGTTATTAGACCTAAGGAGAGGGGCGCGAAGGAAGTTTTTTTTTTTTTTTCGCAACCTCGCTCTTCGGTATGCTTCACTCTTGGTTACCCTCTGATTTTTTTCGACAAGGTCGTGGTTGGGGGTCGCGATTTAGCAGTATTTCGCAACGTTCTACATCCGACCCTACTCTGATCTACAGTCAACTCCTTGGCGTCGAAGAAATTTTAAGCTGCAATAGCGCCGCTTCTACATAAAGGTGTTCATTTTTCAATTTATTTTTCTTATTAAAATTAAAGTTTTCTTTCCTGCGACAGACCTTTCGCTGATGTAATTCGGCACTGCATGGTGTCTTCATCGACAATCTCTTTCAAGGGAACTAACTCTGTTCAAAAGAGATAAGATTGTATTACTTCCCTTGGATTATTTTTGAAATTCAAGGGAAATAACTTGTAGAGAATAGAATCTGTTTCATGTGAACAATTTAAATTTGATATTTTATATGTAACTCGTCAACATAGTGAAGTTGAATGTTTGTGTTTGCTAAATTCTCTTGAATTATTTCTATATCAAAAAATTGTGAGACAACTTCACTTTTCTCTGTGTATGTGTGTGTGTTTCTCGTGTTTACGTGACTTACGCATTGTTTATTTTGTATTTACTATTCATCGATTTGTTCCTATTTACTTGCCTCCCCACGACGACAAAGTTAGACACAAGGGTGGTTTTTAATGTGGGGGAAACTCAGCTTTTGGATTGGAACAAAAACGAAAATAAAAATTGACTCAGTCTTGAAGGATTTCTCCTTCACTGATTGAGGACACAAAAGGTGAAGTGTAGTATCAGGACAGATACATCACTTTGTTCCTAGCCGAAAGGCCAATCGATTTGTTATTGAAATGAAAAGTACAATAGCATAAATCTTGTTGTTATTGCTGTTGGGTTTTACGGCAAATGAGCATAAAGGCCATTGAACCCTAACCCTTCTGCTTACTTCCGTAAGTTTTAAACTTTAGAGAAACCTTTTTAGGGTTCCAATTTTGGGGGGAAGATTTTCAGAGAGCAGAATTTTACAGAAACATTTTAAAGAAAAACAGTTTTAAGTAATATTTAAATGTGTGAGAGAGCGAGAGAAATGTTATATGATAAACAAACAAAAAAAAGAGTACAAAAGCGCAAGTTCATAAAAGAGATATATTATGTATGTTTAAAATGGTTTCGGAAATTTATTTTTATATTGGCCATGAGGGGTGTCGGAGTGGGGGGGGGGGGTCAACATGTTGCCACTGTACCCATGTGTGTCAAAAGTTAGCAGTCAGGTTGCGGGTCTGTTCTCTCTGTCTTTATTTTCAGCAGCATCATCGTTGTCATGAAGCCTAGAGGTGACGGCATGGCAACAGTCCCTAGCAGGAGGAGGGAGGTCGAGTGGGGACAGGATGGAGGAGGAATGACTCACCCAAAGGTACCGATGTGACCTCAGTCTGGATTGTTCCCTATTCGACCAAACTCTGCTATTGCCACCCTTTTTAAGTCAGTTCAGTTCCAACGGTCTCCGTCCGTTATCAACATGGACGTAAAACATTTTGAAGTTTTCAACTCGTTCTTAGAGTAAGAACGTTTTATTTTGAAGTTCATGGTATCAGAGAGACCCTATTTTTAAAGAAATATATTTTCTCTTGAAGGGATCAACCTTATGATAAAAGTTTTTGTTTGCGGTGTAAAGACAAGCGTCTTTAAATTTAAAAGAAAATTCCCAAATACTGCTCTTTGGAGGAAGGACGTTCTAGGAGAATTTCCTTTGGGAAAAATTTCAAGAACATGGAGATCCTTGGAATGAAAAGTGTCGAAAGAAAGATAAAAAGGGACCTTTGAAACGGACATTTCAAGAGAAAAGGAAAAACTAGTCCAAACTAGACAGGAGACGATTCACCAACCTGCTGCTAAGGTCCTGTATTTTTTTAGTTTTTATTTTATTGTTTTATGCCCCCTTTTCGACCCCTTTGTTAAATTTATAAGAAGACTTCTTTAGTCTTTATTTGTATATTTTTTGTAAAAAGAGGAACGACCTCTTCAATGTTTATTATATGTTTTTTGTAAAAAAAAGGAATTAATTTGTTTCCAGTTCGTTGTGTCAACGAACTTTACCCCCTTTTGTGATCTTTCAGGTCATAAGTTTTTTTATCTTGGTTACCCAGGTTAACGTAGTTAACCTAGCTTTGGGAATTAAAAGCAGCCAGCCCCATTTTAATGTTAATAAAACTCTATTTTAACACAACCAAACCTCTTATTTTATCTTTTGCCCTTACCATGTTTTCTTTTAAGCTATGTTTTTAACCCCTTTTGTTACCCCCAAAATCGGATTTTGTTAACGACCGCAAAATTACGACAATGGAAGTCTACAAAGATAGGAAAACATAGAATAATTGTTCATGTTTGAGTATCCTTGCATAATAAGGTGAAATTATGAGTTGAGATATCGAGGAAGCCTGAGTCGATAATTTAAGGGCTGTGAATTATCCACGTGTCTGAAAAATCGTAATCAAAACTTCCTTACTGAATTTCATAAATTACAGTTCATTGAAAGTTATTAAATAGAATCAATAATCATTTGTTTTCATATTAGAAAGTTCAGTGAGAAATGTCTCAAGTATTAAAATGGTTAAGTTTATACATCTGTTTTCAATCAGCAGACGACATTGAAAGGAGATTCAAGCAGTGTGTGTGTGTGTCGCCTTTAGTGTGCGTATGCATTGTGTGTGCGTTGGTGTCAGTGTGACTATGTGTGTGTGAGTTTAGAAAAGTCATGATATATTATATACTAACCATCTGCGTACTAACACATAAGAACTACTTAGAGGTCGAGCGCCGCCATAACCTCACCAGATAAACATATATAAAATCTCTCCTCATCCAAGCCTTTACTATTCCTTACTAAATAATACTTCATGGTGGCAGTAGGAAACGAAACACAATAACAACCACGGCTCACGTTCTATAACTAAGAAAACCAATACGAATTTCACAGAAGGAACTTAAAAGCGACATTTGTCCACAGCAGGTGTGAACAGCTCAAACGAATACCAGCGCCATTGTTGTTACATCATCAAACCAAAACAGTCGATCTGATACGCTCGCAAGTACAAACGTATCAGAAAAACATTTCTTTATAAATACTTCGTCACATCAAAGTTTGATCAGAAAATTTAATTGTCTGATAGATAATTTCCTGTCAAAGATAGAAACTATAATAATTTTCGTTAAACATGAAAACAAGTTAAAGAAAGAGGAACTATTTTTCCACCCCCAAAACGCAGATTGCTACAAAAAACTGAACAGTCGTCCAGCGGTATTGGAAAACGACCTTAACCTACCTGTTGACCAAACAGCTCTAATGGCTTCTCAGTTACCAACAATGAACTGGTCTGACCCTAACTTTGGTCGAGCGATATCATTATTTAAGCAAAAAAAAACAAACAAGCCAGAAAAATCTGCCGTGGTATAGACAATGAAGGACGAAACGCCTAAACGCCAGTGGTCTGACTGATGAACAAAAAAAGTCACCACAAAACCTAAGGAATTTTTACGAAGCATAATTAAACATAGACGTGCACTTCAGAATTCATAGACTTCATTTAATGCAATACAGGCAAAAGCCAAGTGAGAGCTTAGACGATTTTGTGACCAGGGCCAGAACACTTGCGCTGAAGTGTGACTTCTCAGAGGAAGAACTGCACGAGCGTATTATCGAATTGATAATCGCCTCTACACCGTATGATTCATTCAGAAATGAACTATACAGCAAACTTAAAGGTCACAAAATAAGTGATGTTCTTGCTGAAGGCAGGAAATATGAAGCCCTTTCCGCAGGAAACGATCAGCTGCAACAACTTGGTGTGTCTCAATGTGAAAAGATCCACAGCATCGACCGGGGCAGAAAATACAAAAACTGTGACACAAGCTGTGACAATGTCCAGCTTATCAAGACGAATGTTCTGCATGCGGGAACAAGGGTCACTGGTCTAGATGCTGCAGAATAAAACAAGTCAAATGAAGAAATCCAACTACAGGGACAGAAAAAAACATATTGACTACATCGAAGCTGGAAGTGACAGTGAAGTGACAGTGTTGAAATGACAGTGACAGTGAAGTGACAGTGACAGTGTTGAAATGACAGTGACAGTGAAGTGACAGTGACAGTGTTGAAATGACAGTGACAGTGAAGTGACAGTGACAGTGTTGAAATGACAGTGACAGTGAAGTGACAGTGACAGTGTTGAAATGACAGTGACAGTGTTGAAATGACAGTGACAGTGAAGTGACAGTGACAGTGTTGAAATAACAGTGACAGTGAAGTGACAGTGACAGTGTTGAAATGACAGTGAAGTGACAGTGACAGTATTGAAATAACAGTGACAGTGAAGTGACAGTGACAGTGTTGAAGTGACAGTGAAGTGACAGTGTTGAAATAACAGTGACAGTGTTGAAATAACAGTGACAGTGAAGTGACAGTGACAGTGTTGAAATAACAGTGACAGTGTTGAAATAACAGTGACAGTGTTGAAATAACAGTGACAGTGAAGTGACAGTGACAGTGTTGAAGTGACAGTGAAGTGACAGTGACAGTGTTGAAATAACAGTGACAGTGTTGAAATAACAGTGACAGTGAAGTGACAGTGACAACTACCACAAGCACTTCTACTTTAGCCATAAGCGCCAAGTGCATGGACAGTATCAATAAACACCCCAGAGATGAGGCGTACACAACACTAAACATCAAACGACCCCATATCCCCAATTCGCCGCACACACTCTGCTTGAAAATTGATCTAGGAGCATCAGGCAACACACTACCGTTAAGAACATTCCGACAAATGTACGGAACAGATGACATTGCCCTCAACATCTTACGACCAGCTGAACATATAAAGCTCACGTCATACAGTGGTGACACAATCACCTGCAGGGGAACTATCAATATCGCATGCTAATATAAAGCATCGAAATGGATAGATGCAACATTTTATGTTGTCGATGTCCCTGGACCCGCCGTTGTAGGTCTGTCTACAAGTGAGCAGCTCAAACTTTTCACAATAAAGGTTGACTCTATTGGAAATACAAAACTGCGACAACCACCTACACCCATCACTAACATTGAACAACTGAGGCAAACATACCCAGAACAATTTGACAGAATTTGCAACTTCAGCGGTACAGCAAAACTCTTACTAAAGGAGGATACAGAACCATTTATTGATCCCCATGCAAATATAGTATCCACCTCAAAGACAAGCCGAAAGAAGAGATAGAAAAGCTGATAGAACAAGACGTGCTAAAGAAAGTAGAAGAGCACACAGACTGGTGCTCCAGCCTGGCCTTCGGTTCGAAAAGGGATGGATCCCTTAGGATATGCATTGACTCACAGAAACTAAACTCCAGCCTGAAAAGATGCTCTACAAAATACCGACAGTTGAAGAGCTGAATCCGAAATTTGTGTTCAGCAAAAGTGTTCAGCGCCACACAAAAGATGCCAATTCCACAAAGCAAAGATATATATATAGTGTGTGTCAGGTTATATTTAAAAGAAATCAATAAAGTGCTCGATCGCAGAGCTGAGAGTGAGAGCTAATATAATTTATTTGATCCACAGCATCGACTGGGACATAAAATATATATATATTCGGATGTTTATGTAAACTACCGGAAAGTACCAACACCAGGTCGGTTGACCTACCTGCGTCCAAAAAATCAAAAACGAGGGTGGATTTACAAGTGGGAAAAACAAACGTTAACCAATATTTAAAGCAAAAAAATGTCAAATACATTTAGTCAAATTGTATGAAAGAAATAAACAGGTGATAAATTGTATTTTTTAAGTGTTTTTTTTTTTTTTACGGAAAATTATATTTTGTTACAAATGGCGTCGTTAGGGTTTAGGGGTTTTCTTTTTTTTTTTACGGAAAATTATATTTTGGTTTGTAATCAGTTACAAATGGTGTCGTTAGGGTTTAGGGGTTTTCTTTTTTTTTTTTACGGAAAATTATATTTTGGTTTGTAATCAGTTACAAATGGTGTCGTTAGGGTTTAGGGGTTTTCTTTTTTTTTACGGAAAATTATATTTTGGTTTGTAATCAGTTACAAATGGCGTCGTTAGGGTTTAGGGGTTTTCTTTTTTTTTTACGGAAAATTATATTTTGGTTTGTAATCAGTTACAAATCGCGTCGTTAGGGTTTAGGGGTTTTCTTTTTTTTTTTACGGAAAATTATATTTTGGTTTGTAATTAGTTACAAATGGCATCGTTAGAGTTTAGGGGTTTTCTTTTTTTTTTTACGGAAAATTATATTTTGGTTTGTAATCAGTTACAAATGGCGTCGTTAGGGTTTAGGGGTTTTCTTTTTTTTTTTACGGAAAATTATATTTTGGTTTGTAATCAGTTACAAATCGCGTCGTTAGGGTTTAGGGGTTTTCTTTTTTTTTTTACGGAAAATTATATTTTGGTTTGTAATCAGTTACAAATGGCGTCGTTAGAGTTTAGGGGTTTTCTTTTTTTTTTTACGGAAAATTATATTTTGGTTTGTAATCAGTTACAAATGGCGTCGTTAGGGTTAGGGGTTTTCTTTTTTTTTTTACGGAAAATTATATTTTGGTTTGTAATCAGTTACAAATGGCGTCGTTAGGGTTTAGGGGTTTTCTTTTTTTTTTTACGTAAAATTATATTTTGGTTTGTAATCAGTTACAAATGGCGTCGTTAGGGTTTAGGGGTTTTCTTTTTTTTTTTACGGAAAATTATATTTTGGTTTGTAATCAGTTACAAATGGCGTCGTTAGGGTTTAGGGGTTTTCTTTTTTTTTTTTACGGAAAATTATATTTTGGTTTGTAATCAGTTACAAATGGCGTCGTTAGGGTTTAGGGGTTTTCTTTTTTTTTTTTACGGAAAATTATATTTTGGTTTGTAATCAGTTACAAATGGCGTCGTTAGGGTTTAGGGGTTTTCTTTTTTTTTTACGGAAAATTATATTTTGGTTTGTAATCAGTTACAAATGGCGTCGTTAGGGTTTAGGGGTTTTCTTTTTTTTTTTTACGGAAAATTATATTTTGGTTTGTAATCAGTTACAAATGGCGTCGTTAGGGTTTAGGGGTTTTCTTTTTTTTTTTTACGGAAAATTATATTTTGGTTTGTAATCAGTTACAAATGGCGTCGTTAGGGTTTAGGGGTTTTCTTTTTTTTTTACGGAAAATTATATTTTGGTTTGTAATCAGTTACAAATGGCGTCGTTAGGGTTTAGGGTTTTCTTTTTTTTTTTACGGAAAATTATATTTTGGTTTGTAATTAGTTACAAATGGCGTCGTTAGGGTTTAGGGGTTTTCTTTTTTTTTTTTACGGAAAATTATATTTTGGTTTGTAATCAGTTACAAATGGCATCGTTAGGGTTTAGGGGTTTTCTTTTTTTTTTTACGGAAAATTATATTTTGGTTTCGTTAAGGTTAGAGTATTAAAGTTTTTTGCCTGAAAATTTTTATTCTTTTGCGATCAGTTTTTCTTCGTAACAAAAGTTAATTACTCCTTCGGGAGATGCAACAACCAGTGATAGCTCGTAAACATTCTTTGCATTACTTTCATGTTTCAATCAGTTGAAATGTTGACATGTCGTCTGCTTATTTTCTCGCAATTTGATTGGCTAACAACTTCGGTACTTTCCGGCGATTTACATAAACATCCGAAAAGTTGATTTCAGCATTAGTCCTAATCCAAGAAAGTATATATATATATATATATATATATATATATATATATATATATATATATATATATATATATATATATATATATATATATAAATTGAGAATAAAAGCCCTTTTTCAATGCAAGATATATTTATTTATTTTTTTGCCATGTATCTTATCAATTTCGGAGATAAACTTCATCATCAGAGATTCTTCTCTTTTTTTTTTTTATAAAAATAAACAAACTTTTTTTTAGTTTTGTTTATCGGTAAAACGCCCTTGCTTGTTATTTGACGTTATTTATATATATATATATATATATATATATATATATATATATTTGCGATCGAGAACTTTATTGATTTATTTTCAACATATACCGAAGCACTATATATATATATATATATATATATATATATATAAATATAAATTTTTATTTATACAAACATTATCATTGTCAACCTCGTCAGACCAAGGATTCAGAGTAATTTATACTTATATATATATATATATATATATATATATATATATATATATATATATAGTGCTTCGTAATTACTCTGAATCCTTGGTCTGACGAGGTTGACTCTCTGCGAAGAGTGCAACCGAAACATGTATGCACATATGTAACCAATAATGTTTGTATAAATAAAAATTTATACTTATAAACAGCTCTACTTGTTATTGAGCACTTTTTATAAACACTTGAGTTTTAACAGATTTACATCTACAGAAACTAATACAATACATGTACTATATATATATATATATATATATATATATATATATATATATATATAGGTGCTAGTTTAAATGCAAGGGAGATAAGTACGTTACACTAAGTGAAATAAGCATATATTGAAAAGATAATTTGGGATGCTGTGAAAACGTATGCAATTTATTAGTCTGCTCAAGGTTGTTGGAGCCCTCTCCTGGAGGGGGAGGGGGGCACACTTTACTGGCAAAATAATGAGAGAAGGATCAATTACAACAGTTGTAACCAAATATAAAGTTTCAGAAGTTTTGAGATAAGAATTGATAATCTGTATTATTTGAATCATTTCGGACTACTGTTCTCATCTTGAATGTTATTCTCAAACGTTTCGACCGATGTAACCCCTGACCTAGTACAGGTGCTTTTTGTCAAACTCAGGAATCTTTATGTTCAACTCTGTACTGAGGATTAAACCATGAACCTTCAGAAGACTGTCACTTAGAACTGATTGTACTTAGCACTTTATCCGTTGCGCCACAGGTCCATGTGTTTAACCAGGTGTTTACTTACTTCCCACTGAAGGAAGATGTGGCACAAGGCTGAAAGATGGGAAAACTATCTTCTGGGAGAAGCGGGGGACATTCTGGTTAA
Source organism: Sepiola atlantica (assembly GCA_963556195.1). Lineage (NCBI taxonomy): Eukaryota > Metazoa > Mollusca > Cephalopoda > Sepiida > Sepiolidae > Sepiola > Sepiola atlantica. Next base: position 75,547,976 of record OY744538.1, on the reverse strand, counting down.
GTACAAAACTAGCCATGAACAGATCCGTCGGCATTCCTAGGTTGGGGCGCCTTAAGCGATCAGCAATAAACCAAGCCTTATTACAGAAGGACGAAATAATGCCTGGGAAGGTAACCGAGCCAAACCGTACCTCATTCTGAGAAAGAAGCGTCTGATGATTCAAGACACTCTCTACGTTGCCAAACAAAACCCCGGCTGGTATAGAGGGGTCAATGCACCAACTGACACAAAAAAATGTAACATTTTGTTTTTTTATGCTTTTATCATATATCATACTAAAAGTTGGACAAGATTTGAGTATGGGAAAGTTTCAAATTTCGAAGTTGAACATTTTCGACTTACAATTCATTTTCCATTAAGTTGTAAAACACTCACTCGGTCAGTTTTCATGATAAACCAATAAATCTTGCATTTTTACCCATGTTTTTAGGGTCAGTCTTTCACATGAAATGGTTGCCAGTGATGTTGAATCACACTTTGTTTCAAATATCACACACTCCAACAAAATGACTATTTAATATAATATTCAACGAAAATGTGTCAAACTGCAAATTCTTTCACATTGTTAACAAGTGTGAGTAGGTATGAGTATGATGTTGCATCAGCACATCCGCTAAATAGGTTATTAGTACCTTCGATGATAAAATCTTTTTCAAACCAATATATAAAATGAAACATTTAAGGGTTAACATGCAAATAAAATCACTTTAAAATACTTAAAAATACAAAAAAAAAACGATCTATGCAGGTAGAAATGTACCTTTTATTGTCTTTGATAACAGTTATTGTTGACTATTTATTTTATTTTTTTACCCCTTTTTTATTCTGTTGGAAATTCTTAACTAAACCACTGCACTTCTTGTGTACCCAATGCTTACAAGTAACACAAAAGATTGTATTGCACCCAACTCATTTTCCACAAACTGAGCAGGGTAACTTTCTTCTTTTGGAGAGCTTTCCAACACTACAACAACTGATCATCATTTTGGTCTTGGTAAACATCCACTCTCAGCCCTTTACTTTCCATACTGTATTACGATAGAAGACTGAATGTTCTTGCTTGCCAGAAATAATCCACAGACACATTGACAAACACGACCAGAGGTCACCGTATCCTGATGCAGATGCCTTTGGATTTAACAAGAGCCCCTCTAGCCAAGCTACAGCCCTAATACCGCTGGGTGTCAGACCAATCCGCCTTGCTGTTGTTGTTGTTGTTGCTGCTGTTGTTGTTGTTGTTGTTGCTGTTGTGGTTGTTGTTTAACACTTCTTGCACACAAATTGGTTATCCTTTCTCAACCTAACATATTTTCCAGGGAGACTTCCTATCTCCACTGCTGTTTGTTATAGAGATGTAACATAGTGTACAGATGTATAAATATAAAGGAAAAAGTAAATCAGTTCACACATATACATGATCTAAATTTATTAGAAAAGAAGGAGCTAGAAATACAATTAGGAGAAAAGTGTAGTACCTGTTCTGATATTACACTTCATCTTTTTACTGTTCTCGGTCGGTGAGAGAGGAGAATTGAGGCAATTTTTTATAGAAAACTCGAAACAACAGAAGATACTCTATATAATCTACATAATAATAAAAACACTTAACGAACATGTAATTATAAATACCTTGGCATTCTGGAAGTAGAAACCATTAAATTAGCAGAAATGAAAAAGATAATAAACGAACATACTTCAAGAGAACGATAACATTTTTTGAAGCTAAAATACAGGGTGATTGTGGCCTCCCCCCCAAAAAAAGAAATATTTCACAAATCGAATCGTTAATAAATTCACAATCGTTTCTGCAATGCAACCATATTTGATATTGTTAGATGAAACAAATTTTTTTTATCTAGAAAATATTGAAAAGGAAGTAACTCTTTGCCCAAGAGTAATCTCCTTTGCCCAAAAGAGATTGTGAGAGTAAGTTATGTTCCTTGCACTTTGTTTAAGCCCTCCAACACATGCTAGCATTTAAAACAGACCTGGTGGTGGTGGTGGTGGTGGTGGTGGTGGTGTTGTTGTTGTTGTTGATGATGATGATGATGATGATGATGATGATTATGATGATGATGATGATGATGATGATGATGATGATGATGATGGAAAGAAAGAAAGAATAGATAAGAGTGCTTGGATTAGTAGATGCAGAACAGTTGAGGTATCAGGGTCAGTTGGCAGGGGAAGACCAGGGGAAACATGGCAGGAAGCGATAAGGATGGATTTGAAAGAAAGAGGGATAAATTATGACCTGATCAGAGATAGCTTTGTTTGGAAGCAATTTATAAAAGCCGTCCAACACATGCCTGCATGTAAAACAGACGATAATAATAATGATGAAAGAATTGGCGTTAAAGCGAATATTATTATGATGATGATAATGATGATGATGATGATGATGACTTATTACTTATTTTATTATTGTATTAATTTATTTTTCCTTCACTACAAAATAAGAAACCACATAATGATTGCTCATTATTGAGAATTGATGTTTTTTTAAGCTTCTTTTATTTCTTCTCTCAATGGCAGCCATCTTGTTTGAAAATTTGAGCGATTCCATTAAGGACTGAATAAACAAGTGATTATTTTCTCTCTTTCACACAATATCCAATTAAGCAAATGTTCACTTTGTAAATAGCGGACAGGTGTCCTTCATTTATTTCCTTGTTATTATCTGTCTGTCTGTCTGTCTGTCTGTGCGTGTGTGTGTGAGTGTTTGTGTGTGTCCGGTTAAAAGTAAAAAACTACACATGACACACACACACACAAAGCTGATATATTCTTTTTCAACATTGCTTCAGACAAAATATAGTCAAATGTTTATTTTTTAATATTCATCCTTTTGGGGCTCAACAGCAATAGAATTAGTTGGCGGGTGGGGGGGGGGGCATTTAGAGCAATTTTTTAATACTATTATGTAGTAACTTGTTAACGATTTTTTTTTTCAAGTTACCAGAGAATGTGAGAGAGGGGGTGATATCTATATTAGAGAGGGTGATGTATATATATATATAGAGAGAGAGGGGTGGGAGTGAGAGAGGAGGAGGCTCGAGAGGGGGGGGGGTTAGAGATAGAGGAGAGGGAAAAATAAGATAGAGAGCTAGAAAGAGAGGGAGAGAAGTTTTAAAAGAAAGATATTACACATACTTTTTATATCTTCTATTTTATGTACATTGTATCGTGTCAATCCTCCCTTTAATTCAAATTTCTTCTTGTCTTTTTTCCTGAGTTTTCAGAACTGTTCCTAGTAGTCCTACAATTATTGGTATTACGGAAATTTTCTTTGTGTTCCATATTCCTTTGAGCTCTCTGGCAAGCTCCATGTATTTGCTTAGTTTTACTACCTCCTTCAGCTTCACTCTGTGAACTGCTGGGACGGCGAAATCTACAAGTTTGCAGGTTTTATCCGTTTTGCTAAAACCAACTTCACTCCATGAGGCCATGTCAATAGCAAGAACTCTATGTTCTGGAGATCTCCAGTGCCAGATGAAGTCTATCAGAACCACTGCGTTCTGTGAAATGCACAGCTTGGGTCGCCATCTCTAAACATGGTATAATTCGACCGTTTTGATTTGAGAATGCTGTTAAGAAGACATTGACGGTCAATAAAGTATGCCATCAGCGCCAAGATGCACACTTAGAACATGTCTTGTGAAGTTTTAATTTTATCACAAGAGATACTAAATACACACTCATTTTAATTGTTATCATTTCAGATTTTAGGAAATCTAAAGTTGTCTAGATTTTCTTGTCTGGTTCATAAATTATGAGTTTGTAGATAGATCACGTTTATACTGAGACACTTTCTATTATCCGAGGTACATTATTCAGGCAGAGAGAGAGAGAGAGAGAGAGAGAGAGAGAGAGAGAGAGAGATCACGTTTATACTGAGACACTTTCTATTATCCGAGGTACATTATTCAGGCAGAGAGAGAGAGAGAGAGAGAGAGAGATTGTAGATAGGTCACGTTTATACTGAGACACTTTCTATTATCCGAGGTACATTATTCAGGCAGAGAGAGAGAAAGAGAGAAAGAGAGAGAGAGAGAGAGAGATAGATAGATCACGTTTATACTGAGACACTTTCTATTATCCGAGGTACATTATTCAGGCAGAGAGAGATGGAGAGAGAGAGAGAGAGAGAGATTGTAGATAGATCACGTTTATACTGAGACACTCTCTATTATCCGAGGTACGAGGTACATTATTCAGGCAGAGAGAGAGAGAGAGAGAGAGAGTCTACCACTTGCCATATTTAAGAGCTGAGACAACCTATAGATGCGTTGGGACATCTAAGATAATGTTTTCACAAATGAGGCAACGTTGTTGTTTTTTAGAGACAATTTGTCTTAATCAATACAAGAATGAATGAGTATTTTTAAGATGCGTCCATTCAATCTGTGTGTTTAGTGAAGAAAACTTAAGTGTGACAGACGGACAGCCAAAAACCGTATATTCTTAAGATGCGTCCATTCAATCTGTGTGGTTAGTTATGAAAACCTAATTGTGACAGACTTATAGATGGTCGGTTAGATGAAGTGAAAACGAGTGGATATCTACGAGTTTGTATTTTAGCAATGAAAATTCTATTTAGAACTTAAGCATGGCAGGAGCATCTTATCGACATGCGTTCATCCATTGAAAAATAATTTTATGATTATAAAGAACTAAAAAAATACCCATCTCAGTTTTTCACCACTTTTATGTCCCCTTACAAAGATTAAAATCGAGATATAAGGCTACTAAACCTTATGTTTAGAATCATTATTAAAAATCCATTACCTGATTTTCATTTTAGTAAATGTAAAAAATTTAAGGCTTAAGCTTAAGAGGTCTTAAGAAGAAATTAAAATTCAGGGAATCTTGCATATTCTATGCAAATCTGATGTATTTGAATTTCAAATGGGAGGTTGTGTCCATATTATGTCCCTTAAAACTCTTTAAAATACCCCAAAGAAACTGAAATTTTGTGAATATTTATTAATTGAGATTTTAATACCTATTGTTAACACATTTCACAATAATTGAAAGTATCTGAATTTTTACAAAGGACTTCCACCCCCTTTTTATTCCCTTTGCATAAAACTAAATCAAACTAAATATAGCCCATATTTGAACTCCTTACGTCTAGCAGCTGTTGTCCAAAATTCATAATGATCAGTTAATTAGTTTACTTTATAAAGGTGTTGATGCCTTTTAGAGAGAATTTGTCTTCAGATGAACAAGAATGGTTTTGACTTTTAACAAAAATAATTAATTGCTCCTCCGTTTTTCATGACGTCTCATTTATTCTCTGAGAAACAATGAAATTACTCTAAGGAATCGGCTGAATAAATTCTCTTTGACGTTTCAAGATATGAACCCGCTCGGACATTAAAAGTCACATCTGAGAGACGGACAAAAGAAAATGATTATCTATTACCCTCTGTGGAATTATTCCTATTTACTTGCCTCCCCACGAGGGCCGAGTTAGACACAAGGTCGGTTTTCAATGTGAGAGAAATCCAGCTTACCAGAAATGGGCACTCTGCACTGAGACAAAAATTACAATTGCCTCAGTCTAGAAAGATTTCTTCTTTACTGGCCAAGAACAGGAAACTGTATTACCAGAAGAACAGATACTACACTTTGTTCCTAGCCAAGATGCCAAGGATTTAAAATAACATTTACATCGGTCTGTCACGCTTAAGTTTGTAAAAGCATTTTCTTTGGTCTGTCATACTTGAGATTGAAATAGCACTTTCATCAGTCAAAAAAAAAAAAAATTTTAATTGCCTCAGTCTAGAAGGATTTCTCCTTCACTGACCGAGGACAGAAAAAATAAAGTGTAATATCAGAACAGATACTACACTTTGCTCCTAACCAAAAATTGTCATGCTGTCGTTTCTTAACAAGACCAGATAATTTGTATTATTTTGATTTACAGACTACTAATTTTATCTTGAACATGATTCTCACAACGTTTTGGCCGATGTAACCTCCGACTTTCTTTCAGATGCGTCTTGTCAACCTCGGGAATCTTTATGTCGAACTTGGGAATCTATACAGAATTTTAAACTTAATCCTTTATTTAATCCACGGGGGTAGATTGTTCTTGTTCCCTCAGCCATGACTGGGTAGATTGTTCTTTTTCCGTCAGCCATGACTGGGTAGAAGTTTTAAGTAAATAATATTTATTTCATTCTTAGTTAGCATCGCCTGTAGTGAGGATTGAACCTCAAATCTCCAGAAGACTGTCACTTAGAACTGATTTCTACTTAACCCCTTTATCCTTTGCGCCACTTGTCCATGTGGAAATTCTGCACACAAAGGTAGAATACCCATCCTAGGATGGGTATTTTAAGAGTTAATCAAATTAGTTCACCAAACAGATCAGTTTTGCACAACTTTTGTTTCTTTGTTACCACACCTTATTTCTAGAATACTTATTCCAATTTTGATCAAAATCCTATTAAAGGTTGATTCTAGGAAAATGTCTAAATTTGTGGTCTTGAGAAATTGAAATTCAAGAAACCTTGCTAAATTGGACTATTGATACAATTTCATGCAAATCTGAAATATTTGAATTTTCAAATGAGAGTTTGTGCTCGTATTATGCCCTCCCTCTTACAAACACTTAAAAAAAAAATTCAAAGAAACTTAAATTTGAATGTTCATTAATTGATGTGATACATATGCTTAAAATTCCATCAAATCAGATCTGAATTTTCATAAATGGCATTTTGCATAAAACCACATTGAATTAAAGATACACACGAAGAAGATCGGAGGTTACATCGACCAAAACGTTGTGAGAATAATATTCAAGATGAGACTAATAGTCCGAATAATCCAAATAATCAAAAATCTGAATATTCAATTCCATAGCCTGCAATGGTATCCATTAGATGATTCACACACCTCGGGAATCTATGAAAAAAATTACTTAAGATTTCTGCCTAGTCATGGCTGATGGAATGAGAACAATCTACCCTGTGGATTAAACAAAGAGTTTAGTTCGAAATTCCTCTTACAGTGAGACTGATAATTTTCTTCATCCGAATCGCTGCAACGAGGATTGTGTCGTTTTGACATTTTGTCGTCGACCCCGTCTCGCAGCCATACAAGAGTTACAGGTCAGACAAGTGTGTTGCACGCTGCCACTCTCGCATATGATGGGATCCCTGCATTTAGTAAAATTGTCGACAGCTACTTGAAGACTCTCCACATAGTCATGTTAGTTCACCCACTGGGATCAATTGTGTTGCCTAGTTATTTATCTACCTCCCACAGCGGTAAGATGTGACACAAGGTCGGGAAAGTGGGATTTGAAAAGCCAGCACCCGAGAAGGTGAGCACTCTGGCCTACAAAAGATGCCTGGGCAGCCCCGTCGGCATTCCTCGGTAAGTGCGCCTCAGACAGTAAGCAATAAACTTACTCCTCCCCAGAGGGAAGGCAAAGCCTGGGAGAGTGGACCTAGAACTGCACAGGACAAACCCATAGACCGGCGTGAATCAAGCCCTGAAGGTCAAGACAATACCGGTCTATGGGGTGCAGTACCAATCGGAACAGATACTACACTTTGATCCCAGGCCTAGATAGGTGAATTTATTCTCTTTCAAAACCTGCAACAATTTCTGTTTCCGAGGAAGTCGGATTTCGACAGGTGCTGCAAATGAAATTAGCTGCATCTGCTACACGCAACACTGGCAGGTTGGTGCACTTTTTATGGCACAACTTATTACATGTTCTGCATTTTTTCGAGTTTGAACCAGTTCCAAGCTTACAGATGCTACATGCGTATTTACCTTATAAGACAGATATCATCTCTTTAGCGTCAGATATCATATGCTTCGTCTTTGTCATATTAACCCTGAAACTGCCCCTTTCAAGCGCTGATTTTCATTTGTTATATGCTGTACTCACTTCTGTCGCACTGCGTGAACTGAGAACAATATCATCTGCATACAGAGCCTCCCATGGAGCACCACTTCTGCAGGTTTTTGTCAGCCTATCCCTGTTTTAATCGTCCTTGATGAGCTAAGTACTGATATGAGCTGGGAAATTGCAATGGAGATGTGGATGTAGTGGCTAGCAGAAAGGATCGTAGCAGACATTCTGACTATGTCTGCAAAACGAAATTCGTTGAAAAACTACAAAAAAGGTGCGTCAAGATCCAGGCAAGGAAATGCAGACCATGGCAAGAGAAATAGGCATCTGAGTGTCGACTATGAAGTAAGCACTGAATGAGAATCTTCACTACTCGTCATGCAAGAGTCGCAAGGGCCAACTATACACCGCCAAGCCACAAGAGAACGGCCTAATAAAAGACAAGAAACTCTTTATTTAGGTCAAGTACCCAGTCAAGCCATAGATGCTCTGGGTCTTCACAACATGCATAATAACAGGTGGCTAGCATACAGTCTTGAGGAAGTCAGGTGCATACATTAAACTGTTATGGTCTTTGGGTGTGTTTCCAGCAAACGTCATGTTGTCTGCCCCACATCTTCAAAAAAGAAAATCAGACTCAATTACCGTGACTATATTGAGTTACTGTCTACAGTTGTCAAGTGCTGGGTAAAGAGGATGGCTGTGTGAAGACCATACCTGTGGCAATGAGACTCAGCCCTATGCCACACCTCCAGGAAAACCAAGAAGTGGCTGTCTAATAACTCCTATGACTTAATTAGTCCCAACATTCCACCCTCCACCCTGTAACGGTCACTAAATGTTTTTTTTTAATAAGTAAACATTATTATTATATTCATATTTCTATTGTCAATTTCATCACAACAGCTAGTTCTTGGAATAGTTTCGATAACTTCATGCTTTACACTTTTTTTATCAGTTTGTGCTGCCCTTATGTACTGGGAGCCTTGGGATTCAAACAGGAAATGGGGATGGGATTTTATTTACTCCTCCCCAGGAGTTAGGCACAAGGCCAGTTTTATCTTACTCCCACAAGTAAGATGTGACCCAAGATCGGGTCGAGAAAGTGGGGTTTGAAAAGCCAGCCTCGAGAGGTGAGAACTCTGGCCATTTAAAAATTGCCTGGGCAGCCCTGTCGGCATTCCCCGGTAGGGGCGCCTCAGACAGTAAGCAATAAACTTACTCCTCCCCAAAGAGGGGAGGCAAAGCCTGGGAGGGTGGACCTCCTAGAACTGCACAGGACAGGCGTGCAGTATCCATCGGAACAGATACTACACTTTGATCTTAGCCAAAAGGCCATCAAGGGACAAATAGCGTTTCCTCCTCATTTTCACTACTGCTGGCAGAGAGGCAACGTAACGGAGAGCGGCCGACTGACGTAAATGCAGACACTTGTCGACGCCGTTCAAAGAGGCAGTGTCTGGTATGCTGTGTGTGTGGGGCGAACCTGAAAACGCTCGCTGACGACAAAAAAGAAAGAGGAGTGGGAGGAGAAAGGCGTCAGAAAGTCAAATAAGGTTTTTATTTGAAGATCCGGGCAGCGGCGTCGAGAGAGAGATTTATGCAAATTAAGTTGGTTTGCATGCGTCACATTTTTTTGGAATAAGAGAAGGAAAATGAACATTCGGTCAGAGACGTGGAGATCGTTCTGAACGTGGGTTCATAAAGCGAACGAAAGGAGAGAATAGTGCTGGATTTTTTTATGTTGGACTGAACAACGTTTTTTTTTTACACTGGAGAGAGATATTAACATTTATTTGGACTTATTCTTGGCGACACCTCTGTTTAACTGTTCTGATACTATTTCTTTATTTTATCAACACAGTAATTATAACTTCCCTCTTTTTAAGAATTTGTTCATTTCCTTCCTGTCTTTACTTTTCTATTAAAATGTATTCTCTTGTCTCTTTTTTTAATGTTATTTATCTCTTCCTTTGTAGTTTTCGTGGTGATTATTAAATAAAATTGATAACATCAGTATGAGGTGTCAACCTCCTTTTCTTACATGGCCGGCATGTAGTTAGTTTGATTGCAACCCCATGGACTATTATGTGTGGAGCACAGTTGAGAAAGACACAAATCATACTTCCTGCAACACCAAGGGCAAACTGGTATTCAGGCGTCTTTCGAAGAACACCGGAGGCCGCATACTCTTGCTTCAAGTCCCATCTGAAGAACGTGGTGGAGACTCAGGCAGATTTTTTGAGTGAGCTGTATTACGTCAAAGATTCTCTAAGAAATATACTCTGAATTTTGAGAATACATCAATTAACTGTCTAAATATGATGCAAACAACTTTCATATACTTGTAAATTAATAAATATGTCTAGGATTGACATGTATCCCAATCCTATAATAATCGACCCCCCCCCCCGAAAAAAAAAACATCTAAAAATTAAATTAGATTTTTTTTACAAAAACTGGCTCCCAGAGGCATATTTAGCAAAAAAACAAAAATGTCTGTCACGTGATATGCTTTCAACTATGTCCGCCACACCTCAACGCTTAAAATCCCTTTTCGCGCCAAAATAAAACCATGCGTCTGGAGCCGATAAAATATAATTTAAGTTCAGATTTTCGTCGAGAAATTCAGTTGAAAAATAAAGAACACGGTTAACAAGAGCACAACGTTTCAACCTTCCCCATCCCCTACTATTCATTTTTCAACTGACACAACCATGCTTGCGCACCCTGACAAAAAAAACACACACACACAAAAGCCTATGCTGTCCCAAAGTGGTCAAGGAACGCCTAATCAATTCTCTCACATACACACACACAGTCGTATGCTTAAGCACTCTAACGCAAAGCAACACACACTCACACAAATGCATACACTGTCGCACGCATATAGGCACTCATGAATTACAGGATGAACACATACATTTTATTATTTTTCTAACAGAACTTTCGCTGAAAACTGAACATTTCAAATGAACATACTCATATAAAATGGCTAAGATCAAAATGTAGTATCTGTTCCGATGGATACTGCACCCCATAGACTGGTATTGTCTTGGCCTTCAGGGCTTGATTTACGTCGGTCTATGGGTCTATCCTGTGCAGTTCTAGGAGGTCCACCCTCCCAGGCTTTGCCTCCCCTCTGGGGAGGAGTAAGTTTATTGCTTACTGCCTGAGGCGCCCCTACCGACGGAGCTGCCCAGGCAATTTTTAATGGTCAGAGTGCTCACCTCTCGGGCACTGGCTTTTCAAGTCCTACTTTCCCGACCCGACCTTGGGTCACATCTTACTTGTGGGAGTAAGATAAAACTGGCCTTGTTCCTAATTCCTGGAGAGGAGTAAATAAATACTCATATAAAATGTCTTGCAATTTTTGTACATATATTAATATCTTCTTTCATTGAACATTCATATTTTTATCTGCTTGTTTTCTAATGTTTTTATAACAATTTAAATGTAAGCGTGGATCTTAGCATTTTCTCTAAGTCACCGCCATCTTAACAAATTACAGTCTGCGCTGCTATATATGCTTTTGCAGTAACAGGTGGCTGCACAGGTGGCTGCACCGAACATCCTTTTTACTTTTACTTGTTAGTGTGAGTCACCAAAGTACACCAAAAGCAAAAGGCCATCGTCTATCTAATTCATACCAGGGTTCACACAAGAGATGCATCTAAAAATTCTATCTCAAATTTGAGCCTGATATATCAACGAAATTCTATTTCAAACCAATGAAAATTTTAGCAGTTTTTAGCCAATACTTGGGACACGCTGGTGCGATGCTTGGGCAGTGCCGCTATCTCTATATATATTTATGTGTTCAAATTACAAGCATGCCACATGAAAAACAAAGTAACAACTCGAAGACAATATAACATTCAGCAAACATTTATTTTTCGCTAACCTGAAGTTGTGCACATGAGAATGTATACAAAGACAGTCAATAAATAGTGTGTGCGTGTGTGTATGTGTGTGTGCGCAGAGAGGAAAAGTTTATGCACCGAATAGAGTGCGTGAAACGTACATGAGCTGTTCGCTATGAAATTGAGTCCACGAAAATGTGTATAACAAAGTCTGAGTAAAATGGTGTGTAAATAGAGAGGAGAAATCCTACGTACCCTGTAAAGTGTGTTTGTTAGTTCGCACATGATGTGTGGTGCATTCGTGAGAAAGAGAGAGAGCAAGGGGATCTAGCGATGATCTACCAAGGCCAGTGCCGGAACAGAAAAATAGAATAAATTTTGCCCGTGCAGCAGTTTTTATATCCCACAATCGTAACGACACCTGATATCAAAGGGGAGATAACTTGTGTCTTAAACCGCCCTATGGTTGTGAGTCTGTGTAATTGTGTTGAGAAAGCGGTGTAATGCTACAAGTACTCCCCTCATCTCCAGATTAAGAAAAGGTATTTTTCAATTCTGTTTCCATGTATTTACTTTTGGTGGGATGCATGCGTTTGGAGTGTTGGATTCCTCTGTGGTGTTGGAATCTGTGTAGTTGTCATGTTGGCAGTTCGTTGTGCAAGTGAGTCTGCATGATTGAAGTTGATCGATGCAACTGAGTCTGTACTGTTGCCAGAATGTGTTTGTTTTTCGTCAAATTCTTGGCAGAGTTAAAACTTCAAGCATATGCATGACTCATAAAGGCTCTACTCGAGATTTGCGGGAACTTTCTTCATCTTCATAATTCTTCTTCTTCTTCTTCTTCATAATTCTTCTTCATCTTCATAATTCTTCTTCTTCTTCTTTTTCTTCATCTTCATAATTCTTCTTCTTCTTTTTCTTAATCTTCATAATTCTTCTTCTTCTTCATCTTCATAATTCTTCCTCTTCTTCTTTTCGTCTTCATCTTCATAATTCTTCCTCTTTTTCTTCTTCATCTTCATAATTCTTCTTCTTCATCTTCATAATTCTTCTTCTTCTTCTTCATAATTCTTCTTCATCTTCATAATTCTTCTTCTTCTTCTTCTTCTTTTTCTTCATCTTCATAATTCTTCTTCTTCTTTTTCTTCATCTTCATAATTCTTCTTCTTCTTCATCTTCATAATTCTTCCTCTTCTTCTTTTCGTCTTCATCTTCATAATTCTTCCTCTTTTTCTTCTTCATCTTCATAATTCTTCTTCTTCATCTTCATAATTCTTCTTCTTCTTCTTCATAATTCTTCTTCATCTTCATAATTCTTCTTCTTCTTCTTCTTCTTTTTCTTCTTATGATGATGATGATGATGATGATGATGATGATGATTATGATGATGATGATGATGCTGATGATGACGATGATGATGACGATGACGATGATGTGTACCATTAATCCTGTTTTCACCTTTCATCCGTTTTACTTTTACTTGTTAGCGCAAGGCAACCAAAGTACATAAAAATGCGATACGTCATTGTCTATCTCAATCAAACCAGGGTTCACATTACAGATGCATTTACAAATTCTATCTCAAACTTAAACGTGACGTATCAACAAAATGCTATTCTAAACCGAAATGTGACACACCGACGAAAATGTTATTTCAAGCATATGCATAACGTACGGAGCCTCTTCTCAAGATTCATTGGCGCATCCAAAAATGAAACGCTACTTCAAAATATGAAAATACTACTTCACTCTCAATAGACAGACAAACGGAGCCTTTTATGCAGATGCGTGGACGCATCTACAAACATTGGTTCATACTGTGACACAACGTTTTAGTTATTTGGGTGAGGGAGCGTAATGAACTGTGATACAAACGATTTTAGCAATATTCGTCATAGATGTGTACAAAATAATGTTAAAAACGCTATTTGTCATGTAAGGTTAACATTAAACAGAGAGTGCAAAGAACGACATCTCTACGACTGCTACTGCCACCACTGCTGAGAGATGTCACTATCTAATGAGCAAACTACTATTAATATGTTAAAGAGACGAACAGCTGTTTCTGTCGACAAAACGATTACACCCGGCAATTTGAGAGGATCGAAGAATTCCCCATGCAGTGTTATACTATAATCAAGTACAATTCAAGTCAGATGTTCTTCATAACAATAACATGTAATTCGATTTCATTTCTTTCAGAAAATAATTTATCCTACTCGGAACATTTTTCAGATAGAGGCCCTCTATATTATCAGCAGCAAATGTAAATCAAAATGGAGCCATACTTTTTATTGGCAGCAAATTTATCTCATAATAGTAAATGCTAATACTAATATATTCTTACATCTGGGCTGGTGCACCATCCACTTGTCCCTCTCTCTTAGACAAGGTCCAACAAAGAGTCGCTAATCTAATAGGCCCCTCACTATTCACCAAGATCCAGCCCCTGTCCCATTGCCACAATATTGCATCCTTTTGCTTGTTCTACACGTACTTCAATGGAATGTGCTCCGATGAACTTGCTGCTTTGGTGCCCCACTCGACCAACTGAACAATCAGCCAAATCCCATCCATTCACTGTGGAGGTCGCCAGCTGCCGGAGAGCCTTCTACTCCAATAGCTCCTTTCCTTGTGCTGACGGCCTTTGGAACTCTCTCCCTGCTCCCACGACGGTACCGACATGCAGAAATTTAAAACTAATGTCAACAAGCATCTCGCTGCACAGCTCCCAATTTAGGATGACCCCCAAAACTTTCACCCTAATACTCAGTAGCCCCTAACGTCTGCAGTGGCAACTTGCCTTGTTTGGGGTGAACTATGTTAAAAAAAAAATTACTAATAATTGACAGTTACCTAAAACTAAACGGAACTTCCATGAGCAAAGTTTCTTTCTAAGAACTATCCGTCTGTGAAACACAATACCGCGGGGCTGCTTCCCAGCTGACTACAACATGGTCGTTTTCAAGTCCAAAATAAACAAATTCTTTTTGAGCCGTCCTATTAAATAATAGAATTCTACCCACTTTAAACCATCATCTCGAATCCTCAAGGTGTTGTCTCACCGTTCACCTGACCAACTGATTGACCCTTATCCGCGACTGGACTTCAAGCCTTGATAAGCTGTGACTCATTAGTACATAAAAACCTCTTGGCCTTTTGGCTAAGATCAAAGTGTAGTATCTGTTCCGATGGATACTGCACGCCTGTCCTGTGCAGTTCTAGTAGGTCCACCCTCCCAGGCTTTGCCTCCCCTCTTTGGGGAGGAGTAAGTTTATTGCTTACTGTCTGAGGCGCCCCTACCGGGGAATGCCGACGGGGCTGCCCAGGCAATTTTTAATGGCCAGAGTGCTCACCTCTCGGGCGCTGGCTTTTCTAACCCCACTTTCCTGACCCGATCTTGGGTCACATCTTACATGTGGGAGTAAGATAAAACTGGCCTTGTGCCTAACTCCTGGGGAGGAGTAAATAAAACATAGATATAAAGCAGTAGATTCTAAACGTAAACTAATTCTTCCCTTTGATCTTAGAACGCAAGAATTTTTTGTTCTGATAATCACCAGATATTTGCTATCTTCGGTTCTTAGAGTGGCTTTAGGGCCTCGATAAGTGGTGACCCGTCAGTACATACCAAAAAGAAAAAGTTAAATGATATTAGATCTTTATTCAGATAAAAAGGATGGGGAAATAATCAGGAAATCTTTGAGATTCCACTGTCTCATTGCATGACGTCACTCCTATTCTGTAACCGGGGTATGCAAATACTCAACTTTTCTTCCATATTACACCGGCTTCGTACATTTCCAACATGGCCGCCGACGTTCCTTTCATTTTTCACTTTGTCTGACGTAGCAAACAATTTACCTTCGTTACTTCTTCACTATCAGTTGCTTCACGGCAAGCAACTCATTATTTTATAGTATTCTGGCATTACCCACTCCCCTCTCTGCACTGGCGCTACCAGATCAGGCTGTCTGAAGATACCGGCTTCCTGACTTAAAATGCACCAAACATTGATGTTATTGCTTTTTTCCTTTCCCTTTGCAAAACTAAATCATGTTCTGCAAAGCTAAAAACAAAAACAACATTTTTCCTCTACAAAACAACCAAACAAAACATCATGAATAAATATTTGAAGATATAAAGAACTTGAAGCATAAAAACTTTTACCAAAATTACCTGATTCAGCATTAAATAACCCGAAAAGAGTTGATATGCCGTAAAACAAAACAACCAAGCCAAACACCATGAATAAATATTTGAACATATAAAGAACTTGAAGCATAAAATCTTTTACCAAAATTACCTGATTAAGCATTAAATAACCCGAAAAGAGTTGATATGCCGTAAAACAAAACAACCAAGCCAAACACCATGAATAAATATTTGAACATATAAAGAACTTGAAGCAAACCCCATCTGAAGCTTCAATTGCTAAGAGACTCTGGACTGCTAAATACCAGTCGAGGACCCGTTCTCAACAATCAGTCCGACGAGAACTAGACCATTCCAGTGGTCTTTTATCTGTCAGGCTGAGGTATTCGTTCTGGGTAGTCCTAGGTGGTCCACCCTATCAGGCCTTGCCTCCCCTCTTTGGGGTGGAGTGAGTTTATTGCTTACTGCCTGAGTCACTGTGACCGGAAAATGCCGCCGGGGCTGCTGAGGCAATTTTTAATAGGCGAGAGTGCTCCTTCTTTAGGGGAGCTGACTTGATTTTCCCCATCTTCTGGTCTTGTGCTACATCTTCCTGCAGGGGGAAGGAAGTAAATATCAGTATTACCTCCCTTACTCAATACGTTTACACAGACTTTCGCCAGAGGGCATTTTCATACTAGAGTTATCTTCCCTTTTTGTGATCGTTGGGAACATTACAATCCGGTTATAAAAGAGAATGCACACATTGCACAAACTGCCGCTGTCTACTTTTTTTTTTCGGCCTTGACAGTGACACACCCCAGACCGAGGTCTGAGGGTTGCTTTGATAATCATCTCCCCAACATGCGTGCATTCACACACAAGCACACTATTCTGGTACGTAAGACTTTTCTTTACTTACACACACACACATACACACAAATCCTTTTACTCAGACTTTGTTGAGCACATTCTCGTGAACTCAATTTCAAATTAAATGCCATGTGCACTCACATACAAAAACAATTCGGTATGTAAACCTTTCTTTTCTACGCACACAAATGCACACATGATTCTACTTACACTCTCTTTGTACACGTTCACATGAACACTATTTCATAGTGAACCCAGTTGGGTTCGCGAAACAATAAACGTTTTTAAATTCTATATTGTCTCCGAATTGTTACTTAGTTTTCATCGGCATGCTTGTATATATAACACATGAATATACATATACGCTATCCAAGTGTCGCACTGGCGCTGCCCAAGCATCAACCAAAAAACTCTTAAAGTAAACAGTCATGGATTGTGGCTCAACAAGCCGGGTTCGATTTCAGCTGGAGTTACTTCATCACTTTAAGTAATACTTTTGGGTAAGGTATGTGTTAGGACACCTAACGAAAAGGAATTATCTCCCTTGAACCATTTCGGGAGTTAAGAGTTATCGCCCTTGGAAATGGTAGTATGTCCAGAGAGAAAGTAAACACAGATCACGCCTTCAGACTGTTAATATGTCAATTGTGTCTAGCGGCAAATTAATTCATTAATTCATTCTGTGTTCAGTTTTAATAAATCTGTTAAATGTTTATCTTGATAGTTCATCCATTTTATTTACAAGTTATTATTTATTATAACCTAAATTACGAGGTTATAAAAGTATGAATCCATATATCCACCCTCCAGCTATGCATTAAATAGTAGGGTAGACTAAATTCTCAACCCTTAGTGAAATAACACCAGTCTTTCCCTGCTTATACGAGGATTTTTTTCAGTCGACCTAGACTTCTTCTTGCCACTAGACTGAAGCAATGAAGTTTTAGGAGAGGTGCAGTTGAAGATTATGCAACCCTTACTTCACTATAGACTTACAGAGGGTGTCCATTGTCTCTCAGTACTGAAAGGATTCCTATACCTATAGATTATTTTAAAAGGGTAACATATACTGTAGTATACTTATTTATTTAGTTGTATTTTTGATACACCTAGAGAGTTCAATTTTTATGTATGAAAACCTTTTTTTGAAAATGAGATAAATTTGTAGATTAGCACCCCAACTGAATCACCCTCTCAAATGAAATTCTACTTTTTTAGGCGATTACGTATAAGCATCTTGAAAAACTTGTCAGAAAGACGAAAGAAAAACAACAATTTTTTTTAGAATTTAGAGTGGGGAACAAGTTTCGTACATTAATTTAACACAAAATGATCACAATTTCCGGGCCATTCTAGCTTTTTAGAGCAGTTAACCACATTTGTTTTACCACTAACATTTTTCATCTTCATGTTTTCGCCATTCAATCTCTGCTAAATCACACCCTTACAAAAAAAAAGGATTCTACTCAGTGCGGTCTTAAAACCACATGTAATCTCTAAAACAGTACACCCACCCCCCCAAAAAAAACGCACAGAATTTATCTCCTATTGCTCTCAAAAGATTTGTCTGTCCTAAAACGTTAGAATCACCCCGAAATGAGGGATCATTTTACGTTAAATTTATATGATCATTTACGATTATCATTTACTGATCACACACTCTAAGTTCTAAAGTAATTGCTTTTTTTTGTTTGTTCAAGTTTTTCAGCGTATACACATGTAATCGCCGAAAAAATGTAGAATCCTTTTTTTTTTTTGTAAGGGGGTGATTTAGCAGAGGGTGTTAATCTACAATCATACCAACAGTGATAAATGTTTTTGAGAGCGAATGTGGAGAAGATGAAAATGAAAAATGTGTAAAAAGATTAAACTAAAAAAATAAAATCTAACAGAACAAAACAAAAAAACAAGGGTCTAGTATTTTGTTCGTATCTTTTGGTGTGCGTGTGCAGCCGCCGAGTTAACATTTGAGATCTGCAAAGAAGAAAAGGTCAATCGAAAATAATGTTCTGGATGAGACAGAAATATCCGTTGCCCACTTCGACCTTCCAATGTTGGCCCTGTCGCTTTTCACAAAGAATTCCTTAATTAACTGCCATTGTGTCGCAGACTTTCTGGACTTGGAACTAATAAGCAGTCATTTTGTGGCTTGCGCTTTGTCCATCTGTTTGTCGGTGGGTCTGTCATGCTTAAGTTTTCAATTACATTATCGTTGGTCTGTCACACTTAAGTTTTAAATAGCATTTTCTTTAGTCCAACACGTGGCAGCACGTAAAACAGACGTAAAACTGAATATAAAAAGGATGGCATTTCGTTAGTCTGTCATGCTTACGTTTCAAATAGAATTTTCTTTGGTTTGTCATGTTTCAGTTTGAAATGTCATTTCCGTTGGTCTGTCATGCTTCAGTTTAAAATGACAAGCCTTTACCATTGATTTTTGCTTGAAACTACTGTTGGTCTTCTCTGAAATTTGAGTGGCAATAAGTCTCCCTAAGGTTTCACTACTTTCTGCACCTTTCCAGCGAAAGTCTGGTTGATGCTCTCACTCTTTAGTCTTTCCATCCTCCTTCACCCTTCATGACAGTTTTTTGTGGTACCAGCTGAGGCTACTGTAACCAAATGTATGTGTGTATGCATAGCTTTTTATTTTGCCGGGAGAGAGGGAGGGGGCGGGCAGGTTATTGGATTTCTGGCAGTTTTTACTTCCCTTGGACTCGTGTGATGTTCTTTCCATCCTCCTTGACCCTTCACGACAGTTTTTTGTAGTACTATTTCAAATTCTCTGTGGCGGTTAGAGTTCGTTGGTTCATGGGTTACGTTGGTTATTTTCCACTAGTGTTGAGACGATTAATCGGAATCGAGAATCGGAAAAATCGGAACTTTTGGGGGTATCGGAATTGGAAAGATTTGAGCCAAATTTCCGATTCCAAAAACGATTCTTTTTTTGTTTGTTTAAAACTTAATTTTCCATTGCTGGTACTAATGATAAAATGATAGATATTTATTGATTTTAAACTACGTGTAAAACTAAACTCTATAGATCATAATAACGAATTTAGTTAAAAATGGCACCGGTAAAAATGGCACCGGTAAAAATAGCACGAGTGGATAAATCAGAAAAAATGGCACAAGTGAAAAATATAGGTGAAAATCTCACAATGAGTTTGTTAAAATCTTGGATACAATACATAAAAGCGAAAATATTAAGAAGTTTGTCAAATTAAAAAGAAAATTATATCTACATTTAAAAGTAGATGAATACTCTCCACTAAAGGATCAGGACTCTCCGCTAAATCCTCTCCCTTCCAAATTTTTTTTAGAATCGGAATCGGTGATTGTATTGGAATCGTGAAAAATAGTGGAACTGTCCCATCACTATTTTCCATATTGAAGGATTTTTCTTAAGATTTCAACTGTTTTCATCATTGCTGTTCCCTGTATGGTCTCAATCTTCTCTTTTATTCCAATTTCTCTTAGTCTTCATTTTCAGGTTTTTCAAGACTGTCTCTAGTGTACTTACTGCTATAAACCATGTAATTTAGGTTATAATCATTAATAACTCGTAAAACAAAATGGATGACTTTTCAACAGAAAGGTTTAACAGATTTATTAAAAGTGTAATTAGAATGAAATGAGTTATTTAGCCGCTGTAACGCGAGATGTAATTTGCCAGTCTGACTCCATGGTTAATGTTTACTTTTCACTTCCGGTAAGCCACTTGATTAGAGGCGATAACTCGTTAATGATCCAAGGGACATAATTCCGTTTTTCTTTAGTTATTCCTAACACTTACGATTATTGATACTAGCGGGACCCGTGTAAATTACACCAAATGATGTTTTTAATACTAGTTATCTTGTTCCTAACCTATACATGTTTGAATAAAATATGATAAGATTTTGACTTGTATATTTATTTTTAAAAAATGAACAATACATAAAACAATTTACAAAACTTCTTTATATACAATATTTCTAGTGAAGGTAATATTTCGACGACTAAACCTTACTTTGTAAATGTTTTTGATTAAATTAAATTTGGCACCAATTCATGAATATTTATTTACTCCTCTCCAGGAGTTAGGCACAAGGCCAGTTTTATCTTACTCCCACATGTAAGATGTGACTCAAGGTCGGGTCGGGAAAGTGGGGTTTGAAAAGCCAGCGCTCGAGAAGGTGAGAACTCTGGCCATTAAAAATTGCCTGGGCAGCTCCTTTGGCATTCTCCGGTAGGGGCGCCTCAGGCAGTAAGCAATAAACTTACTCCTCCCCAAAGAGGGGAGGCGAAGCCTGGGAGGGTGGACCTCCTAGAACTGCACAGGACAGACCCATAGACCGGCGTAAATCAAGCCTCGAAGGCCAAAACAATACCAGTCTATGGGGTGCAGTATCCATCGGAACAGATACTACACTTTGATCTTAACCAAAAGGCCAAGCCAATTCATGAGTAGCATACAAAGATTCGGAAGGTCGTTGCTTTTGATGTAAGCATGACACACAAAATCACACACGCTATTGTATTAACATGTGTCTTCCCGGTCGTCCCCTCCCTACCTCTCTTCCCCTTCCTACTTCTCTTTCCCTTCCCCTCGAAATGTAGAAAAAAAATCTTAGAGGTTGGTTGGGATCGAACTATAAACCAGTCGGGCCGAAGTCAAAAATAATACGTCGCTAACCATTGCACCAAAGGGAAATACTTGAAAATGTTTTGAAAATTAGGCGAGTTTTTCAAAATCTAGGAGCGGCACGCATGCGCAGAGCTTTTGCCGGAAGCGTGACACATGAACACACACGCTATCATATTAATATATAGATTATTGTGTTTTCTTCATTATCCATAACCCTTTCTATTCTCTGGCGAGTTCCATGTATTTGCTTCGTTATCTGCCTCCTTAATCTTGACCCTGTGATCTGCTGGGACAGCAAAATCTACGATTTATCAGGTTTTTCTTGTTGACTATTATCACGTCCTGTCTCTTCGCTTTGATGAGTTTGTCTATTTGTACCTTCATGTCCTGAAGGACTTTGTGCTTTTCGTTTTTCAATGATGTCTTTGATTTGTGTTTGCACCATTTGTCTGCGTGTTCAAAGTGCAGGTGTTTGCATAGTTCCCAATGGACATCCTTCCCCCACACAGTCGTGTCTGTTTTTGTATTTTCTTCAGCCTAGTTTGCTGTATTAACTTATTTGTCTCTTCATCCGCAAAGTCTACATTTAGTATTTTCCTGGGTTTTGTCTATTTTAACTTTCATATTGTTCATTCTAATGGCGTTCTTCTATGCGGTTGATAGTAGCGATTCTATTTCTCTGTTCAAGTGTCCTTTTTGTAGCCATGTTCAGGTGTTTTCGTGCGTCTCTTCCCTGTAATTCGTCCATGTAGCCGCTTCTCATCCCGCTTTTCGCTTCTCATCTTTTTGTTTCCAGTTTCGCTGCTCCCCATATTGTTCATTTTGTTCTCTTGCTGCAATGATCAGCCTTTCTGTGTACTGGCTTATGTATTTTTCCAGTTCTTTTTTGTGTCATCCGCAGCAATCTTCTATGCTTGACAGTCTTCTGTCCTCTTCTCTCCTTTTTACTTATTATTATTATTATTTGTACTCACTAGGAGTTCTCACACAGGTCATCAGCGATTGCTCACCGACAACCGGTGGTATTCCCTGGAGTCTGAGTGACAACAAGTGTCCCCAGATTTCCAGTATTCACCACCTCTTTTCGATAGCCACCGCAAATAAACTTGCAGTATCGCAACAGCCGTTTACCATTGATTTCTCGCTGGTAAGGATCATTGGTCTTCTCTGGGATTTGAGTGGAAATCTGGTTTGTGCTGTCCCTCCTCGGTCTTCTCATCCTCTTTGACCCTATGCAAATATTTTGTGTGGTGTCAGCCTAGGCTGGTAGCATTTTTTTTTGGGGGGGGGGGAAGCTGATAGTGTTTCTTGCTATTTCTGTTCATTGGTTCATTTTTGTGTTGTGTCAGTTGAGGTCGGTGTAATTTATTGGAGGGGGGAGCTTATAAAGTGATGTTTCTTGCATTTTCTATTCCTTTGTTTGTGATGTGTTCTTTCTGTGGTTTTGTTTTCTTCCTGTAGTAGATTCCATGTGACCCTTCGCAGCTTATACGGTTTGGTTTCAGCATTCAATGATTTTTCTTAAGATTGTAGCTGTTTTGATCATTGCCATCCTTTGTATAGTTCCAATGATCCCTTTGATTCCAATTTCTCCCAATCTTTTTCCAGTTTTTGGGGATTGTTCCTAGTGCTCCTACGATTATTGGTATTATACTGACTTTCTTCATGCTCCATATTCCTTTCAGTTCTCTGGCTAGTTCCGTGTATTTGCTTCGTTTTTCCGTTTCTTTGATCCTCACTCTGTGGGCTGCTGGAACGGTGAAGTCTACAATTTTGCAAGATTTTTTCTTCTGCTTGATTATTATAACATCAGGCCTCCTTGCTTGGATGAGTTTATCTATTTGTATATCCATATCCCAGATGATTTTGTGTTTTTCGTTTTCCAGTACTGTTTCTGGTTTATGTTTGTACCATTTGTCTGCGTATTCGAAATTCAATTATTTGCACAGTTCCCGGTGTACTGCTTTCCCCACACAGTCATGTCTGTTCATGTATTCTTTTTGGGTTAGTTTGCTACATTCACTTATTATATGATTTATTGTTTCGTTTCTTTGTCCACACAGTCTGCATTTACTTTTTTCCTGGGTTTTATCTATTTTAGCTTTAATGTAGTTTGTCCAAAATTGCATTGTTCTGTGCAGCCATCAGTAAATATTCCGTTTCTCTTTTCCCTTTACAGCATCCTTTTTGTTCTTCGGGGAGTAGTCCACGTTTGTTTAGGGATTAGTAGATTTGTTCTCTCAG
Source organism: Sepiola atlantica (assembly GCA_963556195.1). Classification (NCBI taxonomy): domain Eukaryota; kingdom Metazoa; phylum Mollusca; class Cephalopoda; order Sepiida; family Sepiolidae; genus Sepiola; species Sepiola atlantica. The sequence continues at coordinate 75,524,359 of OY744538.1, read as the reverse complement.
TTGTGCTGTCAGGATTTTCCAAATTGTTGGTAAACAGGTTATTGGTCTGTAATTGCTTGGAGCTCATTCCTTTTTTGGCATCTTTCTGTATAAGCGTTGTCCTTCGTTTGGTTATCCACTCTGTATGCTTGTTTTGTAAATACATCCTCTTAGTTTCTGCGCTAGCCTTTCATGTAGGGTCGTGAATTTTTTAAACCAATATGCATGTATTCCATCATGGCCTGGTGCTTTCCAGTTTGTCATTTTCTTTAGGGTGTCCCTAATGTTTTCTTTAGTAATTTCCGTTTCTGTTCCTTCTTCTATTTCCTGTAGTTCATTTTTCATGTTTTTCAACTTCTTGGCATTTTTGTTGTGTGTTTTAGGATTTTCCCATATCTTGCTCCAGAAGTGTTTTGGCTATGTCGGATCAGGTTGTTCTGATGTTATTCATTCTCCGTTTACGTTTTTGTAAAACTGGCTTTCATTGTTTTCAAAGGTCCTGTTGTGTTTTTGCTGTTCAGATTTGTATCTATATATCGTCTCAGTCTTCCCTCTATTGCTGCTATCTTTTGTTTTAATTCTTCATGTTTCTTATTCAGTCTTTCCTTGTGAACCGGATTTCTGCGCTTCCATCCTTCCCTATTCTCTTTCATCCTGTTTACGGTGTAAGCTTCTTTCCAGAGTTTGGTTATCTGGGTTTCCAGTCTGATTTCCCATCCAGGTTTTGTCTGTCCATTCTTTTGGCCAGGCTTTTTTACTTTTTTTAGTTTCATACTTACTGATTTTGCCCCGCATATATCAAGTTGTTTAGATCTGTGATAGTGCCTGTTGGGATGTACGCGAGTACCTTGTTTACTGTCTCTGTTTCAACTTTTAACTTCTTCCAATCTTCGTTCCTTAGAGATGGGAGATTTGTTTTGTTCTCAGACATGTATTGTTTGATGTTTTCCACTTCTCTTGCTTCTTCCTCTGTGAGTTCTACTTCGGTGAGTTCTATGATTTCGTGGTCTTCGACCTCTTCTGTCTTTTTTGCCTTTTTATTTTTATTTGAATTGGTCGCACGTAAATTAGCAGAAAATCTGACTTACGGACAACAATGAAGGGCAAACAAATTTCCTTTTTTGCCAAAAATGGATATTCTTCAGATGCGTCTATTCGATCTGTGCGGTTAGCAATGTAAAATGCTATTAGAAACTTAAGTGTGACAGACAGACAGACAGACAGACAGACAGACAGACAGACAGACAGAAGTGTTTATGAGTGTCAGAACAAAGAAAACGTTATTTGAAATGTAAGCGTGGAATCAAAATGAATTCAGACTTAAGCGTGACAGACTGACAAAAATGCTATTTCGAATTTAAGCATGACAGACTGACAGACAGACATAGTCTGTTATATAGATATGTAAATTCATCTAAACATAATATTTGAAACTTAAGCGTGACAGACTGATGAGAATGCTATCTCAATCTCAAATGTGACAGACCAAAGAAAATGCTATTTCAATCTACAAGTGTGACAGACTGTCGAAAATTCTATTTCAAACTTAAGTGTGACAGACCAAAGAAAATGCTATTTCAAACTTAAGTGTGACAGACCAACGAAAATGCTATTTCAAACTTAAGTGTGACAGACCAAAGAAAATGCTATTTCAAACTTAAGTGTGACAGACCAACGAAAATGCTATTTCAAACTTAAGTGTGACAGACCAACGAAAATGCTATTTCAGACTTAAGTGTGACAGACTGATGAAAGTGCTATTTCAATTTCAAGTATGACAGACCAAAGAAAACGTTTTTTCAAACTTAAGCGTGAAAGACTGACGTAAATATTATTTTAAATCATTGGTCTCTTGGCTGGGAACAAAGTGTAGTATCTGTTCTGATAATACAGTTTTCTGTCCTCGGCCAGTAAAGAAGAAATCTTTCTAGACTGAGGCAATTTAAATTTTGTCCCGGTGCAGAGTGCTCTTTTTTAGAGAGCTGGATTTCCCTCACATTAAAATCCGACCTTGTGTTTAAATAGGGACCGACTGACTCGCAGACAGTCTTGTATACAGATATGTGGACACATCTATGCATGCTATTTGAATCTTAAGTGTAACAAAACAACGAAAATGTAATTTGAAACTTTAGCGTGACAGACCAACGAAAATGTCATTTGAAAGTTTAGCATGACAGACCAACGAAAATGTCATTTGAAACTTTAGTGTGACAGACAAACCGACAGACAGAGCCTGTTATACAAATGTGTGGGTGCGTCTAGATTTGCTATTTGAAATCTAAGAGTGACAGACCAACCAATCTTAGAAAGATGTACATTTATGACAGACCATCTAAAATAAGATAAGTCGGTTTCATTAACAATTTCTAATAGATCAAAAAAGGGTTAAAAAAAACAAACAAAAAAACAAAAAAACAAAAAGGCAACAAATAAATGTTACCAAAGGCAAGAAAAGTTACTCTTCTACCTACCTGGATAAGATTTTTTGTGTTTGAAATTATTTTAAAACGTTTTTTAGTTCAATAAAAAAATTCTGTTAAGTTAGAACGAAAAAAATAATTGCTGCTATGAAACCGCCATGTGGAGCCTCGATAATCGCTCAAAAATTGAAAATTACACAAAAATACAGTTAATAACTGTCACCAATCGGGCGAAAATTTAATGTTCGACCGAACTGTATATTTTTATTACATGTATTTTTGTGTAATTTTCGATTTTGGAATGATTATCGAGGCTCCACATGGCGGCCATTTTTTTTTCGTCCTCACTTAACAGACTTGACTGTACTTTTTTATTGAACTAAAAAACGCTTTAAAATAATGTAAAACACAAAACCTTATCCAGGTAGATAGAAGAGTAAGTTTTCTCACCTTTGGTAACATTTATTTGTTGCCGATTTGTTATTTTTTTTCACCTGTTTTTTGTTCCGTTAGAAATTGTTCAAGAAACCCGATGAGTCTATTTAATCTGAAACGTGACCGACCAACAGACAGAGTGTTTTGTAGAGATGTTAAGACGTAAGTAAAAACGGAGAATTAGTCAGTGCACTGTTTCATGATGATTTTCTCGAAAGGTCAGATGTGAAACTAAAAGGCCAAGCAAGCACGCACGCAATTAAAATTGCAATCGTTGCTTATTAGATCATTATGGAACCATTAACCCACCAACAACATCCTGTTTTTCCTCCATGACAGTCTTTTAATTCCAGTCATCTATTCTGAAGACCCAGAATGGAGAATCACTCTTTTTTTTTTTAAGAAATCGGCCAAATCCGGAATTCTTATAAATAGCACGTTTAGAGCAGACGGACAATCGTTTCGTAGTATCTGTTTTATTGTAATAGAATATCCAGGCATTATTTACTGTATCTAACAAAGCAAAAAAAAAAGGGTGAATAAAAATGTTACCAAAGGCAAGATAAGTTACTCTTCTACATACCTGGATAAGTTTATTTGTGTTTCAACTTATTTTTAAGCGTTTTGTTTTTTTTGTTCAAAACAAACCTAGTGTCCACTCTGCTAAGTTAGAACGAAAAAAAAAAAAAATGGCCACCCATAAGTCCTGCACGAGGAGCATTGATAATCGCTCAAAAATAAAAAAAATTAAACAAAATACTGGTAGAAACGCATCCAATAAATGTCACCAATTGTGCGAAAATGTTTAATCGAACTTTTGTTTAATTTTCGATTTTTGAGCGATTATCAAAGCTCCTCGTGCAAGTCTTATGGGCTTCCATTTTTTTGTCCTAACTTAACAGAGTGGACACTAGGTTTGTTTTGAACAAAAAAAACGCTTTAAAGTAAGTTAAAACAAATAAACTTATCCAAGTAAGTAGTCGAGTGAATTATCTTGCCTTTGGTAACATTTATTTGTTGCATATTTGTTTTTTGTTTTACCTCTTCTTCGTTCTGTTAAGTAGAGTAAATAATGCCCGAATATCCTACACCCTCTTTTTCTTATATGGACTTAACTATATATAAAGTGAGCACGGATTGAAAAGTGGCTTGCTTCTGACATCTTTTACATAATCAAAGTGAACGTACATATGTCCAGCTCGCTACAATAATCCCATATGCAAATCTAATTTTATGAGCAAAGGAGCGAAAGCTTAATCTTAATAATATCTGATAATAATAAAAAAAAGAAAGGAAACAATAATCACGTATGCAAATTTCAATTTTATGAGCAAACAAGGAGAAGCTTAATCTTAATAATCTCTGATAATAATAAAAAAAGAAAGGAAACAATAATCACGTATGCAAATTTAAATTTTATGAGCAAACAAGGAGAAGCTTAATCTTAATAATATCTGATAATAATAAAAAAAAGAAAGGAAACAATAATCACGTATGCAAATTTCAATTTTATGAGCAAGCAAGGAGAAGCTTAATCTTAATAATATCTGATAATAATAAAAAAAAGAAAGGAAACAATAATCACGTATGCAAATTTAAATTTTATGAGCAAGCAAGGAGAAGCTTAATCTTAATAATATCTGATAATAATAAAAAAAAGAAAGGAAACAATAATCACGTATGCAAATTTCAATTTTATGAGCAAACAAGGAGAAGCTTAATCTTAATAATATCTGATAATAAAAAAAAGAAAGGAAACAATAATCACGTATGCAAATTTCAATTTTATGAACAAACAAGGAGAAGCTTAATCTTAATAATATCTGATAATAATAAAAAAAAAGAAAGGAAACAATAATCACGTATGCAAATTTCAATTTTATGAACAAACAAGGAGAAGCTTAATCTTAATAATCTCTGATAATAATAAAAAAGAAAGGAATTTTTTTTTTCACTTTTAATATATACACAAAAATATTACCTTATCATTATTAAAACTGAACAAAGGGAGAGAGAGAAAGTTTTGTCTTCTTTTTCTAATCACTTATAATAGTTTTGTTTCCTATAAATATACAATATTCATAAATAAATATTAAATTATATTTACCTACAGACGACGTTGTTTCGAGCTTTTGCTCTCATCTGTGTAGAGGGTGATAATTTCAGACGGACACAAGACGCAAACCCGGTTCACAGAGTCAATTTTGACTCTGCACAATTCTGCTCTATCCTTTAGGCGATACAAAATTACCACGTGATACAGAGAAATGAAGTTATATTTATGCTAAATACAGTGTAAACATCAAGACAAACGAGAGGACTCAACGAACTTACTCGGAGCCTTGGTTTGTAGCTTAAGTGAATGTCTATTTTTTAATATCTCCTAACAGTGCTCAACTTTAATTTCCTTAAAGGGGCTTTTATAATAATATTCATAAATGCTCTCATCAGTGTAGCGGGGGCGATAATTTCAGACTGTCACAAGGCACAACGTTGAGGTCACACAACATCGGACGTCACTTCTACAAAACCAGGAAAGATTGTTACGGAAAAAAAATATGGTTAATGCCTTTTATTTGTCTAAAGCTCTGACGAGGCTTGTTGTATCAAGCGAAATTATTAGATAAAAAAAGTCAAGATGAAAAAAAATATATATTGTTTTGATTTTTGATTTTGATTTTAATAAAAAATATCTGCATCTAACACATGGTTTTTTAGGGCATTTTGCCTCTTTCTTGAAGTTTAATATATATATATATATATATATATATATATATATATATATATATATATATATATATATATATATATATATATATATATTGTTACGAATCTGTGACATATAAGCTTACCACAGGTAAAAAAAAGAAATGCTGCATCCTTTCTCAGAATTCACTAAAAGAGATCAGAGGCACAAGAGAGGGTCTTGTTGTATCAAGCGAAATTATTAGATAAAAAAGTCAAGATGAAAAAAATTATATATTGTTTTGATTTTTGATTTTGATTTTAATAAAAAATATCTGCATCTAACACATGGTTTTTTAGGGCATTTTGCCTCTTTCTTGAAGTTTAATATATATATATATATATATATATATATATAGTCTAAAGAAGCTCTGAGTCATTAAAAAAAAAAAAATGTAAAATGCAGTTTAAATTCCCAGACAAACTAACTAAATCCAAGATATTGCAGACTTAACATTCGTTGGAAAATTAATAAATGAAAAGATATAAGTAAAAAAAAAAAAAAAAATTTAAAAAAAATGAAAGTGAAACAAAAACAGGAGACTTTAAGCGTCTAATATTAACACGGGGATCATCAGCTGTTTACCATGTAACTGTTTCGGAGATTTAAAAACAGGACAGTTATAATATTCATGGCTCTCCAATGGTACTGATTTATATATATATATATATATATATATTGTTACGAATCTCTGACATATAAGCTTACCAAAGGTAAAAAAATTAAATGCTGCATCCTTTCTCAGAATTCACTAAAAGAGATCAAGACGGATTAAATTTTAAATAAATAGTTATATTTCTAAGACCATGGTATGAAAATAAGCAGAATAAGCAGAAAATAAGATTTAACTGAGGGGGAGGGGGAGTTCTAAGTATGAAATGCAATGAAACACGTGACAGAAACCAAATGAAGATAATCTTAACTCTTTCCTCAAATGACGTAATAAAGTTCATATATGTAGAATGATCCATTGAGAGTGTTCTTTTCGAGATGGCGGCTTTTTGTTGTTAAATTCTGCTCGTCGATTAGTTTCTGTAGTGTCTTATTCTCGTTCGTTATTTTTTTGGTTGAGTCTTGTGGTGTCTTCTCGTCCACTGAGGCATATCGAACCATCGATATCTTTAGTAAATGAAAATTCATTTGTTTCTTTTTCTTCTTTTTAACATTTCTCCTCGACGACTTCACTTCTCATAATTATCAGTCATCTTTTTAGATCCATCTCGTCCAGCTCGTCTCTGCAAAACTGACGACTTAACTTCTTCACACGTGTTCTTCTCTCCTCCTCTCCTGAGAGAAACATTGTATTAAGAAAGCAGGGTGGGGGAAGCTTCAAGGGATCACAGTATGCTATCGTCAAACATACATGATTTGAAAAGGTATAATTTTAACAGGAAGGTGTAAAAAGGGAAAGGAAAAAGAAGGGGTTTGATATCTTGTCACACAAGTGGAAGTTAATATCAAGAGATGAGGTTTTTAAGTTAGAGAAGAAAAGGTTCATTCCTATCCACCATTTGATCTCATATTCTAGTGCACTTGCTGATGGGGGTTGGGTGTGTCGGAGTGGGGGTGGGATACACGTTACAATATATACTAGCAACCTGTACCCAGCGGCCTTTTGGCCAAGATCAAAGTGTAGTATCTGTTCCGATGGATACTGCATCCCATAGACTGGTATTGTCTTGGCCTTCGGGGCTTGATTTACGCCTGTCTGTGGGTTTGTCCTGTGCAGTTCTAGGAGGTCCACCCTCCCAGGCTTTGCCTCCCCTCTTTTGGGAGGAGTAAGTTTATTGCTTACTGCCTGAGGCGCCCTTACCGGGGAATGTCGACGGGGCTGCCCAGGCATTTTTTGTAGGCCAGAGTGCTCAACCTCTCGGGCGCTGGTTTTTCAAATCCTACTTTCCGACCTTGTGTCACATCTTACCACTGTGGGAGGTAGATAAATAAATAATATTGACAGAGTGAAGAGAGAGAGAGGGAGAGAGAGAGGGAGAGGGGGGGACAGAGAGAGGGGGAGGGAGAGGCGACTGTTAACTCAATCTCTCTCTCTCTCTCTTTCTCCCAATATATATACGTATACATATTATCTATTTATCTATAGAAAGAATAAAAAACTATGTAAAAGTTGCATTTTATTATTAAAGTATCGTTTGGTCATTAAATTATTAATTGTTTTTAGCCTGTTTGTTTTTATCAACCGCCACATGCAGGTTGTACACGAAACAACATTGTTCTAATTTAGGAACATATCACTTTTTGAAAGGGTCATTAAAATAATGCCCATGTCCCTTCAGCATCCTCCAGAACCCAGAATTGTCCAGGTCTGATCACAAATACTACACTTTGATCCAAGCTGTGCTGGCCTTATAAACCAGCAATCATCAGTTGAACCCCCTCTCCTTTGATTCATGAACTGATTTTAGTATGTTGTCATTTCATGTCTTCTTTCATTATTTTCTCACCAATCAAATTAAAGCTCATTAATCTAACCGGAAGTTCATCAGAAGGCCAATCTGGAACAAGCAGACGAACAATTGGACTCAAAATTAATTAGCGCTTGCTCTCGGCTAATTAACACCTTTTAGTTGCTGCCCTTTGTCTAGCGCCATAATTACACCAATCGCTTCCGTAATGGCGATGTTGAATAAATTTCTTCTCTTTTCTAAATTTTTTCTGTTGTAATTTTCTTTAAACATTAATTAAAAACAGATTTTCTTTAAAGTCACAGCATCATCATCATCATCGTCATCATCATGGGAGGTGACCATGGCTCAGTGGTTAACGACCTGGGTGTGCCAAGTTCGAATCCAGTTCGTTCCACAGAAACACTTTCACTAAGGATATTGGAAACCTTCACGTGGCCACTCCTGTAAGTACCCAATGTATTTTTAGAAAGAATTCTAACTAGAAAGATATCAGGAAAAACAATGCCAACAATAGAATCATCATCATCATCATCATCATCATCATCATCATCATCATCATCATCATCATCATCATCATCATCGCCATCATCATCATCGCCATCATCATCATCATCATCATCATCATCATCATCATCATCATCATCATCGTCATCATCGTCATCATCATCATCGGTTTAACATCCGTTTTACATGTTGGCATGTGTTGGACGACTTTTAGAAATCGACTTTTCAAAACTAACCTATCTCTGGCCAGGTCTTTATTTATCTTTCTTTCTCTCAAGTCCATCCTTATCACTTCATCCCATGTTTTCCATGGCCTATCCATGCCAACTGACCCTGTTACCTCAACTGTTCTACATCCACTAAACCCTCAAACTCTCATCCATTCTTTCAACGTGGCCATACCATCAACGACTCCTGTCCTGGACAATCTTCATCTGAGGTCATTTTTTTTTTTACTAATGAGTCACCGCTTATCAACGAAAAACAAACTCTAATGAGTTAATGAGGTGGATAGATTGACAGTTGAATGATGAAGAACACTATGAGAAGATTTAAAATCTCTACATACCACCGACTCGAAGCAAAAGCCGACTCAGAAAACATCAATTATCCCCCCTTTTTCAAAAACATTGCTCATGGAATATGCGGTCTGAAGGACAATATGCCCTTGCTGAGAGACTGTCTATCAGGCACGTAGCCAGACTTCTAACTTAGGGGGGGGGGGCAAGGCATTTTTAGGGGGGGCAAAACTAATATTGATATTCTAATATGAGTGACGTTTTGGTTCAGTGTGTGTGTGTACTGATATATAAATATAAATAAGTAGTACAAAAATTTCAATTTCTTTTATATAATCTAAATATATTGTTGTGTATTTCGGTAGGTACACGTAAATAACAACATAAGCATAGTAAAGCACATAAAGCATAGTAAACACAGTTATAATAACATAAAGTTCGTAAAATAAGGTAGCTACTTGCTAGCTCTACAGAATTCTATCATAATCTCCTATTTTTACAGTTATTGATATGCGCAAGGATGCGCTCTCTGTCAATGTTTCTCAGCACATCTTTTTCAAAGGATATGAGGCAGAGTAAGGTCAGTCTCTCTGTTGACATCAAAGATCGCATTCTTGTTTTGATGCGCTTCACTGAAGAGAATAGCCTTTCAACGGTTACTGAGGTCTGTGGGATGGTAAGGAGCAATTGCAATACTCTATGCACCGATGGAAAAATATCCCTGTCACATTGTTCGAATAATTCTGAAAGTCCAAGATCTTCGGTAGGGAGACGTCGCTGAATGTAGTTCTTGAATATTTCCATCTCACTCTCCTTTACCAAAACACCAAACAGTGGACCTAGCTGTTTCAGCGTCTCACTGTCCATGAATGATTCTGATGACGTGTTACACACTGCAGCAGCTTTCATCACTGCACATTGAGCATTTCCAAATCGAGCACGGAGTTCTCCTCTAATGTGCCCCAGCAACTGTCGAAGTACCAAATCAAAATCTTCCACTGTACCCACACAGTTATGGCCAACGGAACCAGTCACTAATGCACCATCTAATTTTCCGGATAACTTTCGTGCCCTTCCAGATGGCCGAGTATCAATATCTTTGTGGCAAGCTCCAATGCATACTTCACCACCTTCTCTGTATCAAATGATTCTGCGTGTTCAAGTAGTGTTTCCACCAAGCTAATAGCTGTCTCCGCATTTGTTTGTTTCTTTTGCAGACCTTTGGTCACAACATCTGTATAATCATATAATCTTCCAAAAAAGATTAGGAGAACTAGGAACTTCTTTGTCTGAATTGTCTTCAGCAGAGCAATAGCAGAAAGTTTTGTTTCAGCAGCAGGATCATTTTGAAAGGATGTCAGGGTGTCCAACAATTACATCAAAACGGCGCAAGAACTTTTCAACCTCTAAGGATCTGAAAAACCACCTGGTTGTAGATGAATGGGTCAGTTCCAATTGTAGGTCTTTCGGATACAACATCTTCTGGATTTCCAGGTATCGGGAATGACGTTTTGTACCTGTCATGAAAGTGTACACTAAATCCATGGTCTTGTATCCTTGCTCAACACACATCTCCTTCTCCAAGTTCATAGACCGCAGCATAGCTTGCAGCTGTTCCGAAATACTGGCAGCAAATAAGTCATACAGCTCCATGAAACCAATTAAAATATTTAAAATATTTTTTTTAACCAAATTATTTTTTTAAATATTTTTTAACCAAATTATCTCTTTTAAATATTTTTTCAACCAAATTATTTTTTTAAATATTTTTTAAACAAATTATTTTTTAAATAGGATTTTGAAAGTTAAATTTAATTTTTACGGTATCGTTTGGTCATTAAATTATTAACTGAACCAAATTGTTATGGGACTATAAATAATGATTGTTAGTGTACTGTTGATTTAATCTCTATTCATAAAATTATTGGATGTAAAAAGCGTCCAAAACTTTCAATCTTTTAATACATTTGCTAAGAATCAAAATTCTTAGCTAAATCTTATGTGCGAAAATGTAATGTTCTGCGATTGGTGACATTTATTGGATGTGTTTCTAAGAGTATTTTGTTCTAATTGTCGATTTTTTGTGCGCTTCTGAGAAATTCCCGGAAGCCATATTGGATGTCGCTTTCGAAATGAAGAAAAAAAAACTTTAAAATAAGTTAAAACACAAATAAACTTATCCAGCTAGGTAGAATAGTAACTTGTCTTGCCCTTGCTAACATTTATTTGAAGTAAATTTTGTAAATACGTGGCTACCCCCTACCAATAAAGAACACTCATGGCTGACTTGTTTACACAGAAACCTAAATGCATTATGATGGATTTAATCTCGTAATTTAATTACGAACCGGGTTGAAATAATAACATTATTTAGAAAGCCATTCTTAACATGAGGGGAAGCGTGGGGGGGCTTTGTAAACTATTCTGTACTTTTAACTAACAATGTAATAAACAAAAGATATCGTAAAAATTGAATTTAACTTGAAAATCTTATCTAAAAATAGCCCGGTCCGTAAACTGCACAAGTACCAAAAAGATAACACAATGAGTGTTCTTTATTGGTAGGGGGTAGCCACGTATTTACAACTATATCCCCAGAAAGTACGGTTCTAAAATCTTTTTTCAATCGATATATCTGTAGCAGTCACCAATAGGGACTACTTTTGAATGCATAATCACTGTCCCTGTGAGCTGGCTTGTCCAATCAAATCACAGGGCGCAGTAATATCGTTAGTTCCCTAAGGGACTACTTATGTTCCGTTAGGGTTCGAGGAAAAAGATCAGACGACCTCCTGGCACCAGCTTGGACACATCGCAGAGAGCACCAGCGAGGAACGAGGAAACGCTCTCTCTCCTTCCGCCGTTGCCCACTCGACGACTACTACCATCTTCACCTGAAGAAATCCACGGGCAGCCCTAAGAACTCTTATATTCTTCCTCTTCAGACGGACACCGTCCCACTCTCATCTACCTATACCAAACGGTATAGGTAACCTTGAGTTAATAAAACACCTTTTTGTTATAGTTACAGAAATAATTTTCGTTGTTCCCTTTCTTTACGAGAAGATAAAAGGATAACCCCTTTCATCCTCTCATCATCTCCTTACATATCTTCCCTAATTAATTACCGACTTTTCCTACTTTGCCAAAATTGCCAAATTTTCCTTTGTCGAATTTTCCGTTGCCGAATTTTCATTTGCCTAATATTCAGGGCACCCCTTTTTTCTTTCAATTTACAAAATATCTATTTCTTACATTGTTTTTAAATATTGGTGTAAAATATAAGTCTCGATGTATTGCTTCTAAATAGGGGGTACTTAGAAGCAAGACATCGAGACTTATAGTAATTTCTCCTTTCTCAAATAATATTTATTTAAAAAGAATCTCACAAGAAAAGACACGTTTCACAAGAAATTTTAATCCAGAACTCTATAATTAAGTTTATAATTAATAATTAACATTATGATTAGATTAACTTTATTGTTTGACGTTGTCTTTTGAACTAATTTTTAACATTTTGCTTTTTTTTGTAAAGACGGGCTACTTTTCGTTAAGAAAATTCTGTAGTTCAATTACGTTGGTAGAATCTTGCATCTCCGTAAGAGTTTTAATCTTGCTCGAGTCTACTCCGATTCCTTCATCAGAAATAATGTGGTCCAGGAACCTAACCTGCGTTTTGGAGAATTCACATTTATCCAGGTTTAGTGTTATACCAGCTTTTTCCAGCTCATAACTAAACTGCCTGAAGTCGGGAATCATGCTCATTTTGTGGGGCACTCCATATTTTTTTATGGAAATCGCTCCAGACAAGGCATGAAGCCACTTGATGTAAGAAGTTAACAAGAACGAAAAATGATTATCGCAAAGACAGGCGATGCCTATTGACCTTAGTCTTGAACACACTAAGGCTATAGGTAAGATGAAAACAGTCACTATATCAAAGCATCATCAATATGGCAGTCAACCCCATCCAAGCCTTCAGTAACTTCCATCGACATCCAATTTTGGAAATATTCCGGTGCTGATTCTATTCTAAACGGTAATCTTTTGAAGAGAAATCTCCCAAAAGGAATGATAAAGGTGATAAGTTTAGCTCAACTGAAGGAAGGATGTACTTTTTCTACATACTGACTTCTTCAGTTGCGAGATCGACACATATACGAGGATTCCACGATTTCTTCAGAACCATTTTATCTTATTTAATAGACCCCCCCCCCTCAGCTATTTTTAAATAAAAAAGTAATCTCAAAATTCGGTGCCATACGCTTTATACAACATGCGTTATTTTGCTTATTTTTATGTTGCTAGCCTCTCTTTACTGTGTTGTTATTTTCATGGTAAATAAATGTTTTATTCTTTTTCATGTAATATATTCTATTCACTCTAAATGTCTCAGATGACTTCATATGATGGCGACAGCATAGTATTGTAAGTGTTCAGGGTGTTTATATGTAGAGGACATCATAATCTTGTTAGTGGTTATGTTAACCTAGACGAACGTGTATCATTAATTCCCCGAACATAACAGTTTTGCACCACTTTTATGTCCACTTACGAATATTAAAAGAAACATATAATGCTGGTAAAACTTATGTTTAGAATATATAAATATATACACATACGTAACTTTATATAAATAGTGATATTGATAGAGGTACATATACTATTAGTGGCTGGACATGAAGTCCCTGGTCACCCCCAGAAAACATTCACAGCAAGAACTCGCCTTGCTACAACCGAAGCAATGAACTTTTCTTTTCTCCCTCTCTGTAACAAAAACAAAACAGAACTTCCATGAACAAAGTTTCTTTCCTAGAACATCCCATCTGTGGAACAAAATGCCATTGGAGAAATAGTAAGAATAAAAATTAAAAATAGAAAAATTAAAAAATTAAAAAAGTAAAAATAAAAATAGAATTAAAATTAAAGATAAAAATAAAAGTAAGAAAAAAAAAAAAAGAAAAAAAATAAAAGAAAAAATGAAAAAGAGATAATAAAATTAGTTTTAGGCTCGCAAGGAAAATTATGGGTTGACTGATAAGAAAAGTCGATAAAATTGGAGCTCGAAAATGAGTATTAGAATAAGGAAAAAGTAAATTAGACCTCGAAAGGATATCCGGAATGGGAATCCCCAAGGTGGTTAAAGGTATGGGTTGAAATAAAATAAGCTGTTACGGGACGCTAGTGCTTTATGGATGTGGGAGAATTAAACATTGAAACAAAAAATTATCAAAAAAAAGGTATATGGAGGTTGATTAAGAAAATTATTAAATAGGTTAATGATGGCAGAAAGAAGTAAGAGAAATACAAGGTTAAAGTAGTGACAATAGATTAAACCAGAGTGAGAATGGAGATCGCAGTTAATAGTAAATATTATGGGGTTAAAAGATGTAGAGTGAGGGCGGGTTAGGGGTTGAGCATGGTCTGAGAGAAGTGAGCGAAGGGCTAGGTAAACTAGGGGGAAATAATCGAGGCTATTAAAATGGTGAGAAGAATTATTAAGAAGTAAAAACAGGAGGGGAAAAAATTTTTTCATTTTTTATTTTATTTTTTTATTTTAATTTTATTTTCTTACTTTTATTTTTATCTTTAATTTTAATTCTATTTTTATTTTTACTTTTTTAATTTTTTAATTTTTCTATTTTTAATTTTTATTCTTACTATTTCTCCAATTCTACCCTTCAAATATATTTTGCCTTATTGTTTATAAGTAAGGTCACCTGATTAAACAACTAAACCCCGAACTCTGTTCATAGACTCATTCTGGTATTTTAATTCTCCCTCCCAGCACTCGTTGACTTACCCCTACTCCATCCTTTCCCTTTTCTAGTTGAACCCTAATTCGCGCTAACATCCAATCTCTACTTCATGCGACTCACCCCCCACAATCACACTCTTAGTTTTAACCGCTTTCATTCACCGCACCCGTTCCCTTTCTCCTTCTTCGCACCCGTTCCTCTCTCCTCCTCCACACCCCTTACTCGTTCCCTCCCTGCCTACTGGTCGCATAGGAGTTTCTGCCTTTCCTCATTTCAAGCCGGCTTCCTCAACGGGCTAGCTTTAAAATATTTTCGCTGCCTTTTTTCCCCATTTTAAAACATTTCCCTTGATATCTCAGCCCAGGAAGTATTTTTAATGGCGAATATTTTCCACCTCACTCATTTCTGAGCCTGCCTACATCCATGAGCGTACCTCTTATTGGATTTTTTACCCTTTGGATTTTCTACTTTCGCCGCACCCGAAGTTGTGGCTTCTTGGAATTTAACTTTGAATCCTCTCTCACAACCTTTCGTGCCTTTTAACGACCTACCTATCTACATCTCATTCTCTCCGCTGGACTTTTCTACACCGGACTTTTTAGCAATCGGACATTTGCTTGCATTCGGGCAGAATTTTGCCCTGTGTTTCTTTCCCTACAACTTTTATTTTATTTTTTTCAAATTTTAAATCTTGGCCTTTGCCAACTTATCTATCCCAACGACTTCCTCTGATGATAAGATTTTGATCTTTGAAAAGCCTGGCTTAAGGAAAATTTAACTTGATTAAATTGCCTTTTTTGCGGAATATACCTTGCTCTGAGCAATTGAATTGAATTTTGATTTGGCTTTTGCTTCTCTAATTCCTTTCCATTCTTTTTCATCTCTACCTGCTCTATCCTGGATATTGAGCTGTATACTCTTCACAATAGGTTTTACTTTTCCTAAAAGTTCGCTTTTAGTACACCACTTTATATATATATATATATATATATATATATATATATATATATATATATAACAATATTCACACTTTATTCACTTTATTTTACTTTATCTTATTTTATTTTATTTTATATTTTATATTTTATATTTTATATATTATCGTTTATATTTTATATTAATACTTTTATTTTTTAAATTTTTATTTTTATTTTGAGATTTTGATTCTTAATGGTCCCAACCACGTGACTTTCCAAATTTAAAAATTTTAAATTTCTTTTCTTTTTTCTCCATTTCATTCTTTCCAAATATGATCTAAGGTTAAGATCGGATTCTAACTCTGCCTGATGAGATCTCAGTTTATAATAGCTGTTGATCGATAACATCGACATGCCAGTGTCGCAGATTTTGTACATGTCTGTGTAAATAAAAATAATCATATATAAAAGTTCTATTTGATATTGAGCACTTTTTATAAACTCGGTTGAAATTCTTTGGATTACTACCCTGTGGATGTTTTACCTGGATTATTATTATTTATATATATATATATATATATATATATATATATATATATATATATATATATATATATATATATATGGTAGAGAATGGTAGTTTGCTTGAAGCATTGCTGGGTATAGTAGTAGTAAGTTTTTGAAAGGCTGTGGGCAATGCAAATTCCGGGTAAGATGCAAGTTGTAAGGAACAAAAACAATAACAATAAATCGAATACGAAATATGACTTACTATTTATTTTTCCTTTTTCCTAAAATCTTACATAACAGCAAGAGTGTTTTTAGCTGTTCGTGTGATGTCCGCGTGATTAAAAATCACTATTTTATATTTCGGGAAAAGAGACTTCCCTTTGTCAAAAATAATTAAACCAGAAGAAAAATTTCTCCGACTATATATATATATATATATATATATATATATATATATATATATATTTATTTTGGCACAGAAAAATTAGTACAACATTCGTACCGTCGGTTTCAAGCACAGAAGGACTTAGACATCCGGCTCTCTTCAGCTTCTGATGGATAAGTCCTTCTGTGCTTTAAACCGACTGTACGAATGTTGTACTAATTTTTCTGTACCAAAATAAATAAATATTACGCTCTTAATTTTTATTTTTTAACTTTAATTCTCAATTAATCGAGCACTCTGGTGTGATTTTTTCCTGCTATATTACAAAGAAGTTATATATATATATATATATATATATATATATATATATATATATATATATGTGTGTATCGAGGCAGCATTTTTTCTTTAAGACACGTATTATTAAAAATAACCGACAATTTTTGTCTGGTTATTTTAGTGTTGATCCCTTCAATTTTCCGGATTAAAATCTTAATCTTGGAAGGAAATTGGCTGATGAAACTGCCATAGTGTACATGTTAGTCTAGAGTACTTTCTGACCCGTCTGGGTCCATCGTCAGTGGAATAATGACAAACAGGTAAAGACCTGGAGTGAGATTTATAATTAATTATGGCGATGACGGGTCAGAAAGTACTCTGGACCAACATGTACACTATGGCAGTTTCATCAGCCAATTTCCTTCCGAGATTAAGATTTTAATCCGGAAAATTGAAGGGATCAACACTAAAATAACCAGACAAAAATTGTCGGTTATTTTTAATAATACGTATATATATATATATATATATATATATATATATATATATATATGTACATATATATATATATATATATATATATATATATATATATATATATGTACATATATATATATATGTACATATATATATATATATACATATATATATATATGTACATATATATATATGTACATATATATGTACATATATATATATGTACATATATATATATGTACATATATATATATGTACATATACATATACATATATATATGTACATATACATATATATGTACATATACATATATATGTACATATATATGTACATATACATATATATGTACATATATATATACATATATATATGTACTTATATATGTACATATATATATACATATATATGTACATATATATACATATATATATGTACATATATATACATATATATATATATATATATATATATAAGATAATATATATCTGTTAACTTGTTTACTGCAGATTTTTTATTTGGAGGCAAAAAGTCTAACATTTCTTCCTGGCAACTTTATTTGAATTGCTTGCAGCTACACCTCTGGCCAAGAAGTCATAGTTTGTATTTCTCCTTTTCATGGCTTCCTTCCCGTGTGTTTCAACTTTAAGTTACCAATCTCTGTTTCAAAGAATCTCGACTGGCTGATGGCGCTGATAGAATTCAAGCGAAGACGCAGTTCACACATAATTTATGTAATGTTTGATCTGTAAAAGCATCAAAATGCAAGTTTTTCCTTGGCCTTTTGGCTAGGAGCAAAGTTTATCTGTATGTTTGTACATATATATATATATATATATATATATATATATATATATATATAAAATCCTACTTGTGAGACATCGGCCTGGGTTCTAAGTAGTTGGATGACTGCACCCCTTGTTGAGAAGAGTAGGTACATTCCACAGTCGGTCTTCGCCGTGGTTTGCTTAATCTGTGTAAATTAATAGACAGTATTGTATGTAGCGAGGTAGCTCAGTGGCAGAGTACTCGTTGGCATGCAAGTGACTCGGGTTTTGGATCCTGAGTTCGGATGTGTTCTACTGATGAGCCCAATGGAGGGCAAAACTCGAGTCTAGGACTTCCGGTTTGTTTCTTTTGTAGATTGTGGACTGCGGCGTTGTCTGATTGTGGAAATAATTATATATATCATCTCACATTCAAAAATCTAATATATATATAGATATATATATATATATATATATATATATATATATCATATATATATATACTAATGATAATAGAATTAACGATAAGTGAATATATATATATATATATATATATATATATATATATATATATATATCTATATATATATATATATCACTGTAATAATATTATATAAGCTTCCCTTTTCTAGTTGAGCACTGTCATTAGTAATATTGCCAGCTACTACTAGTTAGCGCAATGCAGGGCTCTTTGTAAATAAACAAATGGAACACTGTCTAGTGGCTGACAATGTTTATAAAGCATTGAAGTATCACATACTAACAGTGTCCGTACAGTGGGGCCAGAGGTTGAAAAAGGCCAAAAGTCAAGTTTCCCAAAACCATTAAAAGTTAATATTTCTGAAATCTACCTTAAATTTCTGAGCAAATCTGTTCATCGAAGTTCTGTTTGTTTTTAAACAAACAGAACTTCCATGAACAGAGTTTCTTTCCAAGAACTTCCCATCTGTGGAACACAATACTATGTAGCAGCAGTACTTCATCTTAGGACGTATCTGACGCTTATATAGATACAGGATTGCATCTGAGGTCAGGTACTTTCCGGAGCAGTAGAATGATCCAAACATTTTTCTAGTGACTTTAGCAGCAGGCTGGATATACGTCTTCGATTAAGGGTCTGAAGTGAAAGTCAGTCCAAAGAACTTATCAAAAACAAGGGGCTTCTTCAAAGAGAAAGCTATTCATTTCGCCTGGGGGTAAACGGGAATCGGAGTGTTATTGTGTTATTAGTGAAAGTAGAGGAGCTTGGTTTTTCCCCCCTCATTGCACTACATACTCAAGGAGGGATAAGCAATATATTGATCACCAGTGCTCTTCGAGGTGCTGCCATAGATAGCAAATGATCTCAGAATACAAGTTGCCAAATCACGAAGATCAAGAAGAGTGTTGGCTCCAAGATAGATCCTTGAGGCATGCCGGTGTTGATTCTAGTGGCTTCTGACCACTGCCCATTGACAACTACTTTTATAAATCTATTCGAGGGAAAACATTTAATGTTCGCAAAAAAATTGCCAGATATTCAATAGCTAGCAACTTTGTGAAGCAACCCTTTCTGTCAGATCCTATCGTAGGGCTTTGATATGTCAATGGCTATTGCTCTAAAAACAAAGCTCCCATCAAGGTATTCACTGATCATATGTAATATTACAGTTAGCAGTTGACTTTGCAGGACAAAATCCGTATTGCTTTTCACTAAGTAGGGTTTTTTTTCTGAGATGGTTGACAATTGCTTGATTTA
Organism: Sepiola atlantica; assembly: GCA_963556195.1. Lineage (NCBI taxonomy): Eukaryota > Metazoa > Mollusca > Cephalopoda > Sepiida > Sepiolidae > Sepiola > Sepiola atlantica. Next base: position 75,504,501 of record OY744538.1, on the reverse strand, counting down.
ACACGACTTCAAGCAGATTATTCATAACGCATAGGAAACCTATTGGTCTGTACTGAGATGCAAAGCACTGATCAGCAGTACTTTTAAATACTTAGCAGACCAACAAGAGTTTACAGATAGATGAAAAGCGTTTCTCCTAACAACACTCAGGCACCCGTTTTTCCCCAGGTGAAATAAATAGCTCTCTCTTTGAAGAAGTTCCTTGTTTTGATAAGCTCTTAGGACTGACTTTCTGACTTTCACTCCAGACCTAAAATGGAAGCCGTGATTGTATAGTTTTGTTAGAATAAGAGCATGTATATATATATATATATATATATATATATATATATATATATATATATATATATATATATATATATATATATATATATACATGCTCTTATAAATATATATATATATATATATATATATATTGGTACAGAAAAATTAGTACAACATTCGTACCGTCAGTTTCAAGCACAGAAGGACTTAGCCATCCGGCTCTCTTCAGCTTCTGATGGCTAAGTCCTTCTTTGCTTGAAACCGACGGTACGAATGTTGTACTAATTTTTCTGTACCAAAATAAATATATATATATATTTATTTTGGTACAGAAAAATTAGTACAACATTCGTACCGTCAGTTTCAAGCACAGAAGGACTTAGATATTCGGCTCTCTTCAGCTTCTGATGGCTAAGTCCTTCTGTGCTTGAAACCGACGGTACGAATGTTGTACTAATGTTTCTGTACCAAAATAAATAAATATTACGCTCTTAATTTTTAATTTTTAACTTTAATTCTCAATTAATCGAGAACTCTGCTGTGATTTTTGCTGCTATATTACAAAGAAGTTATATATATATATATATATATATATATATATATATATATATATATATATATATATATATATATATTAGCTTGTTTACTGCTGATAAAGATTAAAATAGAGATTTTTATGATCACCAGTGCTCTTCGACGTGCTGCCATAGACAGTTGTGCTTTATGCAGCAGCACGTACAGGAGTGAACTGGCTATTTGATCTCGGCTGGAATTATTTGAAAGAGTATAAGACACTTAATACCAATCTGTAACCATCTGCCAACCGTCAAAAAAAAAGGGGGTTGACACTTCATACTTATGTTATCAATTTTATTCAATAATCACCGTGAAAACTACAAAGGCAGAAATAGATAACATTAAAAAAATGGACAAGAGAATACATTTCAATAGAAAAGTAAACACAAGGAGGAAATGGACAAATTCTAAAAAAGGGGGAAGTTATAATTACTGTGTTACTTCTTGCTAGCAGTAGTTAGATTGAGGAGGGAACGTTATTTGTCCCCTGATCCCATCTCCATTTCCTGTTTGAGTCCCAAGGTTCGCAGTGAATAAGGGCAGCACAAACTGATAAAAAAAGGGGTTAATTATGAAGCTATCGAAACTATTCCAATAACTAGTTATTTACATTAAATTGACGATAAAAATATGTATAATAATAATAACAATATATAACTCACTAAATAGTCTGGGTTAGTGATCGTTACAAACAGTTAACAAGTTGGATATGGCCGAGGCAGTACAAGACACCCTTCTTCTGAAAATAGAATGTAGAGGAGTTTGCGAAATAAAAGATTTAAAGCCCTTGAGTATCGATACACTGCAATTGAAAGAGGTCTCCCTGAGCTTAGATTTCATCTTGATGAATACAACTGTCTGTCTGTCCGTCCTGGAGAATTTTTGTAAACGTAAGAGAGAGAGAGAGGGGTGGGGGGCTCGAGTAATTACTATTTAATTAATTAATTTTTTTTCAAGTCAGCGTTCATAATATTTGTATACCTTTAGAATTAGGAAACTATTAATTAATTTAGATTAGATAACATTAAATGACATTAGATAACATATAAACAATGTAGAACGAAATTTCAAGACGAGACTGCGATTAGAACGGAAAACGTGTCAAGAATCTTACTTAAACTAATACATTTTTCAACTTCCTTATATACTGTTACAAAAAGTCGCTCAGACACTGGACGGGTTTTGTCATTTACATAATTCATTCCTTTTAGAACAGTGAATGAGCACTGCTCAAGACAAGTTGTCAAAAGAAGAGATCAAGTAACCTTGTGAAATGTCTGTCAGCAGTATGCAAATGAATTTGTCGACAATCTAGGTCAGCTCATAGGTGAGTGAAAAGTCATCACAATAACCTTCCTTCATCAACAGTTTTGTTGGAGTAGACTAGCTATTCAACATTATGAACATTAAAGTCACCACAGATGTTGATGTTGGCAGAAGGATCAACAGACAGGATCTTGTCAGTTTTTTTCAGGGATTCTTTCAAAGAAAAGTAACTTCTTCGTTGTGGGGATGGTAAAGACGAAGATGAACGAGGTGCTGTGTAGAAGGTTTACATGGGGTCTCTTCTGGAAATGTCCATGCCACATGGAAATCCGTCCCTGATGTAAGCACAGAACTCATTTCCATGATGATCTTAAGGATTGCGCTTTGAGGTCATGTTAGAATAACCTGTAATTTTGAAATGATCGATAGAATTTGACGTCCAATAACGGTTTCACACAGAAACATCAAGTTAGGTTTGGCCTCTTGTAGATGGATTTTAAACTCTGGAAGGTTCAAACGCAGACAACTGATGTTGGAAACGGAAACTTGGTATTAGGGAGTCCATGTTAGGAGTTGACATAATGGGTTTGTGCTTTGATTTTGTTTTCAAACTTTTTATGGTGGAATCAGGAGATGTGGAAGAAATCGGTAGAGACGTTAAAAGAAGAACTCAGAGAGAATGAGTAAATAGACGATCTTTGTAAACTATTGAAGAAAGAAAAGTTGTAGCAGTTTCTACTAATATTCTTTTCACCAAATGCCAATATGCCAGCCCCGATATTATACACTTGCTGATAGGACAGCATCCGCGGGAGTTATTCCAAGGTTTGCGTCAGCCTAGGTAAAACGTTTCCCTCCAGCACCATTACTCGTGGCATGGTACCAAAGAATGGAAAACGAAAAATTACTCAAGACATCTCAATGTACCGCTCATGCTAAAAAAAAACAGCTGATCCGGGAAACAGCAGTTTTTCCCCCTTTGTCAGAAACATCGCTCATGGAATGTGGGGACTAAAAGACAAAGTAGGCAAAGCGAGTTATATAGTTGCTGAAGGTGCATCCACAGTGCATTTTCTACTCTCCATCAGTATAGGTGTACATATGGATGGCCGTGTTGTACGCTTGTACGATACACATGTCATGCACTTCTAACGAGCCTGAATTCAGTGACATGCTTGCGCAAGATGATAAAAGGCACGATGTAGAGTGCAGGTTTTGCATCAGAGTTTCCTTATTCTAGATGGATGATCTGACAAGGTCTATGGGTCCTTCATGCCAAGTGGGGTAACTTTGGTGTACTATACCAGGCATTTCTATCAGTCCGATATGTGATAAAAAAAATCTGTGTTTGTCCCACTTTCTCCCATGCATTTACAAAAGAATAAAATAAATTACACATAAAATAAATCGTGATCCATTGTAAAAATGATGTATCTATATATGACAGTGCTTAATAACCCTTTTTTATTATTAAAAATACATATGTTAATATGATAAGACTCTTTGAGCAGTGTTAGTACAGTACCTGGGTATGTCAATTACCATCTTTACCTAGCTTCTACTGCTTCATAGCTTGTACGAAAAAATATTTGTGAAATTTTGTGGACAACATACGCTACTTAGTATTTGCATGAGAGAGTACGTTACTATGATGAATGTATATTTGCATAAGAGAGTAAGTAACTACGATGAATGTATATTTGCATAAGAGAGTAAGTAACTATGATAAATGTATATTTGCATAAGAGAGTAAATAACTATGATAAATGTATATTTGCATAAGAGAGTAAGTAACTATGATAAATGTATATTTGCATAAGAGAGTAAGTAACTATGATAAATGTATATTTGCATAAGAGAGTAAGTAACTATGATGAATGTATATTTGCATAAGAGAGTACGTAACTATGATGAATGTATATTTGCATAAGAGAGTAAGTAACTATGATGGATGTATATTTGCATAAGAGAGTAAGTAACTATGATGAATGTATATTTGCATAAGAAAGTAAGTAACTATGATGGATGTATATTTGCATAAGAGAGTAAGTAACTATGATGAATGTATATTTGCATAAGAGAGTAAGTAACTATGATGAATGTATATTTGCATAAGAGAGTAAGTAACTATGATGAATGTATATTTACATAAGAGAGTAAGTAACTATGATGAATGTATATTTGCATAAGAGAGTAACTATGATGAATGTATATTTGCATAAGAGAGTAAGTAACTATGATGAATGTATATTTGCATAAGAGAGTAAGTAACTATGATGAATGTATATTTGCATAAGAGAGTAAGTAACTATGATGAATGTATATTTGCATAAGAAAGTAAGTAACTATGATGAATGTATATTTGCATAAGAGAGTAAGTAACTATGATGAATGTATATTTGCATGAGAGAGTAAGTAACTATGATGAATGTATATTTGCATAAGAGAGTAAGTAACTATGATGAATGTATATTTGCATGAGAGAGTAAGTAACTATGATGAATGTATATTTGCATGAGAGAGTAAGTAACTATGATGAATGTATATTTGCATAAGAGAGTAAGTAACTATGATGAATGTATATTTGCATGAGAGAGTAAGTAACTATGATGAATGTATATTTGCATAAGAGAGTAAGTAACTATGATGAATGTATATTTGCATAAGAGAGTAAGTAACTATGATGAATGTATATTTGCATAAGAGAGTAAGTAACTATGATGAATGTATATTTGCATAAGAGAGTAAGTAACTATGATGATTGTATATTTGCATAAGAGAGTAAGTAACTATGATGAATGTATATTTGCATGAGAGAGTAAGTAACTATGATGAATGTATATTTGCATAAGAGAGTAAGTAACTATGATGAATGTATATTTGCATGAGAGAGTAAGTAACTATGATGAATGTATATTTGCATGAGAGAGTAAGTAACTATGATGAATGTATATTTGCATAAGAGAGTAAGTAACTATGATGAATGTATATTTGCATGAGAGAGTAAGTAACTATGATGGATGTATATTTGCATAAGAGAGTAAGTAACTATGATGAATGTATATTTGCATAAGAGAGTAAGTAACTATGATGAATGTATATTTGCATAAGAGAGTAAGTAACTATGATGAATGTATATTTGCATAAGAGAGTAAGTAACTATGATGAATGTATATTTGCATAAGAGAGTAAGTAACTATGATGAATGTATATTTGCATAAGAGAGTAAGTAACTATGATGAATGTATATTTGCATAAGAGAGTAAGTAACTATGATGAATGTATATTTGCATAAGAAAGTAAGTAACTATGATGAATGTATATTTGCATAAGAGAGTAAGTAACTATGATGAATGTATGTATTGTTTTTATTGGAAAAAACATTAGAAATTATTAGAAGAATTTAGAATACCAAATAATAATGTTACATATTTTTTTTTATTAAATGAATCAAATCATTTACATATCTAAGACTTTTGGCGATATTCGACTTTTTCAAAGAGTACTTTTTTTTTACTTTGCTGGTATTAATCGCGAGGGTCACCCACTCATGGATAGAGCAAAGTGTACGTCTGATCTTTTCGACGATTTTGGGAAAGTGAAATCCGATGTATTATCGCGTGGTTGCTGCATTTTTGAATAGAATACCAAATAATAATGTCATATAATTTTATTCCAAATTCTTCAAATAACTTTACGAAAATAATGTTTTCACTGATGTGACAACCCCTTCTATTAGAAATTATGTTTTTAAGCAAAAATAATTTGCTTTGAGCTAATGCCTATTTTTTTAGGATTATCAAAACAAAAAAGTTACTTAGTTTTAAAAAAATATTATGTTATGTTAATTTCTTAATATCCAGTTTAAAAAAATTTTGTAGACTTTTTTTTCTATCTTTATTCGCTCAAAGCAAGGCATATTGCCACCGGGGCTACTGTGATAGATGTTAGATTTTGGGGGGTCAGTCTTGGTGGGGAGCTGGGTAGCAAGATGTTTGTTTACATTACATTAAAATTTTTGCATGTTTGTACGGTCGGGCAAACAAGGAGTAGGGAGGGATTTCCAAAAGCAAGCAGACTGAGGAAAGAAGCTATCAGAATAGAAAATATTCCGGCATCTAGGAACCTTTACAGTGAAGGGGTCGGATTTTTCTGCTAGTCGGGTGAGATATTTACGTTGGAAGGTACAAGTGAAGTAGGTTCATTGGAGCACATTCCATAGAAGTACTTGTAAAACAGTTACAGGCATGCAACTCTGCAGTGATGTCATAGGGGCATGAGCTTAGCAGACAGTTCGGGACCTATTAGGTTAGAAATTGTTTTTTGTACCCTATCCAAGAGGAAGAGGTTAGTGTTTGGTGCACCAGCCCAGACTTATGTGAGATTCGAACTCGGGTATGGAGATCGAAAAACTACTGCCTTAGTCATGTGTACTCTTCCTATTCTTTTTTTCTCAACCAATCTCATGTGTGTACAAACAGACAAACTCCAAAAACGCCATAACTTTTCAATAGTGTATAGATGGCTGCCAGGCTGTACAGGTTTGTTTTCTTCTTATACATTGGTGACTTTCCAACTCAAAGAGTCGCCTACGCATTGGTTTCTTTTTATTCTAAACGTTTGATTCATGACCCCAACTGTCTCTCCCCACCTCTTCTCAAAGATTGATCGCTTCAGATGATGGTGATGACAGAACGGAAAAAGAAAGTTGTATTTCATGAATAATCAGTTCAGTTTTCATGTCTGAGAAGCGTCATAACACCATCTTGTAAACAGGCGGGGAACAAAAAAAATATTATTAGCCTCTCTATATTAATAAAACTATACGACAACGTCTCATATGCCTGTCTATGTGTCCATGTGTTTCTCGCCTCTACGCGACTTAAACATTGCTGTTTTTTTTTGTTTACTATTAATCAAATATTTATTAAAATCAAAAATCCAATAGCGTAATAGACGGGTCAATATACTACCAGGGTATCTCTACCTTAAAAAAGTTGCAAAATTTTGTATTTTGGTGGTGTTTATGCCATGTCGTTCCAGACATGGCATGAAGCCACTTGACGTAAGAAGCTAAAAAGAACGAAAGATGGTTAACGCAAAGACAGGAGATGTCTGTTGGCCGTAGTCTTGAAAATCCTATGTTAAGGTCTGAACTTTGTTCATTATTATAAATGGGTAGGATTAGGGGGTTCATACCTTTTCCAATTTTATTAGTTATGTTCAATATATTTGACATCCGGGCAACACTGGGTCAATCTGCTAGTATTACAATTTTCTACTTCCGTTTTTCTGTTCCCACATATGTCAAGTTCTTCAAACTTTGTTCATTATAATAAATGGGTAGGATTAGGGGGTTCATACCTTTTTCAATTTTATTAGTTATGTTCAACATATTTGACATCCGGGCAACACTGGGTCAATCTGCTAGTATGACAATTTTCTACTTCCGTTTTTTTGTTCCCACATATGTCAAGTTCTTCAAACTTTGATCATTATTATAAATGGGTAATATTAGGGGGTTCATACCTTTTCCAATTTTATTAGTTATGTTCAACATATTTGACATCCGGGCAACACTGTGTCAATCTGCTAGTATGACAATTTTCTACTTCCGTTTTTCTGTTCCCACATATGTCAAGTTCTTCAAACTTTGTCATTATTATAAATGGGTAATATTAGGGGGTTCATACCTTTTCCAATTTTATTAGTTATGTTCAACATATTTGACATCCGGGTAACACTGTGTCAATCTGCTAGTATGACAATTTTCTACTTCCGTTTTTTGTTCCCACATATGTCAAGTTCTTCAAACTTTGTTCATTATTATAAATGGGTAATATTAGGGGGTTCATACCTTTTCCAATTTTATTAGTTATGTTCAACATATTTGACATCCTGGCAACACTGTGTCAATCTGCTAGTATGACAATTTTCTACTTCCGTTTTTTTGTTCCCACATATGTCAAGTTCTTCAAACTTTGTTCATTATTATAAATGGGTAATATTAGGGGTTCATACCTTTTCCAATTTTATTAGTTATGTTCAATATATTTGACATCCTGGCAACACTGTGTCAATCTGCTAGTATGACAATTTTCTACTTCCGTTTTTCTGTTCCCACATATGTCAAGTTCTTCAAACTTTGTTCATTATTATAAATGGGTAGGATTAGGGGTTCATACCTTTTCCAATTTTATTAGTTATGTTCAACATATTTGACATCCGGGCAACACTGTGTCAATCTGCTAGTATGACAATTTTCTACTTCCGTTTTTCTGTTCCCACATATGTCAAGTTCTTCAAACATTGTTCATTATTATAAATGGGTAGGATTAGGGGGTTCATACCTTTTCCAATTTTATTAGTTATGTTCAATATATTTGATAAACAGGTAATGCTGGGTAAGTCTGCTTGTACTTTAAAATATATATAACTTTTTTTGTGAAAGTCGTTCCAGACAGGGCATGAAGCCACTTGACGTAAGAAGCTAAAAAGAACGAAAGATGGTTAACGCAAAGACAGGAGATGCTTATTGATATTAGTCTTGAAAAGACCAAGGATATAGGTAGGAGGAAAACAATCGGCAAGAATAGAGTTCCACAAGCCTGCAGTTCTTGTAAAGAAACTACTGGAGTAGGAAGATGTGTTATAACGAGATGTCTGAACAGCAAATTGATGAAGATGACTAGATTAATTAGTCAAACGAGTTGGAACAAAGGAAGCAAGGAATAAATCAGACAATTCTGAAGAACACATGCCATAATAGTATTTATAGAAAAGACTGAGACTAGCAACATACTTTTAGAAGAGACTGAGACTAGTAACATCACGTCTGCGAGGAAGAAGAAAGGTGGAGCCAACCAAACCATTTACAGGAAATTTTCTCCTGAAAAGATTTTATTGCAATTGGACTATATTATTAAGATGACGTAGCATTTTAAAAAATATCTTTTTTTTGAAAAGTGGGTTTATTTAATTTATTGAATTAACAGAAACTTTATTTACATTTAACAGAAACTTTATTTACAAAAGTTGACATAAAAGTTCGATTTTATACACGTTAAAAAGTTGATGCAGTTTAAGATTAAAAATAATCTGCTTCAGCTGTCATGTTCAAAAAAGCATTTATGGATACATTTGAAACATCAGGAAGTTTGATCGGATGTCCTGCTGGATTAGCAAGCCAATGACAAGCATTGGTCTTTATTATAGAGTAGAGGTCGGGCAGAATGAGGGAGGTTCATACCTTTCCAAAGTTTTATTAGTTATGATCAACATATTTGACATCCGGGCAACGCTGGGTCAATCTGCTAGTATGACAATTTTCTACTTCCGTTTTTCTGTTTCCACATATGTCAAGTTCTTCAAACTTTGTTCATTATTATAAATGGGTGCAATGAGGGAGGTTCACACCTTTCCAAATTTTATTAATAACATTCAACATATTTGATAATCCGGCAACACTGGGTCAATCTGCTAGTGTTACAATTTTCTACTTCCGTTTTACTGTTCCCACATATGACAAGTTCTCAAAACTTTGTTCATTATTATAAACTAGTAAATATATGCTCCCTCTGGTCACATATTTTTGTCAGCTTGGGAAGATGGTATCATGATGAAAGAACATATACCAAACTATTCCCCAAAGGAGGAGGTAATGCCTTGGAGAATGGTCTCACAACAACAGAATAGATACTACACTACCCCCTCTCCTAAAGGGAGGAGGTAATGCATGGAAAGATCATATTATTACAATAGAACAGACACTACACTATCCTCCATGAATTGAGCATTGAAATATAGTACATTAGTCTGAAATAGTATAGTAAACTGAATTGAGCATTAAAAGATAGTACATTAGTCTGAAATAGTATAGTACACAGAATTAAGCATTAAAAATAGTACATTAGTCTGAAATAGTATAGTAAACTGAATTGAGCATTAAAAGATAGTACATTAGTCTGAAATAGTATAGTACACAGAATTAAGCATTAAAAATAGTACATTAGTCTGAAATAGTATAGTAAACTGAATTGAGCATTAAAAGATAGTACATTAGTCTGAAATAGTATAGTAAACTGAATTGAGCATTAAAAGATAGTACATTAGTCTGAAATAGTATAGTAAACTGAATTGAGCATTGAAAGATAGTACATTAGTCTGAAAAGTTATAATTAACTGAATTTAGCATTAAAAGATAATGCAATAGTCCAATTAATAGAAGTAATAGTATAGTTTCGGTTTCAGACGGACATATATCAAATCTCAAATAGTAATAGATTGGCGGAATGAGGGGTTCATACCTTTCCCAAGTTTTAGTAGGTCTGTTTAACATATTTGATATCCGGGTAATGCCAAGTAAATATCTTAGTAATAGATATCTCGATGATTATTGGCAATGGCTTGATTCCAAGTAGAAATAGTCATCTTGCTTTTCCGATCAAACAATGACAAACACATGTTAACTTTGAGAAGTGTGTGCTTCGACACATAATGTAGAAGTGCGTGAAGCCGGTCTAAAATGATCGTGGCAGAGGGGAAGATGAAACATTCCGGTTGCGGTAGTGCCAATGGCAAGTGTTATTTTGGAGGGTTGGTGGCGTCGATCGATCATCTTATCGCCTCCACGTGAGTCGTGGACAGCAGGGAGCGAGTGAGCACATTCATGTGGTTTTTCCCTTTTCAGGTGATATTGAATGATCCACGCCCTAAGCCATTCGCTTTGCATGGATGAAAAGCAGTTCCGTAGAATGGAAAGATGAACACTTCCCTTGGAAGAGAACAAGACAACATGGCATCGATGTAGCAGCGTATTCTACGTGTCTGTAGATAGACAACAGAAAAAAGTATATCAACACCTTCTGTTTGAAGCTCGTTTTATGAAACCAAGTTTTCATTCGCTGGCTTGTCTTTGGTTCCGATTTGGTTCAGTTGTTTTGCTTTACAGTGTAGTATTTTAGACAAAATAGAAAATTAGTTTATGGAATAGTGGATAAGCATGGAAACAGACTAGTAGAAATAAACCCTAACCCAACAGTGTAGTCTTTCAGACAAAATAGAAAATTAGTTTATAGAATAGTGGATAAGCATGGAAACAGACTAGTAGAAATAAACCCTAACCTAACAGTGTAGTATTTTAGACAAAATAGAAAATTAGTTTATGGAATAGTGGATAAGCATGGCAACAGACTAGTAGAAATAAACCCTAACCTAACAGTGCAGTATTTCAGACAAAATAGAAAATTAGTTTATAGAATAGTGGATAAGCATGGAAACAGACTAGTAGAAATAAACCCTAACCTAACAGTGTAGTATTTTAGACAAAATAGAAAATTAGTTTATGGAATAGTAAATAAGCATGGCAACAGACTAGTAGAAATAAACCCTAACCTAACAGTGCAGTATTTCAGACAAAATAGAAAATTAGTTTATGGAATAGTGGATAAGCATGGAAACAGACTAGTAGAAATAAACCCTAACCCAACAGTGCAGTATTTCAGACAAAATAGAAAATTAGTTTATGGAATAGTGGATAAGCATGGAAACAGACTAGTAGAAATAAACCCTAACCCAACAGTGTAGTATTTCAGACAAAATAGAAAATTAGTTTATGGAATAGTGGATAAGCATGGCAACAGACTAGTAGAAATAAACCCTAACCCAACAGTGTAGTATTTCAGACAAAATAGAAAATTAGTTTATGGAATAGTGGATAAGCATGGAAACAGACTAGTAGAAATAAACCCTAACCTAACAGTGTAGTATTTCAGACAAAATAGAAAATTAGTTTATGGCAACAGACTAGTAGAAATAAAGACAAACACATCATCAAATTTGAACGAAAATATTTCGGTTGATTTGTTTGACCATATTCATTTGCTATAAATAAGCTTTATTGAGCAGAACACAACGTTTTATACAGTGAAGTATCAAAGCAGTGAAAGTAATTGATACTAACCTTACTACCCCTTCGTTACGAATGGAATAGACGATATTCGTTGAGTATAAAAGCAGTGGATTAAAATACCATGAGTGACATTGTAGCCTTAAAATAGATCTGGTGGTGAGACCCCAATTTTGTTTCCATAACTCCTAGGTCCACTCATAATCTTGAAAGGGTTGATATGCTGGATGTAATGAAAATGGACCCCGCACACAATTTTTGTCATACATCCTTCATTAATTCACATAATGAAAACAAAGTTTTTTCATGAAATTTGGACCATAGATAGTAGACATTAAAAGGAGTGTAATGAGCTTTGATGTTTGATTTATTTTTAAGGGAAGCAAAATAGGGGACAAA
>OY744538.1:75357089-75487089 GCA_963556195.1 Sepiola atlantica | reverse complement strand
AAAGTTTTCCAGCATCTTGGGAGTCTACAGTGAAGGGGCGCGATTTTGCTGCTAGTTGGGTTTGTCGGGGGTATTTACATTGAAGCGTACACCCGCAGTAAGTTCATTGAAGCACATTTCATGGAAGTTCTTGTAAAACAAGCACAGGGATGCAACATTGTGGCGATGTGACAGGGGTTGGAGCTTGGTATACAGTGCTGGACCTAAAAAGTTAGAGACGCGTTTTTGTACCCTGCTCAAGAGAGAGAGGCTAATCCAGTCCAGATGTGGCAACAATACTTCATGCATGTGCGAACTGTGGCTTTATAGAGATATAGGATACTGGCAGGTGTGAGAAGTTTTCTAGCCCGGTGAAGGGAGGCTACCTTCTTTGCAGCAGACTTGGCAGTATCTTCTATGTATTTATTCAAATTCATGTTGCCGGTGAATGTTAGATAAAAGAAGAGTACTATCAGCCATAGCAATCGGTAGTTTGAAAGATTTCTTATAATTGTTAAAGGAAAGTAGCTTTGTTTTGTTAGCATTAAATGTAGCCATCTATTTATGCCCTCATTCTACTACAGTCTAGGGGTGATTTTCTAGTGATTCAATCATTGTCTTAGATATGTGTGTGTCTAGAATAGAACGTGGTGCCATCAGCAAATATACCCATCTCGGACGTGATGGAATCAGGAAGATTTTTTTTTTTTTTTTTTTTTTTTTACGTAGGTCACCCACAACAAGGCAGGCCACCACTGTAGACGTAAGGGGCTACTGAGAAGAAAGAAAATGGAAGAAGGTTGGGGGGGGGGTCAACCTAAACTGGGATCTGCGCAGTGAGATGTCTGTTTACATTAATTTTAAATTTCTGCATGTCAGTACTGTCGGGGAAACAGGGGGCAGGGAGGGAGTTCCAGAGGCCAGCAGCGCGAGGAAAGAAGCTATTTGACTAGAAAGCTCTCCGGGTTCAGGAATAATAAAGATCAAACTATCGCCCTCTGAAGCACACCTGCATTAATGTGATGTTGTTTGGGTGTACAGCCATTGAGAACACCCTGAATCTTTCTTTTAGCTAAGAAAGATCTGATTAGATTAAGTATTCGTTCAGTAATACTGTACAAATTAATTTTAATGAGACGACCATCATGCCAGACATGGTCGAAGGCTTTGGATATATCAAGCATTACTGCCCTAGCTTCACCTTTCTTATTCAGTGTATGGTAAATGCATTCAGAGAGGATTGTTAGGATATCTGCAGTAGAACCAGATTGCCTAGATCCATGCTGTTTGTCAGAAAAAAATTTAGCAGACTTTTGTGAGATTAATTAATGATTCAAAGATTTTTGTGAAGAGCAGAAGAAGACTTATGGGAGGATAATTTTGTGGGTCAGTTCTTTCGCCAGACTTCTTGAAAACTGGTACCACAGAGGCAAGTGTTCAGCTATCAGGGAAGCATAACTCAGCAAGGCATTTGTTATAGAGCTTAGAGAGGTCAGGGGATAGCTCAGCAGCACTTTTCTTTATTACTATAACAGGGATAAGATCTGGTTCACATGCTTTGGAAGTGAAACTAGGTACTTGTATTTCTGGAAAATCTCTCCAATAGTGTGGTAGACAATGCGCAATCAACAATTTCCCCGCTATCCAACCACAATGATGTCGTTTGCATGGCAACTGATAAGGCTGAACTACTTGCCCAGCATTTCGCCTTAAACTACACTTTGGACTCTGCAAACCACTCCCTCCCAAATTTCCCATTGCGGAATGAAGCCACACTTGATGACCTGACCATCACCCATCTCATGTCCGAGGCATCTTAAAAAACCTTGACACCTCCGAAGCATGTGGGTCGGATCTTATACCAGTAATAGTTATAAAGAAATGCTCTACTAAACTGGACCCTGTCCTCTCTAAACTCTACAACAAATGTCTTGCTGAATCTTGCTTCCCTGATAGCTGGAAAATTGCCTCTGTGGTACCAGTCTTCAAGAATTCTGGAGATAGAACTGTTCGGATCGAGGGTCGTGTTCCCCCGATTATAAACGTGTTCAGTAAATCAAGCAATGTTGCATGCAAAGACAGAGTAATAATTAATAAACAAAAATGAAGTAGTTCAAATAACGTTTATTGAACGTGTGTGTACGTGGAATGATGAAGTGTGTGATGTATGCATGTGTGTCGATGGAAAAACAGTTCTTGAAAAGGTATAAGAAGAAATGAGTCCGGCGTAGGAAAAGTCTTTGAAAGCCGTAACACAAAGAAAACGAGTTGAGAACTCTTACCGTTGTTTGCCCACGTGTGTTGGTAGTTGTTATGCCCATTGAGAAGAAAAGCGTGAGACGAAACGCTAGTGTATTAGCGTCGTTCTGTCGACCAGAGAAGAGTGAAACGGAACGCTAGTGTCAGCGTCTGTCTGCCGAGGCAGGTCGGTGAGGAAGAGAGAGAATTTCCGTTTTGCACCGGCTCTTATAGTCCGAAGGGCAGATAACTCTGGTGTCGCTTTACGGCGCCACCTGTCGGTGAAAAAGCGCCACCTACCGGCAAACCGGTGTAGTTATGTTTTGAAAGGAGGAGGTAACTGCTACAAGGACTCCCCCCCAGATTGAAAAATATGAAAATATTATTCAATATGTACAGTTGTAGATGAAAAGCATTCTTTGTGGGTATGTCTGTTTTGCTGTTGAAGATTAGAAAAAGTAGTGTGCACGCTACTTATTTCTGTATCTGTATTGAATGATTGATCGCAAGTGCGTCTGCGGAATTGAGTGTTTGTAACGCATGTGGATCTGCGTGTTGTTTGGGTCTGCATCAAGTTTGAGCGCAAGTGAGTCTGCGGTCGAAAAATGCTGAGTGCAAGCGAATTTGCACTTGTTGGTGGCGTTGTTCATGTTGATTAGTCTGCGTGATGCAGAGCTGATGAACAAACGTTGAATTGTCAGTGTTGTCCGGGAATGTTTGGTGCTTGGGTCTGCGCGGTTGTTGATGAGTGAGCACAAGTGAGTCTGTGCAGTTGTTGATGAATGAGCACAGGTGAGTCTGTGCAGTGTTGATGAATGAGCACAAGTGAGTCTGTGCGGTGTTGATGAATGAGCACAAGTGAGTCTGTGCGGTGTTGATGAATGAGCACAAGTGAGTCTGTGCAGGTGTTGATGAATGAGCACAAGTGAGTCTGTGCAGTTGTTGATGTTGTTCATGTTAATTAGTCCGTGTTGTGGAGCTGATGAACAAACATCTAGTTGTTGAGATCGGTGGTACACTATGGTCAAAGTCAGATGCACAAATGTCTGCAAGTGAGTTAGCAGGTCCAGGTACAAGTGGGTCTGTACTGGTGTTGGTGCGCGTCGTTCGAGTTGATGTGTCCCCCAGTTGATCAACGAACGTCCAGTTGTTGAGTATTTAGTCGTGCTTGTGCAGTTGTACTCATTTTGAACTGGTGTGATTTCTTCCATAGTGTCGTCAGTGATGTCCGGAAATGTTTGGTGCTTGATGAATATCCGGGAAAAATGTGGTTGTTCAAGTTGTGTTGAAGATTGTTGGTAGGCCTTGAAGGGTGATGTTGTTCGTGTTTGTCGTCATGTGTTGGTCGTTTTGTAGTTTTCTTTTCCTTTATATATATATTTCCAACACGTGGGTAGAAGGGAAAAAGAAAAAAAATGGAGCCGTAATTTGTTTCACACACGGAATGACGTTTTTGTTTTCGTTTTAGTTTGTTTGAATGTTAGTTTCCACGTAGAGAAAGAATGGCGGCTTCTCTTTTCTTTGTTGTCGAAAAGAAAGAAAAAAAAAAAATTCGTATTTTCTTTTTTTGTTTGAATTTTCATTGCCACGTGATTAAGGAAAAAGATGGCGGCTTCCTTTTTTTTTGCTTGTTGTTGAAACAGAAAATAAATTCGTATTTTCTTTTTCTGTTGTTTGAATTTTCATTTCCACGTGGTAAGATGGCAGCATTATTTTGAATTTTTTTATCAACACGTGGCCACGAAAAAGATGGGCAGCGTGAGCGTTTGTTTTCTTTTGTTTTCTTTTTATCTCCACGTGTTCAAAACAAAGGAAGTGGCGTCTTGTAAGGTCCTTTTGTTCGTTGAAAAAGAAAAAAAAAGGATTGGCAAAAGTTTGTCTTTTTCTTTGTATATATTTTTTTGGGGTGGAGAAAGAGAAGAAGAAAAAAAATGAAATTGTAATTTGTTTTATACTCGGGGAGAGCCGAGAAATGTTTTTATTTTTCTTTGTTTGTTTATTTCCACGTTGACAGGAAAAAAATAATGGCGGCTTCTTTTCTTTTGTTTGTATCTTTCTACCACGTGGGTAGAAAAAAAAAAGGAAAAAGATGGGTGCGTAATTCGTTTCACCACGAAAGAAAAAACGAGAAATGATATATATATTTTTTTTGTTGTTCTTGTACGAAATTAATTACCCTGCCGCATACAACAAAACTTGCACGTTGGGTCACCAATGTTTGGATCGAGGGTCGTGTTCCCCCGATTATAAACGTGTTCAGTAAATCAAGCAATGTTGCATGCAAAGACAGAGTAATAATTAATAAACAAAAATGAAGTAGTTCAAATAACGTTTATTGAACGTGTGTGTACGTGGAATGATGAAGTGTGTGATGTATGCATGTGTGTCGATGGAAAAACAGTTCTTGAAAAGGTATAAGAAGAAATGAGTCCGGCGTAGGAAAAGTCTTTGAAAGCCGTAACACAAAGAAAACGAGTTGAGAACTCTTACCGTTGTTTGCCCACGTGTGTTGGTAGTTGTTATGCCCATTGAGAAGAAAAGCGTGAGACGAAACGCTAGTGTATTAGCGTCGTTCTGTCGACCAGAGAAGAGTGAAACGGAACGCTAGTGTCAGCGTCTGTCTGCCGAGGCAGGTCGGTGAGGAAGAGAGAGAATTTCCGTTTTGCACCGGCTCTTATAGTCCGAAGGGCAGATAACTCTGGTGTCGCTTTACGGCGCCACCTGTCGGTGAAAAAGCGCCACCTACCGGCAAACCGGTGTAGTTATGTTTTGAAAGGAGGAGGTAACTGCTACAGAACTGACCCTTAGAATTATCGCCCCATCAGTCTACTACCGCTTTTTGCTAAAATCTTTGAATCCTTAATCAATCTAGCAATAGTCTGATATCTCGTTAATGCTAAACTTCTTTCTGACCATCAGTATGGATTTAGGCAAACACAATCTACTGCGGATATCCTAACGGTCATCTCTAAACGCATATACCATACACTGGACAAGGCAGGTGAAGCTAGGGCGGTAGCGCTTGATATATCCAAAGCCTTTGACAAGGTTTGGCATAAAGTTCTCATAAAACTCAATTCATATGGTATTATTGGACGAATATTTCATATAATTAGATCTTTCTTATCCAAAAGAAAGATTCAGGTTGTCCTCGATGGACGTTCATCCAGATAACATGGCATAAATGCAGGTGTATCCCAGGGATCCATCCTTGGACCTTCATTGTTACTGATTTTCATAAACGACCTCCCTGATAACATTGTGTCTAAGATGGGTATATCTGCTGACGAAACTATGCTCTACTCTCGTCATGTGGGTAAAATGGAGGTGCACATATCCAAGGCAATGGCTGAATCCTTAGTAAGTGACTTCCAGTCTGTAGTGGAATTTGGTCATAAATGGATGGTAACATTTAATACTGCTAAGACAAAGCTCCTTTCCTTCAACAACTACAAGAAACCTTTTCAACCACCGATTGCCATGACAAATAACACTTGACCTAGAGTTTAACGTTCAAACTCCTCAGCCTAACATTAACAGGTAACATGAATTGGAACAAATACATAGAAGACATTACCAAGGCTGCTGCAAAGAAAGTGGGCTCCCTCTACTGAGCTAGAAAACTTCTCATACGTCACAGTATCCTATATCTCTACAAAGCCACCATCCGCCCATGCATGGAGTATTGTTGTCACATCTGGGCTGGTGCACCTTCCACTAGTCTTTCCCTCTTAGACAAGGTCCTCACTATCCACAAAGCTCCAGCCACTGTCCCATCGCCGCTATGTTGCATCCTTGTGCTTGTTTTACAAGTACTTCAATGGAATGTGTTCGGATGAACTTGCTGCTTTGGTGCTCCCTCGACATAAATACACTCGACCAACCCGACAATCAGCTAGATCCCATCCATTCACTGTGGAGGTCCCCAGATGCCGGAGAGTCTTCTACTCCAATAGCTTCTTTCCTCGAGCTGCCGACCTTTGGAACTCCTTCCTTGCTCCCTGTTTCCTCGACTGTATGGACATGCAGAAATTTAAAACTAATGTGAACAAGCATCTCGCTGCACAGCTCCCAATTTAGGATGGCTCCCCAAACTTTCACCCTAATTCTCAGTAGCCCCTTACGTTTACAGTGGCTACTTGCCTTGTTTGGGGTGAACTAAGTTTTAAAAAATCATCTGGGAACGGTTTATTACAATATTTATTTACATTCGATTTGAAGATGACCATGTTGCAGTCTGCAGGGAAGCATTGTGGAAATGTGGCAATGTGTTCCATAGATGAAAAGTTCTACGAAAGTAGCCCTGTTCATGGAAATGCGATTTGATGCTCAACACATAGATGGAGAAAGGAAGGTTCTTTTCAGTTGTGCTAGAAAGGAGTTCTTGCTGTGAATGCCTTAGCAAATAGACAAACAGACAGACAATTTTACTTTTTCATCTATCATTGTACTGATACTGTGTTTTTTTTTCCGCTATATTTTCAATGAGAAAGGAAAGATATATATATATATATAATAATCCAGGTAAAACATCCACAGGGTAGTAATCCAAAGAATTTCAACCGGGTTTATAAAAAATTCTCAATATCAAATAGAGCTTTTATATATGATTATTTTTATTTACACAGACATGTACAAAATCTGCGACACTGGCATGTCGATGTTATGGATCAACAGCTATTATAAACTTAGATCTCAACAGGCAGAGTTAGAATCCGATCTTAACCGTAGATCATATTTGGAAGATCGGATTCTAACTCTGCCTGATGAGATCTCAGTTTATAATAGCTGTTGATCGATAACATCGACATGCCAGTGTCGCAGATTTTGTACATGTCTGTTAATAAAAATAAACATATATATATATATATATATATATATATATATATATGTTTATTAACAGAAAATGTGAATAGTCCATTATAAACAACAGAGAATATCACCACAGTATTTATACTATTTACCCCATAGTTGGAAAGAGAGAGAGAGAGAGAGCAAACAGAACGGTTTATTTTGGATTTTGCCTTTTTATGTTTTTTTACAAACTCACTTTTTCCTGATTCAAACAATCTAACCCGAACTCAATGGGTGACTCAGTGAGTCATGTTTTCTAGTATATATATATATATATATATATATATATATATATATATATAGCTAAAAAGGATGAGAGGGTAATAAAAAAAGAAATATAGAAACAAGCTGATGTAATGCTATTGAAAAATCAACACATTTTCTTTTTTTCCGCATCTTCTTTCCATATCCACGAACTGAAAAGTCCATGAATAGCAGATCCGAGAAGAAAAAAAATCCTTCAAGCACTGACTTGCTGTACACAACAACAGTAGGTGAAATACTGGCTTCATTTCCAGCCATTCATTCAGTTTGTGAAGAATGCGGTGGTGCATTCAGCTCTGGTTAGAATTGAATGCATATTTGCAGCATCCAAAACCCTCGGCTGCATAACCCTTTTACAGCATGGGCCTTTTCAAAAGACGAACGAATGAGTAAACAACATTTGCCAATGAAGTAAAGGCTAATTCCAATCCATTCTAACTATGACCTTAAACTTGTAGGAGATTTGGGAGTGTGGAGTCACCCCTTACTTACCTCTCCATGAAGGCAAAGTTAGACACAAGGTCGGTTTTTTATGTAGGGAATATCTAGCTCCCCAAAAGAGGAACTCCGGATGGGAAAAAATAAAAATTGCCATAGAAAGAAGGACCGAGGATAGAACAAATAGTACACCCTGATCCAGAAGGCTATCCTTAATTGCCTCGCCACAAGGTCAAAGTTAGACACAACTTTCTGATTGTATTATGTAATTATATTTTCTGTAATCAAGTAGTCAATAACTTCAACACAAAATCCTCCGTGGCATTTTGGCTAAGATCAGAGTGTAGTATCTGTTCTGATGGATGCTCACTCTGTAGACCGGTATTGTCTTGGCCTGCGGGCCTTGATTCTGCCGGTCTGAGGTACTGTCCTGTGCAGTTCTAGGAGGTCCACCTTCCCAGGCTTTGCCTCCCCTCTTTGGGGAGGAGTAAGTTTATTGCTTACTGCTTGAGGCGCCCCTACTCGGGAATGCCAACGGGGCTGCCCAGGCAATTTTTAATAGCCAGAGTGCTCACCTTCTCGGGCGCTGGCTTTTCAAGTCCCACATTGGTTCACATCTTACCTTGTGGAAGTAAGATAAAACTGGCCCTGTGCCTAACCTCCTGGAGAGGTAAATAAAAAGTAGTCAATACAAACAAATTGACTCATGATTTTTGAAATATCAAAAATGTATCTAATTCATGGTGAATAAAATCATTTTTTTTGTGAATTTAGTTTTTTTAAAAATATTTTTGAACTTTTTACATTTGTTTTGATGGAAATAAATCAATTATTGTAAGCTGCTTCCTAATAATATGTATAGTTGCTAATTACTGGACATTACTAAGAAATTTCTTACTAAAACTTTTCTCTATAATCATTATTTAGTAGTAATTTTGGTCTTCACATGTCCGCCCCCCCCCCCCCAGTCGTGGCGCCCAGTCGCATGTTTGGAAGGCCTGTATTATGAATCGTCTTGGTCTCAGCCCAAAGGCCAAGAGAGTCCCTATTTGCTTCTCTATGAAGGAAAATTCAGACACAGTCGTTTTTTTACATAAGGGATATCCAGTACGCCAAAACAGGGCAATGTAGATGGGACAAAAGTAAAAATTGTCCTAGTCAAGAAAGATTTCTCCTCCTCAAACCGATGACAAAACAGATACTACACATTGATCGCAGGCTGAAGGGATCTATTACTCCCAGGTGGACTCTGATCTGCAGTGGTAATACTCATCAGGGTCATGTCTATTGGTAAAAAGAATCAGTTCTTAGCATCCTTGAGTGGTCCCCAAGCCTTGATAAGCAGTGACTCATCAGTAAAAAAGACATAAAACTGGCACGAACACCCTTGGGCAATGTGTTTGTCCCCACCACTCCATCCCAAAATTCACCTTCCCCATCCTATTCTATCTTTTGTTTCTGCCTACCCTATTTCCAAACCCGTCAAGTTCTCTCTACATCCAACTCTCCTGAGTATGACACACAACTATAGCTGGTTGTGAAGCTTTAATTTGCAGAATCTTTGGAGTGTAAAGTCACCTTTTAATTGCTACTGCTCTCAGGTCCACTGATCTACACAGACATGAAAGAAGTAAATAGACACCCCAAAAAATAATTCTATACATGTTTCGGAATTTTTGAGATCATCATCATCATCATCTAGTCATGGTAGTGTCACAAACCTTCCTGACTCTCTCACCCCATCTTGCTCTATCCTTCATCACACCGGGTAGGTTTTCATAAGTGCATTGTGAGTCTTCTGCTAGTTGCTAATGTTGGTTCTGTGTGCTCTCCCCACTGAGGAGCCACATCCCTGTTTAGACATCCACAAAAGAACACTGCTGATGATTTCATCTTTAACCCTTCAGCAACTCTGGTTCTCCTGTCTCTGATCAAGGCTGAGATCTGATCAGGTGTCCGTAAAGTTGCTCTCTCATGGGGTGCTGTCTCCAGGAGATGTTAAGAGCAGCTCTTAGCATTCTAGTGTACACACCATCAATTTTCTTCTCCAATCTTTTGGTGAAACTACAGGTGCTACATCCATATACATTGTTACATCAGACAATGACTCCAAAGATGTCACGCTCCATCTTGGTAGGAAGATTTGACTTCCAAATCTGTGTTATCTTTTTCAGTTCAGCTCAGGTCTTGCTGATTTTGAGCACTGATAATTTGTATTATTTGTATTATTCAGACAACTGATCTCATTTTGGATGTTATTCTCACAACGTTTCGGCCGATGTAACCTCCGACCTTCTTCAGATGCATCTTGTCGAACTCAGAAATCTTCCTGGTGAAATTTGGAATCTGTACAGAATTCTGAACGGAACCCCTTATTTAATCCACGGGGGTAGTTCCGTCAGCCATGACCGGGTAGAAGCCATAAGTAATTCGTAATTGTATTCTAAGTATCGCCTCGACTGAGGATTGAACCTTCAACCTCCAGAAGACTGTCACTAAGAACTGATTATTATTTAGCACTTATATCCGTTATGACACAGGTCCTTGCAGACAATTCTAGTATATATATATATATATATATATATATATATATATATATATATATATATATATACACGCATTTTTTTTCATAATGCCGACAGTTACACTGTGTATGTGAATTTTTTCTTTCTATATTCTATATATATATATATGGGGTAAGGTACACGATAAGTCATGAAAATGAAATGCTGTAGTAGACAAAATGTTTGAAAAAAGACAAACGGAAAACAGGTTAGAATGCAGGAGAAAAACAAAAACAAGAGATTTGACCGGTTTCGTTCGTATTATCGAACGTCTTCAAAAAAAATGACTTTTTCTGAAGACGTTCGATAATACGAACGAAACCGGTCAAATCTCTTGTTTTTTTGTTTTTCTCCTGCTTTCTAACCCGTTTTCTGTTTGTCTTTTTTCAAACATATATATATATATATATATATATATATATATCACCCTGTCGGCAGGGCAATGAATTTGCTGACTGAAATCCCTTGTAAGGGGGTAAAAAAACGAAAACAGGGCCACCTGTAAGCTGTGGGTGGCAACCTGCGATGCTTTAAGACAGGATCCTGATGGCTGAGCAGTTCGTAGCCTGGTGACACTTCACTTCGGCTCTTTAGATGGGAGGTCAGGACTCCGATCTGATCAATCAGCTTGTCACGTCTGCCCTAGTATCTATAAGGTCATCGTTAACCATATTATTCAATCGTATTCTTCTAAAATATCAAAACCTTACTTCTCCTTTTTATTTTCCTCCCAAATAGATACTGGAAGGCGTTGGCTGAAGGTCAATCGTGTTGGGAACAAAGATAATTTCCACTGCCAAAGAGTAATGTTTTCTAAGAGTAATGCTCCCACTCTCATTGTAAAATTTCCTTCTAAGAGTAATGTTTTCTAAGAGTTATGTTTTCTAAGAGTAATGTTCCCACTCTCACTGCAAAATTTCCTTCTCAGATTAATGTTTTCTGAGAGTAATGTTTTCTAAGAGTAATGTTTTCTAGGAGAAATGTTCCCACTCTCACTGCAAAATTTCCTTCTAAGATTAATGTTTTCTAAGAATATAAAATAATTATCCTATAGGATTCCATTTGACAACTTTATTTGGAATTAAGTAACTTATAAATGGTTGATATGCCGTAAAACAAACCAAACCAAACCTATATATATATATATATATATATATATATATATATATATATATATATATATATATATATATATATAGTACATGTATTATATTAGTTTCTGTAGATGTAAATCCGTTGAAACTTAAGTGTTTATAAAAAGTGCTCAATAACAAGTAGAGATGTTCTTAAGTATAAACTTTTATTTATACAAACATTATTGGTTACATATGTGCATACATGTTTCGGTTGTACTCTTTGCAGAGAGTGAACCTCTTTAGACCAAATATATATATATATATATATATATATATATATATATATATATATATATATATATATATTTATGGGTACTTACAAAAAATATGGGTACTTACAAAAAATATATGTTTAAATATATACTCTTTATAGTTTCTTAAAATCCTCCAAATTGCAAGCTCAATAAAGTTTCAGAACATATATATATTATAGTTGCATTCCAATGACCATAGAAGCAATCATTCCACAGCCATAACTTTCACCTGTCCCTTCAAATTCTTTATCTTCATATATCGTTACCCTACGATAACCATCAATTTCATCTGTTCTTTCACTGATGAAAATTATGGTTGTGGTTGTTCAACGATAAAAAAGTTGAAGGGACAGATGAAAGTTATGGCTATTGAATGATTGTCCCTATGTCATTGGAATGCAACTATTATATATATATGTATATACATATATATATATAGTGATATGTAGTAATCTATAGTAATAAGAAGTAAGACTACACATCTAAAACAAAAATAGGTTTAACGCTCCTGAAATTCATACAAGAATTGTCCGCTGTCTGCAAAGACATGCAGCATAATGGATATAAGTGCTAAGTAATAATCAGTTCTAAGTGACAGTCTTCTGGAGGGTGAAGGTTCAATCCTCAATACGGGCGATACTAAGAATACAATCACAAATTATATAAGACTTCTACCCGGTCATGGGTGACGGAACGAGAACAAGCTACCTCCTGTGGATTTAATAAAGGGTCCCGTTCGAAATTCCATATAGATTCTTGAGTTCAACAAAATGTACCTGCAGCAGGTCGGAGGTTACATCAGCTGAAACGTTGTGAGAATGAAATCCAAAATGTTAGCAGTAGTTCGAATAATAATAATAGTTCATACATGTTTAAAGTTTCTGCTTCCTTTGTCGATGGCCAGCACTCAGAGTCACACAAAGACGCAGTAAAATGCATGTATGTTAGATGAAATAACCTAGGTCGATCAGGACTCTCTGACAGCATTATTCATTATTAATGATAATAAGGGTGTCTCTTTACTTCTTTCATTTCTGTGTATGTTTTAAATAAAAAATATCGTTTATTTGTTTAGAAAATATACGCTTACAAAAATATGTACGAAACAATCGTATACAAGTACACTCCGTTATGAATGAATATGTGAAGATATTAAGAATTTGAAGAATCCAATTTTATATCAAAATTAGCAGGAAGACCCGACGCGGCTCGGGATTGAATGAGGATCACAACTATGTACTTTCTGACTAGGCTCATGACTCCATATTACTTTATTTTTACTGCCTACTGTTTCGCTCTCTAATATAGCCAGAAAGCTGAAATGTTGGAAAACTCTCATGAATCAGTGTCTTATACATATGGTTTAAATTTCATTAAAATCGAAAAGATGTATTTTAAATTTTAAAGGGGTTTTGTCTCCATGGGTTATATAGAGGTGGGGGCACATAGATATTCGGATCATAGAAGGTAACGTAGAGATTTGTGACCACTTCCATTGTCTTCCTTGGAGATACAAATTTCATCAGAATAGGATATATTTGAAGTTTTAAAGGAGGTTAGACCTCCATAGCTCCCTTAACGATTCAGAGCCACCTCCATTGTCTTTCTCAGAAATTGTTATACATATTAATTAAATTTTATAACAATAGGATATATTTGAAGTTTTTAGGGGGTTATGCCCTCTTAGGGGTGCACTTCGGGATTTGGGAACACTTCCATTGTTTTCCATTAAATTTTACATAAGAATACACTTTTAGATTTTATGTAGATTCTCTAACCTTTCTTTATATAGGTAACACACAAATATCACATAGAGACATTGAGTTTTATATATATAGATGACTGGATTCAGTATGAACCCCCTCATTCTGTTCATTGTGAATAATGAACAAAGTTTTGAAAACTGTACGTATGTGGGAACAGAAAAACGGAAGTAGCAAATTGTCATACCAGCAGATTTACATAGCATTGCCTGAGTATCAAATATGTTGAACGTAACTAATACAACTTTGGAAAGGTATGAACCCACTCATTCTGCCCATTGTGAATAATGAACAAAATTTTAAGAACTTTACATATCGGAACAGAAAAACGGAAGTAGCAAATTGTCATACTAGTAGATTTACATAGCATTGCCTGGGTATCAAATATGTTGAACGTAACTAATAAAACTTTGGAAAGGTATGAACCCCCTCATTCTGTGCACTTCGGGATTTGGGAACACTTCCATTGTCTTCTGTTAAATTTTATATTAGAATACACTTTTAGATTTTATGGAGATTCTCTAACCTTTCTTTCGATAGGTAACACACAAACATCACATAGAGACATTGAGTTTTATATATAGAGATGACTGAATTCAGCATTAAATAAACTGAAAGTGGTTGATATCATAGCGTTCTATACTGCTCATTAAAAATGTTTGATTTTCAGAGACTTTTGAATAAAATAAAGTCAACTATATTTGAAAATACACAGAATCACATTCTAACCCATACCTGAGGATAAGAAGATGTATTGAAAGATAAATAAATAAAAATAAGTATTTTTGTTGTGGAAAATAATAAATATTAAACAAAACAAAGAAGTAATTAAGATGTCTGAGAAAAGATATGATCCACTTACATATCTTCATTTATTTATCTTTCAACACATCTTCTTACCCTCAGCTATGGGTCAGAATGTTAATCTATGCATTTTCAAATATAGTTGACTTTGTGACAGACGCCACTACCGGCCAGCGGATATTTGTAGCGACTTCTTTTCTTTCTTTGTTTGCTCAGCCCTTCTTCGTCTCTGAGGTAGAGAAGAAGGGGTGATCTCGTGAAAGCACGTTGGCCGAAGATTCTTGCCAATCAGGAACCAACAGGTCAGCTTGACCACACGTGATTTGACTCCCTATAAAACAAGTCATGCACCCTCTTTTCTTTTCTTTCTCTTTTTCTTCCGCTTTCCGGCCGAACGCATCCAGAGGAGATCGTCGACAACCTCCCCCCCCCATCGGCTCGACCGAGGAGGTGGGGGAGGCAAAAATCAAAAAGTAGGTAATCTCTTTTAATTCCTACCACAAATAACGAACTATTCTGTCAAACACACACCATTACAATTGCCACAACAAAAATACATCAAACACACTTGCAACTTTTAACTCCTTAAAAATATGAACTCTGTAACTGATAGCTTTATAAAATGTTTTAGCCAAATAAATTGTTTTGTTTTGATATAAATGTTTTATTCTAATTGTTGATTTTACAAAATACCATTCTGGTGTGTTAGCTTTATTATTCCTTCGCTTTCTTTCTAATATAATTTCAGATATTATAATAATGTTCTCTTTCTTCCTTTGGTTTGTTTTATTCTGTTAATTATATCCACACGTTATCGGGCCACTTCGAACAGTGGGAATAATATGCCGCTATAAAGGCATCTCTCCCACAACCTTTGGTCGAGGCACCCCACATGGGTTTAAACCCTCTGTCCTAAAATCAACCCCGGCCATAAGTAAATTTCCTACAAAAATCTCTGAAAATCCGATAGTTGTCAATAGTTATCCAGTCGTGTTTCTTAGCTGCATCATGAAGTGTCCTGTAGTATAAAATGCCATCGTTGACAGTTATGTCACAAAACAAAACAACCAATCAACCATCTATATCATTTCGAACTCGGGAATCTTTATGTCAAGCTTGGGAATCTATAGACAATTATGAACAGAGACCATTTTATTTAATCCACAGGGACCCATGGTGCAACGGATAAAGGCGTTATGTGATAATCATTTCTGAGTGACAATCTTCTGGAGGTTGAAGGTTCAATCTTCACTACAGGCGATGATAACTAAGTGTTGCATTTCAACCTTGTGTCACACACGCAGCAACCAAGTTGTGGTAATTATTACCAAAACATCATTAAAGTCCAAAAAATTGTATCCCTACCTTGGCCGTTGCATGTTTGCCTTGTACGTGCTTCTGTATAATCCTTCCCGACCGAGGAAACGCCACCTGCAAATAAGTGCTTTCATACCTCGAAACAAGGACTGATGGAAGACAGTGGACATTTATTCAACTTGATCTTTGTTCCAAATCACTGACAAGTGAGAGGAAGGAGGGCAGAGAGAGAGAGAGATGGATCGAAGTCATTAATTAATCATATTTTGTCAGCCCCTATCATTTTACACGTCCATGTGCTGCCTGCTCCCAAACAGATTGAACTCTTTTCTTCTACACTCTTTCTTTTGAGTCATGTGACAGCATATCCGATTTTTATTAATCCACGCAGTCAGCAAATTGACCCTGGGTGAACTTCCATTTCTTTTTATTCTCAACTAACCATTTAATATACTAGTGGGTTTATTCGCCCAATATCTAACAATCGTATATAGAAGAGGATTGATAGCTTGGATTATTTGGATTATTTGGACTACTAAATATTTAATATACTAATGGGTCTACTCGCCCAATATGTTGCGTGAAAATAGAATAAGAATAATAATTACTTAACACTTCTATCTGATCATGGCTGACAGAACGAGAACAAATTAAAAGGAAGAAAAAGATCTAAAGTATTTATGGGATTTAAATTTTAACATTTCGTAAGATGTCTTATCGATTTCATTACAAAGCTAATTTTTTTTAATGGCGTATATATCTTCATTTAATTATCTTTCCCAAAAATGTAAATATTTTCTTAGAAGAAATGAAAAGAAAAGGCAAATGAGGGGGGGGGGGGTTAGCTTGATTAGTGAAACAAGAACGAAAGTAAAAAGACTCCCGGGCTACACCGGATAGATACACCTAGTACTTTATAAAAGCAATTGAAAAAAAAAAAAATTTTAGAAGCTGTCTTTAACCAGAATCGGGCATTCATAAACGCCTCTGATCTATTGTTTTATGTCTGATAAGTAATGAGACTGGTGTCACAAAATAATTATTTCAATTGGATGATGACGATACCCTGGAGGTAGTAGACTCTTTCTGCTATCTAGGAGATATGCTGAGTGCGGATGGTGGATGTGAACGCTATATGACCACAAAGGGTGAAGGCAGCATGGGCGAAATTTCGTGAGCTGTTCCCTCTGATAGTATCGCGAGCTATCCTTCTCTACATCCGGAGTAAGTTGTACAGCAGCTGTGTCAGGAACGTCATGCTATATGGCAGTGAATGTTGGGTCCTCACCCAGTCCTCTCTTGCCCGATTGCAACACAATGACAGATCCATGATTAGATGGATGTGTTAGATAGTGAGGCATGCCAAAGGTGGGAGGAGTTAACGGAAGTCAGAAATCATCCAACCGACAATCTCATAAACCCTTATCCTCATGTGGCTTTTGGCCTTTGTAAATATTGGTGACTCATTAGTATAAAAAAAAGAAAGAACGCTAAGATTACAGTAATACACTCCCAATATATAAAGTTAGAAGATAAGACAATCGAAGAGAACGGCCATCGGATGTGAGCAATTCACTTTGGCATTCATTGTTAATTTCTTTCTTGTCAAATTCAATTTACTGGTGCTACCAGATCAGGCTGTCTGAAGATATCGGCTTCCTGACTAAAAATGCATCAAACATTGATGTTATTGTTTCTACCCTTTCCCTTTGCCAAATCCAATCCTGTTCTGCAAATCCAAAAACAAAAACAATTTTCCTTTACAAAACAACCAAACCAAACACCATAAATAACTATTTAAAGATATAAAGAGCTTGAAGCATAAAAACTTTTGCCAAAATGACCCGATTTGGCATTAAATAATCCGAAAAGTGTTGATATGCCGTAAAACAAAACAACCAAATCAAACACCATGAATAAATAGAACTTTTACCAAAATGAACAGATTCGGCATTAAATGAACCGAAAATGGTTGATATGCCGTAAAACAAAACAACCAAACCAAACCACTACATAGTAAGTTTGCCCCTATTTACTTGCCTCCCGACGAGGGCAGAATTTTTAAATATTATGTTATACAGAACTTCCATCAAACCGTCCTGATGCAAGTAAGATTGTAATATAATATAAAAAAGAATTTAAAAAATTATATTAATAAAAATGTGGAAACTTCAAAACTCATTGGGACACTCTCGTTGGAGCAAAAATAAAAATTGCCTCAGTCTAGAAAGATTTCTTCTTCACTGACCGAGAACAGAAAAGATGAAGTGTAGTATCAGAAGAGATACTACACTTTGAATTATTTATTTGCAAAAAAATATAAAAATTATAGTTTACATTTTTAAGAAATTAGGCACAGGGCCATCTAAACTGTGGAGTAAATAGGGGTCGTAGGTCACCCTTTGTCTATTCCATTTGTCTATGCTAGTCTTAGCTAGAATCATTGCAGTTACCACAATACCACATTTACTCTAACGGCCATCCTATTTAAAATATCCTCCAGGGTGTTGAAAAATGTAAATTTTATTCATAAATATATATAAATCTTAAATTATTGACTAGTATAATAGGTTAATGTTGTTTGCTTGAAGCATTGTTTAGTGTGTATATAAAGGTAATTCACAGAAAGTAATAGAATGCAGAGGTGTAACGGATAAACACGAACTGAAGCAAATCAAGACATATAACGGTGGAATGAGTTTTGAAGTTTCCACATTTTTATTAATATAATTTTTAAATTCTTTTTTATATGATATTACAATCTTACTTGCGTCAGGACGGTTTGATGGAAGTTCTGTATAACATAATATTTCGTGAACAAAATTTCCCTTCTTCAAATGTGTGTTCAACCTGTCTTAATTTGCTTCAGTTCGTGTTTATCCATTACACCTCTGCATTGTATTGCCTTCTATAAATTACCTTTATATTGACTAGTATGTTTTAACCGCTTCTTTTTTTACATTTTAAATTTGTTAAATTCTGTAATAAAATAAATATTATCAGATATAAAAATAAAAATATACCTCTGCTAAACTAAAAATGGTGAACACTATTAATCACCCATCCTCCCCCACTTCAATTATATAAATACTAGAAGAATACCTGTCCTAAGATAGGTAAAATGAATTCCTATAACAGAACAGTTTTGCACCACTTTGATGCTCCCTTACAAAGATTAAAATCAAGATGAATGAATAACCGGTAACACCACTTTTTGTGGTATTCGTCTAGCATCGGAGATTCCGCCTTCCACTGAAAGTGGAAATTTATGGGGAATAAAAATTTACATGCGGTCCACAGTCAGCATATATATCCCGGTTAGAGAAGATGACATACAGTGCCTAGTATCTCCAAATGGTCACCCATTTTGTACTGGCCAGACTCAATGTCGCTAAACTTAGGTGATCTATCGGAAAACGTGTGCCAACGTGATTATGCCGTATATCAAGATATAATGCTACTAAACCTTATGTCTAGAATCCTTATTCACATTTTGATCAAAATCCATTACATGATTTTTATTCTAGAAAATGTCTAAAATTTAAGGCTTAAGGGATATCTTCAGAAGAAATTGAAATTCAGAGAACATTGTTTAATTTATGACTAATGAGTGTGGATCAAATTTAATGCAAAGCTGAAATATTTGAATTTTCAAATAGGAGGTTGTGCTCATATTAATTTAGGAGTGAATCCTGTACATACAAATATATAAACATATACACATACCTTACGTTATATAAATAGAGATGAGTGCTGAAACTAATGCATTTTATTCAATTGTTTTTTCCAGAATAGCTGTAAGATCAGTCTAATTGTTAATTTTCCGATCGTCTGCATTTTTGTGAACTTTGTTTTTGTTTCATTCCGGCTAATTTCCTAAATCGTTTACGGAAGTAGTTGAGCCTTTGTGAACCGTATACTAAATAAGTACGGAAAGTACTGAAACAATTGTAATACATTTCATTCAATTGCCTTTCAAAAATCTATGGGAAAATGTTCAAAACAAAATGGCTGACATTTCAGATAACAACAAAAACTTAAACTCTCTTTAGATTTCATCAAATGTTTCACGATTTTTCTTTTCAATGACTTTTTACTAAAGCTTTAGTTTATAATACCAAATAATGAGAGCAGTCATTTCTGATTTGTTCCAGATGACAATGTCTGGTTTGATGACCTTGTTTTTTTAGGTATCTGCCTGCCTGTATGTCTTTGTCATAGAACACTGTCATCTTTTTATTTGATGTTATGGGTGAGGGGTCATGTTCCCAGATGTTCAGCAATCTTTCTAGTTGCATCTCCGCAGATCTTCCAATGCTATCAAATATTAGTTCATTCTTTAATTTAATGTTTGAAAAAAAAATTAATATTTGAAACATGTAATATTTAAAAAAAAATTGAATGTTTGAAAAAAAATCTTCGGAGCACCAAATTTTCAGATCATAAAATAATTAAATCAAATTTTTAACTCTTTAGCAGGGAGTTCAATTTGCTGTGTAAGTTTTGTTAATGTCAGATGAGTTACTTCCCTTGCCTGACTATACAGGACGTGGAGACTATTTAAGGCAGATATGCTGACTGCTTAGAGTGAAGGAAGTGTATCAGTGAAAGCTTTCTATGGACTGGGAAATGGTCCGAGAGATGAGAGTTCAATCATCGGTCGAGTAATACCAAAGACACAAAAAATCGTAAATAGTACCCCCTTACTAAACATTCAGCATTATAAGGTGAGGATCAAGTGTAAGTGGAGTAATCCTGGGTAAGGAGTGACGTTCTCCCCTACATCTCGGTGTCATGGCCTCTGTTCAGTCTTGAGAGACAATGGATACTCCCTGTAAGGGTGGCTGTGCCTATAATTGTGAAGCAAGAGTTGTGCAATCTGCAACCGCACCCCTCCTGAATCGGCACTGCTTGATTCCAGTGGCAAAGAACGGTAAATCCAACAAAAGATATAAGCGTCAACTAATCTTCTCCTATATAAAGGGCAGTTGTCTGTATGTTTGTCTGTTTGTTTGTCTGTTTGTTTGTATGTCCAGATACTCCTCCGAGAGGACCCAACAAACAGTCACACGGTTGACATCATTATAACCGGCCAGCCCCGGGACGTATAATATCTCAGAACCGGAAAAAAAAATGGACTCTTCGAGGGTCGACTGAGCACTTTTCTCCAATGGGGGGTGCCTTTTTCCTCGATTTTCAACGTTGTTTAGTACTAATTTGAGAAAAAAACAAAGAATTTGAGAAATAATGCACCGTCATGATTTTAACAGGAAATGACGTCAGAGGAAATCCCTAACGGCTCTTTTTTGAACATGAGTTTATAGTGAAGCAAGTGTTGCTTAATCTCAAACGGCACTTTTTTTGAACACGAGTCCATAGTCAAGCATGGGTTGCTTACTTACTAACGGCACTTTTTTGAACATGAGTCCATAGTGATGCAAGGGTTGCTTAACTCCGAACGGCACTTTTTGATACATGCGTTTATAGTGACGCAAGTGTTGTTTAATCAATAACGGCACTTTTTTTAACATGAGTTCATAGTGAAGCAAGGGTTGCTTAATCCTAACCACATTTTTTCTGTTGACATGATAACATCCTCCTAGGTATTACCTCCTCCTTTTTGAGAGGTGTGAAGTTAGTGTAGTATCAGTAAAATTAAAGTAATAAATAATTATGCTCCCCCACTGTTTTCACTAATATTTGTATGCTCCCCCATTGTTTTCACTAATATTTCTATACATATTGTATACATATTGAAAATTTGGGGTGGGTGTGGAGGTGTCGGCATTCGCCGGTGTGAGCGCCTCAGGAGAAATTTGGGGAAGAGGGGGGGGGGGGGGTATCGGCATTCGGCGGTGGGGCGCCTCAGGCCAAATCTGGGGAGGGTGAGTGTCGGCATTCGGCGGTGGGGCGCCTCAGGCGAAATTCGGGGAGGAGTGTCGGCATTCGCCAGTATGAGCGCCTCAGGCCGAATTTGGGGGAGTGTCGGCATTCGCCGGTGTGAGCGACTCAGGCCGAATTTGGTGGAGTGTCGGCATTCGCCGGTGGTGCGCCTCAGGCCAAATTTGGAGATGGAGTATTGTCGGCATAATGCAAAGTCACGATTTCAGCAGGAAATGACGTCAGAGGAAATCCCTAACGGCACTTTTTTTGAACATGAGTTTATAGTGAAGCACTGGTTGCCTTATCCCTACGAAACATAAGTTTTTATTGAAGCAACTGTTGCTTAATCCCTAACGGCATTTTTTTGAACATGAGTCCATAGTGAAGCAAGGGTTGCTTAATTCCTAACGGCACTTTTTTGAACATGAATCTACAGTGAAGCCAGGGTTGGTTAATCAATAACGGCACTTTTTTGAACACGAGTTTGTAGTGAAGCCAGGGTTGCTTAATCCTAACTGCATTTCTTCTGTTGACATGATACCATCCTCCCAGGTATAACCTCCTTCTTTTTGAGAGGTGTGAAGTTAGTGTAGTATCAGTAAAATTAAAGTAATAAATAATTATGCTCCACCATTGTTTTCACTAATATTTGTATACATATTAAATAACGTCTCAATAAGTAAAGTAAGAAGAAAAATAATTATGCTCCACGACTGTTTTCACTAATATTTGTATACATATTAAATAACGTCTCAATAAGTAAAGTAAGAAGAAAAATAATTATGCTCTACCATTGTTTTCACTAATATTTGTATACATATGATATAACGTCTAAATAAGTAAAGTAAGAAGAAAAATAATTATGCTCCACCACTGTTTTCACTAAAATGTGTATACATATTAAATAACGTCTCAATATGTAAAGTAAGAAGAAATATAATTATGCTCCGCCATTGTTTTCACTAATATTTGAATACATGTTAAATAACGTCTCAATAAGTAAAGTAAAAAGAGAAATAATTATGCTCCGCCACTGTTTTCACTAATATTTGTATACATATTAAATAACGTCTCAATAAGTAAAGAAAGAAGAAAAATAATTATGCTCCACCATTGTGTTCACTTATATTTTTATACATGTTAAATAACGTCTCAATAAGTAAAGTAAAAAGAGAAATAATTATGCTCCACCATTGTTTTCACTAATATTTGTATACATGTTAAATAACATTTTTTTGTTTTGAACTCAAAATATTTCTTAGGGTTGGGGGAGAGTTAAAAATTAGGGGGCTGGAGAGATTGAGGGCTCAGGAAAAATTTTAGGGCTCAGGCCGAACTTTTTAGGGGTCAAGCCAAATTTTTTTGTTTTTTTTTGTTTTGAAGTCAAAATATTTCTCAGGGTTGGGGAGAATGAACAAATAAGGGGCTAGAGATATTGAAGGGTCGGGGAAAATTTTAGGGGTCAACACGAACTGTTTAGGGGTCAGGCCAAATTTTTTTGTTTTTTTTTGTTTTGAAGTCAAAATATTTCTCAGGGTTGGGGGAGAGTGAAAAATTAGGGGGCTGGAGAGATTTAGGGGTCGGGGAAAATTTTAGGGGTCAGGACGAACTTTTTAGGGGTCAGGCCAAATTTTTTTGTTTTTTTTTTGTTTTGAAGTCAAAATATTTCTCAGGGTTGGGGGAGAGTGAAAAATTAGGGTGCTGGAGAGATTTAGGGGTCGGGGAAAATTTTAGGGGTCAGGACGAACTTTTTAGGGGTCAGGCCAAATTTTTTTGTTTTTTTTTTGTTTTGAAGTCAAAATATTTCTCAGGGTTGGGGGAGAGTGAAAAATTAGGGGGCTGGAGAGATTTAGGGGTCGGGGAAAATTTTAGGGGTCAGGACGAACTTTTTAGGGGTCAGGCCAAATTTTTTTGTTTTTTTTTGTTTTGAAGTCAAAATATTTCTCAGGGTTGGGGGAGAGTGAAAAATTAGGGGGCTGGAAAGATTTAGGGGTCGGGGAAAATTTTAGGGGTCAGGACGAACTTTTAAGGACTCAGGCCAAATTTTTTTCTTTTTTTTGGTTTTGAACGCAAAATATTTCTCAGGGTTGGGGGAGAGTGAAAAATTAGGGTGCTGGAGAGATTTAGGGGTCGGGGAAAATTTTAGGGGTCAGGACGAACTTTTTAGCGGTCAGGCCAAATTTTTTTGTTTTTTATTGTTTTGAAGTTAAAATATTTCTCATGGTTGGAGGAGAGTGAAAAATTAGATGGCTGGAGAGATTTAGGGGTCGCGGAAAATTTTAAGAGTCAGGACGCACTTTTTAGGGGTCAGGCCAAATTTTTTTGTTTTTTTTTGTTTTGAAGTCCAAATATATCTCATTGTTGGGAGAGAGTGAAAAATTAGGGGGCTGGAGAGATTTAGGGGTCGGGGAAAATTTTAGGGGTCAGGACGAACTTTTTAGGGGTCAGGCCAAATTTTTTTTTTTTTTTTTTTTTTTGTTTGTTTTGAAGTCAAAATATTTCTCAGGGTTGGAGGAGAGTGAAAAATTAGGGGGCTGGAGAGATTTAGGGGTCGGGGAAAATTTTAGGGGTCAGGACGAACTTTTTAGCGGTCAGGCCAAATTTTTTTCTTTTTTTTGGTTTTGAACTGAAAATATTTCTCAGGGTTGGGGGAGAGTGAAAAATAAGGGGGCTGGAGAGATTTAGGGGTCGGGGAAAATTTTAGGGGTCAGGACGCACTTTTTAGGGGTCAGGCCAAATTTTTTTCTTTTTTTTGGTTTTGAGCTCAAAATATTTCTCATGGTTGGGGGAGAGTGAAAAATTAGGGGGCTGGAGAGATTTAGGGGTCGGGGAAAATTTTAGGGGTCAGGACGAACTTTTTCGGGGTCAGGCCAAATTTTTTTGTTTTTTTTTGTTTTTTGTTGTTTTGAAGTCAAAATATTTCTCAGGGTTGGGGGAGAGTGAAAAATTAGGGGGCTGGAGAGATTTAGGGGTCGGGGAAAATTTTAGGGGTCAGGACGAACTTTTTAGGGGTCAGGCCAAATTTTTTTGTTTTTTTTTGTTTTGAAGTCAAAATATTTCTGATGGTTAGAGGAGAGTGAAAAATTAGGGGGCTGGAGAGATTTAGGGCTCGGGGAAAATTTTAGGGGTCAGGACCAACTTTTTAGGGGTCAGGTCAAATTTTTTTGTTTTTTTTTGTTTTGAAGTCAAAATATATCTCATTGTTGGAAGAGAGTGAAAAATTAGGGGGCTGGAGAGATTTAGGGGTCGGGGAAAATTTTAGGGGTCAGGACGAACTTTTTAGGGGTCAGGCCAAATTTTTTTCTTTTTTTTGGTTTTGAACTGAAAATATTTCTCAGGGTTGGGGGAGAGTGAAAAATAAGGGGGCTGGAGAGATTTAGGGGTCGGGGAAAATTTTAGGGGTCAGGACGCACTTTTTAGGGGTCAGGCCAAATTTTTTTGTTTTTTTTTGGTTTTGAGCTCAAAATATTTCTCATGGTTGGGGGAGAGTGAAAAATTAGGGGGCTGGAGAGATTTAGGGGTCGGGGAAAATTTTAGGGGTCAGGACGAACTTTTTAGGGGTCAGGCCAAATTTTTTTGTTTTTTTTTGTTTTTTTTTGTTTTGAAGTCAAAATATTTCTGATGGTTGGAAGAGAGTGACAAATTAGGGGGCTGGAGAGATTTAGGGCTCGGGGAAAATTTTAGGGGTCAGGACGAACTTTTTAGGGGTCAGGCCAAATTTATTTCTTTTTTTTGGTTTTGAACTCAAAATATTTCTCAGGGTTGGGGGAGAGTGAAAAATAAGGGGGGTGGAGAGATTTAGGGGTCGAGGAAAATTTTAGGGGTCAGGACGCACTTTTCTTGTTTTTTTTTTGGTTTTGAGCTCAAAATATTTCTCATGGTTGGGGGAGAGTGAAAAATTGGGGGGCTGGAGAGATTTAGGGGTCGGGGAAAATTTTAGGGGTCAGGACGCACTTTTTAGGGGTCAGGCCAAATTTTTTTGTTTTTTTTTGTTTTGAAGTCAAAATATTTCTGATGGTTGGAGGAGAGTGAAAAATTAGGGGGCTGGAGAGATTTAGGGCTCGGGGAAAATTTTAGGGGTCAGGACCAACTTTTTAGGGGTCAGGCCAAATTTTTTTCTTTTTTTTGGTTTTGAACTCAAAATATTTCTCAGGGTTGGGGGAGAGTGAAAAATTAGGGGACTGGAGAGATTTAGGAGTCGGGGAAAATTTTAGGGGTCAGGACGCACTTTTTAGGGGTCAGGCCAAATTTTTTTGTTTTTTTTTTGGTTTTGAGCTCAAAATATTTCTCATGGTTGGGGGAGAGTGAAAAATTAGGGGGCTGGAGAGATTTAGGGGTCGGGGAAAATTTTAGGGGTCAGGACGAACTTTTTCGGGGTCAGGCCAAATTTTTTTGTTTTTTCTTGTTTTTTAGTTGTTTTGAAGTCAAAATATTTCTCAGGGTTGGGGGAGAGGGAAAAATTAGGGGGCTGGAGAGATTTAGGGGTCGGGGAAAATTTTAGGGGTCAGGACGAACTTTTTAGGGGTCAGGCCAAATTTTTTTGTTTTTTTTTGTTTTGAAGTCAAAATATTTCTGATGGTTGGAGGAGAGTGAAAAATTAGGGGGCTGGAGAGATTTACGGCTCGGGGAAAATTTTAGGGGTCAGGACCAACTTTTTAGGGGGCAGGCCAAATTTTTTTCTTTTTTTTGGTTTTGAACTCAAAATATTTCTCAGGGTTGGGGGAGAGTGAAAAATTAGGGGACTGGAGAGATTTAGGGGTCGCGGAAAATTTTAGGGGTCAGGACGCACTTCTTAGGGGTCAGGCCAAATTTTTTTGTTTTTTTTTGTTTTGAAGTCAAAATATATCTCATTGTTGGGAGAGAGTGAAAAATTAGGGGGCTGGAGAGATTTAGGGGTCGGGGAAAATTTTAGGGGTCAGGACGAACTTTTTAAGGGTCAGGCCAAATTTTTTTGTTTTTTTTTGTTTTTTTTTGTTTTGAAGTCAAAATATTTCTCAGGGTTGGAGGAGAGTGAAAAATTAGGGGGCTGGAGAGATTTAGGGGTCGGGGAAAATTTTAGGGGTCAGGACGAACTTTTTAGGGGTCAGGCCAAATTTTTTTCTTTTTTTTGGTTTTGAACTGAAAATATTTCTCAGGGTTGGGGGAGAGTGAAAAATAAGGGGGCTGGAGAGATTTAGGGGTCGGGGAAAATTTTAGGGGTCAGGACGCACTTTTTAGGGGTCAGGCCAAATTTTTTTGTTTTTTTTTGGTTTTGAGCTCAAAATATTTCTCATGGTTGGGGGAGAGTGAAAAATAAGGGGGCTGGAGAGATTTAGGGGTCGGGGAAAATTTTAGGGGTCAGGACGCACTTTTTAGGGGTCAGGCCAAATTTTTTTGTTTTTTTTTGGTTTTGAAGTCAAAATATTTCTGATGGTTGGAGGAGAGTGAAAAATTAGGGGGCTGGAGAGATTTAGGGCTCGGGGAAAATTTTAGGGGTCAGGACTAACTTTTTAGGGGTCAGGCCAAATTTTTTTCTTTTTTTTGGTTTTGAACTCAAAATATTTCTCAGGGTTGGGGGAGAGTGAAAAATTAGGGGGCTGGAGAGATTTAGGGGTCGGGGAAAATTTTAGGGGTCAGGACGCACTTTTTAGGGGTCAGGCCAAATTTTTTTGTTTTTTTTTGGTTTTGAGCTCAAAATATTTCTCATGGTTGGGGGAGAGTGAAAAATTGGGGGGCTGGAGAGATTTAGGGGTCGGGGAAAATTTTATGGGTCAGGACGAACTTTTTAGGGGTCAGGCCAAATTTTTTTGTTTTTTTTGTTTTTTGTTGTTTTGAAGTCAAAATATTTCTCAGGGTTGGGGGAGAGGGAAAAATTAGGGGACTGGAGAGATTTAGGGGTCGGGGAAAATTTTAGGTGTCAGGACGAACTTTTTAGGGGTCAGGCCAAATTTATTTCTTTTTTTTGGTTTTGAACTCAAAATATTTCTCAGGGTTGGGGGAGAGTGAAAAATAAGGGGGCTGGAGAGATTTAGGGGTCGGGGAAAATTTTAGGGGTCAGGACGCACTTTTTTTGTTTTTTTTTTGGTTTTGAGCTCAAAATATTTCTCATGGTTGGGGGAGAGTGAAAAATTGGGGGGCTGGAGAGATTTAGGGGTCGGGGAAAATTTTAGGGGTCAGGACGCACTTTTTAGGGGTCAGGCCAAATTTTTTTGTTTTTTTTTGTTTTTTAGTTGTTTTGAAGTCAAAATATTTCTCAGGGTTGGGGGAGAGGGAAAAATTAGGGGGCTGGAGAGATTTAGGGGTCGGGGAAAATTTTAGGGGTCAGGACGAACTTTTTAGGGGTCAGGCCAAATTTTTTTGTTTTTTTTTGTTTTGAAGTCAAAATATTTCTGATGGTTGGAGGAGAGTGAAAAATTAGGGGGCTGGAGAGATTTAGGGCTCGGGGAAAATTTTAGGGGTCAGGACCAACTTTTTAGGGGTCAGGCCAAATTTTTTTCTTTTTTTTGGTTTTGAACTGAAAATATTTCTCAGGGTTGGGGGAGAGTGAAAAATTAGGGGACTGGAGAGATTTAGGAGTCGGGGAAAATTTTAGGGGTCAGGACGCACTTTTTAGGGGTCAGGCCAAATTTTTTTGTTTTTTTTTTGGTTTTGAGCTCAAAATATTTCTCATGGTTGGGGGAGAGTGAAAAATTAGGGGGCTGGAGAGATTTAGGGGTCGGGGAAAATTTTAGGGGTCAGGACGAACTTTTTCGGGGTCAGGCCAAATTTTTTTGTTTTTTCTTGTTTTTTAGTTGTTTTGAAGTCAAAATATTTCTCAGGGTTGGGGGAGAGGGAAAAATTAGGGGGCTGGAGAGATTTAGGGGTCGGGGAAAATTTTAGGGGTCAGGACGAACTTTTTAGGGGTCAGGCCAAATTTTTTTGTTTTTTTTTGTTTTGAAGTCAAAATATTTCTGATGGTTGGAGGAGAGTGAAAAATTAGGGGGCTGGAGAGATTTAGGGCTCGGGGAAAATTTTAGGGGTCAGGACCAACTTTTTAGGGGGCAGGCCAAATTTTTTTCTTTTTTTTGGTTTTGAACTCAAAATATTTCTCAGGGTTGGGGGAGAGTGAAAAATTAGGGGACTGGAGAGATTTAGGGATCGCGGAAAATTTTAGGGGTCAGGACGCACTTCTTAGGGGTCAGGCCAAATTTTTTTGTTTTTTTTTGTTTTGAAGTCAAAATATATCTCATTGTTGGGAGAGAGTGAAAAATTAGGGGGCTGGAGAGATTTAGGGGTCGGGGAAAATTTTAGGGGTCAGGACGAACTTTTTAAGGGTCAGGCCAAATTTTTTTGTTTTTTTTTGTTTTTTTTTGTTTTGAAGTCAAAATATTTCTCAGGGTTGGAGGAGAGTGAAAAATTAGGGGGCTGGAGAGATTTAGGGGTCGGGGAAAATTTTAGGGGTCAGGACGAACTTTTTAGGGGTCAGGCCAAATTTTTTTCTTTTTTTTGGTTTTGAACTGAAAATATTTCTCAGGGTTGGGGGAGAGTGAAAAATAAGGGGGCTGGAGAGATTTAGGGGTCGGGGAAAATTTTAGGGGTCAGGACGACCTTTTTAGGGGTCAGGCCAAATTTTTTTGTTTTTTTTTGGTTTTGAGCTCAAAATATTTCTCATGGTTGGGGGAGAGTGAAAAATAAGGGGGCTGGAGAGATTTAGGGGTCGGGGAAAATTTTAGGGGTCAGGACGCACTTTTTAGGGGTCAGGCCAAATTTTTTTGTTTTTTTTTGGTTTTGAAGTCAAAATATTTCTGATGGTTGGAGGAGAGTGAAAAATTAGGGGGCTGGAGAGATTTAGGGCTCGGGGAAAATTTTAGGGGTCAGGACTAACTTTTTAGGGGTCAGGCCAAATTTTTTTCTTTTTTTTGGTTTTGAACTCAAAATATTTCTCAGGGTTGGGGGAGAG
The DNA here is from genome assembly GCA_963556195.1 of Sepiola atlantica. Classification (NCBI taxonomy): domain Eukaryota; kingdom Metazoa; phylum Mollusca; class Cephalopoda; order Sepiida; family Sepiolidae; genus Sepiola; species Sepiola atlantica. The sequence continues at coordinate 75,457,677 of OY744538.1, read as the reverse complement.
TGAAAAATAAGGGGGCTGGAGAGATTTAGGGGTCGGGGAAAATTTTAGGGGTCAGGACGCACTTTTTAGGGGTCAGGCCAAATTTTTTTGTTTTTTTTTGGTTTTGAGCTCAAAATATTTCTCATGGTTGGGGGAGAGTGAAAAATTGGGGGGCTGGAGAGATTTAGGGGTCGGGGAAATTTTTAGGGGTCAGGACGAACTTTTTAGGGGTCAGGCCAAATTTTTTTGTTTTTTTTTGTTTTGAAGTCAAAATATTTCTGATGGTTGGAGAAGAGTGAAAAATTAGGGGGCTGGAGAGATTTAGGGCTCGGGAAAAATTTTAGGGGTCAGGACGAACTTTTTAGGGGTCAGGCCAAATTTTTTTCTTTTTTTTGGTTTTGAACTCAAAATATTTCTCAGGGTTGGGGGAGAGTGAAAAATTAGGAGACTGGAGAGATTTAGGGGTCGGGGAAAATTGTAGGGGTCAGGACGAACTTTTTAGGGGTCAGGCCAAATTTTTTTGTTTTTTTTTGTTTTGAAGTCAAAATATATCTCATTGTTGGGGGAGAGTGAAAAATTAGGGGGCTGGAGAGATTTAGGGGTCGGGGAAAATTTTAGGGGTCAGGACGAACTTTTTAGGGGTCAGGCCAAATTTTTTTTTTTTTTTTTTTTTTTTTTTTGTTTTGAAGTCAAAATATTTCTCAGGGTTGGAGGAGAGTGAAAAATTAGGGGGCTGGAGAGATTTAGGGGTCGGGGAAAATTTTAGGGGTCAGGACGCACTTTTTAGGGGTCAGGCCAAATTTTTTTTTTTTTTTTGGTTTTGAACTGAAAATATTTCTCAGGGTTGGGGGAGAGTGAAAAATAAGGGGGCTGGAGAGATTTAGGGGTCGGGGAAAATTTTAGGGGTCAGGACGCACTTTTTAGGGGTCAAGCCAAATTTTTTTGTTTTTTTTTGGTTTTGAGCTCAAAATATTTCTCAGGGTTGGGGGAGAGTGAAAAATTAGGGGGCTGGAGAGATTGAGGTGTGGGGGAAAATTTTAGGGGTCAGGACGAACTTTTTAGGGGTCAGGCCAAATTTTTTTGTTTTTTTTTGTTTTGAAGTCAAAATATTTCTGATGGTTGGAGGAGAGTGAAAAATTAGGGGGCTGGAGAGATTTAGGGCTCGGGGAAAATTTTAGGGGTCAGGACCAACTTTTTAGGGGTCAGGCCAAATTTATTTGTTTTTTTTTTGTTTTGAAGTCAAAATATTTCTCATGGTTGGAGGAGAGTGAAAACTTAGGGGGCTGGAGAGATTTAGGGGTCGGGGAAAACTTTAGGGGTCAGGACGAACTTTTTAGGGGTCAAGCCAAATTTTTTTGTTTTTTTTTGTTTTGAAGTCAAAATATTTCTCAGGGTTGGGGAGAATGAACAAATAAGGGGCTAGAGATATTGAAGGGTCGGGGAAAATTTTAGGGGTCAACACGAACTGTTTAGGGGTCAGGCCAAATTTTTTTGTTTTTTTTTGTTTTGAAGTCAAAATATTTCTCAGGGTTGGGGGAGAGTGAAAAATTAGGGGGCTGGAGAGATTTAGGGGTCGGGGAAAATTTTAGGGGTCAGGACGAACTTTTTAGGGGTCAGGCCAAATTTTTTTGTTTTTTTTTTGTTTTGAAGTCAAAATATTTCTCAGGGTTGGGGGAGAGTGAAAAATTAGGGTGCTGGAGAGATTTAGGGGTCGGGGAAAATTTTAGGGGTCAGGACGAACTTTTTAGGGGTCAGGCCAAATTTTTTTGTTTTTTTTTTGTTTTGAAGTCAAAATATTTCTCAGGGTTGGGGGAGAGTGAAAAATTAGGGGGCTGGAGAGATTTAGGGGTCGGGGAAAATTTTAGGGGTCAGGACGAACTTTTTAGGGGTCAGGCCAAATTTTTTTGTTTTTTTTTGTTTTGAAGTCAAAATATTTCTCAGGGTTGGGGGAGAGTGAAAAATTAGGGGGCTGGAAAGATTTAGGGGTCGGGGAAAATTTTAGGGGTCAGGACGAACTTTTAAGGACTCAGGCCAAATTTTTTTCTTTTTTTTGGTTTTGAACGCAAAATATTTCTCAGGGTTGGGGGAGAGTGAAAAATTAGGGTGCTGGAGAGATTTAGGGGTCGGGGAAAATTTTAGGGGTCAGGACGAACTTTTTAGCGGTCAGGCCAAATTTTTTTGTTTTTTATTGTTTTGAAGTTAAAATATTTCTCATGGTTGGAGGAGAGTGAAAAATTAGATGGCTGGAGAGATTTAGGGGTCGCGGAAAATTTTAAGAGTCAGGACGCACTTTTTAGGGGTCAGGCCAAATTTTTTTGTTTTTTTTTGTTTTGAAGTCCAAATATATCTCATTGTTGGGAGAGAGTGAAAAATTAGGGGGCTGGAGAGATTTAGGGGTCGGGGAAAATTTTAGGGGTCAGGACGAACTTTTTAGGGGTCAGGCCAAATTTTTTTTTTTTTTTTTTTTTTTTGTTTGTTTTGAAGTCAAAATATTTCTCAGGGTTGGAGGAGAGTGAAAAATTAGGGGGCTGGAGAGATTTAGGGGTCGGGGAAAATTTTAGGGGTCAGGACGAACTTTTTAGCGGTCAGGCCAAATTTTTTTCTTTTTTTTGGTTTTGAACTGAAAATATTTCTCAGGGTTGGGGGAGAGTGAAAAATAAGGGGGCTGGAGAGATTTAGGGGTCGGGGAAAATTTTAGGGGTCAGGACGCACTTTTTAGGGGTCAGGCCAAATTTTTTTCTTTTTTTTGGTTTTGAGCTCAAAATATTTCTCATGGTTGGGGGAGAGTGAAAAATTAGGGGGCTGGAGAGATTTAGGGGTCGGGGAAAATTTTAGGGGTCAGGACGAACTTTTTAAGGGTCAGGCCAAATTTTTTTGTTTTTTTTTGTTTTTTTTTGTTTTGAAGTCAAAATATTTCTCAGGGTTGGAGGAGAGTGAAAAATTAGGGGGCTGGAGAGATTTAGGGGTCGGGGAAAATTTTAGGGGTCAGGACGAACTTTTTAGGGGTCAGGCCAAATTTTTTTCTTTTTTTTGGTTTTGAACTGAAAATATTTCTCAGGGTTGGGGGAGAGTGAAAAATAAGGGGGCTGGAGAGATTTAGGGGTCGGGGAAAATTTTAGGGGTCAGGACGCACTTTTTAGGGGTCAGGCCAAATTTTTTTGTTTTTTTTTGGTTTTGAGCTCAAAATATTTCTCATGGTTGGGGGAGAGTGAAAAATAAGGGGGCTGGAGAGATTTAGGGGTCGGGGAAAATTTTAGGGGTCAGGACGCACTTTTTAGGGGTCAGGCCAAATTTTTTTGTTTTTTTTTTGGTTTTGAAGTCAAAATATTTCTGATGGTTGGAGGAGAGTGAAAAATTAGGGGGCTGGAGAGATTTAGGGCTCGGGGAAAATTTTAGGGGTCAGGACTAACTTTTTAGGGGTCAGGCCAAATTTTTTTCTTTTTTTTGGTTTTGAACTCAAAATATTTCTCAGGGTTGGGGGAGAGTGAAAAATTAGGGGGCTGGAGAGATTTAGGGGTCGGGGAAAATTTTAGGGGTCAGGACGCACTTTTTAGGGGTCAGGCCAAATTTTTTTGTTTTTTTTTGGTTTTGAGCTCAAAATATTTCTCATGGTTGGGGGAGAGTGAAAAATTGGGGGGCTGGAGAGATTTAGGGGTCGGGGAAAATTTTATGGGTCAGGACGAACTTTTTAGGGGTCAGGCCAAATTTTTTTGTTTTTTTTGTTTTTTGTTGTTTTGAAGTCAAAATATTTCTCAGGGTTGGGGGAGAGGGAAAAATTAGGGGGCTGGAGAGATTTAGGGGTCGGGGAAATTTTTAGGGGTCAGGACGAACTTTTTAGGGGTCAGGCCAAATTTTTTTGTTTTTTTTTTGGTTTTGAGCTCAAAATATTTCTCATGGTTGGGGGAGAGTGAAAAATTAGGGGGCTGGAGAGATTTAGGGGTCGGGGAAAATTTTAGGGGTCAGGACGAACTTTTTCGGGGTCAGGCCAAATTTTTTTGTTTTTTCTTGTTTTTTAGTTGTTTTGAAGTCAAAATATTTCTCAGGGTTGGGGGAGAGGGAAAAATTAGGGGGCTGGAGAGATTTAGGGGTCGGGGAAAATTTTAGGGGTCAGGACGAACTTTTTAGGGGTCAGGCCAAATTTTTTTGTTTTTTTTTGTTTTGAAGTCAAAATATTTCTGATGGTTGGAGGAGAGTGAAAAATTAGGGGGCTGGAGAGATTTAGGGCTCGGGGAAAATTTTAGGGGTCAGGACCAACTTTTTAGGGGGCAGGCCAAATTTTTTTCTTTTTTTTGGTTTTGAACTCAAAATATTTCTCAGGGTTGGGGGAGAGTGAAAAATTAGGGGACTGGAGAGATTTAGGGGTCGCGGAAAATTTTAGGGGTCAGGACGCACTTCTTAGGGGTCAGGCCAAATTTTTTTGTTTTTTTTTGTTTTGAAGTCAAAATATATCTCATTGTTGGGAGAGAGTGAAAAATTAGGGGGCTGGAGAGATTTAGGGGTCGGGGAAAATTTTAGGGGTCAGGACGAACTTTTTAAGGGTCAGGCCAAATTTTTTTGTTTTTTTTTGTTTTTTTTTGTTTTGAAGTCAAAATATTTCTCAGGGTTGGAGGAGAGTGAAAAATTAGGGGGCTGGAGAGATTTAGGGGTCGGGGAAAATTTTAGGGGTCAGGACGAACTTTTTAGGGGTCAGGCCAAATTTTTTTCTTTTTTTTGGTTTTGAACTGAAAATATTTCTCAGGGTTGGGGGAGAGTGAAAAATAAGGGGGCTGGAGAGATTTAGGGGTCGGGGAAAATTTTAGGGGTCAGGACGCACTTTTTAGGGGTCAGGCCAAATTTTTTTGTTTTTTTTTGGTTTTGAGCTCAAAATATTTCTCATGGTTGGGGGAGAGTGAAAAATAAGGGGGCTGGAGAGATTTAGGGGTCGGGGAAAATTTTAGGGGTCAGGACGCACTTTTTAGGGGTCAGGCCAAATTTTTTTGTTTTTTTTTGGTTTTGAAGTCAAAATATTTCTGATGGTTGGAGGAGAGTGAAAAATTAGGGGGCTGGAGAGATTTAGGGCTCGGGGAAAATTTTAGGGGTCAGGACTAACTTTTTAGGGGTCAGGCCAAATTTTTTTCTTTTTTTTGGTTTTGAACTCAAAATATTTCTCAGGGTTGGGGGAGAGTGAAAAATTAGGGGGCTGGAGAGATTTAGGGGTCGGGGAAAATTTTAGGGGTCAGGACGCACTTTTTAGGGGTCAGGCCAAATTTTTTTGTTTTTTTTTGGTTTTGAGCTCAAAATATTTCTCATGGTTGGGGGAGAGTGAAAAATTGGGGGGCTGGAGAGATTTAGGGGTCGGGGAAAATTTTATGGGTCAGGACGAACTTTTTAGGGGTCAGGCCAAATTTTTTTGTTTTTTTTGTTTTTTGTTGTTTTGAAGTCAAAATATTTCTCAGGGTTGGGGGAGAGGGAAAAATTAGGGGACTGGAGAGATTTAGGGGTCGGGGAAAATTTTAGGTGTCAGGACGAACTTTTTAGGGGTCAGGCCAAATTTATTTCTTTTTTTTGGTTTTGAACTCAAAATATTTCTCAGGGTTGGGGGAGAGTGAAAAATAAGGGGGCTGGAGAGATTTAGGGGTCGGGGAAAATTTTAGGGGTCAGGACGCACTTTTTTTGTTTTTTTTTTGGTTTTGAGCTCAAAATATTTCTCATGGTTGGGGGAGAGTGAAAAATTGGGGGGCTGGAGAGATTTAGGGGTCGGGGAAAATTTTAGGGGTCAGGACGCACTTTTTAGGGGTCAGGCCAAATTTTTTTGTTTTTTTTTGTTTTTTAGTTGTTTTGAAGTCAAAATATTTCTCAGGGTTGGGGGAGAGGGAAAAATTAGGGGGCTGGAGAGATTTAGGGGTCGGGGAAAATTTTAGGGGTCAGGACGAACTTTTTAGGGGTCAGGCCAAATTTTTTTGTTTTTTTTTGTTTTGAAGTCAAAATATTTCTGATGGTTGGAGGAGAGTGAAAAATTAGGGGGCTGGAGAGATTTAGGGCTCGGGGAAAATTTTAGGGGTCAGGACCAACTTTTTAGGGGTCAGGCCAAATTTTTTTCTTTTTTTTGGTTTTGAACTGAAAATATTTCTCAGGGTTGGGGGAGAGTGAAAAATTAGGGGACTGGAGAGATTTAGGAGTCGGGGAAAATTTTAGGGGTCAGGACGCACTTTTTAGGGGTCAGGCCAAATTTTTTTGTTTTTTTTTTGGTTTTGAGCTCAAAATATTTCTCATGGTTGGGGGAGAGTGAAAAATTAGGGGGCTGGAGAGATTTAGGGGTCGGGGAAAATTTTAGGGGTCAGGACGAACTTTTTCGGGGTCAGGCCAAATTTTTTTGTTTTTTCTTGTTTTTTAGTTGTTTTGAAGTCAAAATATTTCTCAGGGTTGGGGGAGAGGGAAAAATTAGGGGGCTGGAGAGATTTAGGGGTCGGGGAAAATTTTAGGGGTCAGGACGAACTTTTTAGGGGTCAGGCCAAATTTTTTTGTTTTTTTTTGTTTTGAAGTCAAAATATTTCTGATGGTTGGAGGAGAGTGAAAAATTAGGGGGCTGGAGAGATTTAGGGCTCGGGGAAAATTTTAGGGGTCAGGACCAACTTTTTAGGGGGCAGGCCAAATTTTTTTCTTTTTTTTGGTTTTGAACTCAAAATATTTCTCAGGGTTGGGGGAGAGTGAAAAATTAGGGGACTGGAGAGATTTAGGGATCGCGGAAAATTTTAGGGGTCAGGACGCACTTCTTAGGGGTCAGGCCAAATTTTTTTGTTTTTTTTTGTTTTGAAGTCAAAATATATCTCATTGTTGGGAGAGAGTGAAAAATTAGGGGGCTGGAGAGATTTAGGGGTCGGGGAAAATTTTAGGGGTCAGGACGCACTTTTTAGGGGTCAGGCCAAATTTTTTTGTTTTTTTTTGGTTTTGAGCTCAAAATATTTCTCATGGTTGGGGGAGAGTGAAAAATTGGGGGGCTGGAGAGATTTAGGGGTCGGGGAAATTTTTAGGGGTCAGGACGAACTTTTTAGGGGTCAGGCCAAATTTTTTTGTTTTTTTTTGTTTTGAAGTCAAAATATTTCTGATGGTTGGAGAAGAGTGAAAAATTAGGGGGCTGGAGAGATTTAGGGCTCGGGAAAAATTTTAGGGGTCAGGACGAACTTTTTAGGGGTCAGGCCAAATTTTTTTCTTTTTTTTGGTTTTGAACTCAAAATATTTCTCAGGGTTGGGGGAGAGTGAAAAATTAGGAGACTGGAGAGATTTAGGGGTCGGGGAAAATTGTAGGGGTCAGGACGAACTTTTTAGGGGTCAGGCCAAATTTTTTTGTTTTTTTTTGTTTTGAAGTCAAAATATATCTCATTGTTGGGGGAGAGTGAAAAATTAGGGGGCTGGAGAGATTTAGGGGTCGGGGAAAATTTTAGGGGTCAGGACGAACTTTTTAGGGGTCAGGCCAAATTTTTTTTTTTTTTTCTTTTTTTTTTTTTGTTTTGAACTCAAAATATTTCTCAGGGTTGGAGGAGAGTGAAAAATTAGGGGGCTGGAGAGATTTAGGGGTCGGGGAAAATTTTAGGGGTCAGGACGCACTTTTTAGGGGTCAGGCCAAATTTTTTTTTTTTTTTTGGTTTTGAACTGAAAATATTTCTCAGGGTTGGGGGAGAGTGAAAAATAAGGGGGCTGGAGAGATTTAGGGGTCGGGGAAAATTTTAGGGGTCAGGACGCACTTTTTAGGGGTCAAGCCAAATTTTTTTGTTTTTTTTTGGTTTTGAGCTCAAAATATTTCTCAGGGTTGGGGGAGAGTGAAAAATTAGGGGGCTGGAGAGATTGAGGTGTGGGGGAAAATTTTAGGGGTCAGGACGAACTTTTTAGGGGTCAGGCCAAATTTTTTTGTTTTTTTTTGTTTTGAAGTCAAAATATTTCTGATGGTTGGAGGAGAGTGAAAAATTAGGGGGCTGGAGAGATTTAGGGCTCGGGGAAAATTTTAGGGGTCAGGACCAACTTTTTAGGGGTCAGGCCAAATTTATTTGTTTTTTTTTTGTTTTGAAGTCAAAATATTTCTCATGGTTGGAGGAGAGTGAAAACTTAGGGGGCTGGAGAGATTTAGGGGTCGGGGAAAACTTTAGGGGTCAGGACGAACTTTTTAGGGGTCAGGCCAAATTTATTTGTTTTTTTTTGTTTTGAAGTCAAAATATATCTCATGGTTGTGGGAGAGTGAAAAATTAGGTGGCTGGAGAGATTTAGGGGTCGGGGAAAATTTTAGGGGTCAGGACGAACTTTTAAGGGGTCAGGCCAAATTTTTTTGTTTTTTTTGTTTTGAAGTCAAAATATTTCTCATAGTTGGGGGAGAGTGAAAAATTAAAGGGCTGGAGAGATTGAGGGGTCGGGGAAAATTTTAGGGTCAGGACGAACTTTTTAGGGGTCAGGCCAAATTTTATTATTTTTTTTGGTTTTGAACTCAAAATATTTCTCAGGGGCGGGGGAGAGTGAACAGTTAGGGGGCTGGAGAGATTGAGGGGTCGGGGAAAATTTTAGGGGTCAGGACGAACTTTTTAGGGGTCAGGCCAAATTTTTTTGTTTTTTTTTGTTTTGAAGTCAAAATATTTCTCATGGTTTGGGGAGAGTGAAAAATTAGGGGGCTGGAGAGATTTAGGGGTCGGGGAAAATTTTAGGGGTCAGGACGAACTTTTATGGGGTCAGGCCAAATTTTTTTCTTTTTTTTGGTTTTGTAACTCAAAATATTTCTCAGGGTTGGGGGAGAGTGAACAATTAGGGGGCTGGAGAGATTTAGGGGTCGGGGAAAATTTTAGGGGTCAGGCTGAACTTTTTAGTGGTCAGGCCAAATTTTTTTGTTTTTTTTTGTTTTGAAGTCAAAATATTTCTCATCGTTAGGGGAGAGTGAAAAATTAGGGGGCTGGAGACATTTAGGGTCGGGAAAATTTAAGGGGTCAGGCGAAACTTTTTAGGGGTCAGGCCAAATTTTTTTGTTTTTTGTTGTTTTGAAGTCAAAATATTTCTCAGGGTTGGGGGAGAGTGAAAAATTAGGGGGCTGGAGAGATTTAGGGGTCGGGGAAAATTTTAGGGGTCAGGACGCACTTTTTAGGGGTCAGGCCAAATTTTTTTGTTTTTTTTTGGTTTTGAAGTCAAAATATTTCTGATGGTTGGAGGAGAGTGAAAAATTAGGGGGCTGGAGAGATTTAGGGCTCGGGGAAAATTTTAGGGGTCAGGACCAACTTTTTAGGGGTCAGGCCAAATTTTTTTCTTTTTTTTTGTTTTGAACTCAAAATTATTCTCAGGGTTGGGGGAGAGTGAAAAATAAGGGGGCTGGAGAGATTTAGGGGTCGGGGAAAATTTTAGGGGTCAGGACGCACTTTTTAGGGGTCAGGCCAAATTTTTTTGTTTTTTTTTGGTTTTGAGCTCAAAATATTTCTCATGGTTGGGGGAGAGTGAAAAATTGGGGGGCTGGAGAGATTTAGGGGTCGGGGAAAATTTTAGGGGTCAGGACGAACTTTTTAGGGGTCAGGCCAAATTTTTTTGTTTTTTTTTGTTTTTTGTTGTTTTGAAGTCAAAATATTTCTCAGGGTTGGGGGAGAGGGAAAAATTAGGGGGCTGGAGAGATTTAGGGGTCGGGGAAATTTTTAGGGGTCAGGACGAACTTTTTAGGGGTCAGGCCTAATTTTTATGTTTTTTTTTGTTTTGAAGTCAAAATATTTCTGATGGTTGGAGGAGAGTGAAAAATTAGGGGGCTGGAGAGATTTAGGGCTCGGGGAAAATTTGAGGGGTCAGGACCAACTTTTTAGGGGTCAGGCCAAATTTTTTTCTTTTTTTTGGTTTTGAACTCAAAATATTTCTCAGGGTTGGGGGAGAGTGAAAAATTAGGGGACTGGAGAGATTTAGGGGTCGGGGAAAATTTTAGGGGTCAGGACGAACTTTTTAGGGGTCAGGCCAAATTTTTTTGTTTTTTTTTGTTTTGAAGTCAAAATATTTCTCATGGTTGGGGGAGAGTGAAAAATTAGGGGGCTGGAGAGATTTAGGGGTCGCGGAAAATTTTAGGGGTCAGGACGCACTTTTTAGGGGTCAGGCCAAATTTTTTTGTTTTTTTTTGTTTTGAAGTCAAAATATATCTCATTGTTGGGAGAGAGTGAAAAATTAGGGGCTGGAGAGATTTAGGGGTCGGGGAAAATTTTAGGGGTCAGGACGAACTTTTTAGGGGTCAGGCCAAATTTTTTTGTTTTTTTTTGTTTTTTTTTTGTTTTGAAGTCAAAATATTTCTCAGGGTTGGAGGAGGGTGAAAAATTAGGGGGCTGGAGAGATTTAGGGGTCGGGGAAAATTTTAGGGGTCAGGACGAACTTTTTAGGGGTCAGGCCAAATTTATTTCTTTTTTTTGGTTTTGAACTCAAAATATTTCTCAAGGGTTGGGGGAGAGTGAAAAATAAGGGGGCTGGAGAGATTTAGGGGTCGGGGAAAATTTTAGGGGTCAGGACGCACTTTTTAGGGGTCAGGCCAAATTTTTTTGTTTTTTTTTGGTTTTGAGCTCAAAATATTTCTCATGGTTGGTGGAGAGTGAAAAATTAGGGGGCTGGAGAGATTTAGGGGTCGGGGAAAATTTTAGGGGTCAGGACGAACTTTTTAGGGGTCAGGCCAAATTTTTTTGTTTTTTTTTGTTTTGAAGTCAAAATATTTCTCATGGTTGGAGGAGAGTGAAAACTTAGGGGGCTGGAGAGATTTAGGGGTCGGGGAAAATTTTAGGGGTCAGGACGAACTTTTTAGGGGTCAGGCCAAATTTTTTTATTTTTTTGGGTTTTGAACTCAAAATATTTCTCAGGGGCGGGGGAGAGTGAACAGTTAGGGGGCTGGAGAGATTGAGGGGTCGGGGAAAATTTTAGGGGTCAGGACGAACTTTTTAGGGGTCATGCCAAATTTTTTTGTTTTTTTTTGTTTTGAAGTCAAAATATTTCTCATGGTTTGGGGAGAGTGAAAAATTAGGGGGCTGGAGAGATTTAGGGGTCGGGGAAAATTTTAGGGGTCAGGACGAACTTTTATGGGGTCAGGCCAAATTTTTTTCTTTTTTTTGGTTTTGTAACTCAAAATATTTCTCAGGGTTGGGGGAGAGTGAACAATTAGGGGGCTGGAGAGATTTAGGGGTCGGGGAAAATTTTAGGGGTCAGGCTGAACTTTTTAGTGGTCAGGCCAAATTTTTTTGTTTTTTTTTGTTTTGAAGTCAAAATATTTCTCATCGTTAGGGGAGAGTGAAAAATTAGGGGGCTGGAGACATTTAGGGTCGAGAAAATTTAAGGGGTCAGGCGAAACTTTTTAGGGGTCAGGCCAAATTTTTTTGTTTTTTTTTGTTTTGAAGTCAAAATATTTCTCATGGTTGGGGGAGAGTGAAAAATTAGGGGCTGGAGAGATTTAGGGGACGGGGAAAATTTAAGGGTCAGGCCAAATTTTTTAGGGGTCTGCCCAAATTTAGGGGCGGCGATATGTATGTATTTAGCTTCCACACCGGGGCGGCGATAGGTACTTATTTAGCATTCAGCGGTGGTGATAGGTACTTATATAGCATGTGCACATGGGCGGTAATAAGTACGTCTATAGTATGCACACCGGGGCAGTGATAGGTATGTATTTAGCATGCGCACTGAGGCAGCGATCGGTTCATATATAGCACGCGCACCGGGGCGGCGATAGGTACATATATAGCACGCGCACAGGGGCGGCAAAAGGTACATATTTAAAATTCACACCGGGCGGCGAAAGGTACATATTTAAAATTCACACCGGGGCGGCGATAGGTACGTATTTAGCATTCACACCGGGGCGGCGATAGGTATGTATTTAGCATCTACACCGGGGCAGCGATAGGTATGTATTTAGCATTCGCACCGGGGCAGCGATATGTACGTATTTAGCTTCCGCACAGGGGCTGCGATAGGTACGTATTTAGAATTTACACCGGGGCGGCAATAGGTACGTATTTAGAATTCACACCGGGGCGGCGATAGGTATGTATTTAGCATTCGCACGGGGGCGGCGATATGTACGTATTTAGCTTCCACACCAGGGCGGCGATAGGTACGTATTCAGAATTCAGGGGTGGCGATAGCTACGTATATAGCATGTACACATGGGCAGCAATAAGTACGTACATAGCATGCGCTCTGCGGCGGCGATCAGTACATATATTGCACGCGCACCGGGGCGGCGAAAGGTATGTATTTCGCATTCGCACCGTAGTGGTGATAGGTACGTATTTAGCATTCGCACTGGGGCGGCTATAGGTACGTATTTAGCATTCGCACCAGGGCGGCTATAGGTACGTATTTAGCATTCGCACTGGGCCGGCGATAGTTACGTATTTAGCATTCACACCAAAGCGGCAATATGTACATATTAAATATTCGCACTAGGGCAGCGATAGGTACTTATGTAGCATGCACACCGGGGCGCAATTGGTATGTCTTTAGTATTCGCACTAGGGCAGCGATAGGTACTTATGTAGCATGCACACCGGGGCGCAATAGGTATGTATTTAGCATTCACACCGGGGCAACGATAGGTTATATTTAGCATTCGCAACGGGGCGGCGATAGGTACTTAAATAGTATCTGCACCGGGGCGGCGATAGGTACGTATATAATATGTGCACTGGGGCGGCGATAGGTACGTATATAGTATGCGCACCGGGGTGATGATAGATACGTATATAGTATGAACACCGGGGTGGAGATAAGTACCTATATAGAAGGCGCAGATAGAGGTGTTACTTTTTACAGAAATATGTCATACTATTACCCTGGGCAATAGGAGAAATGGTGGGGAAGAAACAGCTTTTGCAAAAGGCAAAATTAGAAAGTAGCGGCGAAATGGGGCGACCAGGAAAGAGAAAGGTAGCAGATAAAGAGACGGCTATAGAGAGAGGGGGCGGACATAGAAGTTTGAATATAAAGATGTTACACACACGATCTTTCTTCAAATATATGTTTTTATGACCCCGAGCAACGCCGGGTAGCCCCGCTAGTCTCTTATATAAAGGGCAGTTGTCTGTTTGTATGTTTGTTTGTATGTCCAGTATCTCCTCAAAAACTACCCGACGACATGTCAAAAAGTTGACATCTACAGGACCGCACAAATCCCGGATGTAAAATATCTAAAAATCGCGAAAATCGATTCACTCGCTGACAGTCAACCGGACCACTTTCCGACAAAAGGTAGCAGTTTTTTCCGTATTTTTCACGAAATTTCAACGTTAATATGTAGTAAATTCGAAATAATCTAATGTATTTATGTACTAATCCGATAAAAATGCCGAGTCACTGTAAACATCCCATAATCCCTTGCCGGATGTACCCGGTCTTGCCCTAAATTGTGTCCGGTTGTATCAGATCATCCATTAACTTCTGTCCGGTTGCATCAATAACAACATAGGAATCCTACGGTAAGAGTGTGTAGTGAAACAAGGGTTGCTCAATCACATCCGCACCTGTCCCATAATCCCTTGCCGGATGTACCCGGTCTTGCTCTAAATTGTGTCCGGTTATATCAGGTCATCATGACGTCAGAGAGTGGCAGATAATTTGAAAAATAATGCAAAGTGGCGGGAATAAATTCACTCACACTACAACCTTTTAATAGACGCTAATATTCCTCCCACTCCCTTCCGTTATCATGATAGGCATTACCTCCTCCTTTCATGCCAAATTGGGGGGGGGGGGGTGACGGCATTCGCCGGTGTGAGCGCCATCGGTTCCGTTGTCATGATGCCCTCATCCCATGCATTATCTCCTCCTTTTTTGAGAAGTGTTGAGGTAGGGTCGTATCGGTTCCGTTGTCATGATGCCCTCATCCCATGCATTATCTCCTCCTTTTTTGAGAAGTGTTGAGGTAGGGTCGTATCGGTTCCGTTGTCATGATGCACTATTCCCATGCATTACCTCCTCCTTTTTTGAGCAGTGTAGAGGTAGGGTATGTGTGGGTACCCTGCGACCGCACAAAGTATGTATAGGTACCCTGCGACTGCACGAAGTATGTGTGGGTACCCTGCGACCGCACAAAGTATTTGTGGGTACCCTGCGACCGCACGAATATGTGTGGGTACCCTGAGACCGGACGAAGTATTTGTGGGTACCCTGCGACCAGACGATGTATGTGTGGGTACCCTGCGACCGGACAAAGTATGTATAGGTACCCTGCGACCGCACGAAGTATGTGTGGGTACCCTGCGACCGGACGAAGTATTTGTGGGTACCCTGCGACCGGACAGAGTATTTGTGGGTACCCTGCGACCGGACGAAGTATGTGTGGGTACCCTGCGACCGGACGAAGTATGTGTTGGTACCCTGCGACCGCACGAAGTATGTGTGGGTACCCTGCGACCGCACGAAGTATGTGTGGGTACCCTGCGACCGGACGAAGTATGTGTGGGTACCCTGCGACCGGACGAAGTATCTGTGGGTACCCTGCGACCGGACGAAGTATGTGTGGGTACCCTGCGACCGCACGAAGTATGTATAGGTACCCTGCGACCGCACGAAATATGTGTGGGTACCCTGCGATTGCACGAAATATGTGTGGGTACCCTGCGACCGCACGAAATATTTGTGGGTACCCTGCGACCGCACGAATATGTGTGGGTACCCTGCGACCGGACGAAGTATTTGTGGGTACCCTGCGACCTGACGAAGTATGTGTGGGTACCCTGCGACCCCACGAAGTATGTGTGGGTACCCTGCGACCGCACGAAGTATGTATAGGTACCCTGCGACTGCACGAAGAATGTGTGGGTACCCTGCGACCGCACGAAGTATTTGTGGGTACCCTGCGACCGCACGAATATGTGTGGGTACCCTGCGACCGGACGAAGTATTTGTGGGTACCCTGCGACCGGACGATGTATGTGTGGGTACCCTGCGACCGGACGAAGTATTTGTGGGTACCCTGCGACCGGAGGAAGTATGTATAGGTACCCTGCGACCACACGAAGTATGTGTGGGTACCCTGCGACCGGACGAAGTATTTGTGGGTACCCTGCGACCGGACGAAGTATGTGTGGGTACCCTGCGACCGGACGAAGTATGTGTTCGTACCCTGCGACTGCACGAAGTATGTGTGGGTACCCTGCGACCGCACGAAGTATGTGTGGGTACCCTGCGACCGGACGAAGTATGTGTTGGTACCCTGCGACCGGACGAAGTATGTGTTGGAACTCTGCGACCGGACGAAGTATGTGTGGGTACCCTGCGACCGAACGAAGTATCTGTGGGTACCCTGCGACCGCACAAAATATGTATAGGTACCCTGCGACCGCACGAAATATGTGTGTGTACCCTGCGATTGCACGAAATATGTGTGGGTACCCTGCGACCGCACGAAATATGTGTGGGTACCCTGCGACCGGACGAAGTATTTGTGGGTACCCTGCGACCGGACGAAGTATTTGTGGGTACCCTGCGACCGCACGAAGTATGTGTAGGTACCCTGCGACCGCACGAAGTATGTGTGAGTACCCTGTGACCGCACGAAGTATGTGTGGGTACCCTGCGACCGCACGAAGTATGTGTTGGTACCCTGCGACCGGACGAAGTATGTATAGGTACCCTGCGACTGCACGAAGTATGTGTGGGTACCCTGCGACCGCACGAAGTATTTGTGGGTAGCCTGCGACCGCACGAATATGTGTGGGTACCCTGCGACCGGACGAAGTATTTGTGGGTACCCTGCGACCGCACGAAGTATGTGTCGGTAGCCTGCGACCGCACAAAGTATGTGTGGGTACCCTGCGACCGGACGAAGTATGTGTGGGTACCCTGCGACCGGACGAAGTATGTATAGGTACCCTGCGACCGCACGAAGTATGTGTGGGTACCCTGCGACCGGACAAAGTATTTGTGGATACCCTGCGACCGGACGAAGTATGTGTGGGTACCCTGCGACCGGACGAAGTATGTGTTCGTACCCTGCGACCGCACAAAGTATGTATGGGTACCCTGCGACCGCACGAAGTATGTGTGGGTACCCTGCGACCGGACGAAGTATGTGTTGGTACCCTGCGACCGGACGAAGTATGTGTTGGTACCCTGCAACCGGACGAAGTATGTGTGGGTACCCTGCGACCGAACGAAGTATCTGTGGGTACCCTGCGACCGCACGAAATATGTATAGGTACCCTGCGACCGCTCGAAATATGTGTGGGTACCCTGCGATTGCACGAAATATGTGTGGGTACCCTGCGACCGCACGAAATATGTGTGGGTACCCTGCGACCGGACGAAGTATTTGTGGGTACCCTGCGACCGGACGAAGTATTAGTGGGTACCCTGCGACCGGAGGAAGTATGTGTGGGTACCCTGCGACCGCACGAAGTATGTGTGGGTACCCTGCGACCGCACGAAGTATGTGTGGGTACCTTGCGACCGGACGAAGTATGTGTGGGTACCCTGCGACCGGACGAAGTATGTGTGGGTACCCTGCGACCGGACGAAGTATGTGTGGGTACCCTGCGACCGGACGAAGTATGTGTGGGTACCCTGCGACCGCACGAAGTATGTGTGGGTAGCCAGCGACCGCACGAAGTATGTGTCGGTAGCCTGCGACCGCACAAAGTATGTGTGGGTACCCTGCTGCCTGACGGAGTATGTGTGGGTACCCTGCGACAGGACGAAGTATGTGTGGGTACCCTGCGACCGGACGAAGTATGTGTGGGTACCCTGCGACCGGACGAAGTATGTGTGGGTACCCGGCGACCGGACGAAGTATGTGTGGGTACCCTGCGACAGCACGAAGTATGTGTGGGTACCCTGCGACCGCACGAAATATGTGTGGGTACCCTGCGATTGAGAGGGTGGAGATAGTGTAGTATCTGTTGCGAGGAGAGAGTGTCAGCATTCGCCGGTGTGAGCGCCTCAGGTCAAATTTTTTCTTGGGGGGGAATATTAAGCAAATCTATAATAAAGACCAATGTGCATGTATTTGTATCTATAATAAAGACCAATGTGCATTTATTTGCATCTATAATAAAGACCAATGTGCATT
Source organism: Sepiola atlantica (assembly GCA_963556195.1). NCBI lineage: Eukaryota > Metazoa > Mollusca > Cephalopoda > Sepiida > Sepiolidae > Sepiola > Sepiola atlantica. The sequence goes on along the minus strand of OY744538.1, from coordinate 75,440,675 downwards.
TACTTGTATCTATAGAAAAGACCAATGTGCATTTATTTGCATCTATAATAAAGGCCAATGTGCATTTATTTGTATCTATAATAAAGAGATTAGGGGGTCGGGGAAAATTTTAGGGGTCTTGCCAAATTTTTTTTTTTTCTTTTTTTGAACTTAAAATAATTCTCAGGGTTGTGGGACACTGAAAAAAAAAATTGGGATGGGGGGGGGCTGGAGAGATTAGGGGGTCGGGGAAAATTTTAGGGGTCAGGCCAAATTTTTAGGGTTCAGGCCAAATTTTTTTTTTTTTTTTTTTTTGAACTTAAAATATTTCTCAGGGTTGTGGGACACTGACAAAAAAAGTTGGGGGTGCTGGAGAGATTAGGAGGTCGGGGAAAATTTTAGGGGTCAGGCCAATTTTTTTAAGGGTCAGGCCAAATTTTTTGTTTTTTTTTGTTTTGAAGTCAAAATATATCTCATGGTTGGGGGAGAGTGAAAAATTAGGGGGCTGGAGAGATTTAGGGGTCGGGGAAAATTTTAGGGGTCAGGACGAACTTTTTAGGGGTCAGGCCATATTTTTTTTTTTTTTTGTTTTGAAGTCAAAATATATCTCATGGTTGGGGGAGAGTGCAAAATTAGGGGGCTGGAGAGATTTAGGGGTCGGGGAAAATTTTAGGGGTCACGACGAACTTTTTAGGGGTCAGGCCAAATTTTTTTGTTTTTTTTGGTTTTGAAGTCAAAATATTTCTCAGGGTTGGGGGAGAGTGAAAAATTAGGGGGCTGGAGAGATTTAGGGCTCGGGGAAAATTTTAGGGGTCAGGACCAACTTTTTAGGGGTCAGGCCAAATCTTTTTTCTTTGTTTTGGTTTTTAACTCAAAATATTTCTCATGGTTGGGGGAGAGTGAAAAATTAAGGGGCTGGAGAGATTTAGGGGTCGGGGAAAATTTTAGGTGTCACGACGAACTTTTTAGGGGTCAGGCCAAATTTTTTTCTTTGTTTTGGTTTTGAACTCAAAATATTTCTCATGTTTGGGGGAGAGTGAAAAATTAGGGGGCTGGAGAGATTCAGGGGTCGGGGAAAATTTTAGGGGACAGGACGAACTTTTTAGGGGTCAGGCCAAATTTTTTTCTTTTTTTTGGTTTTGAACTCAAAATATTTCTCATGGTTGGGGAGAGTGAAAAATTAGATGGCTGGAGAGATTTAGGGGTCGGGGAAAATTTTAGGGGTCAGGACGAACTTTTTAGGGGTCAGGCCAAATTTTTTTGTTTTTTTTGGTTTTGAAGTCAAAATATTTCTCAGGGTTGGGGGAGAGTAAAAAATTAGGGGGCTGGAGAGATTTAGGGCTCGGGGAAAATTTTAAGGGTCAGGACCAACTTTTTAGGGGTCAGGCCAAATCTTTTTTCTTTGTTTTGGTTTTTAACTCAAAATATTTCTCATGGTTGGGGGAGAGTGAAAAATTAAGGGGCTGGAGAGATTTAGGGGTCGGGGAAAATTTTAGGGGTAAGGACGAACTTTTTAGGGGTCAGGCCAAATTTTTTTGTTTTTTTTGTTTGGAAGTCAAAATATTTCTCAGGGTTGGGGGAGAGTGAAAAATTAGGGGGCTGGAGAGATTTAGGGGTCGGGGAAAATTTTAGGGGTTAGGACGAACTTTTTAGGGGTCAGGCCAAATTTTTTTGTTTTTTTTGGTTTTGAAGTCAAAATATTTCTCATGGTTGGGGGAGAGTGAAAAATTAGGGGGCTGGAGAGATTTAGGGGTCGGGGAAAATTTTAGGGGTCAGGACGAACTTTTTAGGGGTCAGGCCAAATTTTTTTGTTTTTTTTTGGTTTTGAAGTCAAAATATTTCTCATGGTTGCGGGAGAGTGAAAAATTAGGGGGCTGGAGAGATTTAGGGGTCGGGGAAAATTTTAGGGGTCAGGCGAAACTGTTTAGGGGTCAGGCCAAATTTTTTTTTTTTTTTGGTTTTGAAGTCAAAATATTTCTCAGGGTTGGGGGAGAGTGAAAAATTAGGGGGCTGGAGAGATTCAGGGGTCGGGGAAAATTTTAGGGGTCAGGACGAACTTTTTAGGGGTCAGGCCAAATCTTTTTGTTTTTTTTTGGTTTTGAAGTCAAAATATTTCTCATCGTTGGGGGAGAGTGAAAAATTAAGGGGCTGGAGAGATTTAGGGGTCGGGGAAAATTTTAGGGGTCAGGACGAACTTTTTAGGGGTCAGGCCAAATTTTTTTGTTTTTTTTGTTTGGAAGTCAAAATATTTCTCAGGGTTGGGGGAGAGTGAAAAATTAGGGGGCTGGAGAGATTTAGGGGTCGGGAAAATTTAAGGGGTCAGGACGAACTTTTTAGGGGTCAGGCCAAATTTTTTTGTTTTTTTTTGTTTTGAAGTCAAAATATTTCTCATCGTTGGGGGAGAGTTAAAAATCAGGGGGCTTAAGAGATTCAGGGGTCGGGGGAAATTTTAGGGGTCAGGACGAACTTTTTAGGGGTCAGGCCAAATGTTTTTGTTTTTTTTTGTTTTTTGTTTTGTTTTGAACTCAAAATATTTCTCATGGTTGGGGGAGAGTGAAAAATTAGGGGGCTAGAGAGATTAAGGGGTCGGGGAAAATTTTAGGGGTCAGGCAGGACCTTATAGGGGTCAGGTCAAATTTTTTGTTTTTTTTTGTTTTGAAGTCAAAATATTTCTCATCGTTGGGGGGAGAGTGAAAAATCAGGGGGCTGGAGAGATTCAGGGGTCGGGGAAAATTTTAGGGGTCAGGACGAACTTTTTAGGGGTCAGGCCAAATTTTTTTCATTTTTTTTGTTTTGAAGTCAAAATATTTCTCATGGTTGGGGGAGAGTGAAAAATTAGGGGGCTGGAGACATTTAGGGTCGGGAAAATTTTAGGGGTCAGGCGGAACTTTTTAGGGGTCAGGCCAAATGTTTTTGTTTTTTTTGTTTTGAAGTCAAAATATTTCTCATGGTTGGGGGAGAGTGAAAAAATAGGGGCTGGAGAGATTTAGGGGACGGGGAAAATTTTAGGGGTCAGGCCAAATATTTTAGGGGTCTGCCCAAATTTAGGGGCGGCGATATGTACGTATTTAGCTTCCACACCGGGGCGGCGATAGGTACTTATTTAGCATTCAGCGGTGGTGATAGGTACTTATATAGCATGTGCACATGGGCGGTAATAAGTACGTATATAGTATGCACACCGGGGCAGTGATAGGTATGTATTTAGCATGCGCACTGAGGCAGCGATCGGTTCATATATAGCACGCGCACCGGGGCGGCGATAGGTACGTATATAGCACGCGCACAGGGGCGGCGAAAGGTACATATTTAAAATTCACACCGGGGCGGCGATAGGTACGTATTTAGCATTCACACCAAGGCGGCAATAGGTATGTATTTAGCATTCACACCGGGGCAGCGATAGGTATGTATTTAGCATCTGCACCGGGGTGGCGATATGTACGTATTTAGCTTCCGCACCGGGGCGGCGATAGGTACGTATTTAGAATTCACACCGGGGCGGCGATAGGTATGTATTTAGCATTCGCACCGGGGCGGCGATATGTACGTATTTAGCTTCCACACCAGGGCGTCGATAGGTACGTATTCAGAATTCAGGGGTGGCGATAGCTACGTATATAGCATGTACACATGGGCTTCAATAAGTACGTACATAGCATGCGCTCTGCGGCGGCGATCAGTACATATATATCACGTGCACCGGGGCGGCGAAAGGTATGTATTTTGCATTCGCACCGTGGTGGTGATAGGTACGTATTTAGCATTCGCACCGGGGCGGCTATAGGTACGTATTTAGCATTCGCACCAGGGCGGCTATGTACGTATTTAGCATTCGCACTGGGCCGGCGATAGGTACGTATTTAGCATTCACACCAAAGCGGCAATATGTACATATTAATTATTCGCACTAGGGCCGCGATAGGTACTTATGTAGCATGCACACCGGGTCGCAATTGGTATGTCTTTAGTATTCGCACTAGGGCAGCGATAGGTACTTATGTAGCATGCACACCGGGGCGCAATAGGTATGTATTTAGCATTCACACCGGGGCAACGATAGGTACTATTTAGCATTCGCAACGGGGCGGCGATAGGTACTTAAATAGTATCTGCACCGGGGCGGCGATAGGTACGTATATAGTATGTGCACTGGGGCGGCGATAGGTACGTATATAGTATGCGCACCGGGGTGATGATAGATACGTATATAGTATGAACACCGGGGTGGAGATAAGTACTTATATAGAAGGCGCAGATAGAGGTGTTACTTTTTATAGAAATATGTCATACTATTACCCTGGGCAATAGGAGAAATGGTGGGGAAGAAACAGCTTTTGCAAAAGGCAAAATTAGAAAGTAGCGCGAAATGGGGCGACCAGGGAAGTGAAAGGTAGCAGATAAAGAGACGGTTATAGAGAGAGGGGGCGGACATAGAAGTTTGAATATAAAGATGTTACACACACGATCTTTCTTCAAATATATGTTTTTATGACCCCGAGCAACGCCGGGTAGCCCCGCTAGTATCTTATAATTAGTGAAACATCCGGATAAAAACTGAGGCTCAATATACTGGATAGAGCATTAATATTATAATATAAAATGAAGTAATAAAATAAGGTGTCAATCAAATTTTATTAGAATTCAAAGTTCAAGCAAAGTATCCTTAAGTCTTTAGCTCATGAGTTTTCAAAGATAATTCTTCTCTTCAGAGGACCATTACCGCAGTTATAACACTACAGGTAATAAAATTAAGCTTTGAAAATATATAAAATTATATACACAAATACATAAAAATACATAACATCAAATATATCAACCCAAAAACATACTTTTTTGTTGAATCTATACCATCCATCCAGGTCATACAAATTGAAAAACATAATCAAGAAAGACATTCAGAGGGTTGACCGAGGATTACTCCAAGTTATAAATAGCAGTCCATATACGAGAAATTGAAGGAGCTGACAGAGCTTAATTTTATTACCTGTAGTAGTATAACTGCGGTAATGGTCCTCTGAAGAGAAGAATTATCTTTGAAAACTCATGAGCTAAGGACTTAAGGATACTTTGCTTGAACTTTGAATTCTAATAAAATTTGATTGACACCTTACTTTATTACTTCATTTTATATTATAATATATATATATATATATATATATATATATATATATATATATATATATATATATATATATATATATATATGGGAAGAGAAGGATGAAGGTAATCCGACGTGATGGGAAAATGAAAAAGGAAAACCAAAAAATGGATGTTTTTTATGTGTACATCAACGTTTCGTCTTTATTTATAAGACTTCATCAGGATGATAATATAGAGAAAAAATGTCATGTAAGTACAGATACATGTAGGGTAGACATATTGGGAGGAAAAATAAAATGAAATAATGGCCACTACTGGGTGGACGTCCGTACTTGTTGGAGAATAAAAATGAATGTTGAAGAAAATGAGTGGGGAAAAAATGGAAGGATGGGGTGAGCAAGGACTACTGTGGCTGGTGGTAAGAGAAAGAGGTGGGGGATGAGCAGGGGTAAAGTGGATGGCAGAGAGGGAGTGGAGGAAGAAGGGGAGGGAGGTGTTTGACCAGATGGCTGCGGTCAAGATTGAAGGGGAAAAGTAAGTTGGAATGTTTGTGTATGGGGGTTGTATGCAAGGAAAGGAGGATTAAACATTCATTTTTATTCTCCAACAAGTACGGACGTCCACCCAGTAGTGGCCATTATTTCATTTTATTTTTCCTCCCAATATGTCTACCCTACATTGCATGACATTTTTTCTCTATATTATCATCCTGATGAAGTCTTATAAATAAAGACGAAACGTTGATGTACACATAAAAAACATCCATTTTTTGGTTTTCCTTTTTCATTTTCCCATATATATATATATATAATTACACATACCTAACTTTATATATATATTAAAAGAATACCGATCCTAAAACAGAAATATATTTTGTGCCACTTTATGTCACTTTCTGAAAATTTAAATCAAGATATAATGATACTAAACTTTATGTCTAGAATCCTTATTCCAATTTTGATCCAAATCCATTACATGCTTCTAGAAAATGTCTAAAGTTTAAGGCTTAAGCTTAAGGGATCTTCAGAATAAACAAAATTCATGGAATCTTGCTTAATTTGTGTCTAGTGACTATAAATCAAATTAAATGCAAATCTGATATATTTGAACTTTCAAATAGAAGGTTGTTTTCATATTATGTGCCCTAAAATCCTTTAAAATACTCCAAAGGAACTGAAATTTGGGGAATATTTATTAATTGATGGTTAAGACCTATTGTTAAAATTTCACAAAAATTGGAGGTATCTGAATATTTGTGAAAGGGCTTCAACACTTTTTTGCCCCCTTTTGTATAAAACTAAATTAGACTAAATATAGTTCATATTATCCACCCTTACGAGTAGTTCCAAGTTTCATAATGATCGGTTAATTAGTTTAGGAGTGAATTTTGTACATATAAATATACAAGCATACCTAACTTTATATATTTATTTATTTATTTATACATACATAAAAGTTATCAATGTACATGTGTTTCACGGGTTCCACAGATTTTAAGCATGGTTGACTTTGATAAGAAACTTATTTATGCAAAAATAAATAAATCACTTACTCACTCACTATCCACGTTTATCGTCTATGTTCCCTTTGACAAGAGGTGCGACGTTGTCTGGCTGTGTTAATAAATGTGGGAATTGACTGTGTCCATTTGCCATGTTTACGCTCTTGTCTGATGGTTTTTTTCATGTCTTCTTAAGGCGTCCAGCTTTCTGTCCAGCCTTAAGTCTCTGCATGTGCTAATATACCCCTTGCTTCTTTCAACATGCCGAACCAGCGAAGGACATCAAGTTTTAGAGTGATTAAACATAAATACGCCCCTTAATGGGGCGACGTAATGCAGAAAATGCATGTAAGGGAGCTAACTCTCCCATCACTTAGGAACCGAGTCAAAACAAGACAGAGTTCATAAGCTGTCACTATCGCCAAAAAACATTTAAAAAAACAACAGCAAAGCATAACTTAATATTTAGGCGATAAAAAATCGTACATAATTCAGGCAAAGCGTTGTGGCCCACAAGTATCGTGGGTTCGATTCTTGCCAAAGTCAGCCATGCTGACGATTGGTGAAATCTGTTAAACATGTGTACATGTACGTATAAATAAATAAAATACATACATCACTTAATGGGGTGACGTAATGCAGAAAATACATGTAAGGGATCTAATTCTCTGATCACTTAGGAAGTGAGGCAAACCAAGATAGCGTTCATACGCTTTCACTATCGCCAAAAACCAACAAAAATCGAACAAAATAACAACAAAGCATCACTTTATATAGATACAGATATATCAGATGAATGTATATAAACATATACACATGCCTAACTTTATATACCAGCTGAATATATATAAAAATATACACATACCTAACTTTATATATCAGCTGAATATATATAAACATATACACATGCCAAATTTTATATATCAGCTGAATATATATAAACATATACACATGCCTAACTTTATATATCAGCTGAATATATATAAACATATACACATGCCTAACTTTATATATCAGCTGAATATATATAAACATATACACATACCTAACTTTATATATCAGCTGAATATATATAAACATATACAGGGCCGGCGGGACAGTTATAAAAGTGTGTGTGTGTGTGGGGGGGCTTTTCCTAAAAAGTGGGGGGGGGCCGGTAAAACACATGCATATCAACTTAATTATTGATGACAGTAAATTGGGGGGGAGAAAGTCAAAAAGTGAGGTGCCCCCGTCCATGATATATACATGCCTAACTTTATATATCAGCTGAATGCATGTGTGTATGTGATTTCAATATGTAATGCTGCTGGAAAAGTTATTGATCCGACAGAAAGCCTTGTCCATTAAGCAAAGATAATGTTCGGAGCATGTAAATCAGAGCAATCCTCGGAGATTTCCTTCATAAAGATCAAGGCTGAAATTCACAGATCTGTGCGGCAATCATCTTTAATAGCAAAAGTCAAATCTGTTGAGTAAATGTGACTTTTCGACCGCGCTAAACATGAGTGGCATCTGCTGCGGAGAACAGGGTAGAGAGTCGAGAGCTTTTATGCGGAAAAGAAAAGAGTTTATTGATTGAAATAATATAATGAAGAGGTTCCAAATGAGTGTGGTTTGGCTTCTCAGAGAACTGCTACTCGTGTGAAGGCAGAGAAAGTGATGATGGCACTAATGATAATAGGGATGATAATAATAATGTTGAAGTGTGGCAATATTACTTGCTTTGGCCGAAGGGGTATCTCTTGGGACCGGCACCAATGTGGCAACATCGTTTGCTTTTGGACGGCTGGGCGATCTTTGCCGGACTTTATGTGACGACGGGACGATGTGTGACAACATGTGCACGTATGTGCAATGTCTCATCTTGTTATGGCCAGTGAGCAATCATCGTTTGACGATAGTCATTGTCGTCTGCTTCTGGGACTGGCTAGCCGGCTGTTTGGTCGGGACCATCGTGCTGCAAATCAAACATTATGTAATAATGGAACAAACCATTTTACTTATTATATAAAAATATAATTTATTATATTTCGAAAAGAAACATCTCAGAGCGCGCGACAAGATGCGTCTCTGTCAGAATTCAAACCAGTCTCTCCATTTTTCAATCTCTTTTATAGAGAGAGAGAGAGAGAGAGAGCAGGGGGGGAGTGAGAGAGAAGGAGAGAGAGACAGAGGGATAGAGAAAGAGAGAAAGTGAAAGAGGGAATACAGCCGTCATCAGTGTTTCAACAAATCTCGGTGACAGGTTTTCTTTGACCTCTTGAACCTGGCTGGTGTATCCAGCATTGTTTATATTTTAGCTGACATCGGATTACACCGAATACCCCGATCAGTGAGCTGACATTTTTAGTGCAGCGAATTCACTTGATTTGCAACTCAAGTCTGGCGCAAGGGTTACGAATATAACGGGAAGCACTTAGCTCCATAAAAGATTACGCATTGTGCCACAGAAGTGATAACTAGTAGAAGCGATGTTTGTTCCAGAAATGTATTGATAAAATATAGGTTAATATTGAAATGTAGTTGAATGTGCTTTTGAAATTCAAGGCTGAATGTGTTTTGACATATTGTGAGTCATCCATATTTACTTGCCTTCTCACGAGGGCAGAGTAAGACACAAGGTCGATTTTTAATGTAGGGGAAAATTCAGCTCTCCAAAAGAGCAGTCTGAATTGGGACAAAAGTAAAAATTTCTCAGTCGAGAAGGATTTCTCCTTCACTGACTGAGGACAGAAAAGATGAAATGTAATAACAGAACAGATACTCCACAAAAGGCCAGAATTCGTAGTATGTAATCAGTGCCTAAGAGGACGGTATTTTATTTTCCTTTTTATATTGATGTACCGAGGCCACATATTACCGCTGATATTATCACAATTTATATTTATAGATCTACATATTTCCGAGATCTTTTTTGTTTTTCAGAATACAAGACTTCATCTCAGAAGGGTGAAATATACATCAGCCCAAATGTTGTGCGTATAACAAGCCTGAAGAGGACAACAGTTGTCACGCTATGCCTGACCAGTGCTTTGATACTCGCAGAGTATCTGGACGACTGCAGCTCATCGCGTAGTAGCTTCGGTTTTATCAGTTAGGTGACATGTCACAGCAATTTAGTTTTCTTCCCCTCTTCTCTCTTTCATTGTAGATGTCTTTACCTTATTTTTAATGAGAGCTTTCATAACCGTTATTAATAAAAGAACATAAAATGTAAACATTTATCATTTGTTTTTTAGATAGGGAATGCATAAAAACAAATCACTATACTAGCAATAAAAGTAAGCAATAAAAATCCTTTTTGTGTTTTCGAGTCTTCATTTGTTTTGAGAAATTCTCGGAGAATTCACTAACTGAAGAAAGTCAAGTAAGAACTTCTTTTTAGTCTTACATAACGTGGCATCCGCAATGAAGATATTGGCTCTGTGACACATAATTATGATGAGCAACGTCACGGCTAACCATTTAAAGAACATTAGAACCTTTCGTATGTGATCCCAGCTGCAGAGTACAATACAGACTAAATGCCTCACAGAAGCCTGACTACCCAGATTTAGTGAGAATCTCACTTTAATTATTTTAGTTTCCCTGAAGATTATTATTTATCACTCCTTAGGAGTTCTCACACGAGTCATTACCAGTGATCGATCACTGGCAAAAACAAGTGGTGTTCCTGGAGTCCGAGTGACAGCAAGTCTCCCCAGATTTCCAGTACTCTCAGCTTCTTTCAATCACTGCTGCAAATCAATATGCGATCTTACAACAGCCATTTATCTTAGAGTTCTTGCTTTCTTTGGAATTTTACTGCCAATAAGCCTCCCGAGAATTCCTGTACTTTCCATCTCCTTCCAATGAAGGTTTGAATGGTGATCTCTTTCATCGGTCTTTCCATCCTCCTAGACACGTCACGATCATTTTCTATCACATGAGTATGGGTTAGTGCCACAAAACAATTAGGATACTATTAATACTACTACAGCTAATAATAACCCTTGGAATGCAGGATGTGTGATAAAAAGTTTAAAATTATAACACTCATCCTTCTCCTACTCCTTCTCCTACTGCTACTACTATTACTACTGATGATGATGATGATGATGATGCTCCTGATGATGATGATGATGATGATGATGATGATGATGATGATGATGATGATGATGATGATGATGATGATGATGATGACCCTCACACAAGAATGATGATGATGATGATGATGATGATGATGATGATGATGATGATGATGATAACCGTCACACGGGAATAATGCTGATGATGATGATGCTGATGCTAATGCTGCTGCTGATAATAATAATAATAATAATAATAATAATAATAATAATAATAATAATAATAATAATAATAATAATAATAATAAAAATTAAAAAAAAACAAAAAAACTCGGTGGCACCGGTATGGGTTGGTACCACAAAATATTGTCATGAAGTGTTTGCAAGGATGGAAAGACATTTACTAGAAGGGCATGGAGAGTACTGAATCTTCGGAATGCTAATTGTCACTTATAAAAAAATTCCATAATACGCCCCCCCCCCCTTACAAAAAAGACTACAGTGGCACCAGTAAAAAGTAAAGTTAGTGCCACTATAGTTCTCTTTCAGAAAGGTGTGGGTGGGTGTCAATTATGTATTTTTTTTACATATCTACCCTTATAGTTTCAGTTCCTTTAGTTTCGTGTAATCGTCTTTTTATATTCCTAGTTGTGTTTATGCATCGTTATTCTATTTCAATTTACATGTGGGTGGTTGGTGTCACCTGACTACGTGGGTTGGCTTCCGCACTCTAGGATTTAAAAAAAATATTTCATCTGATTCCATCAGTGGTATGCTTTATATAGTGTCCAAAGCAGTTTAGTGTAATGTTGATATTTACTTCTTTCCCACCACAGGAAGATGTGGCACAAGGCCGGAAGGTGAGGAAAATCAAACCAGCGCCCTTCTGGCCTATAAAAATTTCCTGAGCACCACGTCAGCATTCCCCAGTCGTGGCGCCTCAGGCAGTTTACAATAAACTAACTCCTACACAAAGAGGGGAGTCAAGGTCTGGGAGGGTAGACCTCCTAAGACTACTCAGAACCAATACCTCAGCCCGACAGATAAAAGGCCACCAAAATGGCACAGTTTCTGCTGGACCGATTGTCCAGAACGAATCCTCGACTGGTATTTAGCAGTCAAGCTTCTCTAAGCCACTGAAGTTAATTGTAATGCATGTGACCAAAAAGTTGACTTTTTAAAATTTTTTATTTATTTATCTTTTTTAACATGATTCACACCACTGTAAACGTAAGGGGCTACTGAGAAAAAAGAAAAGGGGAGAAGGTTTGGGGATTCAGCTTAAATTGGGATCTGAGCAGCGAGATGTCTGTTTACATTAGTTTTAAATTTCTGCATGTCAGTACTGTCGGGGAAACAGGGAGCAGGGAGGGAGTTCCAGAGGCCAGCAGCACGAGGAAAGAAGCTATTTGAGTAGAATGCTCTCCGGTATCTGGGGACCTCCACAGTGAATGAATGAGATTTAGTAGAATGTCGAGTTAGTCTAGTGAATTTACGTCGAGGGGGCACCAGAGTAGCCAACTCATCGGAGCATAATCCATTGAAGTATTTGTAAAACAAACATAAGGATGCTACATTGCGGCAATGGGACAGGGACTGGAGCTTAGCTGACAGTGAGGGACCTATTAGGTTGGCGATTCTTTTTTGGACTTTGTCAAGGAGGGAGAGACTAGTAGATGATGCACCAGCCCAGATGTGGCAACAATACTCCATGCATGGACGAATGGTGGCTTTGTAGAGATACAGGATAATGTCAGGTGTAAGGAGTTTACTAGCACGGTAGAGGGAGCCAACCTTCTTGGCGGCAGCCTTGGCAATGTCTTCAATGTATGTGTTCCAATTCATGTTACCTGTGTCTATTTTACAGCATATCAACCCTTTTTATTAAATACTGAAACATGATATCAATTCATTCATTAGCTTACTTTGTCTATTTTACAACATATCAACCCTTTTTATTAAATGCTGAAACATGATATCAATTCATTATTTAGCTTACTTTGTCTATTTTACGGCATATCAACACTTTTTTTGTGCCATTTAATGTCAAAACACAGTAACTATTATAAACAAAGCAGTGTATACGTTTAACTAAACACAAGTTTCTTTTTTACTCATAGCTGGAGAGAGAGTTCATATCCTTTTTAACAGAATTAGTTAATATAATGTCCACAATAGACGTGATAGAATTTAAACTCCACATAATTTGCCACATCAGACATCTTTGAAATGCAAGGGAGTTAACTCTGAATTACTTTGCATATATCCATGAGGTTAACTATGCTTTTAGGTTGGTGAAAAGCGCAAGCCAAAATTTAAATAAGAATGTCATCATCATGGACGGCAGCACCGAGAGGGGGGGGGGGGAGGGCTCAAGTCCCCCACTTTTTGACTTGCCCCCCCCCCACTTTACGGTCATCAATAGTGAAGTTATATATGCATGTGTTTAACCGGCCCCCCCCCCACTTTCTAGGAGAGCCCCCCCACACACACACACACACACTTTTATAACTGTCCCGCCGGTCCTGATTATTAAGCTTATACAGGATGCAACAATAAAACTTCTCGGATTTTGTAGATTGACAAAAGACCAAATCAAAAGTTACTTCTATATTAATAACATTATGGGACCACTTTTCAGCTGAATGTGTATACATGTTTTTCGTCTCTTCGTGACTTACACATTGTTATTTATTTACTACTAATCCGTATTTATTGAAATCGAAAATGCAATAGCAGGACAAGTAATGTAGGAAACTGATTCTGGTGCTGCATCGGTTCTGAGCATTGTCAAATTGTTTTGATTGTGCCTGAAAGGGGCCAGAGTGTATTAAGAATTAATCGCCATCGGATCTATCCCATGGGGTTCCAGACGTTCCTAGCTTAAATGTAGAGTAAGAATGCATGCCATTGACGACCACCGACTGTGGACTTATCACTCCGGTGACGCAACCTAGTCTGAATTTCGACGTGCAACGTCCTTGTTGATTTTTCATCCGAACTGTGTCCCCCTCTTTATAAAGTGCAGAGATCCTATGGTGATTCGGATGGGGCACAACATTGACCCCTTTTATTTTGATTTGGTATGAGTGCAACAAATTGGCAGATGTTGATTAGGCGGACACATCATCTTTGGGGGTAACGTTGTACCAATACACAGCCTCCATAACAGAGCAGCTCTTTCGTGCAGCAATTCGCTTCACTGTCCTATGACACCTTTCTATAATACCATTTTCTGATGGCCTGTATGCACAGCGTGTCTTAAGTTTACACCCCACTCGTTCATGAACTGCCTTAACTGTTGACTACAGAAGGCAGTGTCATTATCAGCCAGAATCTCGGTTGGGGGGGTACATTAAAGAAACATTGATTCTAATCGACAGATCACATGTGCAGTGTCTTGCCATTGTAGTGGCCGCCAGATTGAAAACCGTGTTGGTCCACAATCGATTAGCGTCAAAAAATGGCGACCGTTGTAGTTCATGATGTCCATGCCTAGCCGGTTGCACACTGAGACCTCCCTTTTTCCATTGAACTGGAGCTGGGTCTATTGTCTTACATTCCTCAGAATTCTGAACAACTGACTTTACTGCCACTTTAGATACAAATGGGTCGATTCTACGCACAAAATATAATGTTTGCTTGATTCCAGGATGTCCACTATGTTGATGAATTTCGTTCACCCTGGAGGAGGACCGCAACAGCCTTTTCACAGGGTCGTGAAGCCCCCGTACGAACACACACACCAGCACATGATCTGGTCTCACCTGGACACAACACACGTGCCTCAAACTTCTCATACGCTGTAAATCTGTCATCAGCAAAGGCAGTGAATAGAGCTCCCTTAATTTGTGCTGCATCGGATGTTTCTTCTTCAGTTAGTTGCTGGTAAACTGCGAATGTTCCCCCAGTTAGCCGAAGTGGGATGACATTTTCACGCCGCTTCACTCCAGATAAGTCACACACTAATTCCACCTACTCAATCCATTCAACGACTGCTCCAGTCCCATCAAACTCAGGAATTATCTTTAGGTCAAAACGGCTGTCCATTTTAAGCCGAAATTGCTTGTTAACTAACTGGGCTAGAAAATAATTTTTTAAAAAAGTTTAATGGTAATCCAACTTCCAACCGATTTTAAATACCACCACTTTCTCTCTGCAATCGAAATCGCTTCTCCTGTTTCCCAGCTGCCCTCTTCATTCATATCAGCTGATCTCCACATATGCAAATCAGACTCTACTAAAAAAGTTTGCATTTATGACGAGAAGCCCTTTTTTCACTCTGCAGACACGAGATGCGAAGCACCCCATTCTTTTTCCTGCTGGTAAGTCTTCCTCTTTATTGTCACAACAATGAATTAGTTCAGTCTTTTTTAAAAATTAATACCAATTATAAAAATTCACAATTATGAGCACAATTTTTCTATTTTTGGAAAATTGCTGACCGACACACAAAACATCCGATTTTCTTTGGTAAGTTTTCGATGTTATTATTACTGTTTTATAACAATTAGCTTCAATTCATAATTAAATTACCAAACGATACCTAATACTTAAATTTAACTTTACAAAATTGCATTTTTGGGGGGAAACATAATTTGATAAAAAACAAATGGCATAGTTTTTGTAATCATGTAATGAAATAAAAGGAACTTCTCTTCAATAACACCGACAAATCTCAACTCCAATGTTCTCTCTCAATGTCCAAAATTAAACCGCCTGTTTTCCATAATTCGTAGTTGTTCTCCTCATAGTCAAATGAATGCCACCTAAAAAATTCTAACTACGAATACAAGTTTTTTTTTCTTTCACTGAAAATCGAGTTCCCAACATGCGAACAAGTCTATGCGTTTCAAAGCTGGTAACCCTTCATTTTCTTTTCCATTGTTACGTAGACAACGTTTAATTTTCCTTTATATTTTAAACCACAGTCTTTAAAAAAGTGGAAAAAAAAGCGGAACAAAAATGGAAGTCAAAATACTCCCGGGAAACGCCGAGTAACGACAGCTAGTTATATATAAATATTTTTGTAATGTTAAAATAAACAGTACCTGTACAGTTTGTGAATCATGCTAAAACTGACTTTTCGTCGAAAGATGACGAAGCGCTTAGCCAATCAGATTGTGAGACAGCAGGCAACAATTTTCACTTGTGAATTGAGTAAATCGCAAAAAAAATAAAAAAATATCGGAAACCCTAACCCTAAAAAAAATGTAAAAATTGTTTTCTTTTCACCCTAAACCCTAATCTTAAAAAAAATGGAAAGACCTATTTTTTCACCCTAGCCCTAAAAAAATGTAAAAATTGTTTTCTTTTCACCCTAAACCCTAATCTTTAAAAAAATGGAAAGACCTATTTTTTCACCCTAACCCTAAAAAAAATGTAAAAAATTGTTGTTTTTTTTTCACCCTAACCCTAAACTAACCCTAACCCTAACCTAGTCGGTCTGGTTAAAAACTGTACCAGTACAAAAACAAACAATTTATCGAAACAACAAAAGAAAATAATAATAGCAAGCCACGCGTGCGTGGTCCCCCTATGTATGTGACTCGATGTGGCGAGTGTAAAATGCAATAAATTTGGGCAATTTGGGGCATTTTTGACCCCCCCCCCTTTGACCCCCTGGGAGCGCGCACCAGAATTTTTCTGAGGTCAAGGATGCTCATTTTATATTCAGAACAATTGCCTCTACATTTTGGCTAAGTTTCAGAAAAATTGAATGGATGGATGAAAAGTTATGGGGCAAAAAATGTAATTTTTTTGCAATTTCGGGGCCTTTTGAACCCTTGGGGGGGCTAACCAGATTTTGTTTTAATTGGAGAATGTCACTTTCTAACCTGACCAAAGTTACAACTTCATGCAAAATTTCAGAGAAATTCAATGGATGGTTGCAGAGAAAATTCCGGACGGACGGACATGCCTCAAAACATAAGTCCCCCGATTTTATAAATCGGGGGACCAATTAAACAAACCTTAACTTTCTCATGGAAAAAAACTTCTTTTTAAAAAAAAATTATAACAATTGTTTCATTATATTTTCTTTGTCAAAAAATAAATATTTTTTTCATAAAATCTTACATACGGTGAGTGTTTTTTTTGCTTTAAATGTTGTTTCATTATTTTTTCTTTGTCAAAAAATAAATTTTTTTTTCATAAAATCTTACATACGGTGAGTGTTTTTTTTGCTTTAAATGTTGTTTCATTATTTTTTCATATTGGATAGCGTCGCCTCGTTTTGACACTGAGTCGTTTTTATTCGGCATCGTCCGGCTGTTTACGTAAACAGCCGGAAGATGCCGACGAAAAGTCGATTTTAGCATGGGTCACAAACTGCACTAGTACCAAATAAACATAGACAGTTTTCATTTTCTTTTAAATAAATAAATGGTAGCCTTTATTCCCAATAGACAGTTTTCTATTATCAGAGTTCTTTCTAACACTATTTCTGTAATTGTCTTGCCTAAAGCAGCATTTTATTTATAGATTATTGTTGTCCGAATTGTATACACCTCAGCTTTCAGGTGGCCTCAGAGAAAAAATTCAAATTGGGAGAACTTGAGTTCAGACGAACGTGCTGGCAATCAAACATCACCGACTTCTCTCAGCCCGGACCTTGGTCCTGCGCTCCCAGTAGTGCCTACTACTTCTTCTCATCAACCCATCATGTCAACCCAATATTTCTATGTACTTGCATGACATTTTTCTTAAAATAATCATCCTGAGGAAGTCTTACAAATAAAGACGAAACGTTGATGAATACATAAAAAAAAGCATCTTTTGGTTTTTCCTTTTTCATTTCCCATATATATATATATATATATATATATATATATATATATATGACTTTCGTATCGGGGTTCAAACCGTGTGAGCAACAGGGATTGTCTCTTCCCATACTAATGATTGCAAGTTTGGCATGAAACACGTGTGTATATGATTTAATTTGAAAAATATTATATATATATATATATATATATATATATATGTATATATATATATATTTGGAAGTTCTTATAAAAGATATATATATATTTAGGCAAATACTCTTGATAATTTTCGAAATATTTATAGAGATTAAGTTAGAAGCTACTGTTTGAGGAGCAGTTTCAAATTTCGGGTGCTGTTTCTTTTTTGGGGAGGGGGGTGCCTTGAATTTTGTTACCATTCTTCATGCGAGTTTTCCTTATGTATTTCGGCTGTTCATATGTTTTTGGTCAGGTTTTCTTGAATTTTTCCTATTTTCCGTTCTCCTATTTTTGGAATACTATATTTTCCTATTACTTGTAAATAAACTCCTGGTTCTGATGATCAGCAAAATTGGACTGAAGTCTATATATTTTCACTTGACCTTGCTGTGAAACGCGCGTAAGAAAATGTTTTGATTTTTAAAAAAAATAAAATAAAGAAAAAATAATAAAAATAAATGTTGTTTTTTTGTCGGAAGAATTAAGAAGAAATACAGGTATTTGCTGAAATATGAAAATAAAGGAAATTGAAGTGAATATAAAATTTATGATTTTGGATAGTTTTTTCCGTTGTCATTGTAATGCAACTATATATATATATATATATATATATATATATATATATATATATATATATATATATTCTATTATTTATTTATTTAAATGTAGTTGCAGTATGCACTACGTTGGCATGACGTCACAAAGATTAGACATCCAGGTCAAACAACACGTGCCCACAAAAATTTGCAACGCAAATTAGTCATCAACCAACGTTTTATAAAATACTTATGGTTCGTCGATAGCCGAACATCTTATAAATAACCGCACCTGTGCCTCTAATTTCAATGTCGACTTATTCTCCATTTTTAGTAAGTCGCACTCTCCCTAATCTATATTTAGTCCTTGAGACCTTCTCTTTGCAAGCAAAGAGAAAATCTCCTCGGGCTTAATGTTGTTTCTATTAAATTAAACTTTTTCTGCTTTTTTTCTTTTTTTCTTTTTTTTTAATTCTCATAGCATCTTTATTATATTTTTTTACACGATACCTCGATATTTGGCTCTGTTGAGCGAGGTACAAAACCGGTCAGCTGCCCTTTCATCTTTTTAATTCTTAATTCATCATGACTAATAAATATTGTCTCTTTCTAGCCATTATATATATATATATATATATATATATATATATATATATATATATATATATATATATATATATATATATTAATTAATTTTTTTACATAAAAGTAATCTAGAGACATGTGTTGCTGGTTATCAGCCGTCATCAGCATGGCTAACCTAGACAAGGATCGATCCTTGTCTAGGTTAGCCATGCTGATGACGGCTGATAGCCAGAAACACGTATCCATAGATTACTTTTATGTACTTAAAATGAATAAATAAATATATATATATAACATATAAAAAAATGACACGTCCTATTATGGGTGACAATGCAATATTCTGCATACTCTTTACCGCTGAGGAAGTGGAAAAATACTAAAACACAGCTGTTGCTATTGCCAAGAAAAACCAATAACAAACTACGTAACTTAATATATATATATATATATATATATATATATATATATATATATATAGAGAGAGAGAGAGAGAGAGAGATTTATCTATCTATCTATCTCTCTCTCTCTCTCTCTCTATATATATATATATATATATATATATATATATATAGTAAGTTATGAAAATATATTTATGGCAATTAATTAAACTACACAGAGGCTCCTGCGTTTAATCCCCAGGGGAATCTTCAGACTAAAATGCAGGAGCCTCTGTGTAGCTTAATTGTCATAAATATATTTTCATAACTTACTACCTAGCTCTACTTATGTATCGAGCACTGTTGAAGTAAATACTGAAAATTGATACATAAAAAACTATATCTCCTTATAAAATTTTATGTGGATACATGAAATACTAATATATATATATATATATATATATATATATATAAATATATATATATACATATATATATATATATATATATATATATATATATATATATATATATGTATATATATATATATATATATATATATGAGAGAGAGAGGGGGAGGGAGTGGGAGAATGTCCCTATGGCATCAAATGTCAGTGTCCTTCAAATTGTCACTATTGATGAACCTAAATTTAGTTAGTATCGTCTGAATTTGCATCAATCAAGACGAAACAGCTGGCGATTTTCCAACTCTCATGATTTTGTACCTTTAAAAAGTTTAAGTGTAAAACTTAAGTGTCTCTAACATATCAGAAATGGAGATGTTGACAAAAAAAGAAAATGGATGCCTAATTAAAATTTTAAATGGATTGAACAACAAATAAGGAACCGAGAAATTTTTCTTTTTACTTCAGAATTGTTTTGTAACAATGAAAAAAAATGGACAGAAGCAAAAAATAATTTTATATGAATTATGTAGCATTGTTTGTTTTCATTTCTAGTATGGAGTCATTTTTTTGTTTTTAAGAGATTTACTTGAAATATATGATTTATGTATAGATTATTGTCAAAGATTATCCGTATTTTGCAAAACTATATATAAATATTTCTCAAAATGATATACACATAATCAAACTTTGTAGAAAATCTATATTACACCATAACAATAATATATGAATAAAAAAAGATCAAAAGAGAAATTTTGATGTGAATATGGGTCCTTACGATGCTGTATTACTTTTTCATTGTGTTTTGTTTTTGTTAATCGTAGTAACAAGTAATATAACGCACAACAAAGAAGCATATGGGTGGATTTACTTATTAAAAACATATATAATAATATATACAGTATTTTAATACGGTTTATTTAAATATCTGCTTAAAAATTTTAAAGATGAGGATTTATAATTTGTATCATTTTGATTATAAACCTCCAGAAGGCTGTCACTTTGAACTGATTATTACATGTTGCATCACGGGTCCTTGCGGACCCTGGGGTTACAGGTTCAATCCTCAATACGGGCGATACTAAGAATACAATTACAAATTACTTAAGACTTCCACACGGTCATGGCTGATGGAAAAAGAACGCACTAACCCCATTGATTAAATAAAAAGTTCCATACGAAATTCACTACCCCCTCCTCCAAAAAAGGAGAAGTTAATCTCGGATAGGGGTATCATGACCACAGAACGGATACTACAATATCCTCCTCTCTAAAAGGTGAAGATAATGCTCAGGGAGGTTGGTATGATGACGAACGAACATATACTACACTGCCACTCAAAGGAGGAGGTAATGCCTGGGAGACTGATCTCATGACAAACGAACATTTACTACACCACTCCTCAAAGGAGGAAGTAATGCCTGGGAGGATGGTATCATGATGAACAAACATATAATACACTACCTTCCCAAAGGAGAAGGTAATGCCTGGGAGGATGATCTCATGGCAACAGAATAGATACTACATTACTCCCCTCCTAAAAAGTGGGAGATAATGCCTGGAAGGATAGTATCATAACAACAGGACCTATACTACACTACTTTCACACTCAGTAATTGAACACTGAAAGATAGTACATTAGTCTGAAATAGTATAGTAAACTGAATCGAGCATGAAAAGATAGTACATTAGTATGAAATAGTATAGTAAACTAAATTGAGCATGAAAAGATAGTACATTAGTATGAAATAGTATAGTAAACTTAATTGAGCATTAAAAGATAGTACATTAGTCTGAAATAGTATAGTAAACTAAATTGAGCATTAAAAGATAGTACATTAGTCTAAAATAGTATAGTAAACTGAATCGAGCATTAAGAAATAGTACATTAGTACAGTAAACTAAAGTAATAGTATAGTTTCAGCTTCAAAAAGGTAGATACCAAAATCACTGAAAAATGGTTGGGTCATTCTAAAGCTCTAGAATGTATCTCCCGCCTGACGCATTCCTTTACTTGTATAAGAGTCAAATACGTCCTAAGATAGAGCTCTGTTGCTACATCTGGAGAGCACTTTTTCTTGCCTTGACAAAGTACAAAACGGACTTCGAAATCTAGTGGTAGTGTCCTCTTCTCTTCCTTACAGTCACTTTCTCACAGAAGAGATGTTGCTAGTCTTCCTTCGCTCTATCGTTATTTTAATGGTAAGCGCTCGACTGAGCTCCAATATATGGTTTCACCCCTGTAAAACATTCACAACAAAAACTCGTCTAGCTACAACCACTGTCAATAATTTCCCTCTCTCTCTCTCTCTCTTTCTCTCTCTCTCTTTCTCTCTCTCTTTCTCTTTCTCTCTCTCTCTCTCTCTCTCTCTCTCTCTCTCTCTCTCGACCTAAAACTAAACGGAATTTGTGCGAGCGAAGTTTCTTTCTTAGAAAAACCCATCCGTGGGACACAGTACCGCGGGGATGCTACCAAGCTGACTACAACATAGTTGTTTTTAAGTCCAATGAAAACAAATTCTTGTTGAGCCGTTCTCTTAAATAGTCATGTTCTAACTAATCTTAAAGATCATACCAATCATCATGGTGCCTCACCGTCAACCTGACAACCTCTTTAACCTTTATCCTTGAGTGGCTTCGGCCTTAAAAAGCAATGACCCATTAGTAAAAATATCTCTATTAGTAATAGATATGTAAATATTGAAAACGTCGAAACGTATCGCGCCTTTGTTGCCGTGTTCAACATTGATAATGTAAAAAAAAAAGAAAAGAAAGTAAAATGTGATTCAGACAAATCAAGATTTAATGAAAGAAAAACGAAAACTAAAGAGAGTACCATATCAGCCAGTGGACCGGAAGTCTTGCCTCGGAGCCAAATATATTTTTTTACGACAGCGAAAAGAAAAAATTAAATTATGAAAACGTAGACAGCTGAAAGCGAAAGAAAATTAGTGAAAGGAAATAGATTTTGTTACGTATTTGCATTGTAATAATATTAGAAATAGTAATTGTCCAAACGCTGCAATCAAGTATATATTAATCCAACTTTAGGAGAAAATGTACATAGAAGTAACGCCAAAGATGCGATTGACAACCGGTGTATATGAAGCAAAAGTTCCCTCACTGTTTTATACTTAAACGGCATCTTTTTTTTAGAATAGTAACTTGTATGTTTGTAATTGTTTATTTTTGTTTAGTAGATATATATTTATTTTTTGCCCTCCTCTGCCTATCTACCTCTCTCCTTATCACCTCTCCCTCTCTCTCTCTCTCTCTCTCTCTATATATATATATATATATATATATATATACATATATATATATATATATATATATATATATATATATATATATATATATATATATATATATATATATATACAATAATATGTACATATATATATAGGAGAAGATTTTCTTTGAAAACTCATGAGTTAAGGACTTTAAAGGACTTTGCTTGAACATTGAATGCAAATAAAATTTGAGTTGCACCTTATTTTATTCTTTTACTTTATCTAGTGCTATATATATATATATATATATATATATATATATATATATAGTAATCCAGGTAGGGTAAAAATCCACAGGGTAGAAATCCAAAGGGAATCAAACCGGGTTTATAAAAGAGTGCTCAATAAAAATATAGAGCTGTATTGTGAATGCTTTTATTCAAACATGTACAAGGTCTGCTACACTGGCATGTCGATGTTATCGATCTACAGCTCTCAAGAGCTGAGGTCTCATCAGGCAGAAAATTGTTTTTTTGATTCAACTGGTTGCTGAATTCCAGGGAGAATGAAGTCAAGCAAAAAAGAAGAGGAGAAAGAAATAAAAGTCATGTGACCGATTTTAAAATATGATTGCCGTTAGAAATTACTATTTTCTTATTTTTATCTTTTATATATTTTATTTTATATATATATATCCAACGCTGAGCTGGGGTAGAAAGGGGGGGGGCTAGGAAAAGAAAAAGAAGAGAGAAGGGAAAGAGATACAATTGCTGTCAAAAAAGTTTAATTTACAGCTGTTAATATTTTTATTTTGTATTTTTATCCAACGCTTAGTTAAGGTGGGGGGGGGGGGTTGGAAGAAAAAGAAAGAGAAAGGGGTTGAGGGGTGTTAGGGGTGGATGTCTATAGCCATTTAGGATTTGTTGCGGGGAATGGTTCTGAGTTAAATTCATATTTATTTTTATTCAGCGCTGGGCTGGATAAAGGGGGGTCGGGGGGAGATTAAACAAGAGCGAAAGAGAAGATGAAGGAAGAGGGGAGGGGGGGTTTCAAGTTTGTTGTGTCTGCTTCCTGTCAATGCAGACATATAACAATTACATGACACCCAGCTTACGGGGATATTTTAGTTTAAGCTTAATTGGCATTTAATTTTGATTATTTTGATGGATAGTTAAATGTATTTTAAATAATATTTATCAGTTAATTAATAAAACATAATGGTAATTGTCTTTATTTTTAGTAAGATTCATATATGGATTATTGGCAGTAATATTAGTAGGTTAGTTCTAGGTACTAATGAGTTAAAATATATTGGGAATTATTCTTGGTAAGGATCGTATATAAGTTTATGACATTGATATAGATGGATTATACTATTATATTTAGTTTTAATTATTTTGGAATATGAATAAATGTATTTCTAATGAACTCTTCGAAAGCGTCATGGAGTTTGCTACTCTTCTCTCGGATATTTCTGAAGAAGAGATTAACATTGTAAGAAAATGTAGGAAAACAGTGCTAATTAGTAAAAAAGATCAATGGACAAAGAGCAACCAATCTGGCTCTTTTGATGTTTCGATGGGCTCTTTTGACTCTGCAGAAATCACCGACCTAGTTGGTTTATACATCCTCTACAACCTAACTAATGATATAGATATTGAAGACATTGGCCTATATAGGGATGATGGACTCTTAGTAGTCAGAAACTCTAATGGGCAAAGGTGTGAAAATATTAAAAAGATTATTATTAGGGAGATGAGGAGGATATGCCTTAAAGTTGAAATAACTTCCAACATTAAAATAGTAAATTTCCTAGATGTAACTCTCAACTTAACCAAAGAAACATACGAACCATATAATAAAGAAAACTTTAACCCAATCTATGTACACCCCCTCTCCAACCACCCCAAAACTATCATTAAACACATCCCTAAATCTATCCAACATAGGATAAGCAATAACTCATCAAATGAAACAATCTTTAACAAACATAAAGAATTCTATAATAAAGCACTAAAAAACAGCGGATACAAGAATACACAAATTAAATTTAATAAACCTGCAACGACTAATAATAAAAACAATAAAGCAAGAAATAGGAAGATAATATGGTTTACACCTCCCTTCAATCAAGCAGTTAAAACCAAACTTGGTAAAAAATTTCTAAACCTCATAAACACATATTTCCCCCCAAACAATATCTTACATAAAATATTCAACAAAAATACACTTAAACTAAGTTACAGTTGCAGCGAAAATTTAGAAATGATAATTAAAAAACACAATAACAAAATCCTAAACAGCAACCTAAACCCTGAATCAAATAACAATAAAACAACTAAAGTAAAGTCCTGTAACTGCATAAATAAAAATGAATGCCCCTTGCAACAAAATTGTTTAATAACAAAGACGATTTACCAAGCAACAATCTCAACTAAGGAAACTCCTAATATAAAAAAATACTACATAGGTATGGCAGGTAATACTTTCAAAGAAAGATACACCGGCCATAAATGTTCATTCAACAACCCAAGCTACCAAAACAGAACATCACTCTCAAATTACCACTGGGAACTCACTAATAAAAATAAATCACCAATTGTAATCTGGAACATTATCAGAAAAACTAGCACCTGTAGCTCATTAAACTCACCATGCTATTTATGCCTCGGCGAAAAACTTGAAATAATTAAATTTACTGACAGAGGAAAACTTTTAAACAAAAAACAGGAAACATCGATCAACTGTAGGCATAACAGATCACACCTCCTCAGTAATTTGTACAACCCCCCCTAAATAATACCATTAAAACAAAAAAAACCCAATACCCAAAAAGCCCGCTAAAATTAACACTTATTAACACTTCCAAATCAAGTAACTTTAACCCTCAACTACAAACACAGTACAACCACCCCAATCTTTGAATAAATACTATAACATGTAAAAGTAAAATCTTACATATATATATATATATAGGTGATTTTTGCGGACATATGAGTGGGCATATGTATGAAGATATAAAATTTTATAACTATTTATGTGTGTATGTGTGCGCCTGTATGCGCGTATGTATACGTATACATATGTACACATACATGTGTATCTGTGTGTTCACGCGTATGTGCATGGGTTTGGGTGCATATATGAATGTTTGTGTATACATGTGCATATATGTATTTATATGTGTGCACGAGTGCGTATGTGCACTCAACATCCAGCTGACAAAACTACTTATTACCAAAACCAATTTTTAAATATTTAAATAATTATATACTGATCACTTTAATTAAAATTACTAGCCCCCACCATTCCTAATCCCCCCCCCCCTTCATAGACCATAACTTGCGTTAACAATTTTAACTAGAACACCTTACCACTAATACTATAACAAGTGTTAACCCCACCATTAATAATAGGACCACAACGAATAATAAAATTTATTTATTTATACCACTGAAATTAATCGATATATAAATTCCATTAAAAATAAAAGCAATTACCAGTATGTTTTATTAATCCATCAATAACTATTATTTATAATCGAAATACATTTATTCATATTCCAAAATAATTAAAACTAAATATAATAGTATAATCCATCTATATCAATGTCATAAACTTATATACGATCCTTACCAAGAATAATTCCCAATATATTTTAACTCATTAGTACCTAGAACTAACCTACTAATATTACTGCCAATAATCCATATATGAATCTTACTAAAAATAAAGACAATTACCATTATGTTTTATTAATTAACTGATAAATATTATTTAAAATACATTTAACTATCCATCAAAATAATCAAAATTAAATGCCAATTAAGCTTAAACTAAAATATCCCCGTAAGCTGGGTGTCATGTAATTGTTATATGTCTGCATTGACAGGAAGCAGACACAACAAACTTGAAACCCCCCCTCCCCTCTTCCTTCATCTTCTCTTTCGCTCTTGTTTAATCTCCCCCCGACCCCCTTTATCCAGCCCAGCGCTGAATAAAAATAAATATGAATTTAACTCAGAACCATTCCCCCGCAACAAATCCTAAATGGCTATAGACATCCACCCCTAACACCCCTCAACCCCTTTCTCTTTCTTTTTCTTCCAACCCCCCCCCCCCACCTTAACTAAGCGTTGGATAAAAATACAAAATAAAAATATTAACAGCTGTAAATTAAACTTTTTTGACAGCAATTGTATCTCTTTCCCTTCTCTCTTCTTTTTCTTTTCCTAGCCCCCCCCCTTTCTACCCCAGCTCAGCGTTGGATATATATATATAAAATAAAATATATAAAAGATAAAAATAAGAAAATAGTAATTTCTAACGGCAATCATATTTTAAAATCGGTCACATGACTTTTATTTCTTTCTCCTCTTCTTTTTTGCTTGACTTCATTCTCCCTGGAATTCAGCAACCAGTTGAATCAAAAAAACAATTTTCTGCCTGATGAGACCTCAGCTCTTGAGAGCTGTAGATCGATAACATCGACATGCCAGTGTAGCAGACCTTGTACATGTTTGAATAAAAGCATTCACTATATATATATATATATATATATATATATATATATATATATATATATATATATATATATATATATATATATATATATATATTATTCCCGGTCACTTTTGCTCTCTGTGAATGGTAAATTGTACAAGCTCGTGTTTTATATATAAGAAGCCACACAACTGTTGTTTTTTTTTGGGGGGGGGGGGGGTTCGTAAAACTAGTAACTGGTTTGTATTTATAAAAAAATTGTTTACATTATATGCATAATTAAATGAATTAGATAATAGATAACAATCGCTGCTGATAACACAGATGCCGGCGATTCTAATTGACATTTGCTACTGAAAACAAAGACGGCTTTCTTCAGAAAAATATTCCGAGCAGGATAAAGCATTTTCTGAAAAGGATTAACTCGAATGTCATTTTAGTGTTTAGAAGAACATGGTGCCATAAAGTGCAAGAAGAAATTACTATTTAGAATGAAATATCGCTTTGTCAGATGCAATGCTATTTAAGTCTAAGTGGAGAATCCCGCAGACTTTTATAGACTAGCTGTCCCGACCCGACGTTGTCAAAGAGTATTTGTACTTTCATTATTATTTTGCAATAGAATATAATTATTTTAAAATCAATCTTTCGTCTTCGCATAATTAGGTTTGGAGGTTTTCTTTTTAACTCATACATTGTGATGACGATGCGGAGAGACTAAGGGATAACCGGCCATTACTAGCATGCGTACGCTACAAGGAAACAGTGGCTGCACGCGGGAGCGAACTTGGAACCGTTTGATTTCGTGGCGAGGGTTGTAATTATGCAAAATAGGCGCTTTGGGCAGTCTAAAATAGCTGAATAAAAGGAGTGAGATGTTTGCTCAAAGATAGGATGGTTTTTGGATGTCGCGTTGTTCACGTGTGTTTTGGCCGATTGTCGGGTCATTTTTTGTTGGTGAAGAGAAGAACAAAGTACTGTTGCTGCTG
Organism: Sepiola atlantica; assembly: GCA_963556195.1. Taxonomy (NCBI): domain Eukaryota; kingdom Metazoa; phylum Mollusca; class Cephalopoda; order Sepiida; family Sepiolidae; genus Sepiola; species Sepiola atlantica. The sequence continues at coordinate 75,412,430 of OY744538.1, read as the reverse complement.
GTACTAAGAGCGAATGTCTTTGTTGTTGGTGAAGAAAAGAAAAGAAAATACTGTTGCTGATACTAAGAGCACACGTTGGTGGTGATGGTGATGAAAAGACGAAAATAATTCGAAAATAATTAGATGTTAAAAGCCGGCCTTTACATACCTTTCTTTAATTAAAATGAATTTGTGTAAACATTATAGAAGTCCGTGCAGACTAACGCCGACTGTATTTTATAAATAATAAGACGCAGATTTCCGGATTTGTGTTAACAAAGAAGAATTAATCTTTGTTAAAAGAAATACGAAAAACATTCATAAATATATCAAAAGTTTTTAAAAGTTTTCCGTATTCAATAAATACGCAACGATCGGGGTTTGAACTCACAAACTCTGTATCTAAGTGCTTCTCTCGTAACCTCAACACCACAGTGCAAAGTTTAGAACTATTGGTTCGTGTAGCAGCCATCATGCAGGTCCACGAGATTAAAGAGTGATGATCGCTCCGTGTTTCGTTCATCGGGGATTAACCCAGATAGAATCTTGTTATTTTTGTGCGATAGCAAGAGTTCACTTATGCAAATGAGCATTTTTTGCATGGGCGAATTCTCGTTGAAACAAAGAAACTTGCATTCAGAGGAGAAACGTAAAGTTAGGACCGCGTCGTATTTTCAACGAGAGAAAAAGAGAGAAAATGGAGTTGGCTTCGTTTGTGCCTGTTACTCGATTGACGAGATTCGTGGTTTGGAGAATTGTTAATTACAATTCTAGAGTCGGACATTTTACTTATTTATATTTTGATTTTTTTGCGCGCGTTTTCGACTACACTTCGAGTTAACCTTTCAATAAAACATCTGTTGTCCGCCTTATTTCTTTTCTTCTTTTTTTTCAGGCGGAAGCATGTTATGGATGAGGGAGAATAAAACGTTGGAAAATGTATGGAGGCCACTAGTCGCAATAATAGTGATGATGTTCGTAAGTTTCGATTGTATTTAACGTGTAATCTTTTAACTAATTTATGAATGCATTCTAAGAAGTAATAGGTATTTGCTTTAATTTAAGCAATTGTTAATGATCGATTATTACAACAATGAGCTTCCATAGTTGGTGAAGCAAACTTTTCACATGAAATTTATATCTATTAAGTGAGAACTATGTTTTATTTACTTGTTTATATTTCAATATGATAAAAGAGAAACAATTATTTTAAGATATAAATATTGTAATATTTCATTTAAACACATGTAAGTAGTTATTTGATTGCTGAAATAGGTCGAGCAATGGGAAAAGGTTTTTAACAATAACAAAAGCTTATTTTTTTAATTTTATGTGATTATTGGAAAATGTATCCATATTACCAATCGTCCGAGGTGGGATAAGCAATTTAAAAAATAAAGTGAAGGCAAATACAGTATTTTATTGCAAAGAACATAGTACAACAATAACAGATAAAAATTGGCTGGTCAGAATCAAACATAGATTTGTCAGCTTAAATACTACTTGGGTTGAACTTCTGAAATCCGGCTGACTCAAGTTTATATATTAGAAGAGCCTACTAACCGGACTTGCAGTGCTGCGTCAAAAAAGAATTTGTTATATTTGTCAAAAGAAGTATGAAATACATTCTTGTTATTGGTCCCCCGATTTATAAAATCGGGGGACCTATGTTTTGAGGCATATCAGTCCGTCCGTCCGTCCGTCCGTCCGTTCGTCCGTCCGGATTTTTCTCCGCAACCATCTATTGAATTTCTCTGAAATTTTGCATGAAGTTGTAACTTTGGTCAGGTTAGAAAGTGACATTCTCCGATTAAAAAAAAATCTGGTTAGCCCCCCCAGGGGGTCAAAAAGCCCCAAAATTGCAAAAAAATGACAGTTTTTGCCCCATAACTTTTCATCCATCCATTCAATTTCTCTGAAACTTGGCCAAAATGTGGAAGCATTTGTTCCTAATAGAAAATAAGTATCGCTGACCTTGGAAAAAATCTGGTTCGCGCCCCAGGGGGTCAAAAGCCCCCAAAATGGCAAAAAATGACCCTTTTCTCCCATAACGTTTGATCCATCCATTCAATTTTTCTGAAAGTTGGCCAAAATTTAGAGGCAATTGTTCTGGATATAAAATGAGCATCCTTGACCTCAGAAAAATTCTGGTTCGCGCCCCCATGGAGTCAAAAGGGGGTCAAAAATGCCCCAAATTGCTAAAGTTTATTGCATTTTACACTCGCCACATCGAGTCACATACAGAGGAGGACCACGCACGCGCAACTTGTTAATTTTAAACATAAAGTTTTTCGTATTTAATGTAAGACATTGAAAGAAGTCTCTGGCGTATCTTGTTGCTCTAATTTCTGTAAATTACATAGAAAACAAGAAAAAATAGAATAAAAGTAAAAATTTTAAATCGCTTTATATTGTAATTTGAAATGATTAAATTCAATTTTGAACGAAATCAGCGAAAGAGTAAATACTGCCAACCGAAATTAGAACACATAATACCTGTCTCTAAGTGATGCACACAAAATTGCAAACTACGTACCAAGTTCAGAATTGTCAAGTTGTTTTAGTATATAAATCATACAGTTGTTGTCCTTATTATTTTCCTTATTTTATTCGAAGCGAGGGGGCAGATGCAAGAGAGAAATAGCTCAAGGTGTATTAGCAGAGGAAACGTTGAAAATCTATGGAAGCATGCAGAAATAATAATAATAATAATAATAAAAATCGTGGACTTTGCCGTTCCAGCAGACCACAGAGTGAAGATCAAAGAGACGGAAAAGAGAAGCAAATATACTGAACTTGCCAGAGAATTGAAAGGAATATGGAACATGAAGAAAGTCAGTATAACACCAATAATCATAGGAGCACTAGGAACAGTCCCCAAAAACATGGAGAAAAGACTAGGAGAAATAGGAATCAAAGGGATAACTGAGACCATACAAAGGACAGTAATGATCAAAACAGCTACAATCCTGAGAAATGTCCTCGAATGCGGAAACCAACCCACATAAGCAACGAATGGAGAACAAACACATGGAAGCACAAGACAGCAGAACCGGGGAAAATACAACCGCACGAGAGAGACGCAAGCATAGGCTGACGCCACGAAAAAAAAAAAAATTATGGACAGAGGGTCGAGAAGGGAAAGCGCAAACCAGACCTCCACTGGAAGAGCGCGGACAGCTCTGGGACCGTGGGGAGGCTTGTTGCCACTCGGGCCCCAGAGGGGACCAATGGCCCTTATCAGCGGGAAATCGTTGGTAGGTGGCTGTTGCGATTACCGCAAGGTCATCAGCGGTGATGAACGAAAAGAGGTGGAGCATACTGGAAGTCTGAGGAGACTTGTTGTCACTCAGACTCCAGGGAATACCACAGGTTGTCGGCAGTGGGCGATCACTGACGACGACCAGTGTGATAACTCCTAGTGAGTAAATAATAATAATTTTTTTTAATTTTTAAATTTTTTAAATTAATTTAAAAATTATTAGAGGTTTATGTAGTTTGCTTGAAGAATTGTTTATTAGTATATAGAAATGTGATACTTAGAAGGCAATACAATGCAGAGGTGTGACGGATAGACACAAGTTGGAGCAAATAAGACATATAATGGTGGAACAAATTAAATAGTTTCACCCTTAATACAATGTATACATACACATACATATATATATATATATTTTTTTTTCACAAACACACATATATCTGTCTATCTACATAATGTTACAATGTTACCTGTATCAAGATGGTCTGGTGGAAACTCCGATTGATATAATATTTCGGGAACTCTTCACTTCTTCAGAACCGTGCTCAACTCAAGTTCAAGCGTGCATATGAAGGGCCCATGGGATGCAGTCTCGCAGAAAATACCGGTTAAATTTGAATTTCAAACCAGATTAAAAAAAAAAAAAACTTTCTTTTTTTTTCTTTTTTTTAAAAATATTTTATTCATCTATTTTTATCTAATTTATTTATTCATCTATTTACCTTTATTAAAATTTTTTATAAATTTTTTTTTTTTTTTTAACTTTTTAGAATCTTTTCTTTTTTTCCGTTAAATTTTAAATCTAATCTAAATTTAAACCAAGTCTATTCGTTTAAATTAATATGTCGGTTAATACTGTCATTAAACATTGCATTATCTGTTCGTTTTAAATTATTGTGTATATTAATATTTAGTTTACTTATTTTATTTTATTTTTAAATATGTATATTTTATTAATCAATTCAATATCATCTGTTAATTAATCGCCCCTATCTGTCTAATGTTAATTACAACAATGGAAGGGAGGTAATTCAGTTGGTCTGTCTAATGATGTTTAAGTCGCTTTTAAATTTAGTTATTTCTCATTATTAGGCTAAAATATTGTTATTCTTATATAACGAATGTATAACTTTCCTTTTTCATTTTTTTTTCATTATTAATTAAGGTTATAGGGTATTATTCTCTCCGGAGGGGTTCCGGTATTTCAACCCCTATTATTATTATTATTATTATTATTATTATTATTATTATTATTACTATTACTATTACTATTACTATTATTATTATTATTATTATTATTATTATTATTATTATTATTATTACTACTACTACTACTACTACTACTACTACTACTATTATTATTACTGTTATTCTTATAATCATTATTACTGTTATTATTTATTCATTTAATTTTTTTATTACTGTTATTATTATTATATATTTATTTATTTTTTACTGTTATTATTATTTATTTATTTTTAAATGGTGCCGGCCTAGGCTGACACCAGACAAAATATTCGTAGAGGGTCGAGGAGGATGAGAAGACCGAGGACGGACAACACAAACCAGACCTCCACTGGAAAAGTGCAGAGAATGCTCGGACCTTGGGGAGGCTTATTGCCACAGTTGGATTATAACGGGTCCTGTATTTTAAACGGGTAGATTAGTTAGTATGAATTATGAATTGTGTGAAAGAAATAGCATTAAGTAAAAAATGAGTGCATTGTGATTTTGGGACAAACAAACCATGATTCACGGTGACTCATTTTAAAAGTCATAACAAATTTGAGGTATAGGAAATGCTCAGATCAAAGGGTCAGAGAAAGACATGAGTGAACGCGAGGGTTTTGGCATGACAGTAACACGTGTACATCAGGTGATGTGATGTGAGTCATCTTTGCCATTCAGTTAGTTCCTGATCTCCGAAGCGACAGGATCGAGAGTCTCAGCCATGTAACTTTGTGTGAAAGTTGGGTTAAGAGTTAACCATGGAAGCGGTCATGAACATACGTCGATATACTGAGCTCTGCAATGTACAGAGGCGGGTGACTTCGCCAGACATGGGCTAAGAAATGAGCTAACTGCGTCCAGCGTCCCACAGTATGAATGAAGATAAGATCTGAATGAAGAACCAACGAACCCTCCACTGGAATGATATGTGAAATAAAATGATGAAATCTCTCTCTGAAAAATCGTCTCCGAATGTCCTTGTCTTCGTGCTTGAAAACCGAATCTGTCACATAAAACAGATACTCCACGACGATCACGAGCCAATAACGAAGTGAGTGTGCCGGCAGAGTCCGTGACCAACAGCGACGAACATGTAAGGTAATTTTCTTAGTTCATAGTCAAAAGAGACTTAAAAGACTATATTTAAATTGTTATATTGGAAATTCTATGTTTGAAAATGAACCGACAGTTTAAAGACTTAAAAGTACCATTAAAATCGCCCTAATGAAACTGTGTTTAAAAGTGACTCTTAAAGATGTGTTAAAACGACTCTCTTAAAAATGTGTTTTAAATGTTTGTTTAAAAATGTTTTACAGAAAATGCTTTACAAAAGTATTTAGAAAAAGATTGTAACCACTATTAATCCTCTCATAGACTTGTCACATTGTTTTCGAACTGTTTGTGTGGTTTCGGAGAACTGCCTCAGTCGGGCAGGATTAGTGAAATTAGTAATAATTAGGTTCCCCCCTTTTTACTGCCACCCCTTTGAGTGGTTATGTAACACCACCCAAATCCCAGAGAAGATCAATTGTCCTTACCAGCGAGAAATCAATGGTAAAAGGCTGTTGCGATACCGCAACGTTATCGAAAAGAGGTTAAGAATACTGGCAATCTGGGGAGGCTTGTTGTCACTCAGACTCCAGGAAATACCACTGATTGTTGTTGGTGAGCAATCACTGACGATGATCTGTGTGAGAACTCCTAGTGAGTACAAATAATAATAATAATAATAATAATAATAATAATAATAATAATAATAATAATAATAATAATAATAATAATATGTAAGAATAAATTTCGTATGATTTGATTATATGTCACGTTTAAATTTTTACCAAATTTATGCGTATGAAATAATCGGTGTTTACTCTAAATAATTAATGAAAGAAGTATTGTTAACTTAGATCCGTTTATGGAAATTAATATGTGAAAGTTAATTAAATGGTGAAGCGAATTCGTCGTACGACAAGCATAAAATGCGTCCCTCTCTCTCCCCCCTCTCTCTCTCTCTCTCTCTCTCTATTCGTGGATATCTCTGTCTCGTACTATTTCTTGTGAATGAACAAATAAGCAGAATAAGGAATAAAAAATGCAAAATGTAAGAAAAGGTTTTTTACTTACTCTGCGAACTGATGTTGTACGCCGTTTGTAATATTTCATTTTAATAGACGGAGCGATTTCATTGGATAACCATATCTGTTGAGTATCCAATGAAAGTAAACGGCGAATCACTGGAAGTGTTAATTACTAAAAGAATTATCGGTCTTGGTAGAATATCTAATTTATTTTTTTATCTAAAGAAAACAGACGTAAAATTTCCGTATTTCACTGGCTAGGCAGAATCAAATATTGATTCGTCAGATGCAATACTATAGTGGTCTAACTTAGAGAACTTGACTAACTTTTCTTTATATATATACTAGCAGGGCTACTCGGCGTTGCCCGGAGCAAAAGTGTAACATATTTCTATTAAAACTTCTATCTTTACCTCTATCCGTCTCTATCTTTCTCTCTTTTCCCCCTTCCTCGTTCCCCCTCCCTCTGCCCACCCCTCTTTCTCCTCTGCCCAGCCCATTCCTATTTCTGGAGATACACACACACATATGCACAGACAACTCTCATTTGCATAGATTCATCGAGGAATGAGTCGGCATAAGGGAAATAACTCCTTGATAAAAAAATCAGACTTACTTCCTTTTAGTACATAAAATGGCTGAAAACCCGACCCCCTGACGAAATCTGCGCCAGTTTAGGGTCAAAGATTCAATAATTTTTTTCTAAATTTTAGATATTATTTTACCAGGGCAATACTGATCAAGAGTATACCAACTTTGTGGCTGTTTGTTTTTGAGTTTTTAACATTTACATGGACATACACACATACACACACACACACACACACACACACATATACAGACAACTGTCCTTTTATATAATAGATAAAATATACTCGTGCACAGACAGCTGTTTCATCGTCTATGACTCATCAGTGTGGCTAGACGTAGCAAGTGTATCCATGCCGAGATTGAAAACCTTAACGACTGGTCACATCCAAATGCGACCAGGAGTTAAGCACCATATCCATTGTGCTAACACGCAAGCTACTAAGTAGAAGAACTTATAGTGCTATATACATGTACTTTCTTTGTATACATATTTTATTTTCATAAAACTACAAGTAACCGAGATAAATCTATTCTTTACAGAAGATTATTGCTTTATGCTAGGTGGAAACTATTACTTCCTCTACCAGAGAGCTCAACCTATAACTATGGTGCATATGTATATATCTAAATGAGTAAATGTGAAAGTTTTTTCCACCTATCCTAACTATAATAACATGAAAACAGGTAATGCTTACTTAATTCTATGATAGAACATAACAGTTTGAAATACTATATCTATAGTAATCTGCAAACCACCATAATTTAGATTTTGTTAATTTGTATGTTTATTTTTGAAACAGTTTTTAATGAATTAATATTCTACATTTGTAATTTGTATATGTATTTTTGAAACAGTTTTTAATGAATTAATATTCTACATTTGTAATTTGTATATGTATTTTTGAAACAGTTTTTAATGAATTAATATTCTACATTTGTAATTTGTATATGTATTTTTGAAACAGTTTTTAATGAATTAATATTCTACATTTGTAATTTGTATATGTATTTTTGAAACAGTTTTTAATGAATTCATATTCTACATTTGTAATTTGTATATTTATTTTTGAAACAGTTTTTAATACATTAATATTCTACATTTGTAATTTGTATATGTATTTTTGAAACAGTTTTTAATGAATTAATATTCTACATTTGTAATTTGTATATGTATTTTTGAAACAGTTTTTAATGAATTAATATTCTACATTTGTAATTTGTATATGTATTTTTGAAACAGTTTTTAATGAATTAATATTCTACATTTGTAATTTGTATATTTATTTTTGAAACAGTTTTTAATGAATTAATATTCTACATTTGTAATTTGTATATGTATTTTTGAAACAGTTTTTAATGAATTAATATTCTACATTTGTAATTTGTATATGTATTTTTGAAACAGTTTTTAATGAATTAATATTCTACATTTGTAATTTGTATATGTATTTTTGAAACAGTTTTTAATGAATTAATATTCTACATTTGTAATTTGTATATGTATTTTTGAAACAGTTTTTAATGAATTAATATTCTACATTTGTAATTTGTATATTTATTTTTTAAAACGGTTTTTAATAAATTAATATTCTACATTTGTAATTTGTATATTTATTTTTGAAACAGTTTTTAATAAATTCATATTCTACATTTGTAATTTGTATATTTATTTTTGAAACAGTTTTTAATAAATTCATATTCTACATTTGTAATTTGTATATTTATTTTTGAAACAGTTTTTAATAAATTCATATTCTACATTTGTAACTTATATATTTATTTTTGAAACAGTTTTTAATAAATTAATATTCTACATTTGTAATTTGTATATTTATTTTTGAAACATTTTTGAATAAATTAATATTCTACATTTGTAACTTGTATATTTATTTTTGAAACAGTTTTTAATAAATTAATATTCTACATTTGTAACTTGTATATTTATTTTTGAAACAGTTTTTAATAAATTAATATTCTACATTAGTAATTTGTATATTTATTTTTGAAACAGTTTTTAATAAATTAATATTCCACATTTGTAATTTGTATATTTATTTTTGAAACAGTTTTTAATAAATTAATATTCTACATTTGTAATTTGTATATGTATTTTTGAAACAGTTTTGAATGAATTCATATTCTACATTTGTAATTTGTATATGTATTTTTGAAACAGTTTTTAATGAATTAATATTCTACATTTGTAATTTGTATATGTATTTTTGAAACAGTTTTTAATGAATTAATATTCTACATTTGTAATTTGTATATTTATTTTTGAAACAGTTTTTAATGAATTAATATTCTACATTTGTAATTTGTATATGTATTTTTGAAACAGTTTTTAATGAATTAATATTCTACATTTGTAATTTGTATATGTATTTTTGAAACAGTTTTTAATGAATTAATATTCTACATTTGTAATTTGTATATGTATTTTTGAAACAGTTTTTAATGAATTAATATTCTACATTTGTAATTTGTATATTTATTTTTGAAACAATTTTTAATGAATTAATATTCTACATTTGTAATTTGTATATGTATTTTTGAAACAGTTTTTAATGAATTAATATTCTACATTTGTAATTTGTATATGTATTTTTGAAACAGTTTTTAATGAATTAATATTCTACATTTGTAATTTGTATATGTATTTTTGAAACAGTTTTTAATGAATTAATATTCTACATTTGTAATTTGTATATGTATTTTTGAAACAGTTTTTAATGAATTAATATTCTACATTTGTAATTTGTATATTTATTTTTTAAAACGGTTTTTAATAAATTCATATTCTACATTTGTAATTTGTATATTTATTTTTGAAACAGTTTTTAATGAATTCATATTCTACATTTGTAATTTGTATATTTATTTTTGAAACAGTTTTTAATAAATTCATATTCTACATTAGTAATTTGTATATTTATTTTAGAAACAGTTTTTAATACATTAATATTCTACATTTGTAATTTGTATATTTATTTTTGAAACAGTTTTTAATAAATTCATATTCTACATTTGTAATTTGTATATTTATTTTTGAAACAGTTTTTAATGAATTCATATTCTACATTTGTTATTTGTATATTTATTTTTGAAACAGTTTTTAATTAATTCATATTCTACATTTGTAATTTGTATATTTATTTTTGAAACAGTTTTTAATGAATTCATATTCTACATTTGTAATTTGTATATTTATTTTTGAAACAGTTTTTAATAAATTCATATTCTACATTTGTAACTTGTATATTTATTTTTGAAACAGTTTTTAATAAATTCATATTCTACATTTGTAATTTGTATATTTATTTTTGAAACAGTTTTTAATAAATTCATATTCTACATTTGTAATTTGTATATTTATTTTAGAAACAGTTTTTAATACATTAATATTCTACATTTGTAATTTGTATATTTATTTTTGAAACAGTTTTTAATAGATTAATATTCTACATTTGTAATTTGTATATTTATTTTTGAAACAATTTTTATTAAATTAATATTCTACATTTGTAATTTGTATATTTATTTTTGAAACATTTTTGAATAAATTAATATTCTACATTTGTAACTTGTATATTTATTTTTGAAACAGTTTTTAATAAATTAATATTCCACATTTGTAACTTGTATATTTATTTTTGAAACAGTTTTTAATAAATTAATATTCTACATTTGTAATTTGTATATTTATTTTTGAAACAGTTTTTAATAGATTAATATTCTACATTTGTAATTTGTATATTTATTTTTGAAACAATTTTTATTAAATTAATATTCTACATTTGTAATTTGTATATTTATTTTTGAAACATTTTTGAATAAATTAATATTCTACATTTGTAACTTGTATATTTATTTTTGAAACAGTTTTTAATAAATTAATATTCCACATTTGTAACTTGTATATTTATTTTTGAAACAGTTTTTAATAAATTAATATTCTACATTTGTAATTTGTATATGTATTTTTGAAACAGTTTTTAATGAATTAATATTCTACATTTGTAATTTGTATATGTATTTTTGAAACAGTTTTTAATGAATTAATATTCTACATTTGTAATTTGTATATTTATTTTTGAAACAGTTTTTAATGAATTAATATTCTACATTTGTAATTTGTATATGTATTTTTGAAACAGTTTTTAATGAATTAATATTCTACATTTGTAATTTGTATATGTATTTTTGAAACGGTTTTTAATGAATTAATATTCTACATTTGTAATTTGTATATGTATTTTTGAAACAGTTTTTAATGAATTAATATTCTACATTTGTAATTTGTATATGTATTTTTGAAACAGTTTTTAATGAATTAATATTCTACATTTGTAATTTGTATATTTATTTTTGAAACAATTTTTAATGAATTAATATTCTACATTTGTAATTTGTATATGTATTTTTGAAACAGTTTTTAATGAATTAATATTCTACATTTGTAATTTGTATATGTATTTTTGAAACAGTTTTTAATGAATTAATATTCTACATTTGTAATTTGTATATGTATTTTTGAAACAGTTTTTAATGAATTAATATTCTACATTTGTAATTTGTATATGTATTTTTGAAACAGTTTTTAATGAATTAATATTCTACATTTGTAATTTGTATATTTATTTTTTAAAACGGTTTTTAATAAATTCATATTCTACATTTGTAATTTGTATATTTATTTTTGAAACAGTTTTTAATGAATTCATATTCTACATTTGTAATTTGTATATTTATTTTTGAAACAGTTTTTAATAAATTCATATTCTACATTAGTAATTTGTATATTTATTTTAGAAACAGTTTTTAATACATTAATATTCTACATTTGTAATTTGTATATTTATTTTTGAAACAGTTTTTAATAAATTCATATTCTACATTTGTAATTTGTATATTTATTTTTGAAACAGTTTTTAATGAATTCATATTCTACATTTGTTATTTGTATATTTATTTTTGAAACAGTTTTTAATTAATTCATATTCTACATTTGTAATTTGTATATTTATTTTTGAAACAGTTTTTAATGAATTCATATTCTACATTTGTAATTTGTATATTTATTTTTGAAACAGTTTTTAATAAATTCATATTCTACATTTGTAACTTGTATATTTATTTTTGAAACAGTTTTTAATAAATTCATATTCTACATTTGTAATTTGTATATTTATTTTTGAAACAGTTTTTAATAAATTCATATTCTACATTTGTAATTTGTATATTTATTTTAGAAACAGTTTTTAATACATTAATATTCTACATTTGTAATTTGTATATTTATTTTTGAAACAGTTTTTAATAGATTAATATTCTACATTTGTAATTTGTATATTTATTTTTGAAACAATTTTTATTAAATTAATATTCTACATTTGTAATTTGTATATTTATTTTTGAAACATTTTTGAATAAATTAATATTCTACATTTGTAACTTGTATATTTATTTTTGAAACAGTTTTTAATAAATTAATATTCCACATTTGTAACTTGTATATTTATTTTTGAAACAGTTTTTAATAAATTAATATTCTACATTTGTAACTTGTATATTTATTTTTGAAACAGTTTTTAATAAATTAATATTCCACATTTGTAACTTGTATATTTATTTTTGAAACAGTTTTTAATAAATTAATATTCCACATTTGTAACTTGTATATTTATTTTTGAAACAGTTTTTAATAAATTAATATTCTACATTTGTAACTTGTATATTTATTTTTGAAACAGTTTTTAATAAATTAATATTCCACATTTGTAACTTGTATATTTATTTTTGAAACAGTTTTTAATAAATTAATATTCTACATTTGTAACTTGTATATTTATTTTTGAAACAGTTTTTAATAAATTAATATTCCACATTTGTAACTTGTATATTTATTTTTGAAACAGTTTTTAATAAATTAATATTCTACATTTGTAATTTGTATATTTATTTTTGAAACAGTTTTTAATAGATTAATATTCTACATTTGTAATTTGTATATTTATTTTTGAAACAATTTTTATTAAATTAATATTCTACATTTGTAATTTGTATATTTATTTTTGAAACATTTTTGAATAAATTAATATTCTACATTTGTAACTTGTATATTTATTTTTGAAACAGTTTTTAATAAATTAATATTCCACATTTGTAACTTGTATATTTATTTTTGAAACAGTTTTTAATAAATTAATATTCTACATTTGTAATTTGTATATGTATTTTTGAAACAGTTTTTAATGAATTAATATTCTACATTTGTAATTTGTATATGTATTTTTGAAACAGTTTTTAATGAATTAATATTCTACATTTGTAATTTGTATATTTATTTTTGAAACAGTTTTTAATGAATTAATATTCTACATTTGTAATTTGTATATGTATTTTTGAAACAGTTTTTAATGAATTAATATTCTACATTTGTAATTTGTATATGTATTTTTGAAACGGTTTTTAATGAATTAATATTCTACATTTGTAATTTGTATATGTATTTTTGAAACAGTTTTTAATGAATTAATATTCTACATTTGTAATTTGTATATTTATTTTTGAAACAGTTTTTAATGAATTAATATTCTACATTTGTAACTTGTATATGTATTTTTGAAACAGTTTTTAATGAATTAATATTCTACATTTGTAATTTGTATATGTATTTTTGAAACAGTTTTTAATGAATTAATATTCTACATTTGTAATTTGTATATGTATTTTTGAAACAGTTTTTAATGAATTAATATTCTACATTTGTAATTTGTATATTTATTTTTTAAAACGGTTTTTAATAAATTCATATTCTACATTTGTAATTTGTATATTTATTTTTGAAACAGTTTTTAATGAATTCATATTCTACATTTGTAATTTGTATATTTATTTTTGAAACAGTTTTTAATAAATTCATATTCTACATTAGTAATTTGTATATTTATTTAGAAACAGTTTTTAATACATTAATATTCTACATTTGTAATTTGTATATTTATTTTTGAAACAGTTTTTAATAAATTCATATTCTACATTTGTAATTTGTATATTTATTTTTGAAACAGTTTTTAATGAATTCATATTCTACATTTGTAATTTGTATATTTATTTTTGAAACAGTTTTTAATTAATTCATATTCTACATTTGTAATTTGTATATTTATTTTTGAAACAGTTTTTAATAAATTCATATTCTACATTTGTAATTTGTATATTTATTTTTGAAACAGTTTTTAATAAATTCATGTTCTACATTTGTAATTTGTATATTTATTTTAGAAACAGTTTTTAATACATTAATATTCTACATTTGTAATTTGTATATTTATTTTTGAAACAGTTTTTAATAGATTAATATTCTACATTTGTAATTTGTATATTTATTTTTGAAACAATTTTTATTAAATTAATATTCTACATTTGTAATTTGTATATTTATTTTTGAAACATTTTTGAATAAATTAATATTCTACATTTGTAACTTGTATATTTATTTTTGAAACAGTTTTTAATAAATTAATATTCTACATTTGTAATTTTTATATTTATTTTTGAAACAGTTTTTAATAAATTAATATTCTACATTTGTAATTTGTATATTTATTTTTGAAACAGTTTTTAATAAATTAATATTCTACATTAGTAATTTGTATATTTATTTTTGAAACAGTTTTTAATAAATTAATATTCTACATTAGTAATTTGTATATTTATTTTTGAAACAGTTTTTAATAGATTAATATTCTACATTTGTAATTTGTATATTTATTTTTGAAACAGTTTTTAATAAATTAATATTCTACATTAGTAATTTGTATATTTATTTTTGAAACAGTTTTTAATAAATTCATATTCTACATTTGTAATTTGTATATTTATTTTTGAAACAGTTTTTAATAAATTCATATTCTACATTTGTAACTTGTATATTTATTTTTGAAACAGTTTTTAATAAATTCATATTCTACATTTGTAATTTGTATATTTATTTTTGAAACAGTTTTTAATAAATTCATATTCTACATTTGTAATTTGTATATTTATTTTAGAAACAGTTTTTAATACATTAATATTCTACATTTGTAATTTGTATATTTATTTTTGAAACAGTTTTTAATAGATTAATATTCTACATTTGTAATTTGTATATTTATTTTTGAAACAATTTTTATTAAATTAATATTCTACATTTGTAATTTGTATATTTATTTTTGAAACATTTTTGAATAAATTAATATTCTACATTTGTAACTTGTATATTTATTTTTGAAACAGTTTTTAATAAATTAATATTCTACATTTGTAATTTTTATATTTATTTTTGAAACAGTTTTTAATAAATTAATATTCTACATTTGTAATTTGTATATTTATTTTTGAAACAGTTTTTAATAAATTAATATTCTACATTAGTAATTTGTATATTTATTTTTGAAACAGTTTTTAATAAATTAATATTCTACATTAGTAATTTGTATATTTATTTTTGAAACAGTTTTTAATAGATTAATATTCTACATTTGTAATTTGTATATTTATTTTTGAAACAGTTTTTAATAAATTAATATTCTACATTAGTAATTTGTATATTTATTTTTGAAACAGTTTTTAATACATTAATATTCTACATTTGTAATTTGTATATTTATTTTTAGAACAATTTTTATTAAATTAATATTCTACATTTGTAATTTGTATATTTATTTTTGAAACAGTTTTTAATAAATTAATATTCTACATTAGTAATTTGTATATTTATTTTTGAAACAGTTTTTAATAGATTGATATTCTACATTTGTAATTTGTATATTAATTTTTGAAACAGTTTTTAATAGATTAATATTCTACATTTGTAATTTGTATATTTATTTTTGAAACAGGTTTTAATAAATTAATATTCTACATTTGTAATTTGTATATTTATTTTAGAACAAATTTTAATAGATTAATATTCTACATTTGTAATTTGTATATTTATTTTTGAAACAGTTTTTAATAAATTAATATTCTACATTAGTAATTTGTATATTTATTTTTGAAACAGTTTTTAATACATTAATATTCTACATTTGTAATTTGTATATTTATTTTTAGAACAATTTTTATTAAATTAATATTCTACATTTGTAATTTGTATATTTATTTTTGAAACAGTTTTTAATAAATTAATATTCTACATTAGTAATTTGTATATTTATTTTTGAAACAGTTTTTAATAGATTAATATTCTACATTTGTAATTTGTATATTTATTTTTGAAACAGTTTTTAATAAATTAATATTCTACATTAGTAATTTGTATATTTATTTTTGAAACAGTTTTTAATACATTAATATTCTACATTTGTAATTTGTATATTTATTTTTAGAACAATTTTTATTAAATTAATATTCTACATTTGTAATTTGTATATTTATTTTTGAAACAGTTTTTAATAAATTAATATTCTACATTAGTAATTTGTATATTTATTTTTGAAACAGTTTTTAATAGATTAATATTCTACATTTGTAATTTGTATATTAATTTTTGAAACAGTTTTTAATAGATTAATATTCTACATTTGTAATTTGTATATTTATTTTTGAAACAGTTTTTAATAAATTAATATTCTACATTTGTAATTTGTATATTTATTTTTGAAACAGTTTTTAATAAATTAATATTCTACATTTGTAATTTGTATATTTATTTTTGAAACAGTTTTTAATAAATTAATATTCTACATTTGTAACTTGTATATTTATTTTTGAAACAGTTTTTAATAAATTAATATTCTACATTTGTAATTTTTATATGTGTTTTTGAAACAGTTTTTAATAAATTCATATTCTACATTTGTAATTGGCATTGTCATATTTTCTTATATATACACAATTGTTTCGTCGAGAGTAAAACGCCTGATGTTGCTGAACAGATACTACACTTTTAATTATTTATTTGCAGACATATAAAGAAAATTACATTGACAGTAAATTAGGCACAAATCCATCAAAAGTGTGGGGAAAATAGGGTCATCCTTGGTCGGAAATAATTAAATAAATGTATATCCTACTCTTAACTAGAAGCATCTCAATCACCACAATACCACATTTACACTAAAAGGCCAAGGAACTATAAAAAAATAATGTTTTTATGATTAGACATTTTTAAATGAAGGAAAAAAAATGATTTAATCTATTATTGTATTATCTTTTAATGGGTGTCGGTAGTGCAGTATCAGTTCTGTTGTCATAAGATCGTCCTCCCCTCCCCTCCCCTCCCCAGGAATTACATCCTTCTTTTTAAGGGGTGGGGCTAATCCCCCCAGATATTATATCCTTCTTTGAGAGATGGTATAATATAGTATCTGTTCCATTTTCCCAGAGGCTACCGTCTCCTTTTTTTTTGGGGGGGGGGGGGGGGGAGGGGTGTAGTGTACTAGCTATTTTGTTGTCATCATATCATCCGTTCAGTCATTACCTCCTCCTTTGGGGATCAGTATATTATATGTTCGTTTACCATGATATCCCATTTGTCACATATTTTTGCTAATATAAAATATAGTCATCCACAGACAGCTGTTTCGTCATCTACTGCGCTAACAAATCAGCTACTATAGAAGAAGATGTTGCTGTTTTGTACTGTTCCTATTTACTTGCCTCCCCACGAGGGCAGAGTTAGACACAATGTTGCTTTTTCATGTGGGGAAAAACAGCTTCCTCAAAAAAGGGGCACTCTGAACTAGAGCAAACATTTAAATTGACTTAGTCTAGAAGGACTTCTCTTTAACCGACCGAGGACAAAATAGATGAAGTGAAACATCAGAGCAGATACTACACTTTGTTCCTAGCTCGGTTTTGTACTGTTATCTTTATTATTATTGTTATCACAAATCTTGAATAACAGGACAAACCTAAACGTATTAGTAGATCGTTTTAATAGGAATTGAATAACGACAAAAGGATATTGAAAATTATTAACAGTCGTTTGCTACGTGGCCTGTGATTGGATGAAAAACAACCAATCACAAGCTACGTTATTCCTCTTTTGCTGTGAATCCCCGAGACATGAAGTTCGGCTGCTGCTATCTCCGCTGACAACACAGCAAGACATGTGGAGCAGTATTTCTCTACATTAATAGCACAGAAAGACAAAGTTCCCTGCTCTAACACCCAGTGAAACGAATTCAGAGGACATGAAACCTAAAGACTGTTATCAGAATGGATCTCCTGAGATAAGTACCCGCAGATACCAGTTATTTGCAAGACAATTTCTTCTATTTCTTTCCTTTCTTTTCCTTCTCTGAAATACAAGCTTTTATTACACTTTTATCTGCTTCTACTGTTGGATAATGGCCCTGTGGGAACGGACGCATCTTGAGGTGGGCGTATCTGTTGGAAATCGTTGGTTTGACTTGCGCGATTTAGTGCGGGTGGACCTGTGCAGTCGAGTGCAGAATAGGGCTGTTCTCACAGTCGGAGCTCACAGACGTGACAGGGTCACCACGTGACGAGACCTCAGATCAAGGGTCAATGTGCACCTGTGCATAGAGGCTCTGTGACGTCGCAGGCTTTTGCGTAAGAAGCAAAGTTTTGCCAGTCTGGGGTTTGGAGGCGAGCCTATGAGACGTGATTTATGATGTAGTCTGCAGCATTATTAGGGGAATTAATTCCCTAAGAAAATACAGGCGAAGGATCTCTTTCCCCCCCCCTCTACGAATGGTTAAGGACTTAATTGATAAGTAATTACGAAAGCAGTAATTTGCTCTCTCTTTCTCGACGTTAGTGGATATCTCCCAGCTGACAGATAACTAACGCTTGAAATAAAACAGAACTTAAGATTAAAAGATTATTTGTCTTCTGAGTCGGTCATGGAGCTTTTGTGTTGCAGCAGCGTGGTTCACGGCAGAAAGAAAGAAGAAAGAATTCAACCACTAGACGATGCACCCCTCCACACGGCGAGGAAAGATTGAAGGTGCGAGAAATTTAAAGGTATGCAAACTATATGATTTTTGGTGTTAAAAAAATGTTGAGTGTTTAAACGAGAACTGCCACGGCCGTTCCGGGACGAGTATACAAAACGAGAACTCCCACGACCTATTCCCAGGACGGCTATGTAACACTACAACCCAGTGAAACGCATTCAGAGAACATGAAACCTAAAGACTGTTATAAGGATAGATCTCCTGAGATAAGTACCCACAGATACCAGTTATTGGCAAGACAATTTCTTTCCTTTCTTACCTTTCTTTTCCTTCTTCGAAATACAAGCTTTCATCACACTTTTATCTGTGTTGTGTTTCTTTCCTTCTCGACGGTGTTACAATATATTTCATAGCACATGCCTAATTAGGAATATCCCAATAAGGGCTGATATGCCGTAAAACAAATAAAGCAAACCAATTTATGAATTGTTTACGATAGTTATGCTGATTCAGCATTAAATAAACACCAAAAATGTTGATATACTGTAAAACAGACAAACCAAACAATTAGCTAATTTATTTTGCAGGACGAAATCCATATTGCTTGTCACTAGTAAATTGCTTTTGCTGAGGTTATTGAAAACTTCTTGTTTATCAAAAGGTTCAAACAATTTACTCATGATGCACAGGAGACTGATCCGTCTGTACTGAGATGTAGAAGACGTATTGCCAATATTTTGAAGCACTGGTCAGACTGACTATGTTTTCTAAGGAGATGGAAAGCAATTCATCTTTAAGCAACGATTGAAGAGCTTTACAATAGATATATTGATTCATCATTAAATAACCCACAAAAAGGGTTGATATGACGAAAAACATACAAACCAAACAATTAGCTAATTTTTTTTTAGTTCCTTTACCTAGGATTGAACTTTCAACCTAAAAATAAAACTCACAGTATTATTGGAGTCCTGCATATTTTTTCTAATTCGCACACAAAAAAATATGATTCTAATTTTTTTAACAATTACTTATAAACAATCTGAAAAAATTTGGCAGTAAAAAAAAAAAAAAATAAATAAATAAATAAATAAATAAAAAATTTAGACTTTAAATTGGGGGATCAATTTCACATATAAATTTAATGTAAAATGATCACCCACTTCCAAACTAGTTTTTTTTTTTTAATTTTAAAGTTTTTCTTAATTTCATGAAGATCATTGTTGGATATGTGTGTTGAGGGGGAAGACTATTTTATTTTTATTTTCTGGAAGAATTCATTAAGCATGTTATAAATAAATAATTACTTACCTTTTTGTGTTTTTTATTACAAACGTATATTATGAATGAATAGTGGCTATGTGTTTTTTGGGATATAAAAAGATAAAAATATAAAGATAAAAATATAAAATTTATTTTTTTAAATAAATAAATTTAAATGATAAATGATAAAAATTTATTTTTAATTAAATTTAATTAATGAATGAATTAATTAATTTATTAATTAATTTAAAAAATAGTAATTAATTATTATGTAATGGCAATATAATTATTATGTAATGTATTATTATGTATTGTAATTATCTATTATTATTATTATTATTATTATGTAATTATTATTATGTAATTATGTAGTAATTATTATGTATTATGTATTATTATGTAATGTATTATTATGTAATATAATTATTATGTAATGTAATCATTATGTAATTATTATGTATTATTATGTAAAAAATATTAATTAATTAATTTAATTAATTCAATTTAATTTAATTAAATTTAATTTTATTTTCAATTCATTAAGCATGTTATAAATAAAATAATTACTTACCTTTTTACGTTTTTATTACAAACGTATATTATGAATGAATAGTGGCTATGTCTCTACCCTTTCACTCCAAGCACTCCACTAGAATTACTGCCAAAAATCGCATGGGTTGGCCCTATTTGCGGGATTCTGCATAGTTGGATCATCCCTCCCCCACATGTGGCCATGTATTTATCTCTTTTAAAAAGAATTGTGTTATATGCCCTTAAAAGTGCTATCTGATCTCGAAGTGGGTGATCATTATCGCCTTGTGATCCGGAAATGAGTGATTATTACTGTCTTGTGACCCGGAAGTGATGGGCATTTTACGTTAAATTTATATGATCACCCATTCTGAATTAAAAAATATTGTTTTTTGTTTTAATTTCTTTTTACCACTATTTTTTTTTCAGTCCATTTACATGTAATCGTCTAAAAAAGTAGAATCTTATTTTTGAAGGGGGGGGGGGTAGCATAGGGTACAGCCCTCCAGTTTTACCAAGCTTTTGTATTTGTATTAATAATTAAACAACAATAATTAATTATTAGTTTTTTATCATCATTCGATTTTTGTTGCAATTAATTGACTCAATGGTTTATGACTTTTACGTTATTGCAAAATAAAAAAATAAAAAACAATTATTACATTTCTCTAAAATGAAAACCAAATCTTTTTAATTAGTCTCTTAATTATATGTTCATCTTTATTGATTACTAATTAATTAAGCTTAAAACAATTTGTACCTATTAATTTTTATTAATTACCATGTTGGCCTGAAATAATGTATTTAGTATGAAACGAGAAGTATACCCATCCCAGGGAAAGTAAAATAAATTCCCCAAACAGAACAGTTTTACACCACTTGCATATCCTCTTATGGAGATTAAAATCAAGATTTAATGAGACTAAACGTTACGTCTAGAATCCTTATTACAAATTTTGCACAAAATCCATTACACGATTTTGATTCTTGAAAATGTCTAAAATGAAAAGTTTAAGCTTTAGGGGTCTTAAGAAGAAATTGAAATTCAGGGAATCTTGCTTAATTGCTTTTAATTGACTATGGATCAAATTTAATACAAATCTGATATATTTGAATTTTCAAATGAGAGGTAGTATCCATATCAGCCCCCCCCCCCCAAAAAAAAACCCTTAAAATACTCGAAAGAAAGTGATATTTGAGAAAATATTTATTTGATTTCTAATACCTATTAAAATTTCCCTAAAATCGGAGATAACTGAATATTCATGAAGGTTATATCGCCTTTTTATTCCCTTTGCATAAAACTAAATTAAACTATTTATAGCCCACATTACCAGCACTTACGCCTAGCAATTATGGTTAATTAGTTTAGGAGTGAATCCTGTACATAGAAATATATAAGCATATACACAGACCTAAATTTATATACATCATCATCATCATCATTAGGGTTTTTGATCACTCCTGGAGGAAGAACCCCTGCCTAGTTTCCTTCCACCGTGTTTTGTCCCTGTCTAGGCGTGGCCAAGTAGGACCAAGTTGGCTGTTGAGGCCGTCTCTCCACCGGGATTTTAGCTTTCTTCTAGGTATTTTCCATTGTCTCGGGGTCCATTCTGTTGCTCTATATGTCCACCGTTTATTTGTACATCCTGAAAGGTGACCTACCCATCTATGTTTTACCGTCCGTATGGTGGTGATGGTGTCATTTACTCCAATTTGCTGTCTGATCCAGGTGTTTCTTTTTCTTTCACGTAAATTGGTGCCAAGCATAATGCATTCCATTTTGCATTGTGCCACTTTTAGCTTTTCTATCGCTGCATTATTAAGTCCCCATATTTCGCTACCATATGTCATAACAGGCATGAATTTATTCATTGAACACTTTCGGTATAATGTTAATAGCGGACTTTCTACTCTTCATGATATTGCCTACTTTGACAAAGGCTGTTCATCCAAGCGCAATATACACAGAGATTATAAATCTTTTTTTTTTCAGGAAAAACTAATTAACTGTCTACCATTCCACGATGCGTTCCACAGTGGCGTTTATTCTAACCTTTATTCAATGCATGTCTAGACAGGACTCAAAAAAATTTCATAGCGGCGTTTATTTTGCATTTTGTAGAAATGGGGTGTCATCGATCTCAACGTGGAGAACTTGATCCAGATCCTAATCCTAACCCGATACGTGTCTAGACAGAACTGACAAAGTAGTTCAAGGACGTGTGCACGCATTGCACATGAATGGAAGGTTTGTTTTTTTACAATTGGCGGGGCCCTTCTACAAAAGATACCAAATCTTTTTTTCAAATTAGCGTAGCCCTTCTACAAAAGATACCAAATCTTTTTTTCAAATTAGCGGGGCCCTTCTACAAAAGATACCAAATCTTTTTTTCAAATTGGCAGGGCCCTTCTACAGAAGATACCAAATCTTTTTTTCAAATTAGCGCGGCCCTTCTACAAAAGATACCAAATCTTTTTTTCAAATTAGCGCGGCCCTTCTACAAAAGATACCAAATCTTTTTTTCAAATTAGCGCGGCCCTTCTACAAAAGATACCAAATCTTTTTTTCAAATTAGCGCGGCCCTTCTACAGAAGATACCAAATCTTTTTTTCAAATTAGCGCGGCCCTTCTACAAAAGATACCAAATCTTTTTTTCAAATTAGCGGAGCCCTTCTACAAAAGATACCAAATCTTTTTTTCAAATTAGCGCGGCCCTTCTACAGAAGATACCAAATCTTTTTTTCAAATTGGCGCGGCCCTTCTACAGAAGATACCAAATCTTTTTTTCAAATTAGCGGAGCCCTTCTACAAAAGATACCAAATCTTTTTTTCAAATTAGCGCGACCCTTCTACAGAAGATACCAAATCTTTTTTTCAAATTGGCGCGGCCCTTCTACAGAAGATACCAAATCTTTTTTTCAAATTAGCGGAGCCCTTCTACAAAAGATACCAAATCTTTTTTCAAATTGGCGCGACCCTTCTACAGAAGATACCAAATCTTTTTTTCAAATTAGCGCGGCACTTCTACAAAAGATACCAAATCTTTTTTTCAAATTAGCGGAGCCCTTCTACAAAAGATACCAAATCTTTTTTTCAAATTAGCGCGGCCCTTCTACAGAAGATACCAAATCTTTTTTTCAAATTGGCGCGGCCCTTCTACAGAAGATACCAAATCTTTTTTTCAAATTAGCGGAGCCCTTCTACAAAAGATACCAAATCTTTTTTTCAAATTAGCGCGACCCTTCTACAGAAGATACCAAATCTTTTTTCAAATTGGCGCGGCCCTTCTACAGAAGATACCAAATCTTTTTTTCAAATTAGCGCAGCCCTTCTACAAAAGATACCAAATCTTTTTTCAAATTGGCGCGACCCTTCTACAGAAGATACCAAATCTTTTTTTCAAATTAGCGCGGCCCTTCTACAAAAGATACCAAATCTTTTTTTCAAATTAGCGGGGCCCTTCGACAAAAGATACCAATCTTTTTTTCAAATTGGCGCGGCCCTTCTACAGAAGATACCAAATCTTTTTTTCAAATTAGCGCAGCCCTTCTACAAAATATACCAAATCTTTTTTTCAAATTAGCGGGGCCCTTCTACAAAAGATAGCAAATCTTTTTTCAAATTGGCGCGGCCCTTCTACAGAAGATACCAAATCTTTTTTTCAAATTAGCGGAGCCCTTCTACAAAAGATACCAAATCTTTTTTTCAAATTGGCGGGGCCCTTCTACAGAAGATACCAAATCTTTTTTTCAAATTAGCGCGGCCCTTCTACAAAAGATACCAAATCTTTTTTTCAAATTAGCGCGACCCTTCTACAGAAGATACCAAATCTTTTTTTCAAATTGGCGCGGCCCTTCTACAAAAGATACCAAATCTTTTTTTCAAATTGGCGGGGCCCTTCTACAAAAGATACCAAATCTTTTTTTCAAATTGGCGCGGCCCTTCTACAAAAGATACCAAATCTTTTTTTCAAATTAGCGCGGCCCTTCTACAAAAGATACCAAATCTTTTTTTCAAATTGCCGGGGCCCTTCTACAGAAGATACCAAATCTTTTTTTCAAATTGGCGCGGCCCTTCTACAGAAGATACCAAATCTTTTTTTCAAATTAGCGCAGCCCTTCTACAAAAGATACCAAATCTTTATTCAAAGTGGTAGGGCCCTTCTACAGAAGATACCAAATCTTTTTTTTCAAATTGGCGGGGCCCTTCTACAGAAGATACCAAATCTTTT
This sequence comes from Sepiola atlantica, assembly GCA_963556195.1. Classification (NCBI taxonomy): domain Eukaryota; kingdom Metazoa; phylum Mollusca; class Cephalopoda; order Sepiida; family Sepiolidae; genus Sepiola; species Sepiola atlantica. The sequence continues at coordinate 75,387,352 of OY744538.1, read as the reverse complement.
TTTCAAATTGCCGGGGCCCTTCTACAGAAGATACCAAATCTTTTTTTCAAATTGGCGCGGCCCTTCTACAGAAGATACCAAATCTTTTTTTCAAATTAGCGCAGCCCTTCTACAAAAGATACCAAATCTTTTTTCAAATTGGCGCGACCCTTCTACAGAAGATACCAAATCTTTTTTTCAAATTGGCGCGGCCCTTCTACAGAAGATACCAAATCTTTTTTTCAAATTAGCGGGGCCCTTCTACAAAAGATACCAAATCTTTTTTTCAAATTGGCAGGGCCCTTCTACAGAAGATACCAAATCTTTTTTTCAAATTAGCGGGGCCCTTCTACAAAAGATACCAAATCTTTTTTTCAAATTGGCAGGGCCCTTCTACAGAAGATACCAAATCTTTTTTTTCAAATTGGCGGGGCCCTTCTACAGAAGATATCAAATCTTTTTTTCAAATTAGCGCGGCCCTTCTACAAAATATACCAAATCTTTTTTTCAAATTAGCGGGGCCCTTCTACAAAAGATACCAAATCTTTTTTTCAAATTGGCGCGGCCCTTCTACAGAAGATACCAAATCTTTTTTTCAAATTGGCAGGGCCCTTCTACAAAATATACCAAATCTTTTTTTCAAATTAGCGGGGCCCTTCTACAAAAGATACCAAATCTTTTTTTCAAATTGGTAGGGCCCTTCTACAGAAGATACCAAATCTTTTTTTTCAAATTGGCGGGGCCCTTCTACAGAAGATACCAAATCTTTTTTTCAAATTGGCAGGGCCCTTCTACAGAAGATACCAAATCTTTTTTTTCAAATTGGCGCGGCCCTTCTACAGAAGATACCAAATCTTTTTTTCAAATTAGCGCGGCCCTTCTACAAAATATACCAAATCTTTTTTTCAAATTAGCGGGGCCCTTCTACAAAAGATACCAAATCTTTTTTTTCAAATTGGCGGGGCCCTTCTACAGAAGATACCAAATCTTTTTTTCAAATTAGCGGGGCCCTTCTACAGAAGATACCAAATCTTTTTTTCAAATTAGCGCGGCCCTTCTACAAAATATACCAAATCTTTTTTTCAAATTAGCGGGGCCCTTCTACAAAAGATACCAAATCTTTTTTTCAAATTGGCGCGGCCCTTCTACAGAAGATACCAAATCTTTTTTTCAAATTGGCAGGGCCTTTCTACAAAATATACCAAATCTTTTTTTCAAATTGGCAGGGCCCTTCTACAAAAGATACCAAATCTTTTTTTCAAATTGGTAGGGCCCTTCTACAGAAGATACCAAATCTTTTTTTTCAAATTGGCGGGGCCCTTCTACAGAAGATACCAAATCTTTTTTTCAAATTGGCAGGGCCCTTCTACAGAAGATACCAAATCTTTTTTTTCAAATTGGCGCGGCCCTTCTACAGAAGATACCAAATCTTTTTTTCAAATTAGCGCGGCCCTTCTACAAAATATACCAAATCTTTTTTTCAAATTGGCAGGGCCCTTCTACAGAAGATACCAAATCTTTTTTTTCAAATTGGCGCGGCCCTTCTACAAAAGATACCAAATCTTTTTTTCAAATTCGCGCGGCCCTTCTACAAAAGATACCAAATCTTTTTTTCAAATTGGCGCGGCCCTTCTACAAAAGATACCAAATCTTTTCCCGCATATTCTTTTGAAAATTAATTCTTCATGAATTACATCCCTTTTTCGTTTTCATTTTGTTTTCAACATTTAAATGAAATATACATAACATTAAAGTGACAAATAATTTGAATAGCATAAAAATAGAAAAAATAATGAAAATAGTGAATATATGTTATGATCGTAATATTTTTTAAATGAAGTACCAAACGTTAAAATCTAGCAACTTTTCAGTTCAAATCTGGAAGTGATTTTGTTCCAGTCTAGAAGCTTTTGAAAATTTTACTTGACAAAACTGTCTGTCACACTTCAATTTGAAATAGCATTTTCTTTTGTCTGTATTACTCAAGTTTGAAATAGCATTTTCTTTTGTCTGTAATACTCAAGTTTGAAATAGCATTTTCTTTCGTCTGTAATACTCAAGTTTGAAATAGCATTTTCTTTTGTCTGTAATACTCAAGTTTGAAATAGCATTTTCTTTTGTCTGTAATACTCAAGTTTGAAATAGCATTTTCTTTTGTCTGTAATACTCAAGTTTGAAATAGCATTTTCTTTTGTCTGTAATACTCAAGTTTGAAATAGCATTTTCTTTCGTCTGTAATACTCAAGTTTGAAATAGCATTTTCTTTTGTCTGTAATACTTAAGTTTGAAATAGAATTTTCTTTTGTCTCTCACTCTGTTTGAAATAGTACTTCCTTCAGTCTGTACCATTAAAATTTGAAATAGAATTTTCTTTAGTCAGTCGTACTTATGTTTTAAATCGCATTTCCTTCAGTCTGTCATACTTAAGTTTGAAATAGACTTTTCAAAAAACTTAGCCTGTTGGTCTGTCGCGCTTAGTTTTAAAATAACATTTCCATCGATAAACGCACAGATTGAATGGACGCATCTTTAAAATATCCTGCTTGTTTTGTGTGTTTTTTAAAGACAGGATATTAAAGACAGATCACAAGCCATTAGCAAGATCATGATTTTCGTTATCTGTAATTATTTTCTTCTGTACTCGGCCCTATCCAAATAAAAGTGTTGCACTGTCATCTTGTTGCCGCTGGCATCGACTGTCCGCCATCTTTAATTGCGTTTACACATGATCTGATTTGGTTCTCTGAAGAGCAGAATAATCGTATAAAAAAGGATTTCGGATGTTTATTTCCTTTCGATTCATGAACCCCGAGGGCGTGAATTTGAAGTGGCCCGGATCTAGGCGCCTTATACACACACACCTCACTCAGCATAGGACAGGGTTGAATTGTACGTCAAGTCTGGTCTCATTGAAGTTTACCGCCGAAGAGTCACGTGTGATCTCATCAAGTCTCTTGTTTCCCTCTCTTGTAATAAAAGGAAATTAGCTAATCTAGGCAGTGCGACAGATAACTTCTCTCTTCTGGGAAATATAGGAATTTGTTACCTGGGAGCTGGCTTTTTTTTATGGAGAGAATTATGCCATGACTATATCTGATTGGCTGGTAACATTCTAAAATCATTTTCATTGGTTGAAAATGATGATTTAGCGACAACGTGTGAAAACTCTTACTTGCTTTTTGGAAGTGAAGAGGAGAGGGTATCGAAACGAAACGGAGAAAGAAAGAGAGCGGACATTCAAGCCAGTAGCTTCTTGGCGTTCGTTCGAATTGCATCTCTACTTAAGTGTCACAAGTTAAGCAATACATATAATGAAAATGCTATTTCAAACTTAAGCATGCCACATCAAAGAATATGCTGTAGTCCTCTACAGCATCAAGGCATTATCAAAAGAAAGAATTACAAAGTCTATACATACAAAAATAATTTATTTTTATTGACAACTTGTTTAGACAGTCAAAAATAAAGAGTTGATGATAAATGAGAGTTCAGAGTTTTCATTTACCTCCTCTATAGGGTAAGTTGAACAAAAAGTCAGGTATGGTTTTGAAAAGCCAGCAAACTAGGAGAAGTGCACTCTAGCCTGCAAAACATGCCTCAGCAGCCCCGTCAGCATTCCTCTGTAGGGGCGCTTCGGGCGATTGGCAATAAAATAACAACTTCTCAAAGAGAAGGTAAACCCTGTGAAGGTGGACCTTTTAGGACTGAACAAAACCATACCTGTCTGACAGCAACAACTGATTGTCAAGAAGGGCGTATACTCGACTGCTAGAGTGTCTTAGAACGTTCCAAGTGAAAAGAAGTCGTTTTGTCTGTAAGAAGAAATTGAGTAGCCATGTTTGTTATGTCTGGTGCCGCGTGAGTTTACAGGTGACAGTATGCATGGACGGCAGCACCGAGGTAGAGGGGCAGGCGGGCTCAATCCCCCTCAGTTTTTGATTTGCCCCCCCCCCCCCACTTTACGGTCATACATAATTAAGTTGATATGCATGTGTTTAACCGGGTCCCTCCACTTTTTAGGAGAACGCCCCCCCCCCAACTTTTATAACTGTCCCGCCGGCCCTGGTATGTATTAATTGGACATTGTAGATATGTGTGTGTGTGTATTAGCTCACCTTTGTTTTATCAGTGAGAGTGTGTGTATGAACTCATGTGTGTGAGAGTTGTTTGTGAATGAAGTAGAATTTAGATCGTATTTAAAAAAAAATTTTTTTTAATTTTCATTCGCCCAAAACAAGGCACAATGCCATTGAGACGTAAGGGGCTACTGCGGATTAGATACATCCTACAGGGGAAGTTGTAACTCTAACTCTACCACGGGGAGAAAATGTTAGACTTTAGGGGGGGGGGAATGGTTTTGTCAGTTGAATGATGAAGAATATCATAAGAGGATTGAAAATAATGAATATTTTTTTTTGTTAGTTTTATTCACCCCAAAACAAGGCATTGAGACGTAAGCGGTTACTGTAAATTAGGGGCCATATTTTAGGAGCAACCCTAAGTGAGAAGTTGTGCAGCAAGATGTTTCTTCACATTACATTTAAATTTCTGCATCTCAGTACAGTCAGGGAGCAGAGAAGGAATTCCAAAGGCTAGCAGTTCGAGGAAAGAGGCTATTAGAGTAAAAAGCCCTACAGCATCTGAGGACTGCCACAGTGAAGGGGTGGGATTTAACTGATCGTCGGGTTACTGGCAGGTGTGAGAAGTTTTCTAGCCCGGTAGAAAGATCCCACTATCCTTGCAGCAGAATTAGCAATATCTCCTATGTATTTGTTCCAATTCATGTTACCTGTGAATGTTAGACCGAGGAGTTTGCATGTTGGACTCTCAGGTTGGGTGCTATTAGCCATGACAATCGGCGGTTGAAAAGGTTTCTCATAATTGTTAAAAGAAAGGAGCTTTGTCTTGGTAGCATTAAATGTTACCATCCATTTTTGAAAAAGGAGCTTTGTCTTAGTAGCATTAAATGTTACCATCCATTTTTGAAAAAGGAACTTTGTCTTGGTAGCATTAAATGTTACCATCCATTTTTGAAAAGGAGCTTTGTCTTGGTAGCATTAAATGTTACCATCCATTTTTGAAAAGGAGCTTTGTCTTGGTAGCATTAAATGTTACCATCCATTTTTGAAAAGAAGCTTTGTCTTGGTAGCATTAAATGTTACCATCCATTTTTGAAAAGGAGCTTTGTCTTAGTAGCATTAAATGTTACCATCCATTTTTGAAAAGGAGCTTTGTCTTGGTAGCATTAAATGTTACCATCCATTTTTTTAAAAGAAGCTTTGTCTTGGTAGCATTAAATGTTACCATCCATTTTTGAAAAAGGAGCTTTGTCTTAGTAGCATTAAATGTTACCATCCATTTTTGAAAAAGGAACTTTGTCTTGGTAGCATTAAATGTTACCATCCATTTTTGAAAAGGAGCTTTGTCTTGGTAGCATTAAATGTTACCATCCATTTTTGAAAAGGAGCTTTGTCTTGGTAGCATTAAATGTTACCATCCATTTTTGAAAAGGAGCTTTGTCTTGGTAGCATTAAATGTTACCATCCATTTTTGAAAAGGAGCTTTGTCTTAGTAGCATTACATGTTACCATCCATTTTTTGAAAAGAAGCTTTGTCTTCGTAGCATTAAATGTTACCATCCATTTTTGAAAAGGAGCTTTGTCTTAGTAGCATTACATGTTACCATCCATTTTTGAAAAGGAGCTTTGTCTTAGTAGCATTACATGTTACCATCCATTTTTTGAAAAGAAGCTTTGTCTTGGTAGCATTAAATGTTACCATCCATTTTTGAAAAGAAGCTTTATCTTGGTAGCATTAAATGTTACCATCCATTTTTGAAAAGGAGCTTTGTCTTGGTAGCATTAAATGTTACCATCCATTTTTGAAAAGGAGCTTTGTCTTAGTAGCATTACATGTTACCATCCATTTTTTGAAAAGAAGCTTTGTCTTGGTAGCATTAAATGTTACCATCCATTTTTGAAAAGGAGCTTTGTCTTAGTAGCATTACATGTTACCATCCATTTTTTGAAAAGAAGCTTTGTCTTGGTAGCATTAAATGTTACCATCCATTTTTGAAAAGGAGCTTTGTCTTAGTAGCATTAAATGTTACCATCCATTTTTTGAAAAGAAGCTTTGTCTTCGTAGCATTAAATGTTACCATCCATTTTTGAAAAGGAGCTTTGTCTTAGTAGCATTACATGTTACCATCCATTTTTTGAAAAGAAGCTTTGTCTTGGTAGCATTAAATGTTACCATCCATTTTTTGAAAAGAAGCTTTGTCTTCGTAGCATTAAATGTTACCATCCATTTTTGAAAAGGAGCTTTGTCTTAGTAGCATTACATGTTACCATCCATTTTTTGAAAAGAAGCTTTGTCTTGGTAGCATTAAATGTTACCATCCATTTTTGAAAAGGAGCTTTGTCTTGGTAGCATTAAATGTTACCATCCATTTTTGAAAAGGAGCTTTGTCTTGGTAGCATTAAATGTTACCATCCATTTTTGAAAAGGAGCTTTGTCTTAGTAGCATTACATGTTACCATCCATTTTTGAAAAGGAGCTTTGTCTTGGTAGCATTAAATGTTACCATCCATTTTTGAAAAGGAGCTTTGTCTTAGTAGCATTACATGTTACCATCCATTTTTTGAAAAGAAGCTTTGTCTTCGTAGCATTAAATGTTACCATCCATTTTTGAAAAGGAGCTTTGTCTTAGTAGCATTACATGTTACCATCCATTTTTGAGAAGGAGCTTTGTCTTGGTAGCATTACATGTTACCATCCATTTTTTTAAAAGAAGCTTTGTCTTGGTAGCATTAAATGTTACCATCCATTTTTTAAAAAGAGGCTTTGTCTTGGTAGCATTAAATGTTACCATCCATTTTTGAAAAGGAGCTTTGTCCTGGTAGCATTAAATGTTACCATCCATTTTTGAAAAGGAGCTTTGTCCTGGTAGCATTAAATGTTACCATCCATTTTTGAAAAGGAGCTTTGTCCTGGTAGCATTAAATGTTACCATCCATTTATGTCTCCAAACTGGAGGTCATTTTCTAAGGATTTGCTGTACAACTCTTCACTTAGGGTGCCCCCTAAAAATATGCCCCCTAAAAATATGGCCCCTAATTTACAGTAACAGCTTACGTCTCAGTGTCTTGTTTGGAGTGAATAAAACTAACAAAAATTTTTTTTATTATTTTCAATCCTTTTATATTATTCTTCATCATTCAACTGACAAATCTATCCATCTCATTAATAATTATCCTCCCCTCCCCCTAGGTAGAGTAAGAGCTATGCCGCCTAGAACTCAGGTTCCTGGCAGGGCCACCCGGTTAACAGTGGTTTGGTGAAAATCTAGGAGTCAGCATCAGGATCCGTCATCTTCTGGTCTTCTCTACCTTTCTGGTCCTCTGGTCTTCTCTACCTCTCTGGTCCTCTGGTCTTCTCTACCTCTCTGGTCCTCTGGTCTTCTCTACCTCTCTGGTTCTCTGGTCTTCTCTACCTCTGTGGTCCTCTAGTCTTCTCTACTTCTCTGGTCCTCTGGTCTTCTCTACCTCTCTGGTCCTCTGGTCTTCTCTACCTCTGTGTGTGGCAAGCAAAGATATGTCAGGCACAGGTCTGCAAATCAATGGAGTAAATGTGGGCACGTTGCTTCTATGCATGTGCAACATCCATTCCTTTGTGTGTTCTGAGTCAAACCTTCCCCAACTTCGCATGTAACCACTGAGATTTGCTGCTGTCGGTTTCGGGGGTAAAAACCTGCAATCTTGCAAGTCTAATGAATAGCTTTGACTTACGAGAAGAACTTCACACAGACCAGACAATCCTGAGGCATGATATTTGTGGATTCTGTGCGGAAGTTTGACTTCTTAACAGCAGCAGCAGCAACACTCCCTTAAAGTCCAACCCTAACCTTAACCTTCCCTGACTTCGCATGCAACTACTGAGCCTTGCTGCTGTCAGTGTCAGGGGTAAAACCTGCAGTCCTGCAGGTTGATGGATAGTCGCGACCAATGAGAAGGACTTCATGCAGATCAGACAATCCTGAGGCACGATCTTTGTGAGTATGCAGGAATCCAACTCATTCAACAACAACAACAACAACAACAACACAACCCTTATCCTCGAGTAGTTTTTACCTTGATAATTGGTGACTCATTCATAAAAAGGAAAAATTTTATAATAAGATGTGTCCATTCACTCTGGGTTTTTAAAAAAAATTTTCTTATCTTTCTGTTTTTGCTGTGAATGGGGCAGACATTCACCCGCTATTTCAGAGACTCCAACCGAGAGATCTTTTTTAAGATTCTAACCATCCTTTTAAGTGCAATTGTTCGTATCTCTCTTGCACTTGTTTTACCGGGTATATTTGAAATTCATTTTAATGAGCCTGGTTTCTCCTATGATTACTGGAATGATAGAGATCTTCCTAATATTCCAGTTTCATTTCATGTCCTACATAAGACCTTGGTATTTAGTTATCTTCTATCTATTTATTACGGTACAATCACGTTGACACACCGGTTCCCGTTAGATCACCGAAGTTAAGCGACGTCGAGCCTGGCCAGTATTAAATGGGTGACCATTTGGGACTACAAGGTGCTGTATGTGCTCTCTGTTTATCTCGGCATTGTTTCCAGTCGTCTTGAACTGCTTGCCATTGGAATCAAGCAGTGCCGACTCAGGAGAGGTGTTGTTAGGGATTGCGCAACCCTTGCTTCATAATTACACGCGCAGCCAGCCCCTTATAAGGGTATCCATAGTCTCTCTAGACTGAACGGAGGGCTTTTTAAAAATCTATTTATTAAGTTTTCGCTTTTTTTTTTCATTTTACTTCAGTGTAAGTTCTCAGAAATCTAGGGGCCCCTTCTTGGGACTAAAACTTCATCTCTATATCCGAGGGTTGTATTAAAGTTTTCCTTCACCAGCTAACTATGTTATATTATATCTTTCTTGTGGTCTCTTGGTCTTGGCGGATTCTAGAAAAAGAATTCATCTAGTCTGGTGGGGAGTATCAGAACATCACTTGGAGAAGGTGTACCATTCCTCGTATAAGCCAGTGTAAGGTAGCCATACCGAGGAGATCTTATTTATGCTTTGAATACTATGTTATTTTCTTCCTATAATTATTGGAAAACAATATGACAGCAAATATGTATCAGAAAACATTAAATAATCAGTTTACAAAAATGTCTGCTTTTTTGATTCAGTGAAAATTTTTATTTATTTATTAGCAGGAGAACCAATCGTCCAATATTCACATTAATGCCTTAAGCTAATGCAAGAGAGTGCAAGAACTCAAAAGTCGTGCGGGAAGTTGATTGAAGGTGGGGAGGGCCATACTTGGTTGGCAAATGAATGAGAGAAGAATCAACTATAAGGTCTTAACTAAATATAAAGTTTCAGAAGTTTTGAGATGAGGATTGATAATCTGTATTATTTGAATCATTTCTGACTACTGTTCTCATCTTGAATGTTATTCTCACAACGTTTCGGCCGATTTAAACCTCCGACCTTCTAGATGTGCTTCTTATCGAACTCAGAAATCTTTATGTTGAACTCGGGAATCTGTATAGAATTTCGAACTGAATCCTCTATTTAATCTATGGGTTTAGATTTTCTCCATTTCATCAGCCATGACCAGGTAGAAGTCTTAAGTAATATTTAATTATATTATATAGGGTGGGCAAAAATAAGGGTCCTATTTTTAAAAATTCATAACTTTTTTATTTATTGATTTTTTTTTGATTTTTTTTAGAATACGTAAGGAACGTACCCTCATTTAGAAAACATTATTTTTGCTTAAAAAACTCAAAACAGTGTAAAAAACAATACTTTAGTTTTTGTAAGTTTTAAGAAGTGTTTTTCGGCTAAAATTTGTTTTGTTTATTTCAAAAAATCTCGGAAGGGTCAGTCTACACACACATAAAGTTTGGTGAGTTTAACTTTTATTTTGTGGAAGTTATTCAAATTCAAGTTATTCAAATTTAAAGATAGGACCCTTATTTTGGCCCACCCTGTATAATGTGTACCTTAAACCTCTAGAAAACTCTCACTTAGAACTAGATTTACTTAGCTGGTGATACCAGATCAGGCTGCCCTGTGGCTCCCTGAGACGAAATTCACCTACATTGACGTTTTTTTTTTTTTTTTTTTTTTTTTTTTAAACTTAATTATGTTCTACAAAACCCAAAACAAAAACAACAGCCCCTCTCCTTTTCTCCCTCCCCTTTTTTATTTTATTTTTAGAACTTGAAGCATAAATCTTTTACTATAATGACCAGATTCGGCATTAAATAACCCAAAAAGGGTTGATATGCCGTAAAACAAAACTACCAAACCAAAAACGATGATTAAACATTTGAAGATATAAAGAACTTGAAGCATAAAAACTTTTACTATAATGACCAGATTCGGCATTAAATAACCCAAAAAGGGTTGATATGCCGTAAAACAAAACTACCAAACCAAAAACGATGATTAAACATTCGAAGATATAAAGAACTTGAAGCATAAAAACTTTTACTATAATGACCAGATTCGGCATTAAATAACCCAAAAAGGGTTGATATGCCGTAAAACAAAACTACCAAACCTAGATTTACTTAGTACTATATCCGGTTTTTTTTTTTTGATTAAGTAATATTTAATCATTTTATTTATCTACCTCCCACAGCGGTAAGATGTGACACAAGGTCGGGAAAGTGGGATTTGATGAACCAGCGTTCGAGAAGGTGAGCACTCTGGCTATTAAAATTGCCTGGGCAGCCCTGTCGGCATTCCCCGGTAGGGGCGCCTACGGCAGTAAGCAATAAACTTACTCCTCCCCCAAAGAGGGGGGGGGGGGCAAAGCCTGGGAGGATGGACCTCCTAGAACTGCACAGGACTGACCCATAGACGGGCATAAATCAAGGTAATACCAGTCTATGAGGTGTAGTATCCATCGGAACAGATACTACACTTTGATCTTGGCCAAAATTATATAATGTCTACCGAAGATTAAGCCTTGAACCTCCAGAAGACTCTCACTTAGAACTGAATTTACTTAGTACTATATCCGGTTTTTTTTTTTGATTAAGTAATATTTAATCATTTTATTTATCTACCTCCCACAGCGGTAAGATGTGACACAAGGTCGGGAAAGTGGGATTTGATGAACCAGCGCTCGAGAAGGTGAGCACTCTGGCTATTAAAATTGCCTGGGCAGCCCCGTCGGCATTCCCCGGTAGGGGCGCCTCAGGCAGTAAGCAATAAACTTACTCCTCCCCCAAAGAGGGGTGGGGGCAAAGCCTGGGAGGATGGACCTCCTAGAACTGCACAGGACTGACCCATAGATGGGCGTAAATCAAGGCAATACCAGTCTATGGGGTGTAGTATCCATCGGAACAGATACTACACTTTGATCTTGGCCAAATTAGAACAAGATTACTAACACTATTTGATTCATGTTTCAGAATTTTTGAGATGAGGATTGATATGTATTATTTGAATTATTCGAACTACTGTTCTCATCTTGGGTGTTATTCTCACAACGTTTCAACCGATCTAACCTCTGGCCTTCTTCGGATGCATCTTGTCGAACTCGGAAATCTTTAAGGGTAGAAGTCTTAAATAATTCGTAATTATATTCTTAGTATCGCCCGCACTGAGGATTGAACCTTTAACCTTCAGGAGACTGTCACTTAGAATTGATTATTATTGAGCACTTATACCACAGGTTCTTGCAGACAATTCCAGTATGAATTTTAGCAGCCTTAAACCTATTCTTGTTTTAGATGTTGTTGTGGCCGATAATAATCAAGACAAACACAGTGGTATAATTAACAAAAGTATGTTACAGAAAGTATGCGTCCGATTCTGTGGCCATAACTGCCACGGCGCTTAGTCTTAACTGTATTTATTGTGTCTGACCCATAGACGGGCGTAAATCAAGGCAATACCAGTCTATGGGGTGTAGTATCCATCGGAACAGATACTACACTTTGATCTTGGCCAAAATTATATAATGTCTACCGAAGATTAAGCCTTGAACCTCCAGAAGACTCTCACTTAGAACTGAATTTACTTAGTACTATATCCGTTTTGTTTTTTTTTGATTTAGTGAAAATTTGTATTTATGCTATTTTAAACAGAATCGTGACAAAGCAACTTACCGACAGACACAACCTATCATAGATATGCGAGGAAACATAAAAACTTCCGTCATAATGTCTGCAGATACCAGCAATAATATCTCACTCATTGAATATGTGATTATATTAAATGCCCCTCGAGTGTCGCGTCCTCGTCGTGCAACCAAACAAGATCGAATTTGTGCTGGATTTAATTCGATTTTCATCTATAACTTTGAGTAACGTAGTTTTGACATGAGGAAACATGAAAAGTGCTCCTCACAACTTTTGATCAAACGTTTGACATTCTCTTTTGACCGACTTGTAGTTTAGACACGTTTAGCAAGTGTTAGAAAGAAACACTTTCCAGCTGTTCAATTGGTTTTTTATTGAAATATGACATTAAATATTCTTGGCCTTTTGGCAAGGAGCAAGGTGTGGTATCTGTTCTGATGCTTCACTCACTTCGTTTTTTTCTTCTGTCCTCGGTCGGTGAATGGAGGATCCTTTTAAACAGAGGCAATTTTTTTTATTTTTGTCTCAATCCAGAGTGTCCTCTTTTGGGAAGCTGGATTTTCACCAAATTAAAAACTGACCTTATGGCTAACTCTGTCCTCGTGGGGAGGCAAGTAAATAGGAGTATCAAATATTCTTCATCTACACTTTCTAGATTATAAATTATTGCTTTTCTCAACTTGGTTGTTATAAACAGGAAAATTATATTTGCTTGCAAATCACCAAAAAAAGAATATGCGGCGATAAACCAAAGACTGTTGGACATTTGTAACTGAAACTCGGTGGACAAGTCAGGCATAGACTGAAGTTTATTTGTGCCAAATATGGTTGGATTGCAGAAGGGATTGTGAATTTTATGAGCAGTTCCATAGGTGGAATTTCTTTTGGGTCACTTTATACAATTACCTAAATTTTGAAAAGTTGAGCACTTCTAATGGGGAATTTTTGGAAATCATCATCATCATCATCATCATCATCATCATCATCATCATCATCATCATCATCATCGTCATCATCATCATCATCATCATCATCATCATCATCTTTTTGGAAGCTCATCCTGTGTCACTTATGGCTCATGCTCATACCACTTTTTATTGTAGTCCAATTCATAAAGTTTGCAAATATTCCAGTGTAGTACCTGAGCGACTTTGTCATGTCTCCATTTTTTATACATATCTTGTGTTAGCATTGAGCATTCAGATACAATATGCGTTACGGTTTCTTCCCTTTCATTGCACAATCGGCATAGTGTGCATCATCATCATCATCATCATCATCATCATCATCATCATCATCATCATCATCATCATCACCACCACCACCACCATCATCATCATCATCATCATCATCATCATCATCATCATCATCATCATCATCATCATCATCTTTTTGGGAGCTCATCCTATATATGGCTTAATTCTTATAAAAATAAGAGATGAAAAAAATGTTGTGGGGGACGTGATGAGCGACAACCTGGAAATATTCTTGACTTACCTTAGAGCCTGTCTTTGTCTTTGTCTTTGTCAAGTGTGCAGAACTGTAAACCCCACAGCCATGCAGATCGTCGTGGCAATAACAAAATAGATCCAAGTTCCTCTAGGCCGGGATGGCGATGATGATGATGATGACGTCGCCGATCTGGTCGTCTCATCCGGCTACAAACACACTCCCACGTTGAAACTGTTTACATCAGCGAGCGATCACTGGGCGAACAGAAACCGGTTGGCTCTGTGGGGGCGAAGGATCATTCAAGGCAGAACAAAAGGAAAAGAACAATGCTCAACAACTCGGTCTGGGTTTTTTTGTATAGAAAAGTAATTATTAATAAAATAAAAGAATTGATTTTACATTGGTCAATGGTAGGATTAATGTTTATCGTACTCGTAAATGTCTTTAGTAAGGGTTTTTTTTTTTTCGCTAAGTTATTTCGCTAGTTCTCTGTGTGTGCGAATTCTTTACACAAGTGGTTGTTTAAGTAACAACTTCAACGGGCGAAGGCGGTGGCTAGAATTTCGATGCACGCCACTTCAGTCTCTCCCAGGGGTCAGTTCAACTCTATGTAGTTTGTGCATAAAAAACACATTCTTTTATTGAAGATGTCTATGGTCGTACAGACCCCTTCTCCACCATCTTACTTCCTATGTGTCTTCCTCTCTCAAGGAGGGTGGGGACGGGCGCCCCACTCTTTTATTTTCTTAAAATAAATGGGATTTTCTTTTTAGCCCATCGCTATCGCCAAAAACAAACACTTCCTCCTTCTGTCACACAGCTGGAGGTACTCTGTGCCCAGCTTGTAATTAACGATGACAGGCTCAAATAAATCTCCATCAAGTGGACTCGTCTTTCCCAGGTCGTGACCTCTTCAAAACAACCGTCACAAAATCGTGGTTCTAAAACGCGCCATTCACCCCAAACAATAATATCGCTTTATTGATATTTTAGAATTAAATTTGCGATATGGAATTCTCTAATCTCTACCTTCCATCTGGCAACTGTCTCTTCGCCTCTGGTGGTAATTGATTTTGAATATCTTACACTATTTTGCGAGACTAACTGGCATCTCGTTCTGTAGTTCGAATAAATTAATTTCTACATCAAATATATACTAGTTTTATATCTCCACTTCGCCTCGTTGCAGGGCCATTAGTCGGTGTAGTATCACCACCAAGATGCATACTAGCACGTCACCAGGGTACCCGATCTCCATGGAGCCCCGGATACTTTGTCACAGAACCTCGATGTGAGAAAGAACAAGTGCATGCTGGAACCAGAGTATTCATACGTATCAACCACATGAGACCAGCGTGCTTTGCCATGCATCAAAAGACGGGCTAAATAGAAGTTGACAGAAGGCATTTTAGTACTCGAAGGGCTCAGATTATTCATCATCACCACCATCATCATCATAATCATCGATTTAACAAGCTGGTATGCATTCGACAGCTTTTAGAAACTGACTTCCAAATTAACCTATCTTTGGCTAGGTATTTATTTATCCCTCTTTCTTTCAAGTCCATTCTTATCACTTCCTCACTTATTTTCTGTTGCCTTCCTTTGTGAACTGAACCTGCTACCTCAACCGTCATACATCTACTAACCCAAGAAGTCTCATCCATTCTTTCGATGTGGCCATACCATCGAAGTCTCCTGTTCTGCCCACTGGGCAGATTTAATCTTCCTCTGAGCTTACACATCTCATTGAGCGACAAAGATCAGTATCAAAAACGGTGTTGTTGGAGAAAAGTTCACTACACTATTAAGGTCCAGTGACAGATATGTTATTAGATTAAAAACAGTGTTGTCAGAAAAAAATCTACTACGTGTTAAAGATCTAGTGGCAAAAACGTTGTTGCCTTGAATACAGTGTCATGGGAGAAAAGTATACCATGCAACAAAGTTCCAGTAACGACCATGTTGTTTTCATCAGCAGTGACCATCTTTCCTCCTGTTTTTGTTATTTCTTCAAATGTTTTGTGTGGTATTTAATGCTTCTTTGAGGATCCATTTCTCCTGTCTAATAGTCTAACATCAAAGACAGACAGACAGACAGACAGACAGACAGACAGACTATTACACTTAAATTGTAGAATTTTTCAGATAAGTATTGATAATTTGTATTATTTGAATTGTTTAGACTATTTTTCTCATCTTGGATGTCATTCTCACATGGACACGTATAACAACAGATAAAAGTGCTAAGTTATAATCAGTTCTAAGTGACAGTCTTCTGGACGTTGAAGGTTCAATCCTCAGTACAGGCGATACTAAGAATACAATTAGGAATTACTTAAGACTTCTACCAGGTTACGGCTGACGGAACGAGAGCCAGATATCCTCGTGGATAAAGTATTTCATCTAAAATTCCATACAGATTCCCGAGTTCAATATAAAGCTTCCCGTGTTCGACAAGACGCATCTGAAGAAAATCAGAGGTTACATCGGCCGAAACGTTGTGAGAATAACATACAAGATAAGAACAGTAGTTCAAATAATCTAAATAACACATATTACACTTAAGTTATGCTGCTGTTTGAAATAAAGCACTATAATAAGTAAAAGGACCGACAGACTATCACACTTCAATTTTAACATTTTTGAGATAGGTATTGATAATTTGTATTATTTGAATTGTTCGGACTATTGTTCTCATTTCGCATGTTATTATTACATGGACACGTAGCGCAACGGATAAAAGTGATAAGTATTTAGCACTATAATGGGTAAAATGAATGAGGGGTAGTTCGGTATCCATAACTATTATAATTAAAGTTTTAGTTTTGTCTTTGTTTTTTTATGGAAATCGCTCCAGACAAGACATGAAGCCACTTGATGTAAGGAGCTAATAAGAACGAAATATGATTATTGCAAAGACAGGAGATGCTTATTAACTTCATACTTGAAAAGATCAAGGCTATAATAAGGAGGAAAACAGTCAGCAGGAAGAGAGTTCCATAAGCCTGCAGTATTTGAAAAGAAGTTACTGGAATAGGAAGCTGTATTAAGATGAGGTATCAAAACAGCGAATTAATAGAGACCACTAGACCAATGAGTCAAATAAGCTGGAACAAAAGAAGCCGGGAATAGATTGTAGCGTTGCTTCTTGTCAATTGTTATGTGAATCCATTAATATTCGGCTCACGACGTAATAGTTTCATATACATAACAATGCAAGCAAGAACGCAGAATGAATAAGAGAGGCATAGTTGATGTGTGCTTCCGATCGCTTCGTCGTAAGAGAACGAAATCCACGTAAACATTTATTTATATACGCATGAGAAATATACAAGGGAGATAATTACAGAATGTAAGGGAGGTAATTAGGATACATTTGTTGTTGTTTCTAAATGTACGACACTACATAGATCACACAATTCTGAAGAACACATGCTATAATAGTACTTATAGAAAAGACTGAGACTAGCAACATCACGTCTTTGAAGGACAGGGTGTAGAGAAGAAGAAAGAGTGGAGTCAATAAAATTACACTTGAAGTCGACGGTCCTTCTGACTTCATGTTACAAACCGTTAGATAAAATGTCCTTCCGTTTCACAGAAGAAAGAGTAGACAAAGCATTGTTGTTAAACAGAAAATACCTTTTATTGGCAGAACTGAAAACGAATAAAAAAAAACAGCCAAGAAGGGAAACACCACAGATTTGGTTTGGTTTGTTTCTTCTGTTTTACGGCATATCAACCCTTTTCGGGTTATTTAATGCCGAATCTGGTTATTTTGGTAAAAGCTTTACGCTTCAAGTTCTTTATATCTTCAAATGTTTGGTTTGAAATTGTTGCTTTTTGTTTTGGATTTTGCAGAACATGATTGAGTTTTGCAAAGAAAATAAAACAATAAAACATCAATATTTGGTGCATTTTTAGTCAGAAAGTCAATAACTTCCGACAGCCTGATCTGGTAGTGCCAGTAAACACCACAGGGCTGATGGGTTAGAAGGGACCAACCCCAGTACATCCAATTCCTGGTGCTGTCTGACTCCAACTGTAACAGTCACTAAATGAACTTTTTAGTGAGTTATATATTGTTATTATTATTATCTACATTTTTATCGTATATCTAACGTAAATAAGGAAAGTAGAAAATGAACCTTTGGGTTTACTTTCGGCAGCTTTGTAACGCTCGCTTCCCTTATTTTGTCCTTTAGTCCTCACATTCCATGAGCGATGTTTCTGACAAAGGGAGAAGAATTGCTGTTTTCTGGGTAGGAATCTATTCATCTAACACTTATTGTTGGCTA
Source organism: Sepiola atlantica (assembly GCA_963556195.1). Taxonomy (NCBI): domain Eukaryota; kingdom Metazoa; phylum Mollusca; class Cephalopoda; order Sepiida; family Sepiolidae; genus Sepiola; species Sepiola atlantica. The sequence continues at coordinate 75,369,504 of OY744538.1, read as the reverse complement.
GTTTCTGACCTTAGAGTAGTGTTAAATAATGATGCTGATGGTTATGATGATCATGATGATGATGATGTTAGCAGGAGCAGCGGAAGTCTCGTTGTCACTTCCGTTGTGACGATATCCGGGCTCTTGCTTTCCAGAATTTGGTGCGTGTAGACGCATGTTAGTGACCTCCGACTGGGACGCCAGTGGGGGCGTTAGGCATGAATTAAAGAAGAATTTAAGGGTATCTTTCAGAATGATCAGTACAGTCGCGGACGGGGTCCAAAAAACTAACGAGAACGGGGTTATAAAAATAAATATGCAACAAGTGAGTTTAACCTACGTCGAGAAGAGATATTTGTCTACTTACCTATGATATTTGTTTGTATTTTTACGTACTATAAATGGGTTTTTATTAGATGTAAAAAAAAAATTCTTGTTCATTTTCAACTAGTACTTTTTTCTATACAAGATGGCGTCTTCTACTCACTCTCTTACGAGCAAGCGCCATTTTGTATTTGCAAGTTTGTGTTACAAAACTATTGATTTCTACTAAATAGCAGTTGGAACGGTTTAAAAATACAAACAAATATCACAGGTCAGTTTTAAATTAACTTTTATCGACGACAGTTACTTTTATTTGTTGTATATTTGTTTTTTGGAGCGTTTTCAGCGTACTGATCATTCTGAAAGATACCCGAATTTAATGTACGTATTGCGGTGATTCTCTCTCACTCCCTCCGTGCCAGCCAACTCAAGACTTGTGTTGTGTTAAATAAATATTTGGAAACTAAAAAAACGGCCTTTGGTTGTGTTGTGCTTTAAGATGACTGCAGCGTGCAACCATTACGATGAATGGCGTGCGGCCAGCCAGGACGAAGCTGATACACCAGGTAAGCGAGAACTGCCACGACCCATGACGGGACGGCTATGCAACAGTAGTATTTTTCTTTAGTTCCTTACATCAAGTGGCTTCGTGCCTTGTCTGAAGCGATTTTTATTTTTTAAAATAGCTAGTTATTCGAATAATTTCAATAACTTCATAATTAACCCCTTTTTTTATCAGTTTATGCTGCCCTTATTCACTGCGAACCTTGGGACTCAAACAGGAAATGATAGGATCAAGGGACAAATAGCATTACTGTTAGCAAAAGAGGCAACACGGAAAATATAACTCCTCGCCCCGCTTTTTTGAATTCGTCCATTTCCTCGTTGTGTCTACTTTTCTATTGAAATGTATTCTCTTGTTTTTTTTATGTTATTTATTTCTTCCTTTTTAGGTTTCAAGGTGATTATTAAATAAAATTGATAACACCAAACACAAAGCGTCAACCCCTTTTTCTTTCACGGCTAGCAGATAGTTGTTATACCAACTATCAGTGAGAAAACACTTGGGTTGGCAATTCGAAGAACTAGTCAAACAAAATGTATTCATACGCCAAGCCATTCGATTGGTCGATGGGCCAATCATGTGACTGCGACAGAAATGTTAACACTAAGAACTAAATAAATACAAAATAAAACTAATCTGTAATTGTTTCTCCTCTGATCCTTCATACAATTTTTCCTTGAATGTTTCAAAGTGAAACTGGCTATTTTTTGGCTAGGAGCAAAGTGTAGTATCTGTTCTGATAATACACTTCATCTTTTCTGTCCTCAGTCACTGAAGGAGAAATTCTTTGAGACGGAGGCAATTTAAATTTTTGTCCCAATCCTGAGTGCCCTTTTTTTAGGGAGCTGGATTTTCTCCCACATTAAAAACCGACAATGTGTTTAACTCTGCCCTTGTGGGGAGGCAAATAAACAGGGACTAGATAAGCTTGGACATTTTTGACGAATTCCAATATCGGTGGCTGGACCTACTAAGGACAGAGACTAAACGAACGAATCTTAACAATAACCATTTTCTATGTTTGCTACGTTTTTTGGGATTATGTTTTTTTTTTTGTTGCATTTCCTTCAGAGTTTTGATCTTTTCTCGAACAAACAGCCAGAAATATTGAAATGCAGAAAACCAAATATTTCTGTTTTAATTCCGAGAGTCAGAGAGAAGACATTTTTTTAAAAATAGGTATCGTCAGGAAAATCCTTTCCGAGTCACCTGTTCCTTCCCAGCGATCTGCATGGATATTTTTACGCAAGATGATCAAAATAAATATCGGTTTGGAATATATATATATAAAAACCAAGAGTACTGATGTTGTACTGATGTTCTGTATCAAATAACATATATATATATATATATATATATATATATATATATATATATATATATATATATATATATATTTGATACAGAAAATCAGTACAACATCACTACTATTGGTTTTAAGCTCTTAATTTGGATTTTCTCAATTAATTGAACTCTCAGCTGGGATTTTTCTACAATCTTACAAAAGAAGTTATCTATCTATCTATCTATCTCTCTCTCTCTCTCTCTCTCTCTCTATATATATATATATATATATATATATATATATATATATATATATATAAAGATAGATGAAAGAAGAGGGATAAACATGTACGAATGACAAATTTATTTCAACTTCGATTGTTCAATGCAAGGTGTACTCGGTAAAAACATTTGTATTATTCTTTCCTTAAACAAAGGCTTTTCAAAGATTAAAATCTTATCATCAGAGGAATTACATAGATGGATAAGTTGGCAGTGGAAAAGCCAAAATTTAAAGTTTGAAAAATATATAAAGTAATGAAGAGTATGATAAGATTTTAATCGTTGAAAAGCCTTGGCTTAAGGAAAGAATAGTAAACATGTTTTTACCGAGTACAATCGCAGTTGAAATAAATTTGTCATTCGTACATGTTTATCCCTCTTCTTTCATCTATCTTTATAATTGCTCTATCTCGTATATTCAGCTTAAATCATTTCACTATAGGTTCTATCTACTAAAAGTATACTTTTAGTTTCATATTTTATTTATTTATTTTATTTTTTATATATATATACCGATCCAAACACGGGTATAAGCAATAAATATAGCATTAGTTTTAAATTGTGATGTTTTTTTTTTCTTTAGGGACTAGGGTACGATTTCGGAGCACCCCCCACCCCTCCAAAAAATAAAATGGTAAAGTTTACCAAAAAAAATATAATAATAATATGCCTATGTTACTCACCCTGTTGCCTAGAATATATATTCCATAATCCATAATGATAAGTTCAATAGTTTAGGAATTTAGCAAACACATAAACATAAATTGACGCTCCCACATGTGCACCAAATGAATTACTTAGTATAACTCAAAATTTGATGTAGAGCAATTCTTTTCCAGATAAAATTTTTTGTATTAAAAAAAAATGGTTTTGGGGAGGGGAGGGTGCGAGTTTAAGTGGGCGCACCTCTATTAAAATCGAACAAATAAGAATATATAATAGAGAAAACAAGAGAACTAATGTCTATTATTGTTATTATAAGTGAACATATAGCAAGCCACCGAAAGTGTTCAACGAGGGAAGGAACTTTGCAATTTTAGCTTCTTTATTATTTCTCTTAAAGCGCCCATCCGTAAAGAGGGCTTTTAGATAATTATTTTTTAATAAATATTTTTTTAAATATTCACAGACATATATGTTTTATAAAACTAAACACACACAAATCTGTTCTGAATTTTGATGTGCGTGTTTCAAATTTGGGTACTTCTCCAGTTTACAGACCGTGCTGAAATAATAACGAAATAAAAAACGCGCATGTAAAACTAAATGTACTTATAAAATGCCATAACAAGATTAGATCCCCAAAATACACTCCCCACGTGCACCGTATATAGAGTATTTATTTACCTCCTCTCCAGGAGTTAGGCACAAGGCCAGTTTTATCTTACTCCCACAAGGTAAGATGTGACCCAAGGTCGGGTCGGGAAAGTGGGACTTAAAAAGCCAGCGCCCGAGAAGGTGAGCACTCTGGCCATTAAAAATTGCCTGGGCAGCCCCGTCGGCATTTCCCGGTAGGGGCGCCTCAGGCAGTAAGCAATAAACTTACTCCTCCCCAAAGAGGGGAGGCAAAGCCTGAGAGGATGGACCTCCTAGAACTGCACAGGACAAACCCATAGACCGGCGGAATCAAGCCCCGAAGGCCAAGACGATACCAGTCTATGGGGTGCAGTATCCATCGAAACAGATACTACACTTTGATCTTGGCCAAAAGGCCAAGAAAGAACCCTAACTTCTATATACCATAAGTATTTCCAACATCTACTATATAATCAGAACGATAAACTTAATTCCATCATGAAAAACATCTTTAACTTACAAGACTACATTTTGCAACAAGGCATTGGGTTAACCAAAAAGTTCATTCGTTTTTTTTGCTTCCGTCAGTTTATGGGGAACCCAAACATCAGGTTTAGAAACATAACCGAGTTTATGCAATTCATTTTCCACGCTCGATTTGGAAATCTTGAGAATGTCTGCGATTTGTCTGGTTGTCAAACGGCAATCTTGTTTAACTACGGCTTTCACTTGGTCATTGTCCATCATCTTTGGCCGGCCAAAACAAGAAGCATCTCTCACTGAAAAATTTCCTTTTTGGAATCGAGCAAACTATTTCTGGCACACCCGTTCTGTAAAACCATTCTCCCCATACACATGGCATATCTTTATGCAGGTTTCTGTAGCTTTTTCCCCTTTTCTGTAGTAAAAAAAGCATCAGATGTCAGTAGTGCTCTGCTTGATCTTCCATTTCAAGGCCTGAAATACAAGCAAAAATGTGAGAACTCATCTGCTCGAAGACTTCTTAAACACTGACGTCAACATAATCGGTACAACAAATACAGGATTTGAAGAATAGGAATATAAAACGATCTTTAGTAGGGCCGGAAAAACGACATTCAAAAAACGAACGAACTTTATAAACGAGTTTCAAAAAAAGTTTTATTTTAACGTGTATTCATCCCAAACAAGCGTAATGTGCTACTTTGATAAGAGTCAAATTCATAATAGGAACCAGTCAGCAAGATATTTGTTCACATTACATTTAAATACAAAGCAAATACAACATACTTAATCAGAAACTCGAAGCAGTACCATTTCCCAGCAACTCCTTCTATAAATAATAAATACAACGAATATGTCTCGTTCATTGAAATTTATAACAATTTAAATCTTTTAAGACAATAAATATTCTTTCTTCTTCCGTAAAAATAATTGTCAGCTAAATATTTTTTTTAATCAATGAAATAAATGCCCCTTTTTAAAATGTAATTATTTAAAAATTCTACCAATTAGATTAAAATAAAAAAAAGAACGAAAAGGGTAGGTTTTTATAACTAGTTATCTCAATGAGACGACATATTTCAATTTTGGAACACTTCATTTTAAAATGGATAAAGTTGGAATATTTTACCTTAGCGACACTGGTAAATTTTGTATTACTTGCATATTTAACCCTTGGCATTTGGACGATCTCTAGCAAATGATAATAAACAATTGCCCATATGCGACAGCACCATTCCATATTCATTTCTTTTTCTTTTCTTCTTCTGTATACTTGGAGCTAAACGGAACTTCCATAGACAGAGTTTCTTTCCAAAAACTGTTCGTCTTCCCTGCTGACTACAACATGGTCGTTTTCAAGCCCAATGTCTACAAATTTTTGTTGGGCCGTCCTCTTAAATAAAGTTAAATTTTCTTAATAAAATATGCTCTACACAATAGATCTTTGTATTATTTGGATCATTCAGACTGCTATTCTCATTCTGGTTGTTATTTTCACAACGTTTTGGCCGATGTAACCTCCGACCTTCTTCAGGTGCATATTTTAGAACTTGGTAATCTTTATAGTTTGTACGAAATTCTTTTTCTTTTTTCTTTCCACTGAGAGGTTACAAACTTATCTCACGGTAAATAAAAACGTCGAATCATGTAAATTATATATATATATATATATATATATATATATATATATATATATATATATATATATATATATATATACCGAGAAGACAGTTATTTCAAGTTACAGAATAAAAAGTGGAGGATTTCAAAAACGTACTTTTTGAGCTTTTCAAGCACCATCAAAATGAATAACTACGTTTACAGGCACAACAGGCATCGTACCGAAATTAAATTGAAACAGAAAGATTGGAGAAGGAAATTTCAACTGTGAGATTTAACGATAAATTCTTTTTGCAAGAATGTAAATACTAAAGGTTCCACAGATAAATTTTAACAGGAATTGAAAGAGAATTTTACACAAGTTTTTTTTCTGGTCGACTTGGTTGATGTAACAAAGTAATTGCAAAATTTGAGTTAAAATCGGATATACAAGCAATCTTCAAAAAGAAGCGAAATGTTCCATTCGCGTCAGAAGAACAAATCAACTTAATTTACAATAAATCACAAATTGTGAACAATACATCACAAATTGGGAACAATACATCACAAACTTGGAACAATACATTACAAATTTGGAACAATACATCACAAATTGGGAACAATACATCACTAATTTGGAACAATACATTACAAATTGGGAACAATACATCACTAATTTGGAACAATACATTACAAATTTGGAACAATACAATACAAATTTAGAACAATACATCACAAATTTAGAACAATACATTACAAATTTGGAACAATACATCACAAATTTAGAACAATACATCACAAATTTGGAACAATACATCACATATTTGGAACAATACATCACATATTTGGAACAATACATCACAAATTGGGAACAATACATCACAAATTGGGAACAATACATTACAAATTTAGAGCAATACATCACAAATTGGGAACAATACATTACAAATTTGGAACAATACAATACAAATTTGGAACAATACATCACAAATTTGGAACAATACATCACAAATTGGGAACAATACATTACAAATTTGGAACAATACATTATTAATTTGGAACAATACATCACAAATTGGGAACAATACATTACAAATTTGGAACAATACATTACAAATTTAGAACAATACATCACAAATTGGGAACAATACATCACAAATTGGGAACAATACATTACAAATTTGGAACAATACATTACAAATTGGGAACAATATATCACAAATTGGGAACAATAAATTATAAATTTAGAACAATACATCACAAATTTAGAACAATACATTACAAATTTGGAACAATACATCACAAATTTAGAACAATACATCACAAATTTGGAACAATACATCACATATTTGGAACAATACATCACAAATTGGGAACAATACATCACTAATTTGGAACAATACATGACAAATTGGGAACAATACATCACATATTTGGAACAATACATCACAAATTTGGAACAATACATCACATATTTGGAACAATACATCACAAATTGGGAACAATACATCACTAATTTGGAACAATACATTACAAATTGGGAACAATATATCACAAATTGGGAACAATAAATTATAAATTTAGAACAATACATCACAAATTTAGAACAATACATTACAAATTGGGAACAATACATTACAAATTTGGAACAATACATCACAAATTATGAACAATACATCACAAATTTGGAACAATACATTACAAATTTGGAATAATACATCACAAATTTGGAACATACCATTAAAAATTTGGAACAATACATCACAAATTGGGAACAATACATTACAAATTTGGAGCAATACATTACAAATTTGGAACAATACATCACAAATTGGGAACAATACATTACAAATTTGGAACAATACATCACAAATTTGGAACAATAAATTACAAATTTTGAACAATACATCACAAATTGAGAACAATACATTACAAATTTGGAACAATACATCACAAATTTTGAACAATACATCACACATTGGGAACAATACATCACAAATTTGGAACAATACATCACAAATTTGGAACAATACATTACAAATTGGGAATAATACATGACAAATTGGGAACAATACATGACAAATTGGGAACAATACATCACAAATTTGGAACAATACATAAAAAATTGGGAACAATACATCACAAATTAGGAACAATTCATTACAAATTGGGAACAATACATCACAAATTTGGAACAATACATTACAAATTTGGAACAATACATCACAAATTTGGAACAATACATCACAAATTGGGAACAATACAACACAAATTGGGAACAATACATCACAAATTAGGAACAATACATAACAAATTTTGAACCATACATCACAAATTTGGAAAATACATCACAAATTTGGAACAATACATCACTAATTTGGAACAATACATTACAAATTTGGAACAATACATCACAAATTTTAAACAATACATCACAAATTTGGAACAATACATCACATATTTGGAACAATAGATCACAAATTGGGAACAATACATCACAAATTGGGAACAATACATTACAAATTGGGAACAATACATCACAAATTGGGAACAATACATCACTAATTTGGAACAATACATTACAAATTTAGAGCAATAGATCACAATTTTGGAACAATACATCACAAATTTGGAACAATACATCACTAATTTGGAACAATACATTACAAATTTGGAACAATACAAATTTAGAACATTACATCACAAATTTGGAACAATACATTACAAGTTTTGAAGAATACATCACAAATTTGGAACAATACATCACATATTTGGAACAATACATCACAAATTGGGAACAATAAATCACAAATTGGGAACAATACATCACAAATTGGGAACAATTCATTACAAATTGGGAACAATACATCACAAATTGGGAACAATACATTACAAATTTGGAACAATACATCACAAATTGGGAACAATACATCACTTATTTGGAACAATACATTACAAATTTAGAGCAATACATCACAAATTGGGAACAATACATTACAAATTTAGAACAATACATCAGAAATTTGGAACAATACATCACAAATTTGGAACAATACATCACAGATTTGGAACAATACATCACAAATTGGGAACAATACATCACAAATATGGAACAATACATCACAAATTTGGAACAATACATCACAAATTTGGAACAATACATCACAAATTTTGAACAATACATCCCAAATTTGGAACAATACATCACAAATTTGGAACAATACATTACAAATTTGGAACAATACAATACAAATTGGGAACAATACAACACAAATTGGGAACAATACATCACAAATTAGGAACAATACATCACTAATTTGGAACAATACATTACAAATTTGGAACAATACATCACAAATTTGGAACAATACAACACAAATTTGGAACAATACATCACAAATTGGGAACAATACATTACAAATTGGGAACAATACATTACAAATTTGGAACAATACATAACAAATTTTGAACAATACATCACAAATTTGGAACAATACATCACAAATTTGGAACAATACATCACTAATTTGGAACAATACATTACAAATTTGGAACAATAAAATACAAATTTGGAACAATACATCACAAATTTGGAACAATACATTACAAATTTGGAACAATACATCACAAATTGAGAACAATACATCACAAATTGGGAACAATACATCACAAATTTGGAACAATACATCACAAATTGGGAACAATACATCACAAATTGGGAACAATACATTACAAATTTGGAACAATACATCACAAATTTGAAACAATACATCACAAATTTGAAACAATACATCACAAATTGGGAACAATACATCACAAATTGGGAACAATACATCACAAATTGGGAACAATACATTACAAATTTGGAACAATACATCACAAATTTGGAACAATGGATTGGTCTAGTGGTCTTCATTAATCTGCGTTTTTATACCTCGTTATAATACAACTTTCTATTCCAGTAGCTTCTTTCCAAGAACTGTAGACTTGTGGAACTCTTTTCCTGTTGACTGTTTTCCTCCTAACTATAGCCTTGGTCTTTTCAAAGCCTACAGTTAATAGACATCTCCTGTCTTCGCGATAACCATCTTTCGTTCTTTTTAGCTCCTCACATCAAGTGGCTTCATGCTTTGTCTGAAGCGACTTCCATAAAAAATGCCATTTCAAACTCAACTGACCGACTGACAGACTGAACTCCTCTAAGAGATGCTAAGTCGCATCTACAAACAAAAACAACAAATTCAGATTCAACAAGTTGCGAAAAGCTGATTAAATATTAACTTCTTCTGCCAACGTCTCTGAGAGACAAACATTAATTCACTTTGTAATTGACGAATGAGTAATTGGCATCGAAATCATTGTGAAAGGTAATTTGAGGGTTTGTTTCGTAATGAGTCTGGCTTCCGAAATGATGGCAGATGGAAATTATCGTCTGGAGATAAATTCACTCTAGGATAATTTCCCCGGAGAAATCATTCATGACAACCACCAAATACCAAAGATTTTCAAAGTTGGTAAAACATTAGAATTCATTTGAGGGAACCTTTGACAAACTCAAAAGCATTCGGAATTTTCTTGTCATATTATTTTGCAGGAACCAAAAAATCTTCATGAACCCTGTAGTGGACTTTGCATGAGAATTTGCGAAAAATTCCGACTCTTGATTTTGGAGTCGATTTAAAAAAAAACTCGCATTCTGTAGAAAAATTGCCGGCTTTCAAGTCTAAACTACAACTCCTCATTGCAGACCAAATATCCTGTTTACCTCCTTCCACGCCCTAGTGCAATCAGCAAGGTCATCCTGCCGATGGATATTCAAGACTAATCAGGTTGTGTATTATTTGGATTATTCGGACTCCTGTTCTAATCTTGGATGGAATTACCAAAATATTTCACTGATGTAACCTCCGACCTTCTTCGTAAAGACCTGTGGCATAACGGATATAAGTGCTAAGTAATAATCAGTCCTAAGTGACAATCTTCTGAAGGTTGAAGGTTCAATCCTCACTACAGGCGATACTAAGAATACAATTACGGGTTCTGGAGCAGATTAGGACCAAGGCTAAAATAGACTTGGCGTTGTTAGCGTAAGTATTAGGGTTAGTGTTAGGGTCAAAGTTAGGGTCAGGGTTAACTTGGGGCCTAATCTGCATCAGTGCGCAATTACGAATTACTTAAGACTTCTACATGGTCATGGTTGATTGGACGAGAGCAAGCTAACCCCGTGAATTCAATAAAGCGTTCTGTTCGAAATTCAGTACAGATTCCGGAGTTCGACAAAATGCACTTGAAGAATCAGTAATCGGCTTGAGAAAAATTCCAAAACATCATCAGGTTGTATTAATTTTTTAAAAATTATCAGGTTGTATTAATTTTTTTTAAATTATCAGGTTGTATTAATTTTTAAAAAATTATCAGGTTGTATTAATTTTTTAAATTTATCAAGTTGTATTAATTTTTAAAAAATTATCAGGTTCTATTAATTTTTTTTTAATTATCAGGTTGTATTAATTTTTTTTAAATTATCAAGTTGTATTAATTTTAAAAACTTATCAGGTTGTATTAATTTTTAAAAAATTATCAGGTTGCATTAATTTTAACAAAATTATCAGGTTGTATTAATTTTTTTTAAATTATGAGGTTGTATTATGTTTTAAAAAATTATCAGGTTCTATTAATTTTAAAAAAATTATCAGGTGGTATTAATCTTTTTTAAATTATCAGGTTGTATTAATTTTTTTTTAATTATCAGGTTGTATTAATTTTTTTTAGATTATCAGGTTGTATTAATTTTAAAAAAATGATCAGTTTGCATTAATTTTTAAAAAATTATCAGGTTGCATTAATTTTAAAAAAATTATCAGGTTGCATTAATTTTTAAAAAATTATCAGGTTGTATTAATTTTAAAAAAATTATCAGGTTGCATTAATTAAAAAAATTATCAGGTTGCATTAATTAAAAAAAAATTATCAGGTTGTATTAATTTTTTAAAAATTATCAGGTTGCATTAATTTTTTTAAAATTATCAGGTTGCATTAATTTTTAAAGAATTATAAGATTGCATTAATTTTAAAAGAATTACTTTTGAACAAAAACTTTTTTACAGTCTACTTTAGTATGTGGTCGATCAGCATAATAAAAAATCGAACAGATTAAATAACAGTTTTGGACACTCATACATTCTCAAACTGCTATGCCTATTCCGGTATGTCACCTACGCAACTTGATGTGGTGACACCTTTTCCAGCATGTCGCTTGCACAACTTCCTGTAGACACATCTACATATTTTTTATTTAACATATGGATTTATTTATTTCCATTTCATGCAGATCGTCTCTTTGTTTATGCCACAGCCACTGGACAAAACCTTTCTGCTTATTGTTGTAGACCCGTGCTAGGGGTCACAAAGAAATAAACCACAAATAGTGACAGGGTTAAAATATAACAATGTATTTATCATAAAGCAATACAGAACGCCACTAATGTGGTAGGAGATGAACGGGTTCATAACATGCGGTAAAACATGGTATGAAGGTCTCTCTTGAGTCTCTGCAACCAGTGGTATTTATTATACCTGGTTGATACCATCAGTTCTCCAATA
>OY744538.1:75319589-75349589 GCA_963556195.1 Sepiola atlantica | reverse complement strand
GTGTTGAATCAGCCTGCATTTTAGATTTAACCATGGTAGAGTGAACTTCTATTTGAGAGAAGTATAATTCCACTACCGATTCAAAATAATTCAGTTGAACAGGACGACTTCGCAGAGCTTATCACAAAGCGAATATTTTTCATGGTCTGCCAATCGACACAAATCAGGAGATTTTGAAAACAGGGTTGCTGAATTGTAAAATAAAAATAATAAAAGCTGATCTTAAATGAATAAATATGATTTAATCCGATCTTAAATAAATAAAACATGTTTTAATCTGATCTTAATAAAAATAATATATGCTTTAATCTGATCTTAAATGAATAAAATATGTTTTAATCTGATCTTAAATAAAAAAAAATGTTTTAATCTGATCTTAATTGGAATAAAATATGTTTGAATCTGGTCTTAAATAAATAAAACTTGTTTTAATCTGATCTTAAATAAATAAAACTTATTTTAATCTAATCTTAAATAAAATGTTTTAATCTGATCTTAAATTAAAAAAAAATGTTTTAACCTGTTAATGAATCAATAAAACATGTCTTAACCTGATAATAATGAATAAATAAATCGGAATATATATATATATATATATATATATATATATAAGTATCTAACACACGCATGCATTTTCAAAGTGGAAGCTGCATTTCGGTGCACCTACTGTATTACAAGGAAGTTCATAATCTAGCTTACCTTGTCGTTCCTGCCCCTGCGATCCTGCCAGACCGAGAAAACGCCATCAACAATTAAGTTCTTTCATATCTCGAAAAAGGACGAAGTCAATTCAAGGCGTGTTGGAAGATAGAGAGGATCAACTCTGCTGGATCCTCGTTCTAAATAACTGACTTATGGCATGGAGTTTGGGAGACAGAGAGAGATCGATTATCACTATCTAATAATATGCGGTACTTATCCAGATTAGGCATCCGTAGTTACCGAATCTTTACGTAGACGGCCGGATAAAGCTGAATGAAAAGTTAATTGCCTGTGCCCCAAAAATCCGAAACGAGGCTGGATGTACAGCTGAAAAAAATGGGTTTTTTTTACACGTAAAAATTTATTTTGAAGAAAATTATCACTGAACAAGTCTTAAAACGGGGGGGGGGGGGTAGGGGTAGAAGTAGGGGTAGAGGTAGAGGTAGTGGCAGGGGTAGGGTTATAATATGTCTTTTTATGCATGAAAAAGTTTTTTTTTTTTCACTGAACAAGTAATCGACATTTTCCGGCCGTCTATGTAAACATCCGGAAACTACCGAAGCCAAGTAAATTTTAGCTTGGATCTTAATCTGGATAAGTACCTAATATTCTATCAGAGCAGCCTAAAATAGCATGTTCACAATTCTAGGGCTTCCAACAAACTACCGACGTCTCTCACTCATCTCCCCCCCCCCCTAGCGATGTAACGCCACACCTGTCTCCATCAATTCCCATGGCAGTACAAAATCAACCTTTGAGCTCACTAAGGAGAATAGAAAGTGAACCTTTGGGTTTACTTTCGGCAGCCTCGTAACTCTCGATTCCCTTATTTTGTTATTTTAAGTCGACCCCTGACCCCTCTGCAACTTTCAACCAACCAAATCATACACCAACGATCAACTCGCTCCACATTTAACAACTATACAAAATACAGAAATGCCTTCAAGATATAGAGCAAAGTGTAGTATATGTTCATCTCTTCTGTCCTCGGTAAGTGAAAAAGAAATCCTTGAAAACTGAGGCAATTTTTATTTTCGTCCCAATCTGGAGTGCCCCTTTTTGGGAAACTGGATTTTGCCAGCATTAAAAATCGACCTTGTGTCAAACTCTGTTCTCGTGGGGAGGCAAGTAAATAGGAACTTTCAGGCAGTTTTCCCCCCAAAAATATGGTTCACTCAGTGAAAATCTAATGAACCCATTTTGCGAAACTCAGAAAATTGACAGAATAACGTATTAACAGAATAACGGATTAACAGAATAACAGATTAATAGAATAACAGATTAATAGAATAAGGGACTAACAATGACAAAATTGTCCTTTTTGATTAGCATCAGAAACCAAAAAAATACATTACTGGAGGGGTGAGGGTGAATGGAAATAATTCTTTACATAGACAGCTGGTCAAAACCTACTACTCTCCAAAAATTTCACACCTACTCACAACAAAATCACCCCGCTCCCCCCTCACCCATTTCACACTACCGACTACTTCTCTCACACTCTTATCCACCTACCCCTCCCACTTTCAAACCATTTTTTCAAATCTTTTCTAAAACCATGACATACCCATACACCAAAATCACAGAGCCTCCCCCTCCTCTTTCCCCCACCCCTCCACTTCTTCACTAACAGCCATCCACATTATTTCCGTTCACCCTTCCACTTTTTCACTCAGAACCATCCTCATTTATTTCATTCCATGCTAATGACTTCACTAAGCCCGGACCTCAAGGCTGCGCACCCAGTAATGGCTACTACTTTTTCTCATCAACCCATCATGTCAACCCAATATTTTCATGTACTTGCATGACATTTTTCTTAAAATTATCATCCTGAAGAAGTCTTACAAATAAAGACGAAACGTTGATGAACATATAAAAACACATCCTTTTTGGTTTTTCCTTTTTCATTTCCCATTATGTCGGATTACCTTCATCCTTCCTTTCTCATATATATATATATATATATATATATATATATATATATATATGGGAAAATGAAAAAGGAAAACCAAAAAATGGATGTTTTTTATGTGTACATCAACGTTTCGTCTTTATTTATAAGACTTCATCAGGATGATGATATAGAGAAAAAATGTCTTTCCCTCACATTTTTAACACTGCAGTCCAAATAAACTTTCTCATGTTCCAAATATTTCAAATATTCCATACCCACCCTTTCAATCACCGCCCTCCTCCACCCCTCCAATCCCTTACTCATTGCTATCATTTTCCAAATATTTCAAATATTTCACACCCTATCACAACAAATCCTCCCTCTCCCCCTCAACTATTTTCTCCCATACCCCTTCTTATATTCCCTCATTTTCTCAAAACGCTCTCTAAGACCATAACTTTCGCCCATCCACCAAAATCACAGCCCCCCCCCTCCCTCTCTACCCATCCTCCTTTCCCTGCATACACCCCCATACACAAACATTCCAACTTACTTTTCCCCTTCAATCTTGACCGCAGCCATCTGGTCAAACACCTCCCTCCCCCCTCTTCCTCCACTCCCTCTCTGCCATCCACTTTACCCCTGCTCATCCCCCACCTCTTTCTCTTACCACCAGCCACAGTAGTCCTTGCCTACCCCATCCTTCCATTTTTTCCCCACTCATTTTCTTCAACATTCATTTTTATTCGCCAACAAGTACGGACGTCCACCCAGTAGTAGCCATTATTTCATTTTATTTTTCCTCCCAATATGTCTACCCTACATGTATTTGTTCTTGCATGACATTTTTTCTCTATATCCTCATCCTGATGAAGTCTTATAAATAAAGACGAAACGTTGATGTACACATAAAAAACATCCATTTTTTCGTTTTCCTTTTTCATTTTCCCATCACGTCGGATTACCTTCATCCTTCCTTTCTCATATATATATATATATATATATATATATATATATATATATATATATATATATATATTACTGATATTGATAATGTACCAGAATAATGATGTTTCTTTTTATTTTTACAAAACTTTACTTCGGTCTTTGTCTGCAGCATAAACGATAATGGTCGCCATTAAGCCGTTCCTGGCAATCATAAATTCTCAACTGGGACATTTGACATAATAAGATCTACAGCTGTCCTGGCAAGTCGGGCAAGAAATTGGACAAACTCTTGGTCCACTGCCAAGATTTGAAGTTAATGAACAACAACAACAACAACAATAGAGAAAAGAAATGTAGGAGCACAAGTGAGGAAAAAAAGGAGAGGGTTATATTCAGGAGGAGAGAAGGAGGAAGAAGAAGAGACGGTGGGGTGAAGAAGGAAGCGAGGTGAAGGAGGAGAAGGAGGTGAATAAGGAAGAGGAGGAGAAAGGGGAGAGGAGAGGAGGAGCAAGAGGAAAAGGAAGAAGGGGATAATATTCAAGGTGCAAATTATGCTCCAAACTGACGGGAGATTACAATTACTAGTCAGTAAAAAAAGGGGGGGGGGGGACAATCATTTCTTCAATTTTATCTATATTGTTTTCCGTACATAAAAAAAACGAGACAACACTTTCTGTAAAGTGTTCTCAAATTGAAAATAATGAAGATATATATTAAATAAAGTAATTCAGTCGACCATAGTCAATGGCGATCTTGAAGCTCCCTTTTCGTTGGCAACTACACCAAAATGTAAGGGACAGCGCGACTCCTTTCTCTTGATTGCACGACTTACACTTGATCCGCACCTTATAATGCTGAGTATTTAGCAAGGGGGCATTAAGTACCACTTTCTAAATCTTTGGTATGACTCAACTGAGGATTGAACCCTGGTCTCCCGACCAATTGTTCGATAGTGACGGGGAGGGGGGGGGTCAAGAGGGGGAAGAGGGGGAGTCCAAAAGCGGAAGTCGAGAATAACATGATTTCTGCCCAGAAGAGCGGCTCTGTCTCTTCAGCCTGCAACCAGTCGATGATCTAGACATGAGAAACTCGAGGTCCTCACCAGCCCAAGAGGGGAGCGAGGACAGTGGACACAGATGGCTAAAAAGTTGGACTGTCTAAAAGTGAAAGGGTATCTCTCCAATTCCTCCATTCTCTCTCTCTCTCTCTCTCTCTCTCTCTCTCTCTCGTGCCTGTCTCTTTATTTTGTTAAACTAGCAAATATATCCTCTTTCCAGTCACATATTTTTGCTAGGCTGAGGATGTCATGATGAACGTACTTCATACGCTGACCCTCAAAGGAGGAGGTAATGCCGGGTAGGAGCGTACCATTACAATAGAACATATACTTCAATATCTAAAATAGAGCAGGAATAACTTGGGAGGATCTTCCTCATAAAAGGAGACCGAACAACAGAAAAGTTACTACACTAACCGCCCCGCCCTCAAAGGGGAAGGTATTATCTGGGAAGATGGTCTCATGACAACAGAACAGATACTACATTGACCCTTCTTCAAAGTTGGATGTAATACCGGAAGGATTACCCCCACTCCTTAAATAAGGAGGAGGTAATTCCTGTGAGGACGATCTTATGACAACGGAACCGGTACTACACTGCCCATCCCATTAAAAGATAATACAATCATAGATTAAATCAGTTATTTTTAATTCATAAAAAAAACATTATTTTTGGCTAAGATCAAAGTGTAGTATCTGTTCTCAGCATAGCAACGACATCAGACGTTAATTTAAAATCAATAATAAAAAATAATACGGTATCGTAGAGGAAGGAGAAGAGGAAGAGCGGGAAAGAGGGAAGACAATAAAAAATAATAGGGCGTCATAGAGGAAGGGAAAGAGGGAGAGAGAGGAAGGGCGCAGACACATTAACCAGCCAGAGAGAGATAGAGGCAACCAGTCAGTAGCAAGCTAGCCACGCTGTTCCTCCTTTTTTTCTTCCTCCCTTATGGTAAGAATTCTTGCGAGCGATTTTAAGAATAGTTTTTCTTAGGTTATTCATTTTTTTGTATTAAATCATTAATTCCTATTAATATTGATGACACTATTGCACATATGTAGATAAGATAGTACAATAAACGTAGAAATAAATAACATCAAATATCAATTAATTATGATGTGATTTAAAAATAGATATGCAAATTAGACTATCTAATAACTATACTTCGATCGTTTGTCTCTACTATATATAGAGTATTTCAGATTTCTATGTTGTATTATTGATTTAAATAACAGTACCCATTTTGATTGTAATATAGGAGTGATCAGTGAAAAAAACTTTAGCATTTTTTCATTTAGATAAAACTGTTAAAACCATATCAGTGTCCGAGTGGTTTAACGGCCGAGTTTAACAGCAGCGACGAAACCTGGGTTGAGCAGAAGACGAACGGTAAGCAGTATCCAACACAATTAGACAAACACTCTGACATTCATGCCAAATGGGAAAGTGAGAAGAAACTTATTACTTTTTTTAACCCATCAATAAAATCGGTAAAAATTGAAAAATAAAATAAAGTTTTAAAGTTACACTGAATACATTACTTTCATATAAACAAATCAAGAGGTCGATTTTTGAAATCTAGGTTTTGAGTTTTAGAGAACACACTGTTGGGGTCACTTTTTTTTTGTTTTATTTGTTAAAAGCCTAAGCAGGAGGTTATGTAGCAGTTACATGAATGAACTATTTTCTGTAAATCTACGTGAGTTGTGATTTGGTTTGTGGTTATGTAATCATCGCTTCTTCACCATGTATGCGTATAGCACGTTTGCGTGTAACGAGATTCATACACGATCAATCATCTTGACGCTAAAACCAGATCACATGATCAACGTAACCCTTTAGTTCCAACCTTTATTTAAAACAGACAAGATGTACATTCCTGCATTCGCTACCAGTCCTGCAGTAGGCGAGTCGATGAACTCCAGGATAGGATTATTTCGTTTTGTCTATCCACCCACCGTACAACCTTCATTCTGTTCCTGTGTTTCTTGTAAATAAACCTGCAAACTTCTTTACTTGTGAAGCCATCGTTTTATTTCGTGAGAAATGGTGATCCCGTTTTGATTATTCTATTCCAGTCAGATTCGGCCAGACGTATTACTCTTCCAAGTAAGTTGTCATTCTGATTTTCTTCCAGATTTAAGCTCCAATATTAAAATCGACTCTCTCAGCTGAAAGATTTTAAATTAATGTTAAAAACGATAATAATTAATATAGCTAGTTTCATCGTACACTCGACTGGAAAAATATAGTCTCCATCTAGTCGAGAAAGAGGCTAGCCAAGGAAAAACGATAACTCAAGTTTATAATTTTCTAGTTAATGGGCTGGGTTATAAACTCGAGTTATCCTCCTCCTTCCTCAGCTAGCCTCTTTCAACTTGTTCATAAAGATGACAACTATATTTTTTCGGTCGAGTTTTTATTTTGGCGTTTCACGTGTACGAAGCGACTTCCTATAACTTAGTGTTTTTAATGTTATTCATTTTTCTAGTAAAGCATGATTAAAGTTAAAATAAGTTGCTTGTGGGCGTAATAGCAATACCAATGTAAATAATTTAGGTGACTGAAATAGGAATTAACCAAAATTCAATATTATTTTTATATTGCGCATGTTGACACAGAACTTATCACTTCTCTTTTCTGGCCCTCCGACGGTGATGAAAGTGTAGTATCTATTCTGTGATCTATTATGGTGATCCCGTTTTGCTTATTCTATTCCAGTCAGATTCGGCCAGATGTATTACTCTTCCAAGTAAGTTTGTCCATCTGATTTTCTTCTCGATTTAAACTCCCAGCTAAAATTGGCTTTCCATTTTCGTTGGTCATAACATAATCCTAAGCATTGCATCCTTCTTTTTTTTTGAGGGGTGTAGCCTGGTATTTGTTCTGTTGTCATGAGACTATCCTCCCAGGCATTACCGTCTCCTTTGGAGGTAGTGTAGTATATGTTCGTTCGTCATGATACCATCCTCCCGGGAATTACGCAACCCTTTTTTCGAGGGGGTAGTATAGTATCTGCTCTGTTGTCATGAGACCATCTTCTCAGGCATTACCTCCTCCTTTTGTAGTATCTGTTCATTCGTCATATATACTAGCCAATATATATGATCTCTGGTCGCATATTTTTGTTAATTCTTATAACGCAGACAACACAAACGAAACTACTGGGAGACAGTAGAAAAAGAGCGAGATTGTTTTAGATCAATTTAATAAAAAAAAAAATTAATGAATAAATTTCGAATTTGACATTAATTTGGCAATAGGGTTACACAAGAATGCTTCCCAAAAATAATTTTGCAAAATAAGTACTTCCAAAAATAATGAAAATTAATCACACTTTTTTGAAACATTACTTGATATTTGAATAACATTTTTAGACATTTTTGAAAGCCAAAATAAATAATGTGAATTTTTTTTAATAAATTATTTATTTATTTTAAAGACTTGAGCTTTCAACGCAAACCGCCCTCCTCAAAAGTAATATACATTTTTCTCTTTAAGCCTTCTTGTTAGAGACATATAAGCCAAGAAGGATTAGCTAGCATGTCTCTAAAAAGAAGACCTAAAAGGAGAAAAACATGTCTATCTTTTTTATAAAACTGAATAGGTGCCAATTCAAAAAGTATACCTACAGTCACTGTGTAACACGATAGACGGGAGACATGTGATTTAGCATAAATTATTGAGATTCGAAACCATGAAAAATAAAAACGGTAAAAAAATTATCAAGACACAGTTTGGTTAGAAATTTTGGAAATGCAATTCCATGTTAGGATTTGACTTATGACATAAATCACCGGACAATGAGCAATTAAAAAAAAATTAGGTTATCAACGTAGCTGGTATGACTGATTAGAAATTTGATAAACAAATGATATTCACAAACGTATGGAATGGGAATTAATACGAAGAATCTGTATAAATCGATGGCATAAATGGTAGAGTGAAATCGACAGAGATGAGAGGAGAGAGAGACAGAATGCGGAACGAGTGAGCAAAACAGAGAAAAAGTCCAGACGATTATGTATTTAGTTAGGTATACAGACAGCAGTTCGTTTACTCGCTGCCTACAAACATATGCAGAAAGTCTTCACAGATAGTGGAGTAATGATCAAATCCTCTGTGCGTGTTCATATAAATAAAACAAGCAAAAAATAATTTTCCAACGAAAAGTTAATTATACGTGTTTTGTCTTATGTATTGGTATCTTGCACATATTAATAATGACTATCAAAGCAAGCGTAGCATGCAGGACAAAAAAAAGGAAGAACAACAACAAAAACCACACTGGCAGTACATTGAACGAAAAAAGACTATTGTTCAAAAAACGAACGGACAGACCGTTAGATTTCGTCAGTACCCTTATAAGTAACGGCCACGATACATCTCAATAAAAGGGTCTGTCTCTCAGTTGATCTGTCAGGCTTATGTTTGAAATAACATTTCGGTCTAACATTTAAGTCTAAACATTTAAGTTTCAAATAAAATTTTTCTGGAGTTGACATGCTTTAGTTTGCAATATCATTTCTTTACTCTGTCATACTTAAGTCATAAATAGCATTTTCTTTATTATGTCATACTTAAGTTTGAAATAGCATTTTCTTTACTCTGTCATACTTAAGTTTGAAATAGCATTTCTTTACTCTGTCATACTTAAGTTTGAAATAGTATTTTCTTTACTTTGTCATACTTAAGTTTGAAATAGCATTTCTTTACTCTGTCATACTTAAGTTTGAAATAGCATTTCTTTACTCTGTCATACTTAAGTTTGAAATAGCATTTCTTTACTCTGTCATACTTAAGTTTGAAATAGCATTTTATTTACTTTGTCATACTTAAGTTTGAAATAGCATTTCTTTACTCTGTCATACTTAAGTTTGAAATAGCATTTCTTTACTCTATCATACTTAAGTTTGAAATAGCATTTTCTTTGCACTGTCATACTTAAGTTTGAAATAGCATTTCTTTACTCTGTCATACTTAAGTTTGAAATAGCATTTCTTTACTCTGTCATATGTAAGTTTGAAATAGCATTTTCTTTACACTGTCATACTTAAGTTTGAAATAGCATTTTCTTTACTCTGTCATACTTAAGTTTTTAAATAGCATTTTCTTTACTCTGTCATACTTAAGTTTGAAATAGAGGTTTCTTTACACTGTCATACTTAAGTTTGAAATAGCATTTTCGTCGCTAAACATGAAGGGATGTTTCGTCAGAATATCAATTCCAATTAAATGTCTTCTGTAACAAATATAAAAATGTAAAAGAAATTAAGAAATATTCGAAAATCTAAAATGGAAAACAAATATCTAATCAGTTACTGGGGAAATAGTTGGATTTTTCTTCCGCTCCAGAAAATACCTGACTCCTGATGCGATTCTTTATCTGCATAGGAGTCAGATACGTCGTAAGATGGGGAGGTACTGCTGTCATATTTGGGGAGATGCCGCTCATAGAGGAACTTTTCTTTTATTGACAGAGAACAAAATCGACTTTGCAATCTAGTGGTTGTCACCTCTTCACTTCTCTACAGCTCCTTTCTCAAAGAAGAGGCGTTGCTAGTCTTTCTCTACTCTGTCATTATTTCCACAAAAAGTGCTCGACTCAGCTGCAATCTCTGGTTCCACCTTGAAAGACATTAACAGCAAGAACTCGTTTTACTTCCACAACTGAAAAGAATTTTTTTTCTTCCTGCATGTGCCTCGCGCCAGGCAGAGTTTCCATGAACAGAGTTTCTATCTAAGAAATTCCTATATGTGATACACATTACCACCAGAGTGCTTTCCTACAGACTACAACATGACCGTCTTTAAATCTCATGCCAACAAATATTTTTCGTAAACCATCGCCATAAGTAATCAAACTTTGTTCATTCCATTATTCATCATTTTCAATCCTCTCATGATATTCTTCATCATTCAACTGGCAATCCATCCATCTCATTAACCCATATCCTCAAGCAGCTTTTGGCTTTGATAAGTGGTGATTCATTACTAAAAAAATATATAAATAATTAAAATAAAAAAAGATGCCCCAGAATATCAAGTGTTCAGTTGGTATTTCTCCCGGGCAACGTCGAGTTTCCATGCTAGTATATTAATCAGAAATCTGCTTGGAATCTTTCAGTAATTTCCGTTCAGATTTCTCCCCTCCACTATTTGTTTTCCTATGCATTGTTAAAACGCAGCACTTTCGCAAACCACTTCCGCAGAGTTGTGCGATCCCATTGGCACCGTTCAATGTCTCTGACAACATGTCATCTCTGATAAACTTTCCCAGCTTTTTCTCCAGATTCCATTTAGTTGTTCCGGCTTTCTCTTCTGCTGCCATTTTGCTCTAAAGAGATTACTATCTTAGTACAAAGATGGCGGCGTGTTTTAGTGCGACAGTCGACAAATGGTTCGAATGATAAATTCGGAATTGGTTCGCCAGGAAATTCATTTCTGTTGATTTCTGAGCCATTTTGGAAGCTTTTCACTTTATTGCTATCAATATTGTATATAAGTTATTGTTTTGACCACAGGAGGTAAAAGCAGAAAGTGATATATATATATATATATATATATATATATATATATATATATATATATATATATATTAGTCTCGGAAGTTTCTCAACCATTAAAACTATATAAAAAAATTTTTTTTAAATACATATAAAAAAAAACAAAAAAAACAACTTATAGTCTCAAGTCTTCCAGTGGAAAATCACTCATGTAAGTCAATTTATTTTTTACAGTTATTATATTAGTTAGTTTCTAACACTATTTTAAGGGATCATCAGTTGTTTACCATGAAAAACTGTTTCGGGAATTTATTATAAAGTGGTGAACTAAAAGCGAACTTTTAGGAAAGGTAAAACCTATTGTGAAAAGTATACAGCTCAATATCCAGGATAGAGCAGATAGATATGTAGAAGAATGAAAAGGAATTAGAAAAGCGACAGAGGCAGATCTTTTTTCAATTCAGTTGCTCAGAGCAAGGTATATTCCACAAAAAGGCAATTTATTCAAGTTAAATTTTTCCTTAAGCCAGGCTTTTCAAAGATCAAAATCTTATCATCAGAGGAAATCGCTGGGATAGATAAGTTGGCAAAGGCCAAGATTTAAAATTTGAAAAAGTAAAAGAAATATTGCAGGGAAAAACACAAGGCAAAACTCTGCCCGAATGCAAGCAAACTGAGCCTTGTTGCATCCACGAACGTACCTTTTATTGGACCTTTTACCCTCTGGATTCTATCTACCTTCGCCGCACTTGAAGATGTGGTTTTTGGAATTTAACTCTGAATCTTCTCTTGCCACTTCTCGTGCCTTTTAACAACCTACCTATCTACATTTCACTTTCTCTGCTGGACTTTTTGACACCACTTTATATATATATATATATATATATATATATATATATAGTCTTGGAAGTTTTTAAACGTTTAAAACTATATGAGAGGAAGAAAAAAAATTTTTTTTGTTCCAAGTCCTACGTTGAAAACTTCCTTTGCTAGTAAGTCAATTAATCTCTTGTAATCACTGTATTAGTTAGCTTTGAAGAATTTACGCTAGACTTGATATTTTTTGTAGGAATCATCATTGTTCACCATGAAAAACTGTTTCGGGGATTTAATATATATATATATATACCCGAGGCCTAAAAAGTATTCGACCTTATGCCAGAAAAAATATTTCAAATACGTGACGGGGTTGGGACCCTAATCCCCTTCAAAGTAGCCCCCTTGTGCTTGCACACACTTAGCCCACCGATCCATCCACTGCCGGAAACACCTTTTAAGTCTTCTTTTGGAACAGTGTTCATCTCCGCCGTTGCCTTAGATTTAGCAGGTGTTTGGAGAAGATGCGATGTGTAACACAAATTAAGGAGTGGTTCAACTGATTCAAAAATGTCTGCACATCAGCGGAGAGTGACCAGCGTTCTGGCAGGCCCCAAACTGCTCAGAGTGCAGCTGTTGTTGAAAGGGTGCGAAAAAAAGAGATAATGCAGAACACGACGGTGGAGATGAACATTATTTCAAAAGAAGACTTCCGGAGGTATTTTTGGCAGTGGATGGCTCGGTGGGCTAATTGTATACAAGCACAAGAGGCCTACTTTAAAGGGCATTAGGATCCCAACCCCGTCACGTATTTGAAATATAGTTTCTGGCCTAAGGTCGCATACTTTTTAGCCAGGCTTTGTATAATATATATATATGGGAAATGTTGAAATGATGAAAAAGTAAAATCACGTATTCTAAAAGTTTATTATGATCATCAGATGTTAAAACAAATAATATAATAAAACGACCTTTAATCCATGGATTTTCAAAGAATTACTCTTCTCCTCAGAAAGAAAAAAAACAATGAATTGCTAATTATTGGTGAGTATTGATTTGAAAATTTTAAACAAGAATTTTAAGATATGCTTAAAGCAAAAGCAGTTCAAAGAAAGTTTCAATAATGAGAATAAAATCGTTGTATCAATGCAGTTGTTGAAAAAAAAAACAATATAGTATTATTGTAAAGTCGAACAGAATGAAGGAAGAAAGCGACCACGTGTTTGCGCGTGTTGTCTTACCTGCTGGGATGATCGCGGGGAGGGCGGAAATTAAATTAATGGCGGCTGTGGTTTTTTGTACGATTATTGAGCGATGACGTCAGGCATCACGTGACTGTTTTTCTGACCACCGATTGGCTGATGATGAACACTTGGACAATAAAAGGAGTATGTTCAGAAGATCAAAGGAGTGTCTATCAACTGCATCAGTGTGATTAGACGTCCGACGTGCGTGTGTTAATCAACTGCCGTAGTTGCGTAGTTGCGAAACGAATACAGTAGTGGAAAGTGATTGATTCAACTAAAATTTAGGAATTAATCAAAAGCCAGAAGTCTGTGAACAGTTAGTATATATGTAGAAACATCATGCGGCAAGATAAATTTCCTTAGCATGCAGGCAAAATATTTATCTTTATATTATTCAAATAAATACATATATATATATAAACTCTTTCACCACTCCCCTGTTGATAAATCCTCCTTCTTCAACCTCAACCAACTTTAATTTTGAATGTCCACCTCTATAACAGCTTTAGTCTATTCTTTGACCTCCGTTGAATTAGCATCTGATCGCCAATGGCCTTGCTTGATTTTGAAAACTATTTCTTACTATATCATTTTAGACTCTAATCTTTAAAAACTGTATCCGAAAGCCCATGGAAGTCTTCAAAAATGGCCTCAAACACACAGCTTGCATCCTATACAATCTCTTAAAACCGAAATACTTGTATATTTGATGGATTAATTCTTTCATATTTCATTGGATTTTGAGGCTTCTGGATGTCTAGCCTTCTTGGAACTGATACCTTTTGTAACCCACTGCTGCATTCTTTGTGACGCCTTCAATAGTGAACTTTTTCTTATATTTTCTACCTTTTTTTTCTTTGGACATTTTTTTACACTTTTTACTATAGTTTCTCTACCATACTTGTATTTAAATCTTTTTAAATTATGACTTTTGGTATAACTTTATCACTTTATCTCTTTGTATTCCTCTGATGATAAGAATCCATTCTCTGAAAAGCCATGGCTTAAGGAAGGAAAAATAAATATTTTTTAATTGAAGATACCTTGTTTTGAACAACTGAGGACGTAATAGATTTTGTATTTTCACAACCTTTATTCTCTTCTATCATTTCTCTCTCCCTCTCTCTCCCTCTCTTATAAAGCAACAAACGCTACAATCACCTACAGATACAATTACATAATATATATATATATATATAATGCTTTTATTCAAACATGTACAAGGTCTGCTACACTGGCATGTCGATGTTATCGATCTACAGCTCTCAAGAGCTGAGGTCTCATCAGGCAGAAAATTATTTTTTGATCCAACCTGGATTAATATATATATATATATATATATATATATACAGGGTGTTTCAAAAGTCTTGGGAACATTACAAATGCGTATATCTCATGAACTATTCCAGGTAGAAAAATGAAACTGGTGCCATTTTAAAGCTTGCTTAATCAAGATTTTGGTCATACTAATGATTTTCGTGTTATCTTTCCAGGTGCAGTAATGGCGTTCTCTAAACAAGACAAGGCATTTTGCGTCCTCCAATTTGCAAAGACTGAATCGTGGACATGTGTTCAGCGTGCATTTCGCAGGAAATTTAAAAAAGAAGCCCCTGAAAGGAAATCCATTGTCAGAATGCATGCTAAATTTGTGAAAGATGGGTGTTTGTGCCCAAGTAAGCGAACAGGTCGCCCTTCAACTTCAGAAGATGCAGTTGAGCAAGTTCGGACAGCCTTTCAGCGGAGCCCCCGTAAATCAGTGAGAAGAGCCAGCAGGGAACTTCAGCTTGCTCCAGCAACTGTCTGGCGTGTCTTAAGGAAACGACTGCAAATGGTACCTTACAAGCTCAAGTTGGTCCAAAAGTTGAAGGACACTGATAAGCCACTTCGCCGTGACTTTTGCATTGCAATGCAAGAGAAGTTGGAAGATAACGGCTTTGATGACCGGCTTGTTTTTAGCGATGAGGCGACCTTCCATCTGAATGGCAAAGTTAACAAGCATAACACTCGCATATGGGGTACTGAGAATCCTCATGAACTTCTTGAGCACGAGCGAGATTCACCAAAAGTGAACGTGTTTTGTGCAATTTCCAAGAAAGGTGTCTATGGACCGTTCTTCTTTGAAGAGGCAACTATCACTGGTGAATCCTATCTCAACATGCTGGAAGACTGGTTAATGGCTCAGTTGAAACAAGCAGAATCTGATGACTTCATTTTTCAACAAGATGCTGCACCACCACACTGGAGTCTTAGAGTAAGGCAGTTTCTTAACACAAGGCTGCCTGGTAGATGGATTGGGAGATCTGGGCGAGGTGATGACGTTCTCATGCCCTGGCCTCCTAGGTCTCCAGATCTTACCTCGTGTGACTTTTTCCTTTGGGGCTTTGTCAAGCAACAAGTCTATGTGCCGCCCCTTCCAAGAGATATTGACGAACTAAAGGCTCGAGTAACGGCAGTTGTGGGAACCATTGACGTCAAGATGCTGGAACGCGTTTGGCAGGAAATGGACTATCGACTAGATCTCTGCCGTGTGACGAATGGTGCTCATATTGAGCAACTTTGAAGATTCCCCACAAAACTTGAAATTTTAACCTTTCCAACGGTACCAATTTCATTTTTCAACTCCTAATAGTTTTTGAGTTATTAAAAATCGTTATGTTATTCACCATGATAATATCTTCCAAGCCTAGCTAATATATATATATATATATATATATATATATATATATATATATATATATATATATATATAGATATATATATATATAGATATATATATATATATATATAGATATATATATATATATACATATATATATATATATATATATATATATATATATATATATATATATTAGCTAGGCTTGGAAGATATTATCATGGTGAATAAACATATAATACACTGCCCCCTCCCCAAAGGAGAAGGTAATCAATAAAGTTATTGATGACGTCTTCCATTTTTGAATTCGGAAATTGACAAACGGTGTTCATTAGAAAATAGTTCCCTGATCATTTTCGTCCACTTAGAATTGGTGAAATGTTTTAATCTCACTAGTTTTAACTCTAGTTTGAATACATTATTTTGATACGTTTAATTTGCCGATTGATATAAGATATTTGTTTTGTAATTTTTTATTTACGATTTTTCGCCTGTTAACTATTCTGCACTTTTACAATTTACTATGTTGTTCCATTTACTTGCCTCCCCACAGACGAAAAGTTAGACACAGTATCGGTCCTTAATGTGGGAAAATTCCATCTCCCGAAAAAGGGGCACTCCATATTGGGACAAAAATAAAAATTGTCGAAAAAAGAATGATTTCTCATTTACTAACCAAGGAGGGAAAAGATTAAATATAGTACCAGAACAGATACCACACTTTAACGTTAATTCTATTTTGAAAAGTAAAATAAAAAATAAATCAAACATAAAAAATATTGTAAAGTCGGCCAATATTCTGACAAGGGGCAAAAATAAACATATGCTTATATTTTTTTAAATATTCAAGGCAAACTATTTTCTTATGTTTTAATTGTTTCCAATCGAATACATTATGTTTAATATATTTAATTTTGTCACATTTCTATTTATAAAAAAACTATTACACTATTTCAAAAATAAAGTAAAGTATTTAAGATATATTTTCAATATAAACTATTTAAAAAGTATTTTCAAAACGAAAAACAAAACATTTGAACTCAGCATACCTGATTACACACAGTATCCATTTGGCTAATAATGCACATGCTGCATAGTGTGATATGCATGCATAAGTAAAAGCACGTCACTACTATTGCGAGTGATGGCCATCTAATGAGCACACTCGGAAATGTTTCGGAACGGTAAAACTGCAGTAAATTCTATCTTTAATTGCCATTTTTCTATTCGAAGCAGTGAAAAGAATTGGCTGCAGGAAATTGATTTCCATTGGTCAATAATTGTCTCGGATCACCGATCTTCCAAGTAAACAATTCTTGAGTTTCTTGTGTATGGAAAGTAGATATGATAGGCGTCTAAAGTCTAGCGAGAAGTGTCATGGCTGACACGGCCATTGCCTTTTATGGCAAATAATCGGAGAGTCTGATTGATTTCTATTTTAAAGAAGCCGCCTCATAATTGGTTTGTTGCCACGTAGGACTCAGCCAGGTGTTAAGAGGGGATTCCAGCAAAAGTGATGGTGGGATCTTTTTTTTTTAGATGCGTCCATGCATCTCTATAAGAAGTTCCGTCCGTCAGTCAATCGGATTGGGAGGGGGAGGTCAATAGGAGGTTCCGTTTATCAATTGGTCATATTCTTTGGTGGAGTCTGACAAAAGCTACATCCATCATCACCGCCATCATCATCATCACACCCACCATCATCATCATCACCACAAATCATCATCATCATCATCATCATCATCATCATCATCATCATCATCATCATCATCTTGGTTTAATTCTTACGAAAAAAAGTGATGAAGAAATGACGGACGTGATTAGCCGGAGCCTGGATTGAGTGGTGGAAATAGTCTTTGCAGAACATCGATGTGAAAAAGAACAAGTACATGCTGGAACCAGAGTATTCATCATCATCATCATCATCATCATCATCATCATCATCATCATCATCATCATCATCATCATCATTTTGGGGTCTCTGTGTATGGTTTAGTTCTTATAAAAATAAGTGATGAAAAAATGCTGTGGCGAACATGATGAGCCGGAACCTTGATGTGAAAAAGAACAAGTACATGCTGGAACCAGAGTATTCATATGTATCGACTACACGTGACCGGTGTGCTTTGACATCCCTAAAAGATAGACTCAATGGAAGTCAACAGAAGGCATTTTAGAACTCGAAGGGCTAAGCTCATCATCATCATCATCATCATCATCATCATCATCATCATCTTCGGTTTAACGTCCGTTTAACATGCTTGCATGCATGGAATGGCTTTAACAAATTAATTTCCAAACTAACCTATCTCTGACCGGCCTTTTATTGATTCCTCTTTCTCTCAATTCCATACTTATCATTTCCTCCCATTTTTTCCTTGGCTTTCCCCTGTGAACTAAACCTGCTACCTCAACTGTTCCACACCTATTAACTCAAGAACTCGCATCCATTCTTTCAATGTGACCAAACCAACAAAGTCTCCTGTTCTGCACACATAATGTCCTGATTTAATATTCTTCTGAGGTCATCAGGTCTAAGACTCACATTACACATCTGTCATATAATTTTCATATCATTTCTCTCCATGTAACGCATGTCCTCAACCCTCACAGGCCAGGTTTCACTTCCATACAGCATCACACTGGTTACACATGCCTGATTTACCTTGCCCTAGATTCGGTTCGTCAGTCGGTCAGAGTTTTTTGTAGAATCCGACAAAAGATGCGTCCATCTATCTATAGAAGAGTTTCCGTTGGTTGGTGTGTCATGTCTAAATTTAAAATAAAATTTTTACATATGTCCACACATCTGCGAAATAAGCCATGTTCGTCCGTCGATTATTATAACTTATATAATAATACGCTCAGCCATACGTACGTTATCACCTTTCACACAACTTGTAAAAAATGAGATCCTCCGATTAGCAAAAATGGTGATTGATGATTCATCTTATGTCGCTAAAGTAAAACATTCTGACTTAATCCATCTTAAAATGAATTGTTCCACAATCGAATTTTTTCGTTATTCGTTTGATTGATTTGAACAATATCTTTACGATAAGAAGACAGAGAATATTTATTGTTTTAAAAAGAATTGGATTGCTACACTTTTAAATAAAGAAAGAAGGAAAACGTATTATTATTTATAATTATTGTTTAAAATCGCCCATAAGGAGTAGATGGTTGACTCTTTGACACCATGTATTATTTGTTGTAACTTTCTTTGGTAATTAAAATATTTTCTTTGGTAATTAAAATATTAAATTACTTTCTTTGGTGAAAATGAACAAATGAAATGAACAAATATATATTTGTTATATATTTTATAAATGAAATGAACAAATGAACAGTGAAAATATATGTTTCTTTCTGAACTTTCTTTGGTAATTAAAACATTTTACCAAAGATATTCCGCTCTTTCATTATTCTCCTTCTAACTACACCTAAAATTTGTAAAATGTTCTAGAATCAAAATCATGTAATAGAATTTGATAAAAATTAGAACAAGGATTCTAGATATAAGGTTTAGTATCACTATATGCTGATTTTGACCTGTGTAAGAGTACATAAAAGTAGTGCCAAAATGTTCTGTTCGTGGAATTAATTTTACCTGTGCTAAGACGGCTATTTGTTTAGTTCATTTATAATATCAACATTTTTTTTTCTAAAATATAATATTTACCATGGATGAAACCATGTTGATTAAAATTTATATTAAAACTTTAAAAAATTGATATATGGTTTCTAATTACTTTTACTCTTTAAAAAACATTACACAAAATATATGGGAGAGAAACCGGGTTCTAATAACTTTTACTCTTTAAAAAACATTACACAAAATATATGGGAGAGAAACCGGGTTCTAATAACTTTTACTCTTTAAAAAACATTACACAAAATATATGGGAGAGAAACCGGGTTCTAATAACTTTTACTCTTTAAAAAACATTACACAAAATATATGGGAGAGAAACCGGGTTCTAATAACTTTTACTTTTTAAAAAACATTACACAAAATATATGGGAGAGAAACCGGGTTCTAATAACTTTTACTTTTTAAAAAACATTACACAAAATATATGGGAGAGAAACCGAGTTCTAATAACTTTTACTCTTTTAAAAACATTACACAAAATATATGGGAGAGAAACCG
Source organism: Sepiola atlantica (assembly GCA_963556195.1). Lineage (NCBI taxonomy): Eukaryota > Metazoa > Mollusca > Cephalopoda > Sepiida > Sepiolidae > Sepiola > Sepiola atlantica. The sequence goes on along the minus strand of OY744538.1, from coordinate 75,329,606 downwards.
GGTTCTAATAACTTTTACTCTTTAAAAAACATTACACAAAATATATGGGAGAGAAACCGGGTTCTAATAACTTTTACTCTTTAAAAAACATTACACAAAATATATGGGAGAGAAACCGGGTTCTAATAACTTTTACTCTTTAAAAAACATTACACAAAATATATGGGAGAGAAACCGGGTTCTAATAACTTTTACTTTTTAAAAAACATTACACAAAATATATGGGAGAGAAACCGAGTTCTAATAACTTTTACTCTTTTAAAAACATTACACAAAATATATGGGAGAGAAACCGGGTTCTAATAACTTTTACTCTTTAAAAAACATTACACAAAATATATGGGAGAGAAACCGGGTTCTAATAACTTTTACTTTTTAAAAAACATTACACAAAATATATGGGAGAGAAACCGGGTTCTAATAACTTTTACTCTTTTAAAAACATTACACAAAATATATGGGAGAGAAACCGGGTTCTAATAACTTTTACTCTTTAAAAAACATTACACAAAATATATGGGAGAGAAACCGGGTTCTAATAACTTTTACTTTTTAAAAAACATTACACAAAATATATGGGAGAGAAACCGAGTTCTAATAACTTTTACTCTTTTAAAAACATTACACAAAATATATGGGAGAGAAACCGGGTTCTAATAACTTTTACTTTTTAAAAAACATTACACAAAATATATGGGAGAGAAACCGAGTTCTAATAACTTTTACTCTTTTAAAAACATTACACAAAATATATGGGAGAGAAACCGGGTTCTAATAACTTTTACTTTTTAAAAAACATTACACAAAATATATGGGAGAGAAACCGAGTTCTAATAACTTTTACTCTTTTAAAAACATTACACAAAATATATGGGAGAGAAACCGGGTTCTAATAACTTTTACTTTTTAAAAAACATTACACAAAATATATGGGAGAGAAACCGAGTTCTAATAACTTTTACTCTTTTAAAAACATTACACAAAATATATGGGAGAGAAACCGGGTTCTAATAACTTTTACTTTTTAAAAAACATTACACAAAATATATGGGAGAGAAACCGAGTTCTAATAACTTTTACTCTTTTAAAAACATTACACAAAATATATGGGAGAGAAACCGGGTTCTAATAACTTTTACTCTTTAAAAAACATTACACAAAATATATGGGAGAGAAACCGGGTTCTAATAACTTTTACTTTTTAAAAAACATTACACAAAATATATGGGAGAGAAACCGAGTTCTAATAACTTTTACTCTTTTAAAAACATTACACAAAATATATGGGAGAGAAACCGGGTTCTAATAACTTTTACTTTTTAAAAAACATTACACAAAATATATGGGAGAGAAACCGGGTTCTAATAACTTTTATTCTTTCAAAACGTTACAGCAAAATATATGTGAGAGAAACCGGGTTCTTATTACTTTTACTCTTTAAAAAACATTACACAAAATATATGGGAGAGAAACCGGGTTCTAATAACTTTTACTTTTTAAAAAACATTACACAAAATATATGGGAGAGAAACCGGGTTCTAATAACTTTTACTTTTTAAAAAACATTACACAAAATATATGGGAGAGAAACCGGGTTCTTATTACTTTTACTTTTTAAAAAACATTACACAAAATATATGGGAGAGAAACCGGGTTCTTATTACTTTTACTCTTTCAAAAATATTACACAATATATGTAAGAGAACCCGGGTTCTAATTTCTTTTACTATTTAAAAAACGTTACACTAAATATATGTCAGAAAAACCGATTTCTAATTACTTTTACTTTGACCTTTTGGCTAAGATCAAAGTGTAGTATCTGTTCCGATGGATACTGCACCCCATAGACTGGTATTGTCTTGGCCTTCGGGACTTGATTTACGCCGGTCTATGGGTCTGTCCAGTGCAGTTCTAGGAGGTCCACTCTCCCAGGCTTCGCCTCCCCTCTTTGGGGAGGAGTAAGTTTATTGCTTACTGCCTGAGGCGCCCCTACCGGGGAATGCCGACGGGGCTGCCCAAGCAATTTTTAAACCCCACTTTCCCGACCCGACCTTGGGTCACATCTTACTTGTGGGAGTAAGATAAAAATTGGCCTTGTGCCTAACTCCTGGAGAGGAGTAAATCAATACTCTTTAAAAACCGCTACACAGAATATATGTTAGAGAAACCGGTTTGTAATAAAACTTACTATAGTTAGAGAAACCGGTTTCTAATTACTTTTACTCTTTAAAAACGTTACACAAAATATATGTGAGAGAAACCGGTTTCTAATTACCTTTACAATTTAAAAAGGTTACACAATATATGTTAGAGAAACCGGTTTCTAATTACTTTTACTCTTTAAAAACGTTACACAATATATGTTAGAGAAACCGGTTTCTAATTATCTTTACTATTTAAAAACGTTACACAATATATGTGAGAGAAACCGGTTTCTAATTACTTTTACTCTTTAAAAACGTTACACAATATATGTTAGAGAAACCGGTTTCTAATTACTTTTACTCTTTAAAAACGTTACACAATATATGTGAGAGAAACCGGTTTCTAATTATCTTTACTATTTAAAAAGGTTACACAATATATGTTAGAGAAACCGGTTTCTAATTATGTTTACTATTTAAAAAACGCTACACAAAATATATGTGAGAGAAACCGGTTTCTAATTACCTTTACTATTTAAAAAGGTTACACAATATATGTTAGAGAAACCGGTTTCTAATTACTTTTACTCTTTAAAAACGTTACACAAAATATATGTGAGAGAAACCGTTTTCTAATTACCTTTACTATTTAAAAAAGTTACACAATATATGTTAGAGAAACCGGTTTCTAATTATGTTTACTATTTAAAAAACGCTACACAAAATATATGTGAGAGAAACCGGTTTCTAATTACTTTTACTCTTTAAAAACGTTACACAGAATATATGTGAGAAAATCCGGGTTCTAATAACTTTTACTCTTTAAAAAAAGCCCCATCATGTGCTTCATTACTGATCATAAACTATCTGATCACATCAGTATCGCAGAGATGCGAAAACTCACTGGCATCCCGTCAATGTCTTCTGTCATCAAATGTAAAGTTTTGAGACTGTTTGGTCACGTTCCAGTGTAAGACTATGCGAAATATGCGTTGAAGGCATAATAGAAGGAAGCTGGTCGAAAGGTAGACAAAATAAAAGATGGATAGACAACGTTTGTGAATGAACGAACATGAACATAAACCAAGCGAACACCTTGCCTCAAGATCGTAAGGGTTTGGGAGACATTCAGCCATGTTTAGTGCGTATTTTGAAACTTGGGAAGAAAACGTTTAATAAAAAAAAAGTCATAAGAATGAAATAATTTCTATCAAAATTCATATGTAAAGTCTTGCGATTATTTGGCCGCATTAAACGTTTCAGTGTAGGGCTATGCGAAATATGTGTTGAAAGCATAATACAAGGAAGCCGGTCGAAAGGTAGACAAAATAAAAGATGGATAGACAATGTTTGTGAATGGACGAACATGAACATAAACAAAGCGACCACCTTAGCCCCAAATCGTAGGGTTTGGAGGACACTCAGCCATGTTAGTGCGTATTTTGCAGCTAGCAGAGAATAATAATAAAACCGTTACCCTCGAGTGGCTTTTGTCCTTGAAAAGTGGTTACTTATTATTAAAAAAAGAAAGAAAAAAAGCACACCTGGAGATGACATGTAAATGTGTCAATAACTCTGACAAATGCTTCTCTTGGAACTGCTCTGATTGTGACTGGCCTTCTTCAGTTCAAGAATAGTCTGGGCATTGTTTAGAAAGAAATGGTCCGAGAGTATGATCGATTTTTTGTTGGAATTTTAAAAAAGATTGTTAATTTACATTATCTGAAAACATTCAACGTTAATTTTTTAGAAACGGATATTCGTAAGATATGTCCATTCAATCTATAGGGTGACCCCACCCCCGAAAAAATGCTAATAATGGAATCGTTAATAAAATTCACAATCCCTTCTGCAATCCAACCATATTTGGTAAAAAATAAACTTCAGTCTATGACTTAGTGGTCCACATACTTTTAGTCATGAATATTCAGCAATCTTTGCTTTAGAATGGAAAACAAGCGAGTCGATCTCTAAATAGGAGTGGGGCATAAGTGGAAGCAAATTAAATGAGGGCAGAGTTTGGGAGTGGATAGTGTCCTTCCAAGATGAGAAACTGTTAGACACAAGGTCAGATGTGGGTTTTGATGAAAGCGTTTCTGTGGAACAAACTGGATTCGAACCCGGCACACCCAGGTTCTCAGTCCACGTCGTTAACCACTTAACCACCGTCACACGTCATGGTGTAAGTTGATCTACCTATTTCAGGAATCAATGGACTTACCCAGACACAATAAATACAGTTACAACTAAGCATTGTGGCTGTTATTGATGGCAGTTATAGCCACAGAATCGGACGCATACTTTCGGTAACATACTTTTATTGATACACTTTCTTTAATTATACCACTGTGCTTGTTTTGATTATTACCGGTCCTTCAAGGCCACTACAGAAACAATTGGGGAAAACAAAAGTCAAAATAAAAGTGGGGAGTGGGCACCTTGAAGGAATTTTATTCTTTACCCCAGCCTGGAGGCCGAGAATCAAGCTCTGGGTCAAGATATGTCCATTCAATCTATAAGGTGAGCTCCCCCCCCCCACCGAAAATGCCAACAATTGAATCGTTAATAAAATTTACAATCCCTTCTGCAATCCAACCATATTTGGTACAAATAAACCTCAGTCTATCTACCTGAAAGAACACAGAATGCCAGCTCTCAGTATATTCACATTTTTCTGGTGCCGGATTATTTTCTTCTTTCTTCTCTTCACCAAAAAAAGATAAGACGTTCTTTCTTAGTAGCAGCAGTAGCAACATCACTGGCCTCAATTCAACTAAGTGGTGGTGTGAGCTACAGTCCAAACACACGCAAGCGTTATCTGCGTGACGTCCAAAAAGAATCTCAGTCGCGAGCAAAAATGTTTTTATCCAGCTCTTTTGGACTGCCAAAAGCGCCTATTTTGCATAATCATGTGCGACCGACTGCTGCTTCGAAATCAGACAGTTCCAGATTTTCTCCCGTGCACAGCCACTGTTTCTTTGCAGCGGACGCATGCTAGTCGTTTATCACTCAGTCTCTCCGCACCGCCACCACACCACCGACTTTCAGTCATGAATATTGAACAATCTTTGTTTTAGAACAGGAAACAAGCGAGTCAATCTCTAACTGGGAGTGGGACATCAGTTGGAAGAAATTAAATAGGGGCGGGGTTTGTAAGTGAATGGTGTCTTTCCAAGATAAAAACAATTGGGGAAACCAGAATCGAAATAAAAGTGGGGAGTTGTCATCTTGGAGGAATTTTATTCTTTGACGCAAGCCTGAAGACTGAAAATCAAGCCCTTGTTCACTTGTTAGCTTGTAAACAGTGATGGACTTAACAGGGTTCTATTCGGATGAAAATCTTTGTTTTTCTTCTTTTTTTTTTTGCGGTAATTCTATGCATTGAATTTCCCAGAGATGCTTGAGTCCTTTAGTTCCAATTTCTTTTCCTGTTTTTATCTTCAATCTTCTTCGTGCTGTCCTTATCTTCTGAGACATTATGTTCAGTCATCGGAACTTAACATACAAACGGTAGCCATCTTTCTTTCTTTTTTTTTTTCAAACTCGTTTTTCTTTTCTGTACGGAAACCTACCGGCATGTAATTTGTTTCTCGTTTCATTCTAATGAATATTTTCTGTTCAAACGATTTGTGCCACTGAATCTCATTGGCTTAAAAAAAAGAAAACACAGATGGTTATGAAAGTCAATAAATCAAGCTGGTAGTTTTCTGATAAAGAGTAACTTAATCACGACATTGTTGTCCTTTTATAAATACCGTGATTGATGTCTTTCGTTATACGTGCACTACAACTCATCAAAAGTGCACATAAAATAATGTACAGTTTTAACTCACAAATTTATAAAATGAAAGTGCATGCTGGTCAATATTTCCCAAATTATCATTTTACTAAATAGGATTTTGAAACTTAAATTTAATTATTACATTTTTATTATAACAAGCTGCGCGTGCGTGGTTCCCCTCTGTATGTGACTCGATGTGGCGAGTATAAAATGCAATAAATTTGGGCAATTTGGGGCATTTTTGACCCCACTTTGACCCCCTGGGGGCGCGAACCAGAATTTTTCTGAGGTCAAGGATGCTCATTTTATATCCAGAACAATTGCCTCTACATTTTGGCCAAGTTTCAGAAAAATTGAATAGATGGATCAAACGTTATGAGAGAAAAGGGTCATTTTTTGCCATTTTGTGGGCTTTTGACCCCCTGGGGGCGCGAACCAGATTTTTTCCAAGGTCAGCGATACTTATTTTCTATTAGGAACAATTGCCTCCACACTTTGGCCAAGTTTCAGAGAAATTGAATGGATGGATGAAAAGTTATGGGGCAAAAAATGTCATTTTTTGCCATTTCGGGGCCTTTTGACCCCCTGGGGGGCTAACCAGATTTTTTTTTTTAAATCGGAGAATGTCACTTTCTAACCTGACCAAAGTTACAACTTCATGCAAAATTTCAGAGAAATTCAATAGATGGATGCGGAGAAAAATCCGGACGGATGGACGGACGGACATACCTCAAAACATAAGTTCCCCGATTTTATAAATCGAGGGCCTAATAATAATAATAATAATAATAATACAGAACCTTTCCAGAGAATTGAAAGGGATATGGAGTATGAAGAAAGTCAATATAATACCAATAATCACAGGAACACTAGGAACAGTCCCCAAAAACAAGGAAACAGACTAGGTGAAATTGGAATCAAAGGTATCACTGAGACCATACAAAGGACGGCAATGAAGAAAACAGCTACAATCTTAAGAAAAATCCTCGAATGCGGAAACCAACTCGCATAAGCTACGAACAGTAACCAGTCACCTGAAAGTTACAATGGAAAGAAAACAAAACCACAGGAAAAACGCCACCACATGAACTCAAGGAACAGAAACTGCAAGAAATTTAATAAACTGCCCTCCCCCCCCCAAAAAAAAAGTGATGGTACCAGCCACGGCTGATACCACACAAAATAGTCGTGAAAGATCAAGGAGAATGGGAAAACCGAGGAGGAAGAGCACTAACGAGACCTCTATTTGAAGAGTGCGAAGAGTACTTGACCTTGGGGAGGCTTATTGCCACACAAATCCCAGAGGAGACCAATGGTCGTTACCAGTGTAAAATCAATGGTAAGCGGCTGCTGTGATCACGCAAAGTCATTTGCAATGGTTATCAAAAAAGGTGGAGAGTATTGGAAATCTAGGGAGACTTGTCATCACCCAGACTCCAGGGAACACCACCAGTTATTATCAGTGAGCAATCACTGATGATGACCTGTGTGAGAACTCCTAGTGAGTTGATAATAATACAATGAACAGTAATGATGAAAACAGCCAAAATATTACGGAAATTCAAAGTGTTCAGAGTTTGGCAGGTGTTTGGTGGAGGGTATCCGCATGGTTGTACGTTTCGGAACTGCTTCCAGGCGGTCGATGTTCGTTTTTCTTCTCTCTACTGGTATGTAATTTGTTTCTCGTTTCGTCCTAATAGATATTTTCTGTTCAAACGATTCCTGTCACTGAATCTCATTGGCTCAAAAGCAGTTAATAAATCAATCTTAATCAAACTGCAAGGTTTCTAATAAAGAGTTACTCAAGCGCGACATTGTTGTATTTTTTCTTTCTCTTTTATATACCGCGATTGATAATCTGTCCATCGCAGTCAATGTCTTTCTAAATCTCACATATGAAGTCATCTTTTTCAAAAATCAGACCCAATTAGGAATTGTAAGAAACTTTTCCAATCACTGATTGCCATGGCCGATAGCACCCTTCCCGAGAGTCCAACATTCAAACTCCGCAGTTTAACATTCTCAGGCAAATTGAATTGGAATAAATACATAGAAGATACTACCAAGTCTGCTGCAAAGAAGATAGGCTCCCTTTACCGGGCTAGAAAACTTTTCACACCTGCCAGTATCCTATATCTCTACAAAGCCACCATTCGCCCATGCATGGAGTATTGTTGTCACATCTGTGCTGGTGCACCAACCACCAGCCTCTCTCTCTTTCAAAAAAAAGTCTCTAACCTAGTAGGTACTGTACTCTCTGCCAAGCTCCGTCCCCTGTCATATTGCTACAGTGTTGCATTGTTTTACAGATATTTCGACGGAATCTGCTCCAATGAACTTACTGCCCTTGTAGTCTCCTAATGTAAATACCCTAACTCACCCGCCCATCATCAAAATCACACCCCTCCTCGATAGAAGCCATTAAATGCTGGAAGGTTTTCTACTATAATAGCTTTTTTCTTTGGACCGCTCACCTTTTGGAATTCCCTTCCTGCTCCCTGCTTCCCCGACCGTACCATTATGCAGAAATTTTAATGTAATGTGAACAAACACATTGCTGCCCAACTCCTCACCCAGATTGCCCCACCCCCTATAAATCTGTTCCCTATCACATGAGCTCCTTATGCTTCATTGGCAATATCCCTTGTTTGGGGTGAACAAAAGTGAACAAAAAAAAGAAAGAAATCTAAAATATAAAGTTATCTTGTGGATTTTTCAAAGGCAGGCACAAGCAGCAATCCGTCTTATACTTAATTCGAACTGACCTATTTTTTCGTTTCTCCCTTCTACTATGTTATTGGCAGGAATATATTTTATTCCACATCAGTTTTTTTCTGAAAATACTTATTCCGTCTATGAAAAACATTTAGCATAGATACTTTTTTCTTTCGTTTATTATAATGAAAGGGAGGTAACAAATATTATTTCCCAAAGAGCAGCTTCCGTTTGAAGCATTTGAAAATCTCAACCATGTGTATTTTTTTTAAAGTCAGGCCTTTTTGATTTACTAATGGGTTACCACTTATCAAGACCAAAAGCCACTCGAGGATAGGGGTTAAGATGTGGCAGCAGTACTCCATCTTAGGACGTATCTGATCTCTTATACAGGTATAGGGTTTACTTGATTCGAATTAGTCTATTTTTTGTTACATACTTCTGCTATGTTATTGGCAGAAATAGATTTTACTTCACATTGGTTTTCTCTAGAAAATACTTATTCCGGCTAGGAAAATAGTTAGAGTTAATACTTTCTTTTTCGTTCATTATAAGTCCATACTTAGTACCATGACATAGAGAGAGGAAGAAGAGAGAACAAAAAAGGAAGAACTATATATATAAAGTTATTTTGTGAATTTTTCAAAGTTAGACCCAAGTACCTATCCGTTTGACATATCGATACTTGATTCGAACTAACCTAATTTTTTTCGTTTCTCCATTCCACTATGCTATTGGCAGGGATTTATTTCACATAAGTTTCTTTCTGAAAATACCTATTCCGGCTAGGAAAACATTTAAAGTGGATACTTTTTCCTTTAGTTCATTATAATCTTCTTCTTTTGTTTGCTTCACAGCATCTCACTTTTAGGACACCAGCTCGGTTGAGAAAAGCCATGCTAAAGCGAACCTACAAACAATTTTCTTCTTTTAGGACATCTTAGAAGTTTTAATAGTTTTTAATAGTTATTTCATAGGTTTTAATAGCTTTTTTTAATAGGTTTTAATTGTTTTTTTGTATGTGAATCGTTTATTTTTGTTTCACTGGGTACTTAATTGGTAATGCGCATTAGTGTATTATTTGGATTATTCGGACTACTATTCTCATCTTGGGTGTTATTTTCACAACGTTTCGACCGATGTAACATCCAACCTTCTTTAGATACATCTTTTTGAACTTGTAAATCTTTATGTCGAACTTGGGAATCTTTATGTCGAACTTGGGAATCTTTATGTCGAACTTGGGAATCTTTATGTCGAACTTGGAAATCTTTATGTCGAACTTGGAAATCTTTATGTCGAACTTGGGAATCTTTATGTCGAACTTGGGAATCTTTATGTCAAACTTGGGAATCTTTATGTCGAACTTGGAAATCT
>OY744538.1:75249589-75317089 GCA_963556195.1 Sepiola atlantica | reverse complement strand
GATGTTAGAATATTATCAAAAGTTTTTTACTGAGTTATCCCCCTTAGACTCCATTATTCCCCAATTCTTCATTATATTAATATATTTTTCCCCTAAATAATTTTTCCTTTATATATCTCTTTAACTTTTAATTTCCTTCCATTTTCTTTTTTTATTATTATTTATTATTTATTATTTTTTATTTCTTTATTTCTTTATTCAATTATTAACTCCCTGCACTGAAGATTGCGTAAGTATGAAACATCGATGTCTGTAGGTAATTAATAATTAATATTTATTCATAAATATTATATATATATATATATATATATATATATATATATATATATATATATATATATATATATGTGTTCGTATCGTATGTGTGTCGTGGCATCACAGTTTAACAGTCGATCGAAGAGCCAAACATTTGGAATCGGCACATTCGAGTTGATGTCAGAAGTTCTTGTACCTTTTTTTAAAACTCATTATTCAAAATTGAGAGTATGTAAAAATAGCATTGGAAACAAATGTTCAGCGTTCTTTTCGCAGCTAACCGACCAATTAACATAGTTACTTATAATAATCAGACCCTTTTTCACTACATGTAAGAAAAATAAACAAATAAAAATATAAAAATAATTTGGATTATTTGGATTATTCGGACTACTTGAGTGTTATCTTCACAACGTTTCGGCCGTTGTAACCTCTCTCCTTCTTCAGATGTATCTTTTTGAACTCGGGAATATTTCTGTGAAACTCGGGAATCTGAACGGAATTTCGAACAGAACCCTTTACTTAATCCACGGGGGTAGCATGCTTTCGTTCCATCCGCCATGACTGGAAGAAGTCTTCACTAATTCGCAATTCTTCGTATCGTCTGCTAGGACCCGTGGCGCAATGGATATAGTACTAAGTAAAATTCCGTTCCAAGTGATAGTCACTTGAATGGTGATGGTTCGATCTTCGGTCCGGCGATACGAAGAATTGCGAATTCCCGTGTTCGACAGAAATATTCCCGAGTTCATAAAGATACATCTAGAGAAACTATTTTTATTTGAACTTACTTGCAGAAGAGAAAGGCTTGGGAAACCCGGTGTTGACAGGTACTTGAGCTAGTATATTTATATATGTATATGTATGGAGTTAGGGCTAGAGTTAGGGTTAAGGTTCTCACACCTGACACTATTCTCTATCTCTACAAATCTACTATTAGAGCATGTATGGAATAATGTTGTCATATTTCGGTTGGTGAATCTCTGTCCTATTTGAGGGTTCTTGATAAGGTGCAGAAACGTATCTGTAATTTGATTGGCCCCCCCACCCTTTCTTCTTCTCTGCAACACTCTCTCATAGACGCGATGTTGCTAGTCTCAGTCTTTTCTATAAATGCTATTATGGCATGTGTTCTTCAGAATTGTCTGATCTATTATCTGTCTCCCATGTTCCAGCTCGTTTCACTCGTCGGTCTAGTGGTCTCCATCAATTCGCTGTTTTGATACCTCATTGTAATACAGCTTCCTATTCCAGTAACTTCCTCCTACCTAATGCCTTTGTGATAATCATATGTCGTTCTTGTTAGCTCCTTACATCAAGTGGCTTTATGCCATTGTTTGGAGCGATTTCCATTAAAAAAATATATGTAGTCTAATCTTTTTATAGATCTTGTTAAGGCAAGCGCATATCAATACGACTTTTATAATACAGGGTGGGCAAAAATAAGGGTCCTATTTTTAAAAATTCATAACTTTTTTATTTATTGATTTTTTTTTTAATTTTTTTTTTTTAGAATAAGTAAAGGACCCCTTCCGAAGCAAGCATGAGCCGTATTAGCCCTAAGGAACGTACCCTCATTTAGAAAACATTATTTTTGCTTAAAAAACTCAAAACAGTGTAAAAAACAATACTTTAGTTTTTGTAAGTTTTAAGAAGTGTTTTTCGGCTAAAATTTGTTTTGTTTATTTCAAAAAATCTCGGAAGGGTCAGTCTACACACACATAAAGTTTGGTGAGTTTAACTTTTATTTTGTGGAAGTTATTCAAATTCAAGTTATTCAAATTTAAAGATAGGACCTTTATTTTGGCCCACCCTGTATAACCGGAAATAATGTTTTTATCTACAGGGACTAAGCTCTTTCAAATTTATATTATTATACTAAATGCTAGTCAATGAACGTTTGTTTCTCTAGGGCTTTTTTTCCTATATACTTTGATAACACAAAATACATGCTAAAATAACATTTAGTTCTGGGATTGAGTTATGTTTGGAAATGATTCCGGTTTAATTGTTCTAATTAACCATCATTACTAATTGACTAAAGAAGTCACCCTTCTTTCTTTTAACAATCTAAGAACTGAACCATACTTCATTCCTACCCAACGATTGACTACTTTTCTAGAGAGAAGAATGAGAGGTGATATGATTGAGACTTTCAAGATAATAAATGGCATTTCTAACTATGGTGGCCATGTTTTTAGTACTTCTCCTAGATCTGGAAGGTTATTGTCAAGGCAGGTTTCAAAAACTAGATCTGTTAACCAGTTAAGTTTTTTGGCTCACAGAGTAATATATGTTTTTGGAATAAGTTGCCAGATCAGATTAAGAACAGCAATAGCGTGGATCAGTTTAAGATGAGGTTAGATGAATTCAGAGAAAGTGGTAGGAAGGAGAAATTTAGGGGGCACTTTTGGGAGTTATCAAATTAAATATTTAACAGAATTTGATCTGGATATCGATACTGTACTAAGAGTTTGATTTTTTTTTTTAAACAGTTGAATTGAGAAGATAGTTAAAGGGGAGATGCCCAAGGAGGCAAAACAAACAAATAAATAAATAAATAAATAAATAAGAGTCGGGTCTCTGAACAAGCGAGACTCTAGTGCCAGAATGTACCAGATTTTATCTGTGTGCCATATAAATGTGGCAGTTGTCGTTTATGGTTTCATGAAGAATATTCGGATATTGGCAGCGCGTCTATGGTTTATGTTTGTCAAAATTGCAATCTGTACTGAGATTTACTGAATTGCGTCCATTTCCTGTAAATGTATAATTATTCTCAATAATATTCGATGTTCTTTTTTTTACTCTCTTTGTCTCTTTCTTTCTTTCTCTCTCTCTCTTTATCTCTCTCTCTTTATCTCTCTCTCTCTCTTTATCTCTCTCTCTCTCTCTTTATCTCTCTCTCTTTCTCTCTCTCTCTCTCTCTTTATCTCTCTCTCTCTATCTCTTTATCTCTCTCTCTCTCTCTTTATCTCTCTCTCTCTCTCTCTTTATCTCTCTCTCTCTCTTTATCTCTCTCTCTCACTTTATCTCTCTCTCTCTTTATCTCTCTCTCTCTCTCTCTTTATCTCTCTCTCTCTCTCTCTCTCTCTCTCTCTTGTCCATTAATGTTATATTGATGCATTAACAACCCCCGGTTACTTCTATATAAGCACAAACCATATGTTGCTAAAAAAATCATACTATTAAAATCAAATGCTAAATTTTAACTTCAACCTTCTATGAGCAAAATATAAATCATCGATTTTTTTTTTTTTACTAATGAGTCACCATTTATCAAGTCCAAAAGCCACTCGAGGGTAAAAGTTAATGAGATAGATGGATTGTCAGTTGAATGATGAAGAATATTATGAGAGGATGGAAAGTGATAAATGGAATGAACATAATTTTAATTCTTATGAGGACGGTTTATGGCAAGTAATTGTTGACATTGGATTGAAAGACGACCATGTTGTCGTCAGCAGGAAAGCAGTCCTGTACTAATGTGTTCCATAGATGGTAAGTTCTTATAAAGAAACTCTGTTCATGAAAATTCTGTTTGGTACTAGGCACATGAAAGAAGAAAGGTAAGCTCTTTGCAATTCTGGTAAGAAGACGAGTTCTTGCTGTGAATGTCTTATGACATTCTCTGATGTATGGAACCTCATATTTGACCGCGAGTAACTCACAGGTCACCGGTCTTCATGTTAGAAAGAGGTTTTCATTCGCACGAGGAACGTATGCAAACATCATTTACAGAAATGAGAGAGACATATACAAATATACAAAGTTATTCACTCTACCAAGAAAGAGAGAGAGAAAGAGAGGAAAAGAGAGAGATATAAAGATAGGCATTGGTCCCCATTATTCGTTAGATCCACATCATTAGGGTTTTGGGACGAGCACCAGCTTTCTGCCTCCGTTCACTTTGAAATCTGCCAGGAAAGAGGCCACAATTCACTTCGGTGGAAATGACGTCAGAAATGAAAGAGAGAGGGAGATAAACATATACAAAGTTATTCACTCGACCAAGAGAGAGAGAGAGAGAGAGAGAGAGAGAGAGAGAGAGAGAGAGAGAGAGAGAGAGAAGCATTGGCCGATCTTATGCTAGGCTATGAAATTGATTACTTGCCTTACCCTATTAGGGTTTTTGGATGAGTACCGGCTTTCTGCCTCCACTCACTTTGAAATCTGCTAGAAAAGAGGCCACAATTCCTTTGGTGGAAATGATGTCACATTCTTAACTTCTGCTCATTCGCTGGGGTCATCTTTTGATCCCACAGCTGTCAATCATTCCTAGTTTGTCCCTTTCAACCAATCTGCCATTTTCTGACCCTCATTATCTGACAACTACATTTTGATTTCTGATTGATCATCAATTACTAATTCTTAAATTTGTTTTGCTTTTTGCATGACATTCGTGTAGCAAAACATGCTTGTATAAACAAATAATGACTTTATAAATATGCTAGTTCATACCCGCTCCTTGAGAAGTGTTGACAAGGAACCTGGATATGTCAATTTCCATCTTTACCTAAATTCTACCACTGTAGAGCCAGTACGACGAAAAATATTTGTAAAATTTTGCGGAAAAAAATATACTACTTAGTATATGCACGAGAGAGTAAGTAACTACGATGAATAGAATTTACCTGTTATTTTTATTGGCAAAAAATAAGACATGATATTTTTAAGAAAAAAATTATTCTCTAAGATCAAAGTGTAGTATTTTTTAGTTCGTAGGCGGTCATCCTTCCAGTAATTACTTCCTTTCGCCACAGTGTATCCAAATATTCCAGTACGCCTGTTTCTGATACAAGATACATGTTTTCATCAGATGATGACAAAGTGGAACGAGGGTGACCGAATAGAATCCTACGTCATTCTGACTCAAGAGTCGGGTTCCTAAACCCTAGAGCTAGAATGTGTTAGAGTTTAACCCTAGAGCTAGAATGTGCTAGAGTTTAACCCTAGAGCTAGAATGTGCTAGAGTTTAACCCTAGAGCTAGAATGTGCTAGAGTTTAACCCTAGAGCTAGAATATGCTAGAATTTAACCCTAGAGCTAGAATGTGCTAGAGTTTAACCCTAGAGCTAGAATGTGCTAGAGTTTAACCCTAGAGCTAGAATATGCTAGAGTTTAACCCTAGAGCTAGAATGTGCTAGAGTTTAACCCTAGAGCTAGAATATGCTAGAGTTTAACCCTAGAGCTAGAATGTGCTAGAGTTTAACCCTAGAGCTAGAATGTGCTAGAGTTTAACCCTAGAGCTAGAATGTGCTAGAGTTTAACCCTAGAGCTAGAATGTGCTAGAGTTTAACCCTAGAGCTAGAATGTGCTAGAGTTTAACCTTAGAGCTAGAATGTGCTAGAGTTTAACCCTAGAGCTAGAATGTGCTAGAGTTTAACCCTAGAGCTAGAATGTGCTAGAGTTTAACCCTAGAGCTAGAATGTGCTAGAGTTTAAACCTAGAGCTAGAATGTGCTAGAGTTTAACCCTAGAGCTAGAATGTGCTAGAGTTTAACCCTAGAGCTAGAATATGCTAGAGTTTAACCCTAGAGCTAGAATATGCTAGAGTTTAACCCTAGAGCTAGAATGTGCTCGAGTTTAACCCTAGAGCTAGAATATGCTAGAGTTTAACCCTAGAGCTAGAATGTGCTAGAGTTTAACCCTGTGCCAGAAAAAAATGCGACAGCTGTCGTTTATGGTTTCCTGGAGAATGTTCAGATACCAGCGGGAATAAAGACAATTTCAATTAATTCATGCGGACAGTATATGGTAAGTATTTGTTGACATTAGATTCGAAGACGACCGTATTGTTGTCTGCAGGGAAGCAGTCTCGTGTTAATGTGCCAGATAAACGTGGCAGTTGTCGTTTATTGTCTCATAACGAATGTTCGGGTATTGGCAACGCAGCTATGGTTTATATTTGTCAGAATTGCAATTCGCACTGAGATTTATTGAATTGCATTCATTTCCTGTCAATGAATAATTATTCTCAATAATATTCCATATTCCTTTTTCATTTTCTTCCACCCTCTCCCCCCTCTCTCGCTCTTCCCCTCTCTTTCTCTCTTCACTAGTTTATTAATTTAGTGCTAATGCATTCACTCCCCTCGGTTATTCTAACCGTTTTATTTATCTTCCTCCCACAAGGTAAGATGTGACACAAGGTCGGGAAAGTGAGATTTGAAAAGCCAGTACCCGAGAAGGTGAGCACTCTGGCTTATAAAAAATGCCTAAGCAGCCCCGTCGGCATTCCCCGGTAGGGGCGCCCCAGGTAGTAAGCAATAAATTTACTCCACCCCAAAGAGGGGAGGCAAAACCTGGGAGGGTGGACCTCCTAGAACTGCACAAGACAAACCCACAGACTGGTTGAATCAAGACCCGAAGGCCAAGACGATACCGGTCTATGGGGTGTAGTATCCATCGGAACAGATACTACATTTTGTTCCTGGCCAAAAGATGTTGCTAAATAAATTATACTATTGGATTTGAAGTAGTGTTGGGACGATTAATCGGAATTGCAATCGAGAATCAGAGAAATCAGAACTTTTAGGAGTTTCAGAATGGGTGTTAGAATTGGAGGAATTTGATCCTAATTTCTGATTCCAAAAATGATTCTCTTAATTTTATTTTGTGTTTAAAAACTTATTTTCTATTGCTGGTAATATTAATGATGAAATAATAAATATTTATTGATTTTAAACTAGTAGAAAAATTAAAATCTATAGATAATAACGAATTTAGGTAAAAATGGCACCGGAAAAAATGGCACAGGTAAAAATGATAGTTAAAAATAGCACGAGTGGATAAAAAGGATTCGTTCCACAGAAACACTTTCATCAAAGCCCACACCTGACCTTGTGTCTAACCTCCTGGAGATGAGGTAAATAAAATGCATAAAGGGAATTAAAAAGAAAATTATATCTACATTTGTAGATGAGGACCTTTAGCTAAATCACTCTCCTCTCATGAGATCTTACTATTTTAGGTAATTACGTGTGAATACCTTAGAACATCAGGGAGAAGAAAACCCAATTATTTTAGAATTTCAAATGGGGGGACAGTTTTGCATATAAATCTAACATAAAATTATCACCTATTTCGGGGCCGGTGTATAACAAAATAGCGTTTTAAAGGCATTTAACTCCACTTCTTGGTAAAAGGGAGTTAAATATTGTGTGCTTTTTGAGGGAGAGGATTAAAAAATCTTCCTAAACCCTGTTACTAACCCTAAATTCGGGTGGCAGCAGCCCTTCCCCCCCCCAAAAAAAAAAGAACAACAATCCTCCCTTAATCTTAAGTCTACCGTACACCGTCATTATGCTGACATCAAAATACGATGTGAATTTATTTTACTGGTGTCAAGAAAAATGAAACGTTGCATAAATTTGCTAGGGTTTAGGTTTAGGTTTAGGGTTAGGGTTAAAGTTAGGGTTAGAGTTAGGGTTAAAGTTAGGGTTAAAGTTCGGGTTAGGGTTAAAGTTAGGGTTAGGGTTAAAGTTAGGGTTAAGGTTCGGGTTAAGGTTCGGGTTAGGGTTAGGGTAAAAGTTAGGGTTAGGGTTAGAGTTAGGGTTAGGGTTAAAGTTAGGGTTAAAGTTAGGGTTAGGGTTAGAGTTAGGGTTAAAGTTAGGGTTAGGGTTAGATATATATATATATATATATATATATATAGAGAGAGAGAGAGAGAGAGATAGTCATGCGCAGACAGACTATTTCACTGTATCACAGCTCTTCACTGTGGCGAGACCAGCCTGTTTCGCTCTATCACAGCTCTCCAGTGTGACTAGCTAGACAAGTGCTTCAAGCATATATATATATATATATATATATATATATATATATATATATATATATGTGTGTGTGTGTGTGTACATACATGTGTGTGTTTGTGTGTGATCTTGTATGTCGTTGGGTTTATTTTTATCCGGCTAAAAATTTGTGCGATATATTTTGAATTTTAATATTAACTTTCATTCTATTATTAATTTTTTAATTTATTTTATTTTATAATTTATTTTTTATTTAAATTTATATTTTATTCATTATATTGCATCTGAGTGGTAATATACATTCATTTGTGTGCATTTGTGAAGCTAAAATGTAATTGAAATATGTTATCTTAATTTTTTTTTAATTACAAAATTTATTATTTTTAATTTTTTTACATTCTTCTTTTTTCTTTATGTTTGTTAGGAAACGTCTGGTGTAACGTATTTCTCACTAACCGGATATTGGGATTCACATGTGTATGTACGCAATGTCAACCTCGACTCGGTAAATTTAGGTCAGGAGTCTAGCTCAGCAATAATTGAATAGAAAATAATACGACAGGCCAGTACATGTAGAAATTTAGACGACCCATGTAGATTATGCTGAATGAAAAATTTGAAATCCTAAACTTTAAAGATCCTCGAAATCTATTAAACTATAGAAGTGAGATAGCAAACAGCTGCTTACACAGAAATAAATTTACCTTAGGCTAACAATAAATAAATAAATAAATAAATAAACAAATAAGTAAAAAAACAAAACTAAACAATAACTTAACAATTTAAAAATTAAAACCTAAAATAGAAATACAACGAACCACGTGTTAAAATAAATTCACCCATTATATTGACACAACAAAGGAAACAGGATATAGGCCAATCTATAGAAAACAGAACCATAGAACAGGATATAGGAAGTAACACCAACAAGACCTTTGTTCGAGGGAAGCCCAACGATTGACTAAGAGAACAACAAAGAATCTGATTGGTTAACTAGCTAGCCGTGTATATAAAAACATCCGCAAAAATAACTCCATGCATTTTAACCTGAAGATTCCCCCCGGGGATGGAGCGCGGGAGCCTCTGTGTAGCTTAATTGCCATAAATATATTTTCATAGCTTACTACCGAGCTCTACTTACGTATCGAGCACTGTTGAAGTAAATACTGAAAATTGATACATAAAAAATTATATCTCTTAATAAAATTTTATGTGGATACATGAAATATATATATATATATATATATATATATATATATATATATATATATCAAATCAAAATGGCGGATTAGTTGATCGCACACGTGTGAGTGTTTGCTCTAAAAAATTTTGTTTGTTTTTTTTGTTTATTTTCACCTTAAAATGAAACTGATGTATGATGTGGGTGTTTTTCAAGACACTCTAATCTAAGAACTCTTTTATTATTTGTGAACTTTTTTCTGGTGATTTTGTAGTGTTGTAGAGACGATATTGACATACAAATGTTGTTTGGCACAAAACAAATGAAACGGACCGTTAAATATATCTCACAGAAATTTGGAATTTTTGGAAATGTGAAAAAAATAAAAATAAAAGTAATAAAACAAACCATGGTTATTGGAATATAATAAAAAACTGTTCTATATATATCAGTATTAGTATCAGTATATATACATATATATATATATGTATATATACATATATATATGTATATATATATGTATATATACATACATACATATATATATATATATATATATATATATATATATACAAACTGATACTAAAGAAGAGATATATTAGTATCAGTATATATACATATATATATATATATATGTATATATACATATATATATATATATGTATATATATATGTATATATACATATATATATGTATATATATTATATATATATATATATATATATATATATACAAACTGATACTAAAGAAGAGATTAGTTTTAAAAATCTTTAGAATTATGAAATGGTAATGTCAAAGCTTCATCTTGAATAATACAAATGATTGACTGAATTTCTATTTGTGTTTTACTGTTTAAAATTTTTGGTCCGTTTTTATGTCAACATTCGGGTTACTTTACTCCAAAGTAATTAGCATTGCTAATTTTCTGGTCAGAATCTTTTGTATGAATATTTATAAAGGTTAACCGTCTCAGGTCATTTAAGAAAGCTGAACAGCAACAAAAAATATTTATTTCAGTCAAAAAATGAAAATCCTATAGAATGATTAATATTCAGGAGAACAACATATGTTATCAATGGTTGTTTTGTTTTTATGGCATATCGACCCTTTTTACTCTATATTCTTCCATTATACAATTGCTTATCTCTGGTTGGAACAGGAATATAATATTTCGAAAAAAGGACGTAATTTGGTATTCGTTCATTACAGACTCACCTCGTCTTTGTTTGAAAGAGAGAAAAAAATTTTGAAAGGGAAGGAATGTAACTCTGTATTCGTTCATTACAGACTCACCTCGTCTTTGTTTGAAAGAGAGAAAAAAAATGTTGAAAGGGAAGGGATGTAACTCTGTATTCGTTCATTACAGACTCACCTCGTCTTTGTTTGAAAGAGAAAAAAAACATTTTTTTTTCTCTGTATTTGTCCTTTACAGACTTATTTACATTTGTTTGGAAAAAATAATTTTGAAAGGGAAGGGATGTAACTCTGTATTCGTTCATTACAGACTGACTTCCATTTCTTTACGAAAAAATGGAAAAAAACAAAAAACGATATAGTTTCAAAAAAAGAAAAGAAAAGAAAAGCAGATTGCAAGTAAATACATTACCAGGCAACGCCGGATCGGGACAGCTAGTTAGTAATGAAAATTAATAGTCTATTTAATAAAACTCTGTAAAGAGATGCAAGACGTACACATATTTCAACTATCCTTTTACATGACTTTTTTTTTTGCAATAAAGGTCATCGCTTATGAAGGCTCAAAGGCCACTCAAGGATAAGCGTTAAAGAGTTTGACTGATGGACAGTGAGACAGCATTGCGATCACCGGCACGATGGTTGTAGCAGGGCAGAAATTGATTATTTACAGGGACGGTTCAACAAGAACTTGTTTACATTGGACTTGAAGACGACTATATTGTAGTCGGCTGGGAAGCAGGCTCACGGCACTGTGTTCCACAGACGGGCAGTTCTAGGAAAGAAACTCTGCCCATGGAAGTTTCGTTGCGTCTTGGGCACGCAGAGGGAGAAAGGGAAATCATTGACAGTGGTAGTAGCTAGGCGGGTTCTAGTTGTGAATGTTTTACAAGGGGGGGGGGGATCATAGATTTGAGCTCAGTCGAGCACCTACCATGAAAATAACGGTAGAGCAAAGAAAGACTAGCAACATCTCTTCTGTGAGAGAGTGACTTTAGGGAAGAGAAGAGGACATCCCCCACTAGATTTCGAAGTCGGTTTTAGACTTTGTCAATGCAGGAAAGGGTGCTCTGAGCGGCACCTCCCCATATGTGGCAGCAATTGTTTGATATGATATAACAATATCAGTTATCTTAGGACGTATTTGACTCTTGTATGGGTAGAGGATGGCGTCGGGCGTTATTGCATTTTGCTATTCTTCGCCAAAAATTTGATTTGGTTAATATACACATGCATTTACATAAAACACAACGGATAATTTGAACATCTTAAGAGCATGACAGTATTTACCAAAATGACTGGATTCTTTCTTTTCAATTCTTGGTGCTTCTCCAGATTAGGACCCGAGCTAACTTTGACCCCGTAGTTAGGGTCAGGGCCAAAGTTAGCATTAGAGTTAGGGTTAGAGTCAGGTTAGGGTCCAAGTTAGCTCGAGTCCTGATCTGAAGAAGTACCCAATTTTATTTTCTCTTTGTTTTTGTTGGAGATTGTGTATCCTACCAGATGCCAGACATTCACTCGCTATTTCAGAGACTCCAACCAGGAGATCCTTTTACGATTCTAACAGTACTTTTAAGTGCAATTGTTTGGATCTTTCTTGCACTTGGTTCACCGGGTATATTCAGAACATAGTTTTTTTTTTTCATTCTTTTTTATGAGATCGGTTGGTATTTAGTTGTCTTATCTCTTTAAGCTCTGTTTAATCCAGCATCATTCGTGACACTGACTTCAACTAGGGTTGCTACTTTCTCCCTCTTGTTCCATATCACTATGTCAGTTTGGACACTGCTTCCTCTAAGTCTGTAGCTGTAGGGATTGCATAGTCATTCTGCTACACTAGATGTTCAATTTTTTGCAGATGGTTCAGTGGAGATATTTACACAATTCATTGCGTCGCATTGTGTTGTAGCCGTCCCCCAGCCGAACCTGGATGTCAGGTGGCTCACGCTCTTCACTTCTGTGTAGCAGGACCTGCACTTGTTGTCGTTGCTGAAACCACTCATCTTCTTAAAAGCATTGGTCATCAGACACCCCCCTTTTCTTTTTTCATTATACGTAAGTACACTTTCCTGTAAATAATACTAAAAGTTTTCATTTTACTTCAGTAAGTTCTCAGAAATAAAGTATCACTTCCTCGACTAACACTTGATTTCTAGATGAGATACATAGATATCCGAGTGTTCAACTAAGATTCTCCTCTACCTCTCAACTGTTGAGGTAGTAAAGAAATGAAGAACACTGATTTTCTTCTCCCCAACTGTTATAGTTTATTTTTATTGTAGTCTTTTCTTGGTTTGGCCGGATCCCAGGACAATAATTTATCTGGTCTGGTGGAGTACTTGAGGTAACATCACTAGGAGAAGGTCCCTCATTCTTCGTATGAGCCAGTGTATAGCCGTATTGAGGGGATTTTATTTGGGCTTCGAATACTATGCTATTTTTAATTTTTGGTTAGGTTTTGTAAGGTGAAGTATCCTATGTCAGGTAGTCCTGATAAACCCCTGTACAGAGAGACCGAAGATACTCGAGGATAGTGTCTAGTATGCAGTCAGTCAAACTCTCTCGCTCTCTCGCTCTCCCTAACTCTCTCTCTCTCTCTCTGTAGACATTCAAACTCTTTCCAAGAATTCTTTCCAAGAATGGATAATGGAATGCTTATGAGTGTACAAAATATATGAGAAAATTATACACTTGATTAAAAAACAATGGAAACATGGCGATTTGAACTGACAGCCGAAAGACAACGCCTGACAGAGATAAAAATACAGAGAGGCATTTTCGGAGGAGATTCTCGATTTCCACTACTGTTTATCATAACCATGATGCCACTAATTAACATAGTCAGGATACAGATTTACAGTGTCAAAGAAAAAAAAATCACCTCATCTAACACGTCATTCAAAAAGTCCTGGTTCTGGCATATATATGGCACGATTAATAAAATAATCCATATGATTTTTTTTTATAAAGTACTAACCTTTTCCGGATTGGATTATTAGTTTACAAATTACAGTTATTTAAGTGAAGCTACTGTTGCAAATTTTCAAAATAATGGAAACATCTGAATTTCGTGTGTTGATTAGTGTTGTGGGGTACAAATCACCCCTATTGATAAACTAATGGAAGCAACCATCTATAATAAATACCATGGTTGCAAAGACTCAAGAGAGGACATTCCTATTCATGTTTTACCGCATGGTAGGAATCCGGTCATCTCCTACCACATTTAGTGGCGTTACTGTATTGCTATGAATAAATACATTGTATATTTTAACCTGTCACAATTTGTGGTTGTTATCTTTGTGACCCCTAGCACGGGTCTACAACAATTAGACATTGCTTACTGATGGTAAAAATACTGTTCAAACAAACCAATGGCTTGATAAGTACTCTCCGGACTCTTCCCCTATCGGAAACAACGGTTAAGATGTGGTATGCTGACTTTAAATGCGGTCGGACATACACAAATAATGCTGAACGCTCAGGTTACCCAAACTCAGCAGTTTTTCCGGAAACATAAAAATAAAATTTAAAAACTTGTTTTGGTTGATCGTAAACTGATGTTGTGTTAGATAGCAGAGGAGTTAAAGAAGTGATATCAGAAACTGAGGCGTATTTTGAGGCGAAAGAAAATCATCAATAGCGAACATTATATAGCATTATTGAACAAAGAAATCGTCAAAAAGCAGTCACAAATGAAGAGGAAAAGAATTCTCTCTCACGTCGAATCATCCTCAGGTGTCAAAAGCAAATCAACAAAAAAGAAAGAAGAATTATTGGTGGGCTTGAAGGAAGAAATCGTCAAAAAACAGTCACAAATGAAGAGGAAAAAAATTCTCTCTCTCGTCGAATCATCCTCAGGTGTCAAAAGCAAATGAAGAAAAAAGCTGGAGAAAGAAGAAAATTTAAAAAAAGACAGCAGAGAAACGCACAGAGAACGTTTTCGCTTTGTTCCAGGAAGTCGTTGACTATTTAAATCCAGTAACGCTGGATGGTATCATAGATACATCATATATGCACAGCGAATAAACGATGATAATTTTAACACTTTATATAAGCATTCTACTTCTTTTTTTTTAAGGGAAGGAACGATGCATTATAAAGCAAGTGACGTCATGCTGTGTTAATACTACCATTACAGTGTTCTATTTTTTCGAAGAGCGACAAATAATAAATATTTGTTATTGTTTATTATCTATGTACGTATACGTTTATATATATGTATATACTATATACGTATACGTATACGTTTATATATATATATATATATATATATATATATATATATATATATATATATATATATACTATAAATATTTATTTGGTCGCAACGATTGCAAAACTACATGAATTGTACTTCAAATTGCTTCCGCATCAGACACAGCAACTATTGTATATAGGTCACTTTGAAAATATTATTTATAAATAATTATATATATATATATATATATATATATATATATATATATATATATATATATATATGTGATAGTTAGAAGGCAATACAATGCAGAGGTGTGACGGATAGACACAAGTTGGAGCAAATAAGACATATAATGGTGGAAAAAATTAAATAGTTTCACCCTTAATACAATGTATACATACACATATATATTTATTTATCTTTTCACAAGCACACATATATCTGTTCACAAATTATATGTCTTATTTGCTCCAACTTGTGTCTATCCGTCACACCTCTGCATTATATTGCCTTCTAAGTATCACATTTCTATATACAAATAAACAATGCTTCAAGCAAACTACATAAACGTTTTATATATATATATATATATATATATATATATATATATATATATATATATATATATATATATATATAATGTAATACTTTAAGCCCCGCCTATTGAGTTCTCTTCATGGCTTGCTGATATGGCCGCTGAATTTGCCATTTAGACCACAGTGGATACATCGGTGCGCACTCCAACTACTGAGTCAAATATGAATTTCGTATTGGGGTTCGAACCGTGTGACCAGCAGGGATTTTCCTCTTCCTATACTGATGGTTTCAGGTTTGGCATGAAACAGATGTCCATATGGGTTAAGTTGAAAGTATTGTTTATAAATAATTATATATATATATATATATATATATATGCAAACATTGTTAAAAATAACAGAATTCGTCTGTTTAATTATACCTTTTTTATTTTTTCAATTTTTCTGATGGTCTTTTTTGTATTAAAATAAAAAAATTAATAAATGTTCCATAGGTTTCACAGGTTTCACGAACGTTTTCGATTCAAAAGCACATGAACAAAAAAGCTGGAGAAAGACGAGATTTTTTAAAAAGAGAAACGCACAGAGAACGTTTTCGCATTGTTCCACGAAGTCGTTGACTATTTAAATTCAGCAAGGCTGGATGACATCATAGATACATCATATATATATATATATATATATATATATAAAGTATAAAGGTATACTCAAAAAAGAATAAAAGGGAAATACCAGCAGAGTGCTCAATTAAATTAAATTAAGAGCGTAATATTTATTATTTTTAAATACAGATTTTAATCAGACATGGACCAGTGGTTTCTGACAAGAAAATGGTTTTATTCCTCAATTCCGTCTTCGTCAGCACTGTCTGAAATGGTAAAATGATGGAATTTCTTCAAAAAACAGTTTTTACCCGTTATGAAACGCTATGCACAAATAATAATAAATTAGAGTTACGTACCTTTAACCATGGGTTTTTTTTATATATAAATAATATTTAATTTTCTCTTAATTTTCTTTTATTATTATTAATTTTATTTTATTTTCCCTTCTCTTCTTTCTCTTTTTCTTCACTTCTAAATATAGAATCTCTTACATAACGGCTATTTTCTGGTTTAAGCGTCTCACCGCCTCTTCATTTCAAATTCTTTGTGTATAGCGTTTCATAACGGGTAAAAACTGTTTTTTGAAGAAATTCCATCATTTTACCATTTCAGACAATGCTGACGAAGACGGAATTGGGGATTAAACCCTTTTCTTGTCAGAAACCACTGGTCCATATCTGATTAAAATCTGTATTTAAAAATAATAAATATATATATATATATATATATATATATATATATATTGGTACATAAATATTAGTACAACATTCGTACTGTCGGTTTCAAGCACAGAAGGACTTAGTCGGAGAAAGTTTAAAGAGATATAAAAAAAATGTCTATATTAATCGTGTGAGCCTATATTTATGAGTATCGTATATTTGGCCGTTACTGTTCTGGGGTTTAATGATGTGTCTTCTAGCGGAATTAGGGAGAGAAAATGGGTTTAAGGATTATACTTAAGAAGAAATAAAAAGGTTAAAGGAACATTAAATTCAAATTTAAATCCTGGATTAAACGACTTTAAATCAATCCCAAAGGAATTTACATAAAAATATCATCCGGGCGGTCTAAGGGCAGTAACTCTGCAGGGTTTTTGAATGATTTGTATTCGGGATTTAACATTATTAACTAAGGTATAGTGAATGCTTATGGGGTAATAATATTGGTAGGCTAATTAAAACTGGTTTAGAGATAAGAGTAAAGATTGAGTCGGCAAGATTGGATCTGTTTGGGAGATATGGGAGATTAGCATTATGACCGAGAAATGGTGGGGACTTATGGGAGTAATAATAATGTGAAATGGGGGTATTTATGTATATTTGTTCGCCTGTGTCTCTATGTATATATCTCTCTATATAAGTTCATATGTAATTAAAATGTTTGATTTGAAATTCAAATAAATCTTTTTATTATTATTTTAGGAAAGTGTTTAAAATATTTTCGTATTTTTAGAATATTTTTTTAACTCACTTTAAAAAAAAACAATTCTTTAATCGGTTTCTTCTTACTTTTAAAATGTCTCATAAATCTAATTTTACCAAAAATATCACTCATAAAATTCCACTTTTTTTATTTATTTTGGTGTTCCTTCAAAACAGACGAAAATTCTTCTTTTTTTAAAATTTTTTTCGTATTTTTTGTTATCCTTTTCTTTCCATTTCCCGCTCTTTGTTTTCCCCCTTTTATCTCACTCCTCGGAAAGTTCTGTCTTTTCAAAACCCCAAATTTAACCTGATGAATTATCCGTTGAAATTCGATTACAAAGTTTGCAAGGAACCTATTCAATAAATATTTCCATCTGTATTTCAATTTCTGAGACAGTAATGAAATTAGACTTGCTTCGCCATATCCTCTAGAATTCACATTCAAGTCATGTATACGAATACCTCACCTTTATACGCTAATTTATTCCTTACAATAATTTGGTAAAGTGGTAGTTCCTAAAGTAAGTTATAAATGTCTATAGAAAACAAAGAATCAAATGGAGTCACCGGAAAGCCTTACCAAATATATATTGCTAGATGGGAAGATTATATATATATATATATATATATATATATATATATATATATATATATATATAAAGTTTGGCTACATATCAAGACATGTTTCAACCAAAGCTTTTGCAAGCTAGGTATTCTCATGCACAAAAAATAAATGTCTGCTTTTTACGTTTCCATATCTAAGATATGTATATAAAATATTTTTCACGACTCATCTCACTGATATAATAGTGCTCAATAATAAATAGAACTATTTATATAATAAAAGTTTTATTTATACAAACATTTGGCTACACATAGTAGCCAAATGTTTGTATAAATAAAACTTTTATCATATAAATAGCTCTATGTTTTATTGCGCACTATTATATAATATATATATATGAGTTTATATAAAAAAATATATTTTTAAGGTATATCTCTTATAATATCATCCCAAGTGTTTCAAATAATAAGCTCAATGAAGTGTTTTCGGCTGGTTGCATCCTAATGACCAGGGAAAAATTATTTTATTTCTTTTAATTTTGTGAATACCTATATTATTTTCCTTTCCATCTTACGCGCGTTTCACTACCCATTAAGAAAAATATAGTCTTTGGTTTAACAATCTGCTCTTCAGAGACAATTATTTTTGTAATAAAAAAAAAACAAGCACACTCTTCCAAAACATATAGGAAGAAAGGTGAACAAGAAAGATGAAAGCAACGGCAAGTCAAAAACACGAAAAAATCACTTGAAAGATGACAATCATAGAAAAATTCCCCAAAACATCTGACACAACGTAAGCCGATTCTCAAACCGCCATCTTTGAATTAGTAACTCACTAATTGACTTTTGACGGACTCAATTCTGTTGTTAGCATTGGTTCTTCTAGATTCTTTCTATAATTTTTTTTCATAAATTACAGGAGGGACTACATGAAGGTTGCTAACATCCATAAGTGAAAGTGGTGTAATGAAACTGACAGAATTTGAACTTGGCTCACCCAAGTCGTCAATCGATGCCAGTATCAAATTCACCATTATCACTTCCCGGGTTGATAATGTTTTTTAAAACACATTTTATTTATACATTCTGTCATATATTTCCCAATCTATTGACCATTGGCACACCCAGGTCGCCAGTCCACGTCGATGGCATTCACTTCACCACCTTCTGTTCATCTTATAAGAAAATACAAACAAAATGTATTGAGAATCAAATACTTACAGGAGGGATCATATGAAGGTTGCCAACATCCATATAAATAGTACAGGGGTTTGTCTTACAGTCCATGCTAAGATATACTCCTATAGGACCATGTGAAGGTTGCCAACATCCATATAAATAGTACAGAAGTTTGTCTTACAGTCCATGCTAAGATATACTCCTATAGGAACATGTGAAGGTTGCCAACATCCATATAAATAGTACAGAAGTTTGTCTTACAGTCCATGCTAAGATATACTCCTATAGGAACATGTGAAGGTTGCCAACATCCATATAAATAGTACAGAAGTTTGTCTTACAGTCCATGCTAAGATATACTCCTATATGAACATGTGAAGGTTGCCAACATCCATATAAATAGTACAGAAGTTTGTCTTACAGTCCATGCTAAGATATACTCCTATAGGACCATGTGAAAGTTGCCAACATCCATATAAATAGTACAGAAGTTTGTCTTACAGTTCATGCTAAGATAGACTCCTATAGGACCATGTGAAGGTTGCCAATATCCATAAGTGAAAGTGGTACTCTAGAGCTGACTGGATTCGAACTCGGCACAGCTAGATCGTCAGTCCGCGTCGTTAGCCACTTCACCTTGCTACTTCCGATTTATCTTATAAGAAAATCCATGTTACAAAATGGACTGAGAAAAAAGTAAATTTCTATGAATCAGCATGGTACGACTTTTTTGAATGGTGTGATTCTGTTGCTGGAATTGGTTTCTCCGATTATTTCTAAAATCAGGAGGGACCACGTGAAGGTTGCGACATCCATAAGTGTTGTGGTCGTAAAGGGCCGAAAAGAAATGACACAAACAGAAGGTAATTCACAAGAAATTGTATTAACACAAAGTACAGAAGTAATGGGTAGACTGAGGCGGTTTCCTCACTTTGACGCTTCTCCTGAGTGTTCAAGCCGACTCTATTCAAAATGGACATAGAAGAAAAGTAAGTTTGTATGAATCAGCATGTTACGACTTTTTTTATTCTATTATTGGCATTGGTATCCCCGATTCTTTCAAGAATCAAATACTTACAAGTATGAAGGTGTGAAGGTTGCCAACATCCATAAGTGAAAGTGGTTCTATGAAACCGATTGGATTCGAACTTTGCACATCCAAATCGTTAGTTCATGTTGGTATCCACTTCATCAGCGCCATCTTCCATTCTTCCAATTATAAGAAATAGACATTTTGAAATAAAACATAGTGTTTATTTCAACTATATATATATATTTAATGTTAGTGGAAAACGAAGCGAGAACGACACAGTAACCTTTTGAAATAAAATAAAGTTTTTATTTAAAAAAAAAATGAATCTACAAACCATCTCTATAAAAAAGTAAATTTGTATGAATTAGTGTAGTACGACCATTCTGTTGTTGGCATGAGTTTTTTCTTTGATTCTTTCTAGAATCGGGTACTTACAGAAAGTGTCACATGAAGGTTGCCAACATCCATAAGTAAAAGTGGTTCTATGGAACCGATTGGATTCGAACTTGGCACACCCAGGTCATCAGTCCGCATCATTATCAACTTCATCACCGTCATCATCTTCTACCATCCCTATACACAACATAAGTAGGGTTTCCATGCCATCGAACCCAACAATCAACAACCAACACGCCACATCGACCATGCTTACGAAGCAGACTATCCTCCTCAGAGATGTTGGAGAACAATCCAACCCAGACAATTTTTTTTTTTTAACATATTTACCCCAAACAAGGCAGGCCACCACTGTAGACGTAAGGGGTTACTAAGAATTAGGGTGTAGGTTTTGGGTGTCATCCTAAGTTGGGAGCTGTGTAGTGAGATGTCTGTTCACATTAGTTTTAACCCTCTGCATGTCGGTACAGTCGGGGAAACAGGAAGCAGGGAGGGAGTTGCAGAGGCCAGCAGCACGAGGAAAGAAGCGATTGGAGTAGAAGGCTCTCCAGCATCTGGGAACTTCCACAGTAAATGGATGGGATTTTGCTGATTGTCGAGTTGGTCTAGTGTATTTACATCGAGGGGGCACCAGAGCAGCCAGTTCATCGGAGCATAATCCATTAAAGTATTTGTAAAACGAGCATACGGATGCAACATTGCGGCGATGGGACAGGGGCTGGGACTTGATGTATAGTGAGGGACCTATTAAGTTGACGACTCTTTTTTGAACCTTGTCTAAGATGCACCAGCCCAGATGTGACAACAATACTCCATGCATAGGCGGATGGTGGCTTTGTAGGGATACAGGATAATATCAGGTGTGAGGAGTTTACTAGCACGGTAGAGGGAGCCCACCTTCTTTGCTGCAGCCTTGGCAATGTCTTCAATGTATTTGTTCCAATTCATGTTACCTGTGAATGTTAGGCCGAGGAGTTTGAATGATGAACTCTCAGGTAGGGTGTTATTTGCTATGGCAATCGGTGGTTGAAGAGGTTTCTTGTAGTTATTGAAGAAAAGGAGCTTTGTCTTTGTGGCATTAAAAGTTACCAACCATTTATGACCCCAATCCACTACAGCCTGGAGTTCATTTTCTAAGAATTCAACCATTGCCTCATATACAGGCGCGAGATAAGAACGTGTAAGGTTAGGGTTATGTTTAGGGTTAGGATTAGAGATAAGGGCGTGTACTTTGGTGTGGTTAATAACTTTAACGACATCAGTTAATACGCTGTTTAATTCCATTGAAATTTTTCGGCTTGCCAGCATTTCCGTGTGAATGATACAATACGTAGATTCACACTCACGTGCAACCCCCTTAATCCTAGCAGTTAGACCAGACATCCGTACGGGCATGGCTGCAGTTCCGTCTGTACATATGCCCGCACAAAAGGACCATTTAAGTTTTCCTGTTATATAAGCATTCAGCGACTTGAACAGTTTTGCGTCTGTGATATGTGTTTGCAACGA
Source organism: Sepiola atlantica (assembly GCA_963556195.1). NCBI lineage: Eukaryota > Metazoa > Mollusca > Cephalopoda > Sepiida > Sepiolidae > Sepiola > Sepiola atlantica. Next base: position 75,295,254 of record OY744538.1, on the reverse strand, counting down.
TAGTGCACACAACACATCCTCATGCACATCCACTTGATAAAAGATATCACACATACACAAGTAGTAGATTCGCCAACCTTCTGTGCATACTTTGTGGATTAAATTCACGCAAAATACGAGAAAGAAAGAAAAGTAAGATCATATTCAGATAATAAATAAAATGGAAATAATTTATTATTTCTTGTAGGCCCAGTACCAATTGATCCGCGGTCCGGTACCTGTCTGCGTCCCGGGGGTTGGGAACTACTGCCTTATAGTGCAATAGACAATACTTATTACTTTTACACTGTTCTCCTGCCTTCGTTCTTCTATCTTTGCCATTTCTCTATTTTTGTCTTGTTCTAACGCAATTACCCCGGGGTGATAGAAAAAGCAGGATAGTAACTGTTACACCGGCCGTTCTAACAGAAGAGAAACTACACCGGTTCTCACTATAAATAGTGCGAGTAGACAATTACCAGGGAGAAAAAGGGCAGTATTGTAACTGTCTAGCCGAGTGCCAGTCAGTTTCCTTACCTTTGTACCTTTTATGTTAATACACTTGTTATCTTAACCCACCTCGACTTGACTTCTTCTTTTTGCTGTTGGACTACTTCACAACAGTAAATAAGAATTATAACTTAGATGGTAACGAGATGTAGATTAAGGGTGTGGGTAGACATCACGTTTGGAATGCGACTGTGATTATTGTGATAATTTCCTGGTTGAGACGAATATGAAAATATCAACATTGTATTGTATGTATCTTGAGATATGTGGATTGAGGAATGTGTTAAAAACAATTTTCATAATTACGTCACCGATCGAGAGAGGATCCGAAAATAGAAGAGAACGAGACTTGCAGAAGAAGCGAGAAGACGTACCGCCTTTTGCTCCCTCAAGCTAGGGATGGGGAGTCGATTGCATCTGTAAGGCAGTGGTGTATCAAGGGAATGTGTGTCACTCAAATTTTCCATTCACACAACGGCTTTGGTTTGCTCTTTTACCACTAATATCAGCGACTGTTCCGTTTCCATTTCTCTGCCTGTGAAACTGGTGTGTCCGTTACAAACTCAATCTTATTATTATCGACATCTATTTCATGGATCTATTTAATAGATTCAAAATATTGGTATTTAACTACTGCGAATGCAATGTTTGACATGAGGTCATTTATAATGTGGTAGGAGAGCCCAGTAAATGTGGTGGGAGGGCCTAGTAAATGTGGTGGGAGGGCCCAGTAAATGTGGTGGGAGGGCCCAGTAAATGTGGTAGGAGAGCCCAGTAAATGTGGTGGGAGGGCCTAGTATCTTGTATTAGTCATGACCAGCGCACCCATCTAAGGTGAAAAGGGGGGAGGGTGAAAGTCTATCAGGGAAGAATTTTCATTCTGACTTCAATGGGACCGTTAACGATAAATCTCATGGAATCAAATGAAAATAATCGACTTGTTGCCTCAGTCAAAAAGAATCCGGCTCACAGCTCACTCGACTTTTTCTCTCCCTTCTCTTCTTTCTCCTTCTCTCCATCCTGCTTTTCACAGCATCAAGTTCAGATTCATCAAATCCCAACGCCCAAAATGCGAATTATATTCTTTCTTTTATTCACTTAAATCCGACATATGCAAACCAACTTGATTTGCATAACTACATCTCTGGACTCGGTGTCCCGGATGTTAAAATAAAGACACTGCGAGTTGTCTCTGCTAACGCCGGTATTCATAATCAACGGGGCAGTGTTTGAATCTTCACTCGCAACCTACGATTTAAACATGTTTCTAATCTTCAAGTTTCACGCCAGGCAAAGACGGGCCCTTTTATGGTGGGGGTGAGGCAAGTTGGGACCACTTCCACTGGTTCATGTCCGCCACAAATAATAATAAGGAGACACACACATGTATATATAAATAATTATTTAATATTAAAAACTTTAATGTCATGTAAACAGGTTTTTCTTTGTGTTGTTATCCTGTTTAGTATACAGCTCAATTGCAAACGCAGATAAAAATAACACAAAGGAAAACCGAAAATAAATGTTAAAAATAATAAAGAGCTCCAACATTACACTATTGAGCTATAGCCTGAACCTTTGTTGTTCATAAAATGTATATATAAAATGTATGTATTAATCTATATTTTATATATATATATTTACTTGTATAAACGTGAACCTTTGTTGTTCATAATTTATATATAAAATGTAAATATTAATCTATATATAAATTTTAATCTAAATCTATGTATATATTCACTTATATAAATATTTTATTTTCTCTAATGCTCTTCGTAAGTGACAAAGAAAAATAAAAGTTTCTAAAAGAGAATTTGTCAATTATTTTCTGTTTTCAAAGAAGAATGGTTAAAAATGTTCACGACTTTTTGGCACCATCTTCGCTTTGTCCTGGCACGTGTATGGGTTGCTGTGACAACCCATCCGTTCTCCTGCAGAGCGACCTGCTGTCTGGCTGCAGAGACATTCCACTTTGCTATCAGCATCCCAGGAAAAAGAAACTACAATATCAAGGTAGAAAAAATATATTGACATCTCTGACAATGTACGTCAACATCGAGGGAAAAGATGCTGTATCTTGTTCTGTTTTTCTTCTTCATCTTCATCTTCTTCTTCTTCTTTTTCTTCTTCTTCTTCTTCTTCTTCTCGCACACAAGAAGAATTTCTGATCCTCGTGTCCGATGGAATTGTTTTCCGATCTTGTCAGCTGTAAACATAATGAATCACATGGTTCAATGGTCGAGCATGCAAACCTAGAGATGAGAGGATCCACATGCAGATGGCGTCTGCTCATTTCTGTTGTTGATGAGAGACTTTTGTTTGTTTGTAGGTTAAGTGAGTTGGATTTCTGCATAGAACTCACAAAGATTGTGCCTCGCGGTTGTCTGGTCTGCACGAAGTTCTCCTTGTTTGTCGCAGTTATTCATTGACCTGCAGGATTTCCGTGATGCATTTCAGCCTTTTCCGATGCATGCAGAAAACCAATTTGCAGTCATTACTGCACAGCATAACTATGTTGACACACCGATTCTCACCAGCACACCAAAGTTAAGCGACGTGAAGCCTGACCAGTACTAGATGGATAACCATTTGGGAATGTTAGGCTGAGGACTACTTGTGAATTTGATATTCCTTGTAAACTTCCTCTTTTGGCAGAAGCCGCCATAGCCCACCCAAGGCTAATACTACGCTAATACTACGCCAGGTATTACTAGTTCATCAAAAAATCATTATTACAATAAAACATGAGGGAACGCCGCATGCAAATAAGTTCTCTCAGACCTCGAAAAAAACTAAGTCAAAAGAAAACAGTTGGGAGACAGAGGAGATTTATTCGACTTGATCACGCAGAAAACCAATTTGCAGTCATTATTACAGAAAAACATAAGAGTTCATAATCATACTCCGTTATCTGCTTGTTTCGGTACGCACCCTTTATATGGTCCGTACAGACTGAGTGAACGTCATCTGCAAATAATTTCTCTCATATCTCGACTTGATCTTCGTTCTAAATCACTGACCAGTCGAGTAGGGGAAGACAGAAATCGATAATTATGAGTTTGATCATGTCTTATCAGTGAATTTTAAAATAACCTGTTCACACATGTAGTACTTCCAATAAACTGCTGACTTTTCTCACTCACTTTCTTTCGGCCATGTGATATTACATCCATTTCTATTAATTACCACAGTCTAATAAATCTTAACCTCATGTTGACCAAGTAAACCCCCGTGTCCTGTTGTTTTCAACTAACCAATTTATATACTAGTGGGTTTACTCGCCCAGTATTTAACATATCTACAGTGATCACTGAAAATACAACAGATATAAAAACAGGATTACCCCATAAAATACACACATACATAGGAGCAACATCGACACTCGTTAAATATCGAATATCAAACCACCACAGCGCCTGGAAAACGATGATAACAAAACTTCTACTTCCTTAAAAACTCTAATTAAAAAACTTAAGTAAAAAAACATACCTTTCTCCATTACCTGATCTATTCTGAAGAAAAAAAAACCCCAAAAAAACGAATTCATACATTCCTAACTCCAAAACATCCCAATTTTGAATATCTGAAGCGGTTATGATAATAAGGTCTAGTACGCATAAAAGTATAATTAACGTATAGAGCGAATTACCGGCAGCTTGTATACACAAGATAAAATTTAAATACGCAAAATGGAAACCAACTAGCGAATCACGTGTTAATTTAAATGGTGTATAAATAAATACTAAACATCTTCCACGAAAACACCGAAGTATAACAATCTTAGTAATGCTTGAATAGATATATAGCTAGCTCCCAACTGATGACGTTAAAAGAGATCAGCTCTGTAATTAGTTTCGTATTCAAATGACCTTAATAGGCATTTGCAAGTAAAATTTATGTAACTTTAGGCAAGTAAAAAATTACCCTCAAGTGAATTCGAATTTTTATAAATAAATGATAGAACTTATTAACTATTTTAAGAAATATTACTGAATTAAGATTTATAAATGTCCGCACAACTTTTAGGATGTACTAGCTCTGAACTGAAAAATTCAAAATGGCGTACTAGTGAGTTTCCCCACACGTGAGTTTGCTCTTTTCTTTGTTTTTTATTTTCTTTCGCCCAAAATTGACCCACAGTATAGTGTAAGTTTTTTTAAAAGACATTTCAATCCAAGAACTTTTTATTCTTTGTGGATTTTTCTAATGATTTTGTAGTGTTGCAGATACAATATTGACATAAAATTTAGTTTGGCTCACGGAAAATGAAACAGACCGTAAAAAATACATCTCACAGAAATGTTATGTTTTTTGGAAATGTGAAAAAAAAATAAAGAATAAAAACATGGTTATTGGAATACAAAATGAACCTGACTTATATATATATATATATATATATATATATATATATATATATATATATATATATATATATATATATATATACCTTACTCTCCTTTTTCTGTATGGTTTACTGGTGATACCAGATCAGGCTGCCCTGTGGCTCCCTGAGACGAAATTCACCTACATTGACGTTTTTTCTTTTTTTTTTTTTTTTTTTGTAAAACTTAATTATGTTCTACAAAACCAAAAACAAAAACAACAGCCCCTCTCCCTTTCTCCCTCCCCTTTTTTATTTTATTTTTAGAACTTGAAGCATAAATCTTTTACTATAATGACCGGATTCGGCATTAGATGGCCCGAAAAGGGTTGATATGCCGTAAAACAAAACTACCAAACCAAAAACGATGATTAAACATTTGAAGATATAAAGAACTTGAAGCATAAAAACTTTTACTATAATGACCAGATTCGGCATTAAATAACCCAAAAAGGGTTGATATGCCGTAAAACAAAACTACCATACCAAACCTGTATGGTTTATTTGCGTCTTTGTTGTCGTTTCTGGTTTCTCACGACCCTTCTCTTTCTCTTTCTTTTTTGTTCTGAGTTGCTTTCCTATCTCTGTCTGTCTCTCTCTCTTTCTCCCCTCTCACTCCCCCTTTCTCTCTCTCTCTCTCTCTTTATCACACACACACACTTGTTCTACCTATTTCTATATGGTTTATCCATCTTCTCTCTCGTTCTCTTTCCCTCTGTCTAATTTCTCGTTTCTTATTTCTAGTTTCCTTCGCTTCACCTCTCCCCCTCTCTCTCTCTCCGTCTCCTTCTCTCACCTCTCTCTCTCTCTCTCTCTCTCTCTCGATATTGCATCTGTCTACTTTTTCTTCTTCATACATTTTCATCATTTGTATGAGAAAAACAGTTGAAATATCTTTTTTATGCCACAGAAAGATATCAGACAGGAAATAGAAAGAAAACTTTTTTCTTTTAAGAAGATTGTCACTGGAGAATTAGTGGGTTCACTAAACTCGAATCTAAAAAAAATGGTGAAAAGAGGACAGTCTGCGACATATTGACCAGGATTGGAACCATTTGGTATTTTATTTTCTTCTTTTTACCATTTTAGATCTGTCAATGTATCTCCGTGAAAGATTTTGTCTATTGCCATAGAATTTTCATAACTAAATGTACAGAGTCAATGGACGCATCTAACATAACATACGTCCATCGGTAGGTCTGTCTGTCACATTTAATTTCAAATTAAATCTTCTGCTGGTTTGTCACGCTTCAGCTTACAATGGCATTTTCATGACGAAATGTAAGATTTAATGGACACATCTAACAAATCTTTATAAAAGCCATGTGTCTATTGGTAAGTCTGTCTGTCTGTCACATCAGTCTCTCCTTAACTTCGGTTGAGTGTGGATGTCGGGATGGGGTAAGGTAATACCAGTCGAGGATTCGTTCTCGACAATCAGTCCGGCAGGAACTGGGCCATTTCGATGGCCTTTTATCTGCCGGGCTGAGGTATACTGTCCTGGGTTATCCTAGGAGGTGCACCCTCCCAGGCCTTGCCTCCCCTCTTTGGGGAGGAGTAAGTTTATTGTTTGCTGCCTGAGGCGCACTGACCGGGGAATGCAGACGAGGTTGCCCAGGCTATTTTTGCTAGGCCGGAGTGCTTCTTCTTTAGGGGCGCTGGCTTGATTCTTCCTCCACTTTCCAACCTTATGTCACATATTCCTGCGGTGGGAGGGAAATAAATACCTGTCACATTTAAATTTCGAATAGAATTTCCGTTGGTCTGTCACTCTTAAGTTTAAAATAGGATTTACATCAGTAAACTTGGAAATCTGAAATATTTGAATTATTACATTGGAGGTGGTGCCCATGTTATGCCCTCTAATATAAAAAAGAAACTGAAATTTGAGGAATATTTATCATTTGATATCTCATACTTATCTTATATAATAGAGATTTTGTCCGTCCGTCCGTCCGTCCGTCCGTCACAATTTTTCCGTCAGTCACAATTTTTTTAAACGTAATAAATACATTGGAAAATTTGTTTCATTTCGAAATATCAGAGATCTACTTTTAGAAACGGGAGATAAATCGGATGCCATGACCGGAAATCGAAACCTAAACCTTGAGATCTTCAGTCCAGTGTTCTATGTTTATTTACCTCCTCTCCAGGAGGTTAGGCACAAGGCCAGTTTTATCTTACTCCCACAAGGTAAGATGTGACCCAAGGTCGGTTCGGGAAAGTGGGACTTGAAAATCCAGCACCCGAGAAGGTGAGCACTCTGATCATTAAAAATTGCCTGGGCAGCCCCGTCGGCATTCCCCGATAGAGGCGCCTCAGGCAGTAAGCAATAAACTTACTCCTCCCCAAAGAGGGGAGGCAAAGCCTGGGAGGGTGGACCTCCTAGAACTGCACAGAACAAACCCACAGACAGGCGGAATCAAGCCCCGAAGGACAAGACGACACCGTGTTCTATCAATTGAGCTATTTAGACATTCTTTTAACTAAGGCTTAAAACATTACCGCAACAAAATAATTCTAGTTTTGGTGTGACGTCATATATTTATGTTTCAAACATGAATTCAAACATAAGCTATAATGAAAAATAAACAAATGATGGATAAACATTATCAATAGCATTGAAAATTATTTAAATAGTCAAAAACAATTTATTTTACTTTAACTACGTATTGGCGTTAAAAACAATTTAATATTTAAAGTCGCAGGAGCTAGAATTTGTGGCTGTATGAGGCAATTAATTCTAGTTGTTAAAATTTCACAAAAATCAGAATTTTCAGGAAAGTTATCACCTCTATGTTACAACGTTTGCATAAAACAAAATTAAACTAAATATAACCCATATTACCACTCCTTACGCCCAGCAGCTGTGCTCCAAAATTCATAATTATCGATTAATTAGTTTAGGAATGAATCCTGTACATACAAATACATAAACATATACACATAAGAAACGAACCGGTAATACCTGGGGTGATATCAGAACTGGTAAGGCTATGCCGGTTTCCTCCGAAGGATAAAATTTACAGGGAATATCAAATTCACAACCGGTCCCAGTCGTATGTATATCCTGATCAAAGGAAAATGATATTAGCGCCTAGCATTCCCAAATGGTCACCCATCTGGTACTGGCTAGGCTCCACCTCGCTTAAACCCACAAGTTTTTATTACCTAAAAAGGGAAAGGGAAAAGTGAATAAAAAAATTTTTTTTCTAAATAACGGTTTATAATTCCCCCCTCATGGGCACGTGACTTTCCCAACTTTCAAACATGGCTGATGAGAGCTGACGGTTTATTTATAGATTATGTTTCGTTTACTGCGACTGCAACGGCTCGAAACCGATGGTATCATGTTGATTTGATCTGATCTTCTGTAACACAATTAATATATAATTAACATATTAATATATATATATATATATATATATATATATATATATATATATATATATGTGTGTGTGTGTGTGTGGAGAATGAAAAAAGAAACAAACGAAAATTATTCCGTCTTTATGTCAAGACTTTCTCAAGATGCCTGATTTTAAAAAATAACATAGAAGTCAATATTTAAAAATATGTAGTGCGTCTGTGACGTGAAGAAAGTTTTTGTTCCTTTTTTTAACAAATCATCATCATCATCATCATCATCATCATCATCATCATCATCATCAGGATTTTGATCACTCATGGAGGAGGAACACCTCCCTGGTTTCCTTCTACTTTGTTTAGTCCCTGGCTCGGACCCAGTTGGCTGTCGAGGTCGTCTCTCCATCGGGATTTTAGCTTTCCTCTAGGTCTTTTTAATTGTCTTGGGTCCATTCTTTTAAAAAAATTTTTTTTAACATAGTTCACCCCAAACAAGGCAGACCGCCACTGTAGACGTAAGGGGCTACTGGAAAAAAATGGTGAGAGTTTTTTGTTTTTTAGGGGGGGTTCAACCTAAATTGGGAGCTGTGCAGCGAGATGTCTGTTTACATTAGTGCTAAATTTCTGCATGTCAGTACCGTCAGGAAAACAGAGAGCAGGGAGGGAGTTCCAGAGTCCAGCAGCACTAGGAAAGAAGCTTTTGGAGTAGAAACCTCTTCGGCATCTGGGGACCTCCACAGTGTATGAATGGGATTTGGCAGATTGTCGGGTTGGTCTAGTGAATTTGCGTCGTGGGGGCACCAGAGCCGCAAGTTCATCAGAGCACAGTCCATTGAAGTACTTGTAAAACAGGCACAATGAAGCAACATTGCGGCGGTGGGACAGGGGCTGGAGCTTGGTTCTGTCGCTGTACATGTCCACCTGTTGTCTGTATATCTCGAAAGGTGACCTGTCCATCTATGTTTTGCTGTTCGTATGGTGGTGATACTGTCATTTACTCCAGTTTCTCATCTAATCCAGGTGTTGTCCATTTTGCATCGTGCTACTCTTAGCTTTTCTATCGCTGCATTATTAAGTGCTCACGCATGATGTATTTATTGGACACTTCCTGCTTAATATTCCTCGCGAACTTTCTACTCTTCATTTGGCTAAGATCAAAGTGTAGTATCTGTTCCGATGGATACTGCACGCCTGTTCTGTGCAGTTCTAGGAGGTCCACCCTCCCAGGCTTCGCCTCCCCTCTTTGGGGAGGAGTAAGTTTATTGCTTACTGTCTGAGGCGCCCCTACCGGGGAATGCCGACGGGGCTGCCCAGGCAATTTTTAAATGGCCAGAGTGCTCACCTCTCGAGCGCTGGCTTTTAACCCCACTTGCTCGACCCAATCTTGGGTCACATCTTACTTGTGGGAGTAAGATAAAACTGGCCTTGTGCCTAACTCCGCGAGGAGTAAATAAACATAATGTTGTCTTCTTGGCCTTTTGGCTAAGATCAAAGTGTAGTATCTGTTCCGATGGATACTTCACCCCATAGACTGGTATTGTCTTGACCTTCGGGGCTTGATTTACGCTTGTCTATGGGTCTGTCCTGTGCAGTTCTAGGAGGTCCACCCTCCCAGGCTTCGCCTCCCCTCTTTGAGGAGGAGTAAGTTTATTGCTTACTGCCTGAGGCGCCCCTACCGGGGAATGCCGACGGGGCTGCCCAGGCAATTTTTAAACCCCACTTTCTCGACCCGACCTTGGGTCACATCTTACTTGTGGGAGTAAGATAAAAACTGGCCTTGTGCCTAACTCCTGGAGAGGAGTAAATCAATACTCTTCATAATGTTGTCTACTTTGGAAAAGGCTGTCACTCCAAGTGTGATTCGCCGTTTGATTTAAGGCATCATATCAACGTCGCTTCTCACCATCTTCCCTAGATTGCTGTAAGTTGTCAACCTAAAAAAAAAGAACAAAAACACTTTCTTCCCGTCACAAATGATACACATGTCTTCAAATATTGATTCTGTTATTTCATCAAATTAGTCATCTTTAGAAAGTCTTAAAGTAAAGATGAAACGTTGATGAATATATAAATAATTTTCGTTTCGTCTTTTCCTTCTCGATCCCGTTTGAATATTATTTCCATAGTTATATATATATATATATATATATATATATATATATATATATATATATATATATATTTGGATTTTTCACTTAGAATAAAAAAAGATTATTCAGTGAAGACCGGGATTATTCCAATAAAAACAAGCTCGATGATACTCGATTACAGGGTACAGACCATTTATATGTGATTTTTTGAAAGCTTACCAAATCATTCCGTTCAGGAGCCCAAACAACACCACAAAAGATTTTTTCATTCAAAAATTATTTATTTATCATTTTTCAAATTAAAGAGTTTTTTACCTACACGTGTTTCACTACCAAGCAGGTACTTGCTTAGCAGATCATCAGGGAAAATTAAGCACTTTGAATAAGAGTTACAATAACCGGCAATACACAATGTGGTGTTGCTTTTCTTGAGGTCACTTAAGAAGTGAAGAAAAAAATAAAGTAAGATAGAGAATAAAAAATATATATAAAAAATATATATATAAATTATGGAATGGTAATTTGGGAACGGAGTTTTGACTGTTGTTTGGTCTTTATATTTTTTGGAGGAGGGGGGATATTTGTCATAGTTGTGCCGCCCGTCGAGAGGGTGTATTCTCGCTCATTATTACTGTTTCACTGGAGTGCATTTGGGACAAATTATATATTTTTGTTTTTTATTATTTTTTAATATATATTTTTTTATATATATTTTTTAATATATATTTTTTTATATATATTTTTTTATATATATTTTTTTATTCTCTGAAAAATGATAAATAAATAATTTTTGAATGAAAATTTTTTTTGTGGTGTTGTTTGGGCTCCTGAATGGAATGCTTTGGTAAGCTTTCAAAAAATCACATATATATATATATATATATATATATATATATATATATATATATATATATATATATATATATATATAATTTTATCTACAGTTGTATACGTTTCATCCTTGTGGAATAATTAGTGTTAAGACATTGACGCCAGTTGCACGATTTGAACCCCGGAACAAGAGTCACATTTAACTCAAATTCTGGGCACTCTAACAAATGGCCACAAACAAGATAATAAATAAATCCTACATATGTGTCAAGGGGGCGGACAGCTATAGTCGGCCGTCATAACAGTGTTCAAGAAGAACGAACTTGCATTTAACGCTTACATTTGACGGCTTCTTTTTATTACTCAGTAGGGCCCAGCTGAGAAACGGCTACAAATAATTATTTTATGTATCATTGGTCGAAATATTATAGTTTTGATGTTTTATCTGGACGCACACACAGACAAACTAATGTATGTTATTTATATATAAATGCTATAGGCAAGCATCTCAACTAGTGTGTATAATGTGTTCTCATCTGTGAAAAAAAAGAAGAAGAATTTATTAAAGATTAGTTGAGTTTAAATTTGATAAACATTTTTAAAGAATTAATTCGATTGAATCTTGCGTTTTCAATGGCAGATGTTACAGTTCATTTTTCTTTTTCTTCTTCTTCAGCAGCATCGGCGCGAGCTTGAATAACTGTTTTTTAATTTGATGAATTTAATATCTAAAACTGAGATCGAGCAGCAGGTGTTCGCACTGGATCAATACGCGCCGAATTCTCAAGACCGACACCTGCTTATTAAAACGGTCGGCGTTGCAAGCGCAAGAAACATTTGCGATCACCAATCAGATCTCGGCCACTGAGTTTTATTTACTCCTCCCCAGGAGTTAGGCACAAGGCCAGTTTTATCTTACTCCCACAAGTAAGATGTGACCCAAGATCGGGTCGAGAAAGTGGGGTTTGAAAAGCCAGCGCTCGAGAGGTGAGCACTCTGGCCATTTAAAAATTGCCTGGGCAGCCCCGTCGGCATTCCCCGGTAGGGGCGCCTCAGACAGTAAGCAATAAACTTACTCCTCCCCAAAGAGGGGAGGCAAAGCCTGGGAGGGTGGACCTCCTAGAACTGCACAGGACAGGCGTGCAGTATCCATCGGAACAGATACTACACTTTGATCTCGGCCACTGAGTTCGACAAATAGGGTTTGGGCAGAGAGGTGAAATGCCTTAGTGTTTTCAAAAGAATTCTTTTGTATTTTGCAAATTTGGAATCGGGGGCGAGTTGTAGGCATGAATGAATGGTTGGATATCGATTTTTTCATTTCTTAACTAGTGTGCCATCTCTAGAAGCGAGTTGAACGCCAAAGATATAAACCCCTTTGAAGTTGGACTGTCTGTTGGCTAATTACATGAAGAGTTATGTCCTCCTTTATAACTGGTAGAGTAAAGATAATTGTTTCTCGCCAATAGGTGGCACTGTTAATATTATTTTCATTGCAATTGAAACACTCACTAATTTCTGGAGTAGGTGTGTTCGTACCAGTCGAGGATACATCCTCGACAATCAGTCCGACAGACGGTGAGCCGTTGTGGTTTCTTCCGGCCTTGCTCTGTCGGGCTGAGGTACGTTACTGTTCAGTCTCAGTAGGTCCACCCTCCCAGGCTTTACCTTCTCTTTGATAAGGGGTTAGTTTATTGCTAATCGCCTGAAGCACCCTTACCAGGAAATATCGACGGGTTTGCTCAGGCATTTTTTGTAGGCCAGGGTGTGTTTATCCTAGTGCGCTTGCTTTTCAAAACAACACTTGACCTTTTGTCTAATCTCCTGGGGATGAGGAAAATAAACTCACTAATTTGAATTTGAATGATGTGGCTTCATTGTTATAACCAATAACTGGCATTGCCCCTACAGATGTGAGACGGTAAGTTGTTAGCCGAGTAGAGATCATGAAGACTATCAGTGATGACCGCCATTTCCTTCATGGATGTGAACCAACAGCCGAACGACTAAAGTCAAGAAGAAGCTTCCTAAGCTATGTCGAACCCCTAACAACATCTCAGGTAGAGACCAGACTACAGCTGTGAACCAGACGGTTAGAGAAGTGCCTCCCCCTTCTACTGACATAGGAATCCCGTCTTCTGATCCCCCTCCCAGTTCAGAAGTACCTTGGCTCCAGTTGAAAACACTCAACCGCCTGAGAACGGGAATGGGGTGATCAAAAGATGGGGCTACAAAACTGATCCAACCATCTGTGAATATGGAGAGGAGGAGGAGGACCATACAATGCAACACTGCCTTGTTTGCCATCTACTGACCAACCGGTGCAGCTTCAAAGATCCTGCAGAATGCAACAATAATGCAAAAGACTGTATAAAGAAATTGTGTGACACAAGGTCGGGAAAGTGGGATTTGAAAAGCCAGCGCCCGAGAAGGTGAGCACTCTGGCCATAAAAAATTGCCTGGGCAGTTCCGTCGGCATTCCCCGGTAGGGGCGCCTCAGGCAGTAAGCAATAAACTTACTCCTCCCCAAAGAGGGGAGGCAAAGCCTGGGAGGGTGGACCTCCTAGAACTGCACAGGACAGACCCATAGACCGGCGTAAATCAAACCTTGAAGGCCAAGACAATACAAGTTTATGGGGTGCAGTATCCATCGGAACAGATACTACACTTTGATCCCGGCCAAAAGGCCGAGACACACAAAAAAGAAGATTGTTAACCAATCGTAATCAATCTATGATGAATGTCATAAATCGATTAAAATCGACACTTTTTAGTGGTAGTCGATTTTCTCCTGTTTTGCAGGTGTTAAAGAGTGAAGAGCTGAATCTATATATGCGGTCATGTTGTGCTGTGGAGGTCATTCAATGTCGTACCCTGGATCAAACGGCACTATATGTAGTTTGATGTGACGAGGGACAACATGTGTTCCTACTGGTTTCTCCAACTTGTTCTACGCTCACGCTGTGTTAGAAGATCTGAAAATTGTTAAATGTTGAATTTGCTTTCTGATTGTATTATGTCATTATATTTTCTGTAATTAAGTAGTCAATATAAACAAATTGACTCATCATATAGGAATGAAGTTTTAAATGGAAAAATATGCACTGATTGAGTTGAAAAAGTGAACAGTGAAAGCAACGGAAGGCATAGAATTATCCAATCGAGATGTGATGAGAGCACTTGGTGAATGTGATGTATAAATATCTAGGTATTCTGGAAACAGACAGAATCAAATCAATAGAGATGAAAGAGGTGGTTAAAAATGTACATGCATAAAACAATGTCCACCCCCTACCCCATGGGAAACCAGCTATCGCAAAGCCCAACCGCGCTCCCTAGTCATTCAGATGAAAGAGAGCGATTACCCACTTCCTGCGCCTATGACATCACATCAAGGAACGTAGCCTTTCTTGAATCTTAAATAAAAATTCTGCTCTATCAAATGCTTAACCTTACGTGGAAATTTATCATACTAATCCTATTCTTACACACTTGTCTTTTTAGAAATACGTTCAATATATATGTTACACACAATGCTTAAATTCAACTACATCACCTTATATACAGGGTGGGCAAAAATAAGGGTCCTATTTTTAAAAATTCATAACTTTTTTATTTATTGATTTTTTTTTTTTTTTTTTTTTTAGAATAAGTAAAGGACCCCTTCCGAAGCAAGCATGAGCCGTACTAGCCCTAAGGAACGTACCCTCATTTAGAAAACATTATTTTTGCTTAAAAAACTCAAAACAGTGTAAAAAACAATACTTTAGTTTTTGTAAGTTTTAAGAAGTGTTTTTCGGCTAAAATTTGTTTTTTATATATTTCAAAAAATCTCGGAAGGGTCAGTCTACACACACATAAAGTTTGGTGAGTTTAACTTTTATTTTGTGGAAGTTATTCAAATTCAAGTTATTCAAATTTAAAGATAGGACCCTTATTTTGGCCCACCCTGTATATATATATATATATATATATATATATATATATATATATATATATAGTGTGGCAGGTTGTATATGAAAAGAAATCAAATAAAGTGCTCGATCATATAAGAGAGCTAATATAATTTATTTAAATACTGTATGTTACAGCTTTCCTCAACGTTATTAAAAAAAAACATCGACAAATGAAATTGGGTTTTAAAAATCTCTTTGAGATTTTTTTTTTTTATATATAGCATACATGTATACACATAAAACACACAACCTTTTCGCCCCATAGAGTAGGGGCATCAGCTAAAAAATAAATATGTGTAAAACGTGTAATAGTAAATAAGAAGAAATGAAAAGAAAAATAATCAATATAGCTGAATAAGCTGATTATAAATGTGTATGTATATTATTGGGCAAAACCAGAGTAAAAGTTGAGGTTCAACTCAGAATATCTGTCCATACATGCAGCAATGTAACTTCTAAGATACGAAACTGGCGTTTATCTTTTATTTTAATTTAAGTAGAAAAGACAAATCTGTTGTCACGGTGTGAGTGACCTAGTTAAAGTAATCGTCGAAACTAATTCTCTATTTCTATCTCTCTCTCTCTCTCCCTTTCTCTCTCATGTGCACTATATTAAAACCTAAAGTATTACGTGCACATAGAATATTTTAAATGGTTTATGTATTATTGTAAAACAAATCGTACGTTATTGTTCTTCAGCAAATAAATTTAAAGATAGTGTGAGACCAGTGCAAAAGCGTAAGTTTATCCTATGAATTTTGGTGGTGGTGACGATGAGTAGAATCACAGTAGATATGAGACAGAGAGTGGAATTACTGCTGTAGCTGGGCTGTTCTTCAACCCCCATAGTGCATCCACTTTGTCCCCAGAATCAGCTGGTCGAATCCCTGTAGTCGCAGCGGTGATGAGGTTCCTATCTTCTCTTCTCTCTGTTGTTGTCTTCTCACTCACAGCTTTCATCAACGTTATTAATAAAGAAACATCGACAAATGAAATTGGGTTTAAAAAATCTCTTTGGGATTTGATTTTTTATATATAGCATACATGTATACACATAAAACACACAACCTTTTCTCCCCCATGAGGGAGGGGCATCAGCTATTCAAGCCCACTGCTCTCTCTCTCTCTCTCTCTCTCTCTCTGCTGGTTCAATCAAAAGAGAGAGATATCCCATGCTCATTCACCACTTAAGACTGTACGCTTTCTATCTATGTGACGTCACCATCGGGACATGTAGCCTTACTCATATTCTTATTGGAAAATTCCACTCTACCTAAATGTTAACCGTACGTGGAAATTTACCATACTAATCCTATTCTTACACCACACCCGTCTCTAATATTGATACATTAGCAACACTTATAAACACGACCAGGATCTTCAGCCAGGATATCGAAATGCAATTCGGAAAAAAAATGTTTGAGATCAATAAGGAAAAAATAGAATTTCTAAATCGAGATGTGGTGGGGGAACTTGGTGAATGCAAGACCTACAAGTCAATAAGAGACAAAAGAGATAGTTAAAAATGAATACCTGAGAAAAACATGAAAGCTTCCAGAAACAAAATTATATAGCAAAAAAACTAATTAAAGCAATAAATACTTGGGCAGTACCTCTAGTAAGATAATCTGAACCCTTCATAAACCGAACAAAAGAAGAACTCAGATACTTGGATGAAAAACCAAAACAGGAAACTAATAACTATGAACAACACACTGCACCGGAACGATGATTCTGTCCAACTCTACGTAAAAAGAAAAGAAGGGAGAAGAGGACTAAGTATTGAAGATTGTACAAACGATGACAAAACACAAAGAGGCTGATAACTGCTGCTAACAATACTGCCAAGGTGAACAAAGTGGAGAGCAGCGAAACAGGGGAGAAAATTGCAAGTAAAGAAAAATGAGAAAAGAAGCAGCTACATGGACAATGTATAAGACTGAGCAAATAAATAGCACATGAAAATATGTTATCGTTGTAAAAAGGACAGATGAGAAGAGAAACAGAACTACTACTGAGAGCCACACCAGACAATGCAACTAGAATGAACTATGTAAAAGCCAAGATAGACATTACCCAGGAAAATAGTAAATGTAAACTCTGTGGATGAAGAGACGAAACGATAAATCACATCATAATGAATGCAGCAAATTAGCCCCAATTGGAAGGTACTTTGAGCATGCAGACAAATCGTACAGACACAAACCAGAACCAGCAGTGGAAAATGAAACTCATAAAATATGCTGGCATATGGAAATACAAACGAATATACTCATCCAAGCAAGGAGACCGGACGTGACAACAAGAAGGAAAAAATCTGCTGAATTCTAGATTTAACGATCCCAGTAGTTCACAGGGTGAAGACCAAAGAAGCAAAAAACTAAACAAATACATGGAGTTTACCAGAGAACTAAAGGGAATATGAAGCATGAAGAAGATCGCTGTAATGCCAATAATAGTAGGAGCACTAGGAATCGCTTTGAAAAACCTGGATAGAAGAATAGGAGAAATTGGAATCAAAGGGAGGATTGACACCATGCAAAGCATGGAATTGATGAAAACAGCTGAAATATTAAGAAAAATCCTCGAGTGCGGAAACCAACTCACATAACCGGATAATGCTGACCAATCACAGATAAACTTAAATTGAAGAACACTGTAAACATAACTGAGCACGCAGAAGGAAGATTGCACGAAACCAAGGGAACTGAAAGTATCAAAATAGATAAGAAAAATCACATTAAAAAAAACGTGTTGGCACTAGCATTGGTTGGTGCTTGGGAAATGGTTATGAATGGACCGAGAAGGAACAGCACACTCCAGACCTCTACTGGAAGAGCACAAAGGGTACTGAAATCTTGAGGAGTCTTATTGCTGTTCAGGTTCTAGACACAACCAACGGCAAGTATCCTTCCAACTGGCATTTCCAGGGACTATAAATACCTGAAAAGTATGACTAAAATATAGATTACAGTTATTGTCACTCAGATTCCAGGGCAAAAAAAAATAGCCATTAGTTAACAGGTGGTGCGAGAATACCAAATACATTACAATAATAGATAAACTTAAATAGAATAACACTGTGTTAACATAACTGGACACGCAGAAGGAACATTGCACAAAACCAAGTAAATTGAAACAATCCGAATAGATTTTAAAATATCACATAATATGCCCCCCCCCCCCCGGACCATAAATAATGTATACACCACACAAAATGGTAATGAAGATTCTACGAGGATAGAATGACTGAGAAGAAAGAGCACCATCCAGACCTCCATTGGAATACGGGAGGCTTATTGTCATTCAATTTCCAGAAGAAGAAAAAAAAAACGGCCATGAATAATGAGAACTCAATGGTAAACAGCAGTTGTGAAAACGCAAAATAATTTGCAACAATGATTGAAAGAAGCAGGGAGTACTGGAAATCTCGGGAGGCTTGTTGTCACTCAGACTCCAAGGAATACCACTTGTTATTTTCAGTGAGTAATCACTTATAATGACTTGTGTATAAATTCTTAGTGAGTAAATAATATTAATACTGCACAAAATAGTCATGAAGTGTAAAGGAGGATGGAAAGACCGAGGAGGGAAAGCACCAACCAGACCTCCACTGGAAGAATACGGAGAGTACTGGAACCTTGGAGAGATTTATTGCCACCAAAATCCCAGAGAAGACCAATGGTCGTTACCATTGCGAAAGCAATGGTAAGCGGGTGTTGCGATAACGCAAAGTAATTTGCAGTAGTTATCGAAAGAGGTGGAGAATACTGGAAATCTAGGGAGAGTTGTTGTCACTCAGACTCCAGGAAACACCACCGGTTATTATCAGTAAGGTATCACTAATGATGTCCTGTGTGAGAACTCCAAGTGAGTACATAATAACAAGAAAAATAACAATAATAATAATTTTCTTAATAAGCGCTTTAGCACGACGCAGGTTTTCTGAAAGTAAAAACCAACATTTTCTTTCCCCAAAATAAATCTTTTCATGTAAGTACTCCTTCGTTGAAAAGATTTTTTTTCCCCAAAATCCATTACTTTCTTTCAAAATATTAACACACATTTTTACCCCAGTACATTTTTTATTCATAAATTCTTTTCTCATAAAAATAAAAATAAAATATATATTTTAAAACGTTTTCGTCGAAATAAAGTCGAATGAATACAGAATGGAAAATCACAGCAGGTTCTTGATGCGACCTTGTATCTCTGCAAGAGGCTTCGTCTGTCGGTCCGTCTATCAGGATTTTATGTGAAAAAGCATTTCCATTGCTAGATGTATAATGATACATGACTAACTTGGCTTGACTTATATGCATATGCCAGAGAGCTTCACCATCATCAGGGCCGGCAGGACAGTTATAAAAGTGTGTGCGTGTGTGTGTGTGTGGGGGGGGTTCTCCTAAAAAGTGGGGGGGGGGGCGGTTAAACACATGCATATAAACTTAATGATTCATGACCGTAAAGTGGGGGGCCCAAGTCAAAAAGTGAAGGGGCTTGAGCCCCTTGCCCCCCCCCCCGGTGCCGCCGTCCATGATCATGCTTGAGAACAAAATCCCCCACTTACGATGGTCT
Source organism: Sepiola atlantica (assembly GCA_963556195.1). Lineage (NCBI taxonomy): Eukaryota > Metazoa > Mollusca > Cephalopoda > Sepiida > Sepiolidae > Sepiola > Sepiola atlantica. The sequence goes on along the minus strand of OY744538.1, from coordinate 75,275,566 downwards.
TGTGTCAGTTTTTCAGCTGTCAGCAGCAGCATACCAGAGCCAAGCCTTATCTGGTTGGCCTATCTCTTTGGTGGTCATCCTCTTGGTCTTTCTTCAATGAAATTGAATTATTATTTCCATGGGAGGTGCTCGACTGAGCTCCAATCTCTGGTTCTTCCTTGTAAGACATTCACAGCAAGAACTCGTTTTCTACCACAATGAAGAAAGACTTTCTCTCAGCATGCTTAACGTCAGGTGTAATTTTTCATGGACAGAGCTTCTTCGCAAGGACTTCTTGTCTGTGGAACACATTGCTGCGGGACTGCTTCCCTGCTGAGTACAACTTGGTCGTCTTCAAGTTCAATGTTAACAGTAAATTCATAAAATCAATGTCAGTACTCCCATAGTTTTCCTCATCTTTCAACTAACAATCATTTCAGTCTTGTTTACCCTTATCCTCGAGTGGCTCTTGGCCTTGATGAGCGATGACTCAATAGTAAAAATAACAAAAAAACTTTGTTAATGTAGCTGGTCAGTTTTTGTTGGTTTGTTTTCTTGTTTGTTTTTATTCACCGCAAACAAAGCACTTTGGCGCTGAAACATAAGGGGCTACTATGATAGGAGCCAGATTTGTGGGGGGGGGGAGTTAAACCTAAGTGGGGAGTCGAGCAGCAAGATGTTTGTTCACGTTACATTTAAATTGCTGCATGTTAGTACAGTCGGCGAAACAGGGAGCAGAAAGGGGTGTCCCAAAGGCAAGCGGTCCTGCTAGATTTGGGGCGAGTTAACTCACTAGTATATAAAATGGTTAGTTGAGAATAACAGGAAATGAAAGTTATGTCGGGGTCAACTTGCTGACCGAGAAGTTAGGATTACTAGACTGTGGGAATGAATAAAAACGGACATGACGTCACATGGCTCAAGAGAGAGAGAGAGAGAGAGAGAGAGGGGGGGAGAGAGAAGACTACGGTCTATTTAGATGCATGCAATACATGGGCATGAAAAATGAGATGGGCTGACATAATATAATCAAGCAGTTCGATGTAAAAAAAATGTGTACCCTTCCATCAAGAAACTTATGGCAGGATTCACATCCGGCCAGAAGACGAGTAATTGTCTCTAATATAACAATACACATTGTATCTCTATTTACTCGCTTCCCCACGAGGGCAGAGTTAGACACAAGGTTGGTTTTTAATGTGGGGAAAATCCAGCTCCCCCAAAAAGGGTGACTCTGGATGGGATAAAAATAAAAATTGTCTCAGTCCAGGAATTCTCTTTCTCTGACCGAAGACAGAAGAGATAAAGTGTAGTATCAGAACAGATACTACACTTTGTTGCTCTTAGCCAAAAGGACAATTGTGTGTGTGAGTCAAGCAGGGCTGTGTCTTAGCCCCAACGCTTTTTAGCATGGTTTTCTCTGCCATGCTCCAGGACGCTTTCAAAGACAGTCACTCTGGCATTAACATCAGGTACAGATGTGACGGAAAATTGTTTAACATCAGGCGAATGCAGGCAGTCACGAGAGTGAGGGAAACCATCATCAGAGACCTTCTCTTTGCTGATGACTGCGCCCTTAACGCCCCAAATGAGACAGAGATGCAACATCTAATGGACGGATTCTCCACCAGTTGTGACAATTTTGGTCTTACTATTAGTACAAAGAAGACAGAAGTTATGTACCAACCCGCCCCAGGAGATGCATACCACGAACCCGGCATCACTGTCAAAGGGCAGAAGATTCATGCTGTGGAGCAATTCACCTACCTTGGCAGCACCCTCTCCCGTACCGCCAACATTGACATTGAAGTTAACCATAGGACCTCCACAGCGAGCAGTGCATTTGGAAGACTTAGAGACAATGTGTGGAGGAGGAGAGGTATTGCACTCGCAACCAAAATCAAAGTATACCGAGCAATCGTCCTAACAGCCCTACTCTACGGCTGTGAAACTTGGACGCTTTATAAAAGACATGAAAAACAGCTGAATGGCTTCCACCTCAGATGCCTCCGTAATATTCTCAACATCTGCTGGCAAGACAGAATTCCTGACACAGAAGTCTTGGAGCGCGCGGGGCTCCATACCATCACCACCATAGTCCACAATACCCAGCTTCGGTGGGCAGACCATGTCTACCGCATGCTTGACGGCCGAATCCCCAAACAACTCCTTTATGGGGAACTCAGCCAGGGAGAGCGGACTGCAGGAGGCCAAAAGAAACGATATAAAGACTGCCTGCGAACCTCCCTCAAGGACTTTGACATCAACCCCCCAGTCTTGGGAGAGTCGCGCTGCAGAACGCTCTGCTTGGCGCTGTGCCGTCAGCCTGGGAGCCGATAGGGCAGATGATCAACGCATGACCCACGACCGGCAGAAGCGCAGGAGGCGAAAGGAGAGAGCTGCCGGTCCACAGCCTGTCGATGCCGCCTTCACGTGTCCGGAGTGTGGAAGAGTCTGCCGAGCACGGATTGGCCTCATCAGCCATCTCAGGACCCACCGACCCCCGACGCCAAACTGATTGATACCTTGGTCATCGTCGACTTCGACAGACGAGCAAGAAGAATATATATATATATACTAAGCCCCCTTTAAGTAATTAAAGTTGAGCACTCTCGGGAATGTTAAAAATAGACTGTCAAAAAGCTCTAATGCAAAGTTCCGAATACGTTTGTCGAACACTCTCGACTAGTCTTCTATCTGTGCCCGCTTCTAGGTACATATAGATCTTAATTTCGCTTAATTACGTTACAGTTTCCGTTGCCCGAGTTGATATGGCGACTGCTTGCAGATTCTAGGCTGATTCTGTGAACTGGGTTCGCGCCTCCCGACCGTCTGAAATTGTTACTTTCCTGCACTGATGAGAGTAATAAGCTTGAAACGCTAGTGTCTGTAAGTATTAATAATTTAATATTTATTTATAAAATATTATATATATATATATATATATATATATATATATATATATGGAAATCGCATGAAATCACTTGATGTAAGGAGCTAAAAAAATACTACTTCAAGGTCAAAAACTAGCCAACGATAAGTGTTAGGTGGATAGATTCTGACCCAAGAAAACAGCAATTCTTCCCCCTTTTTCAGAAACATCGCTCATGGAATGTGAGGACTAAAGGACATAATAAGGGAAACGAGAGTTACAAGACTGCTGAAAGTAAAACCAAGGTCCACTTTCTACTCTCCTATATATATGTTTACAAGTTTTCACCGGAACATGTTAACTGAATATTTTTCAACGAATAAAAATCGTTTTAACCCGAACATCTGGCAAGCCTATGTCAAATTAACAAAGCTTATAGAAGCAGTGACCTGGTACATAAAATCAGAGTTCTCTGTAGAAATCTAACCAGTTGCACCTCCGAAAGATCACTCTACTCACCCCCCCCCCCCTCCGTGCCTTTGACCGGGGAGGTGGGCGAAAAGAAAAAAACACTGCAAAACTCACATACAACTCCGTCACCTACACACGCACATCAACACACGCGCTAACAGAACAAGGTCAAGCTACGCATACTTACACAGATAGAGAAAGAAAGAGAGAGAAATAGAGAGAGAGAAAGAGAGGGAGAGAGAGAGAAAGCGAGAGAGAAAGAGAGAGAGAAAAAGAGAGAAAGAGGGAGAGAAAGAAAGAGAGAGAGAAAGAGAGAGAGAAAGAAAGAGAGAGAAAGAGAGAGAGAAAGAGAGAAAGAGCGAGAGAGAAAGAGAGAGAAAGAGGGAGAGAAAGAGAGAAAGAAAGAGAGAAAGAAAGAGAGAGAAAGAAAAAGAGAGAGAGGGAGAGAGAGAGAAAGAGAGAAAGAAAGAGAGAGAAAGAGAGGGAGAGAGAGAAAAGAGAGAGAGAGGGGGAGGGAGAGGGGGTAGAAAGACTAGAAAGTTAAATTGTAAAAAAATCTGGTCAGGAGAGAGGGAGGGGTGATAAAGAAGCTGTGTGAAAAAATAGTTGGAATAAAGATTACTCATACACGCATATTCACACTAACAAATATATATAGACGTACACGTCCTTAGCCCTCGTGTCTGCTTATTCACTGAACATTTTCCTACCAAAGAACACGAGTTGTATAAACTTTACTAAATGAACATTTCTTCACTAAAACTGACTTTTATATTCATGTAAGCACAGGCCATAGAATAGCTGCGATCAACAAGTAAGACTTTATGCAGACCAGATTATCTTGAGGCACGGTCTTTGTAAGCAGAAGTCCGATGCCTCTAATAAATAAACATACAAAAAGCATCAGCAGCAGCTGACTCGAAATATTAATATATTTTTTTATCTAAATAAAACGACAACTGTTGTTTTTTATTCCAAGTGAATTTAATTATAAAAAATTATCAGTATTAACTCCTTTTTATAATGTTTTTCTTTCTTTTTCTTTACTTGTCTGAGAAGTCGAAGCATGATGGCGCATAATTTATTCCTAAAAATGATTTAATCAGCGCAATCATAAATAATAACAAACACGTGGATCTGCAATGACAAGAGTGTGTGCTTATTTTTGACAGAACTGGGACACTAGTGTGCATATATATATATATATATATATATATATATATATATATATATATATATAATTGAATTATTTATTTAAACGATCTAAATTCAATTTAACTTGTATTAAATATTACTAGAAAAGAAACAGATGTGACCCGCTGAGTCACTCGTTGAGCTAGGGTTGGATTACTTAAATCAGGAAACCGTGAGTTTGCCAAGTCAGTTAAATTTAAAAGCAAGACAAAATCCAAAATCCAAAATTATTCTTTGCATACTCTCTCTCTCTCTCTCTCTCTCTCTCTCTCTCTCTCTCTCTCTCTCTCTCTCAATATATATATATGTGTGTGTGTGTGTGTGTGTGTTTGTGTGTGGTAATATTTAAAAGAAACAGTTATTTTACATAACTCGAATGGATTCTAAGGGAATCAAATTCCAGAGCAATAGTGAAGCTGAATATGCAAACCTTTAAATAGTTTAGTTTATTTCAAAATTTGTAATAGAGTCATAAATAAATAAATTGACAGATAAAAGTTATGTCATACTATAATTTTATTCCATTTGCTGTGGGCGACATTGATATTTACTACGGTATGGCCATATAACAATATTTCAGTTATGCACAGACTTCACAATATTTGAAACACTTACCATTTGATAAAGAGGTATTCCTCGAAATATAGTATGGAAAACGGTCACACACATTAGATCATTGTGTAGAAGTCCTGATTAATCAAGTAAGTTTTACTGTTAAAAAAAATAAAATAAAAAAAACATGTTTTTGTAATACTTCTCAATGCCGACATATTTCCATTTCTCACATTGTAATAGCCTTCTAATACTCCCCCCTCTCTCTCTCTCTCTCTCTCTCTCTCTCTCTCTCTCTCTATATATATATATATATATATATATATATATATATATATATATATATATATATATATATATCCAGACATAGATTAAATGGTATTAATACTTGTGGTGATATATCCTATTGTATATAATGAACTATTCTAGTCTTCTGATGTATACTTAGTTATTTTACCCTTGAATATAATTACACATATAGGACATTTGTATATATATATATATATATATATATATATATATATATATATATATATATAATTGAATAATTAAATTTAAACAATCTTAATTTAATTGAACTCGTATTAAATGTTACTAGAAAAATGTGACATGTTGCGTCACCTGTTTAACTCAGGTTAAATTGTTTGAACCAGGAAAAGTGAGTTTGCAAAGCCAATTTAATATGAAAAATAAATAGACAAAACCCGAACTTTGTCTCTTTCAGCTCGCTATATACACATTTCTATGTTTTTCTTCATCTCTTTCTTTCTTTTGCTCTTAGATTGCAGATTAAATAGTCATACTGTCTGTTCTGATATTTCCTTTTGTTTAAAATGGACGATTCCAATCATTTTACTTTTTCCTTTCTTTATTACCTTCGATTATTATTATTATTAAACAGAAGGATATATATATATATATATATATATATATATATATATATATATATATATATATAGAGAGAGAGAGAGAGAGAGAGAGAGAGAGAGAGAGAGAGAGAGATAGAGAGGGAGGGAGATATATATATATATATATATATATAGAGAGAGAGAGAGAGAGAGGGGGAGAGAGATAGATAGATATAGAGAGGGAGATATATATATATATATATATATATATAGAGAGAGAGAGAGAGAGAGAGAGGGAGAGAGATAGATAGATATATATATATATAGAGAGAGAGGGGGAGAGAGAGATAGATAGAGAGAGAGAGAGATAGAGAGAGAGAGAGAAAGAGAGAGATAGGAACAGAAGCGACAGTAGCAGATATAAAATCTCTCTTTCCATATATATATATATATATATATATTGCTTGCTCTCTATTTATTAAATAAATGTTGAAAATTTTAAAATATGATAAATTTTAAATTTTTAAGAAATTTTTCTTTTTTACAAAAAGTGTGGGTCTTGCTTTTTTTTTTCTTTTTTTTTTTTAACTTAGTTCACCCCAAACAAAGCAAGCCACCACTGTAGACGTAAGGGACTACTGAGAATTAGAGTGGAAGTTTTGGTTGTCATTCTAAATTGGGCGCTGTGCAGCAAGATGCTTGTTCACATTAGTTTTAAATTTCTGCATGTCGGTACAGTCGGGAAAACAGGGAGCAGGGAGGGAGTTCCAAAGGTCGGCAGTATGAGGAAAGAAGCTATTGGAGTAGAAGGCTCTTCGGCATCTGGGGACCTCCACAGTGAGTGGATGGGATTTAGCTGATTGTCGGGTTGGTCGATTGCATTTACATCGAGGGGGCACCAGAGTAGCAAATTCATTGGAGCACATTCCATTGAGGTACTTGTAAAACAAGCACAAGGATGCAATATTGCGGCGATGGGACAGGGGCTGGAGCTTGGTGAATAGTAAGGGACCTATTAAATTAGACATTCTTTTTTTGATCTTTTTAAGATGGAGAGACTGATGGATGGTGCACCAGCCCAGGTGTGACAACAATACTCCATGCATGGGCGGATGGTGGCTTTGTAGAGATGTAGGATACTGTCAGATGTGATAAGTTTTCTAGCCCGGTAAAGGGAGCCTACCTTCTTTGCAGCAGACTTGGCAGTATCTTCTATGTATTTGTTCCAATTTATGTTACCTGTGAATGTTAGGCCGAGGAGATTGAACGTTGGACTCTCAGATAGGGTGTTATTTGTCATTACAATCGGTGGTTGAACAGGGTTCTTGCAGTTATTGAAGGAAAGGAGTTTTGTTTTTGCGGCATTAAATGTTACCATCCATTTATGACCCCATTCCACTACAGACTGGAGGTCACTTTCTGTAAGCTTCTGCTCAACCCACCCCACCTGCAGACATCCATGCCAACACATAAGATTCTTTGTTGCTTGTGGATTATAGGTTCGGAAAAAAAAAAATTTTATCTTATGTTTTTAGCTATGAATGTTAGACCGAGGTAGGTTGTTATTTGCCATGGCAATCAGCGGTTGAAGAGGTTTCTTGTAGTTATTGAAGGAAAGAAGCTTTGTCTTAGCGGCATTAAATGTTACCATCCATTTATGACCCCATTCCACTACAGCCTGGAGGTCCTTTTCTAAGGATTCAGCCAATGTCTCGGATATGTGCACGTCTGTTTTGCCCACATGACGAGGGGAGAAAAGGAGTTGAGCCCCTAGTAGCGCTAGTAGCAGCTGTTAATTTGAAGTTTTATCTCTCCTATATGAATTGTCCTTTGAAAAGCTTGAGAACCTAGTATCATCATCATCATCATCATCATCATCATCATCATCATCATCGGTTTAACGACTGTTTTACATGCTGCCATGTGTCGTACAGCTTTTAGAAACTGACTTTCAAGCTAACCTATATCTGACCAGGTCCTTATTTGTCCCTCGTTCTCTCAAATCCACCCTTATCACTTCCTACCATGCTTTCCTTGGCCGCCCCCTGCAAACTGATCCTGTGCCCTCAACTGTCCTACATCTACTAATGCAAGCACTCTCATCCATTTTTTCAATGTGACCAAACTAACGAAGTCTCCTGTTCTGCACACATCTCCCTATAATATCTAGATTTAACTTTCTTCTGAGGTCATCAGACCTACGACTGTCTTTAAAACTCACATTACACCTCTGTTAATTTCCTATACTAATTGTCCTTCGAAAGCTTGCAAGTCCAGTCTCCCCTACTATTTCATTAGAAATCTCTCCCGCCCACCTACATATTTATACCTATCACGAATGAAGGAAATAACAACAATCCTTATTCTACATTATTCTACTTATTGAATATTTCAAGTTGCGGAAGAAGAAAGAAAAGGAATGTAAAAATGTTGTCTTTTTCTAAAATATAATTAGCTTTAAAATATCCAGGCTAAATGATTAATTAGCTTCAACTGATTTTATCTGCCATGCAGAAGTGAATAGCCAATCAGAATCCTGATGGTTCGCATTTGAAAATGCATGCACCTGCATTGTAACTGCAGTTGTTGGCCGGTGAAATAAACTTTATCGTCCTCGATCCACGCATTTAATAATCGATTTCAGTCGCTAACATATTGTTCGCGCCAGCACCAAATCTATGTGCGTCTTTAATCTGCAAGAGCCAGAAACCAAATTTAAAGTGTACTTCGTTAACGTTAAGGAAAACGACATGGCCAATGGCGACGTGTGTCCCGATTTTTCTATCGTTCTCTCTCTCTCTCTCTCTCTCTCTATCTATCTATCTATCTCTCTCTATCTATCTATCTATCTCTCTCTCTCTTTCTCTCTCTCTCTCTATCTATCTTTCTCTCTCTCTCTCCCTTTCTCTCTCTCTCTCTATATATATCTTTCTCTCTCTCTCTTTCTCTCTCTATCTCTCTCTCTCTCTCTCTCTCTCTCTCTATCTTTCTCTCTCTCTTTCTCTCTCTATCTCTCTCTATATATACATATATACATATATATATATATATATATACATACATATATATATATATATATATATATACATACATATATATATATACATATATACATACATATATATATATGCATACATATATATATATATACATATATATATATACATATATACATACATATATATATATATACATAATATATATATATATAAATATATATATATATATATATATATTATTATTATTAAAAATAACCGATGGACCCAGACGGGTCAGAAAGTACTCTAGACCAACATGTACATTACGGCAGTTTCATCAGCCAATTTTCTTCCGAGATTAAGATTTTAATCCGGAAAATTGAAGGGATCAATACTAAAATAACCAGACAAAAATTGTCGGTTATTTTTGATAATACGTGTCTTAAGGAAAACATGCTGCCTCGATATATATATATATATATATATATATATATATATATATATATATATATATATATATATATATATATATATATATATATATATATATATATATATATATTGATTATGTAGTCAAACTCAAGTATTTAATCTCAATGGATAGTATACGATCATAGAAACAGATTCCGATGACAACAAAATCTCTTATCAAGCAAATTGGTTTTAATTCAAAATTACAGCTGTTTCTTCATAGCTACACAATCAAAACATTAGTAGTAACATTAAATGGGGTCCATTCTTTAACTCTCACACACATAATTTGTTGTTAATGTACTATTTATTCCTAGGGTGTTTCTTTTTAGGATATTCTTTTTTATGACACACCCTTAATTCGATAAAATATAATCTAAACATAATTATTTTTCATTTTGAACACATATTGAAACCATGTAAGAAATGATTATTATTTTTTTTATCTTTTGACTTTTTGTCTCAAGCTGGTAGTCAGAAGTTCGTTTCGTGAATGACTTCCAACTTTTCGGATCTGTTGCCATTTTGCTTGTGCCGCCTGCCAGGATCAGGTCGTCATCAACTGATCCCCTTCATGTCTTAAGCAGTCTACACCGCAATCGACGTCAATGTGGAACACACTTTCGAGCATTTCGGATGACTAACAGCGGGTGTATTTTTTAAATTAAAATCAAGTTGCTTGATAAGAGATTTTATTTTCATCGGAATTTGTTAAACAACATGGAATTTCCGCGTTTGCATAGCTTTTTTGTGAGGTTTTTGAATCGTCGAGCAATCCTTCGCGTTTTGGGTGGTAGTTTATATAATATTTCGCCGATTGTTCGTAATTCGGCCATTTCTCTAGCGCTTTCGACCTTCTTGGTCGTCCTCAAAAGTTTTTTTTTTATTATAAATGAGAAGACTTGAGTTATTGTTTTTATAGATATCTTGAAAGGTGAATGAACGAAAAGAGAGGGAGTGTGGTTCAGTTGATTATTATTGTATGTTTACTTTTGTGTTATATTATATTTTATTTTATTTCGTTTACTTTCTCTTTATAATATCACACCCGTCCTCTCCCACTCTTACTCCCGGTAAGTCCTTACGGGCACGAGTAGAGGAGGTAAAGAAATACAGTGGATGCTACTAGCATCTGAGGCCAACTCCTCACCACCCTCTCTCTCTCTCTCTCTCTCTCTCTCTCTCTCTCTCTTTGCCCGGTGACGTTAAGAATAAACAGAGAAAAAGAAGCAGACAACCTAACCAGCTGTCATTCGCCTTTCCTTCTTCTTCTCTCACTGCTGTTAACTTGGCCCAGATGTTACAACAATACTCCATGAATGGGCGGATGGTGACTTTGTAGAGATATAGGATACTGTCAGGTATGTGAAGTTTTCTAGCACGGTAGAAGGAGCCCAATTTCTTTGCAGCAGCCTTAGCGATGTCTTCTATGTATTTTTTTCCAATTCATGTTACCTGTGACTGTTAGGCCGAGGAGTTATAGATCTGATGACTCAGTGTCGCTTGCCGTTCCTCATTCATTTCTTTCAAATATGGCTTCAACATATCAATGTGCTGATTTCGCCTTTTTTATCGCTTATCTAGCGTGCTTATTATACAGTTCAAAGCACCGACATTTTTTAGCTATTTTATATGGCCCATAAAACATTTCTTTGGTGGAGTGGGCCTTCCTCGGGAATAGTGCCAGGAACTCGTCTCCTACCTCGGATTTTCTATTTGCGTAGCCTGGTCCTAATGTCTCTTTATCTTCCATCTTGTATTGTCTGCCGTATTTTGCTTGTCCGTTTTTGGACACTTTTTATGTTTTGTCCCTCTACTGCCCTTCGCAATCATGCATCTAATCGATCCTAATGGCCTATCTTTTTGGGTCTGAGCATTCCTGCGGAGGTTTACCTTTAGCCATTGTGGGTTTTTCTTCTCCAATAAGCGTCCGACTCTTACGTTGCTACCAGCCAAGTCAATTCCCAGCAGCATATCGACATCTTTTATGAATAGTTCACTAACTACACCGATATTTATGGTGCTCAAAACCATCTTCGACTTGACTCTTACTGTTCAGATGGGGACACTCATGGATTTGTTCGTGGTCTCCATGATTCTGATCTGTCTGCCGGTCCCTGAATATGAACCACTTGGCAGGCTGTGCCGTAACACCAAAGATTGTGATGTTACAACGTCTTGTGATATCCTTATTCTACAATTAATCCATTGCTATATACTCCTCTTCCCGAGAAGGTACAGGGGAAAAATCGTCTCTACTTTATATATTAGATTAGATGAAAAGAAAATAGAAGAAGAAAAGATTAGATTAGAAGATATATATATATATATATATATATATATATGAGAAAGGAATGATGAAAGTAATCCGACGTAATAGGAAATGAAAAAGGAAAAATCAAGAGATATTTTTTATATATTCATCGATAAAGACGAAACGTTGCTGAATATATAAAAAATATCTCTTGTTTTTTCCTTTTTCATTTCCCACACACACACATATATATATATATACATATATATATATATATATATATATATATATATATATATAGTTGTGCAAACAGTGTTAAAAATAACAGAATTCGTCTGTTTAATTATACCTTTTTTTTCAATTTTTCTGATAGTATTTTTTTGTATTAAAATCAAAAGAATTAATGAATGTTCCATAGGCTTCACAGGTTGCACAAACGTTTTAGATTCTTCGTCGAATCATCTTCAGGTGTCAAAAGCAAATTGACAAAAAAGCTGGAAAAAGAAGAGAATTTTAAAAAACCGTGGGAAACGTTTTCTGCATTGTTCCAGGAAGTTGTTGGCGATTTTAAATTCAGCAACACTGGATGGCATCACAGAACAAGTTATTTATCTTCCTCCCACAGCGTAAGATGTGACACAAGGTCGGGAAAGTGGGATTTGAAAAGCCAGCATCCGAGAAGGTGAGCACTCTTGCCTACAAAACATGCCTGGGCAACTCCGTCGGCATTCCCCAGTAGGGGGCGCCTCAGGCAATAAGCAATAAACTTACTCCACCCCAAAGAAGTGAGGCAAAGCCTGGAAGGGTGGACCTCCTAGAACTGCACAGGACAAACCCACAAACCGGCGGAATCAAGACCCGAAGGCCAAGACGACACCGGTCTATAGAATGTAGTATCCATCAAAACATATACTACACTTCGATCCCAGCCAAATCATATAGTTATTATTATCAGGAATCGGCAATTCAGCCGCGCTTGTAAATTCCATGGTATGTCTATCGACTTTCCTGTGTACAACACGATGGTCAGTTGGTAGAGTTGTCATCTCATATACAGGTGACTCAGGTTTCGAATCGTGGCTTCAGATGTGTTTTACTGTGTTTTACTGAAAGGCTCAAATGAAGATGAAACTCGCGTTTCAGGTTTCTGATCTATGGCTACCATATAAATCACTCACTATATATATTATTCGGTAAAGAGAATCGGTACAACATCAGTACCATTGATTTTAAACTCAGAAGCTTTGTTGTCACTTGCTAAAAAAAATAGAGGGTCTTGTTTAAACCACGCTTGGATACGTTATTTACTTTGAAGTGTTCAATTAGTATCGTCTAAATTATGTGTTAGAGAAAGATATGTCAGATTAAAAAGTTTAATAAAATCCAAAAAGGGGAATAAAGTTTTAAAAATGAAGATTTAGAATAAAAAAAATTTTTTTTTTAATTCCCGTGAGCCAGTTTTTGCTAACGGCTATTTTTGCGTTATTTGTTTTGAAGTGTTGAATTAGTTTCGTCTAAATTATGTGTTAAAGAAAGATATGTGAGGTTAACATTTTTTATGAATCCAAAAGTAATAAAAAATTAATTTAAAAAATTAAAAAATTTAAATTTAAATTAAAATTTTTTTAAATATTTTATTATTTAAAAAATAATTTTAAAACCTCATAAGTCACAGGTATCGCTAACGGTAAAAAACGGTCTAATAGGAGCAACTCTACAAATCGTTATTAAATGTAATATTGAAAATTTAAAATATAAATTTATAATGGAGTATCAATTTATTATGAACTTAGTAATTAATGTTAATTAGGTTATTAAGCCTTTTTAGAGTTAAGGATAAGATTTAAGAAGTAAATTTAAGTCTGTTTAAGAATTAAACAGTTTTAAAGCTTACTATTTTAGTACCATGAAAAGGGTGGACAATAAGGGGTCTTCTCTCTTAACAACCGGAAATTGTTTTTATATTTTCGTGATTTAATTTACTGGTTTTAAGTTTTCGTATTGAGATGGAACATACTAAGTGGACTATATTAATCAAAAGGTCATAATTAGAAGAAAATTAATTTTCCGGGGAAGAATAGCATGGGGATTTAAAGCACGAATATAAGAGCAAGTCTGGTATTGAATAAGGCTATTTTAAGGTTATGGACACATCCTTTAAAAATTTCGTCCTTAATGTTTAAACAGTTTGTATTTGGGTCAATAATTGCCTTTAATATGTAATATTTTTCTGCGTCATATGAAGGACACCTGTTTATGGCTGGAGAGTATGATGGTCCTCTCTCGAAAATATAAAAAATTGTTCATTGTTGATAATATTATTTACTGTTGCTTTGTATATACCATTAGCTGTTAAATATTTATCAATTGGTGGACAATTAATTTTATTCTACAAATACATAAGTTAATATCAAATTAGCATAACTATTACACCGGTCAACACATTTTGCTACCAGGAAGATAATAAGCGATTTGGGATAATTAGCATACGTGGAATGCAAAAATATGGTCCATTTTTTTCGTGTACTAGAAAAGGAATTATTTAACTTTTCATGAAATTTGAACTGTATAAATTTCTATTTCCTCAAATTAAAGAGATAAAATCTCACCACAAATATAACAGAACACATCAAGGTTATTCAAGCATTTCTGATTTGATGTTTCCATATTCATTGTACAACTTGTTTCAGGAATAAGAATTGCTCTGGTTACCTTCAAGTAACGAATTAAAGAGTCAAAAGAAATTTATAGAATAAATAACTTTACGAATTGAGATCTCAAAAGAAATGTACATCAAACTAAAAGAATGATATTAACTAAATATTAAACATTAACTGTAAACATGTATTTATTAGTGGGAACTTTTTAAAATTCTACAATTACATCTATTATTATAAACACTAACAACATTAATACTACTATTGTTGTTACTATTGTTACTTATGTTTTATTGTGTTTATTTATTATTGATTGCATGTTATCCATGCAACAATAACTAAGTTTAATGCTATTTCTATTGATAATTTTAGGTAGATTATTGTTTGTAGGGAACGCTTTATTTATATCTTTTACGTGTATCAACCCCAAACAGAGTTATTGAGGTATTCAGGTGTGATTGCTTTATGTTAGTATTTACTGTTGCTTTGTATATAACATTAGCAGTTATTCATTAGTGGGCAATTACTTGTTTTATTCTACAATTATATAATTGGTTTATTTATTAACACTAATAGCATTATTACTGTTACGTTTGTTAATTATTTATTATTGATTGCCTGTTATCCATGCAACAATGGCAAAGTTTAATGCTATTCTTACATATAATTTTAGATTGCTTATTGTTTTTAAGGAAATGTTTATCTATTATCCTAACAATATTTTGTCAATTTATTGGTGGGTTAAACCAGATCATATTTCGTTTCCTATTATTGTTTCTCCTATCATTAAATGTTATTTAGTCTAAAATGTTATCATGTGAAATAAGCTTTATAAATTCACTAAAAGAATACCCGTCCCACGACGGGTAAAATTAATTCCCCGAACAGAAGAGTTTTTGCACCACTTTTATGTCCACTTATTAAGATTCAAATCAAAATATAATGATACTAAACCTTATTGCAAGAATCCTTATTCTAATTTTAATAGATTACATGATTTTAACCTTAGAAAATTTCTAAAATTTAAGCCTTAAACTTAAGGGATCTTAATAAGAAATTGAAATTCAGTGCAAATCTGATATGTTCGAATTTTCAAACGGGAACTTATGCCCATATTATACCCCTAAGACCCTTTAAAATACTTCAAAGAAATTCAAATTTGGGAAATGTAAATTAATTGATGTCTGATACGTATCTTATATACACAGAGATTTTGTCCGTCTGTGCGTCACAATTTTTTCCGTCAGTCACAATTTTTGTAAGCATAATAAATACATTGAAGAATTTGTCTAATTTCAAAATATCACAGACTTTAACTACGTTTATAGATATAAAATATTGCAGCAATAGAAATGAATGAATTCCCCAAAAAATAAAGTGGATGTCATGACTGGAAATCGAAATCGAGACCTTGAGATCTTCAGTCTGACGTTCTACCAAATGAGCTATTTAGACTTTCTTGTAAATAAATCTTAAAACATAACCGTAACAAAATAATTAAATCTTTGGCGTGACGTCATAGATTTATGATGTTCGTTATGTTTCAAAACATGAATTCAAACATGAACGATAATTTAAAAAATAAATAAATAAATGGGTAAACATTATCAATAGCGTTGGAAATTATTTTAATAGTCCCAAACAATTTATTTTGCTTTAACTACGTGTTGGCGTTAAAAACAATTCTATATTACATATATACTACAATTTGGGCCAGTAGGGTCTATTATTCTAGTTGTTAAGATTTCACAAATATCGGAGGTATCTGAAATTACACAAAGGGCTTCCACCTCTCTTTTTGCCCCCTTTGCATGAAACTAAGTTAAACTAAATATAGCCCATATTTGAACCCCTTATGCTTAGCAGCTGTTTTCCAAAATTCATAATAATCAGTTAATTAAGTTTAGGAGTGAATCCTGTGCATACAAATATACAAACACATAAACATACTTACATTTATACAGAGATATATGATGTTTTCGTAAAATGCTAAGAAAAATGTTTTAAATTAGATGAAGATTATTTTAGAGAAAAAAATGATAGTCCTTATTTATATGATACTGTCTGATATTTTCTCCCTTTGGTCTACAAATATATCTTCATGTCGTTATGGGAGACCAAGTATTGGTACTAAAGGAAGCCTTCATCAAACGATGATTCGGTCTCCAGGCCCGGTTTTAATTTAATATTCCTTTTTATCTTCCTTCGACCTCCAACCCTGCTCTTTTGAAACGCGACCTACAATAATCTAATAACACCATTCACCCTAACCCTAACCCTTATATGTTTATATTTGTGGTGCGCAACAGTTTTCTAAGTCTATTCTTATCAAACCAACTAATTCAGGCCGACCAGTAGATAAAAGAAACCAAAAAATAATGATTACCTTCTAAAAATAAAGAGGTATCTATACAAAGTGTTCAGGATAAATTTTACACGTTTTGGAAAGAAAAAGAAAAAGCGTCATATCTTAGCCAATAATTTATGTACAGCGAACCCCCGCTATTCGCGGGCTCACCATTCGCGGTTTCACAAATTTGCGGACTTTCAGTATAAGCATTACCGTAACATTTTCTTCATAAATTCAGTAGAGCTTTCAAATATGATAATCGTTTAAGTTCAATTAAGGCTAATATGACAACAAAACGCCATTAAAAACGCTAAGTATTCCGTATGAGTCATATTAAACGTGGCTCATACAAAAGCATTTGGTATTCCAAATTTTCGCGAACTTTATACGAAACTGAAATAATATTTAAAAAATCAACCAACTTGCAAGCAGAAAGGGTTAAGCTACGCTAATTTGGTGGCTTTCATGCAAAAAACACATTGCTAATGTACAAAAAACACATTGCTAATGTACAAAAAAACACATTGCTAATGTACAAAAAAACACATTGCTAATGTACAAAAAACTGATTCTTATTGAACTTTTAGTAATTTGGTGGCTTTCATGCAAAAAACATAAAAAAACATGCTAATGTACAAAAACCTGATTTTTAGTGGACTTTGATGCATCAAAATCTATTCGCGGATTTTCTCTATTCGCGGCTGTGTCTGGAACATGATCCCCACAAATAGCGGGGGCCTACTGTATTTTCAAAACTCAAAGTGCATTTCTTAGACGATCTTTTACCAAATACAGCTCACTCAACGAAGTCACCCTGAGCCTTCACCACAGCCTCTAGGCAGGACCTGAACCTTAAGCATGTGGCCTTAATTGCAGCTTGATTCTGGCAATCAGCTCATCCTTAGTGTTGCAGGTGGTACGGTTGGTGTCTTTCCCAACTGTTCTTCACACATGATGCGTTTGCAATCAGGTGAGTTGGGAGGGGAAGATGTTGGGACTAGTAAGGCCGTGGAAGTTTTCAGGCAGTCACTTCTGGGTTTTATCGGAGGTGTGACACGGAGCTGAGTCTTGCTGCCACATGTATGGCCTTCTCACAACTATCCTTTCAATGAAGCGCTTGACAACAGTGGACAGCAACTCAATATAGCCATCTGAATTTAGTCTCAGTATATTTTTTTATTTTTTATTTTTATTCACTCAAAACAAGGCTCATTGCCGCTGAGACGTAAAGGCCCACTGTAAATTAGGGGCCAGATATATAGGGGCACCCTAAGTGGGGAGTTGTGCAGCGAGATGCATGACATGGCCTTCGCTGGAAACATACCCAAAGATCATTTGACTGAACTTGGTGGTCATGACGCGTGCGACTTTGTGCAGATGGTAGGATAGCCACCAGTTGCACTTTCTTGTTATTAAATACTTCAAAATATTCTGCAATCAAGGAATGTCAACAAATTATCAAATTTATTTCGAACACCCTGTAAATGATTTTGTTAAAGTGAACTTGGTTAAAATTAATAGTGCAATAAAATGCAATCCAATCCAATTGCAAGTAAACAAGGCAAAGAAAAAAGTTAGTGAATAAAACATGTGCCTTTTTCTAGCCCCCATACAAAACCATTTCAAGCGATGATAGGGAACAAGAAAGCAAGTAACAAGTCAGACAACCACCTCAAACTTACCGTTGCTATCTGAAATGAATGTTAAACGAAATCCTCCACTCTGTAATAAAAAGCTAATGGTTAGTGTTTTTTTTTCCTTTAGGTCATCAGAAATGATAATAGTAATTTATATATAAAAAATTAAATTACTGACACAATTCTATAATTTTATATGAATATTTTAGTAGTATATCTTGATAAATCGTGAGTGCAAACACTGGCGAAGCATAATTTTTTTTTTGGAGGGGGGGGGGCATTTTTGACAAAGGGTTTTGACACACCGGTTCTCATTCGATCACCAAAATTAAGTGACAGTGAGTCTAGCCAGTACCAGACTGGTGACTTTTTGGGGAATACCATGTGTTGTATGTGTTGATACAATGGAACAACCGGCCCTGGGAGGAAGTTCTGTTCTCAATCATGTTGTGAAGCCCTCCAGAGAGAGTATGCAATTTCGTGTATAGTTGTGCTTAAATAAAGCACCTATTTCCTTCAGAAGTGTGAGTAAATGGGTGTCATTGGTCATCCTTGGTCTAAAGTAATAAAAATGTCTATCCTACTATTAACTAGAATGATCAGTCACCACAATACCACATTTACTCATAACCATATATTTGTTTTTTCTTTATTGAACAGGTTGTAAACTTCCATCTTTTTTAGTTTTCATGGACGTTAACCAAACATTTAATTGGTAAATAAAGTCGATCCAGTCTAAGGGTTGTAGCATCCATCAGAACAAATACTAAACTTTGAATTATTTACTTGCAGAAAATATGAAAGATTACATGCAAAACAAATTAGACACAAGGTCTTCAAAAGTGTTCTAAAGTAATAAAAATGTCTATCCTACTATCAACTAGAATGATCTGTCACCAGAATACCACATTTACTCATAACACAAATTAGGCACAAGTCCATCAAAAGTGTGGGGAATGGGTGTCGTCGGTCATCATAGTTCTAAAGTATGAAGAAAGACTTTTCATACAACCAAGAAATCAAAAGCAAACAAAATATACAACAAATAGCTTTTACAAACATACTAAAATTTAGTTTTCTACCGGCTTGTATAATTTTAAAGTTTGGAAACTGATTGTAAGATTTATTATCTCTGAAATATGTTATCGTCAATTTGACTTTGCCAAATGCAAGTCGATCAAAGATGGCGGTCGATTTTGTTTCGAGATGGTCGCTAATTTCAGTCTTAAAAGATAGTAAAAAAAGCTTACCCTACCACTAACTCTAAGTGCAGGGGTGGCAGTCGGACTCAGGATAAGCTGTAAGATAAGTCATTATTTTTATTTTAACTATTTTTTAAGGAATGAAACACCAACAACTACACATGGGTCGGCCATATTAGATTTTTACTATATCCAATGACAGATATCGACGAAATCTTATATTGATATAAAAAGCTTTAAAACAGTTTAAAAATTTTAAAACTATACAGGTCGGTAGAAAATTAAATTTTACTGCGGTTTGGTAAAAGTTACTTGTATATTTTGTATTTTTTTCGATTTCTCGGCTGTTAACTATACGGCATAATTGCCGACTTTTCGTATGCAATGCAACTCTTTTATCCATGATGTCATCAACTGCATAGTGCACCTGCATTTGACTGCACCTATTTTGACATGTACTTAGTTATTTCTTTACATACTTCCTAATCTTTTCTAGTATAAACTTTAATAATAAAAACGGAAGAAGGAGGGGAAAAAAATCTTTATTTTATTCGTAATGCAATTATCTGCTAATTCATGACAACCGGGCTTTCTTTCCTCCAATAAAAAATTCATCATACATGTTTTCTGTTGTTGGTGGTGTTCAGATGTAAGTACAAAAAGAAAGCAGAATGAAACCGAAGCTAATTTTGTATTTCTTTTCGTTTCATGCGTGCGACCAAATCAAATTACTTTGATAAGTCTTAAGATCGTAGCCAAAGCAGGAAAGAATAAAAACAGAATGTCTTTGTCCTTTTTATACATAGCTAGCTAGGATTTTACAAGTTCAGTTTTAGACACACATTGAGGAAGAAAGGAAAAATCGTTACAGTTGTGGTATGGAGACGAGTTCTTGTTGCAAGATGAACCAGAGATTGTCAAATTCCGCCTGGTGCTAGGCACACAGTTGAAGAAAAGAAAGTCATTTTCAGTTGTGGTAGGTAGACGAGTTCTTGTTGCAAAAGTCTTACGAGGATGAACCAGAGATTGTCAAATTCCGCCTGGTGCTAGGCACACAGTTGAAGAAAAGAAAGTCATTTTCAGTTGTGGTAAGTAGACGAGTTCTTGTTGCGAAAGTCTTACGAGGATGAACCAGAGATTGTCAAATTCCGCCTGGTGCTAGGCACACAGTTGAAGAAAAGAAAGTCATTTTCAGTTGTGGTAAGTAGACGAGTTCTTGTTGCGAAAGTGTTACGAGGATGAACCAGGGATTGTCAAATTCCGCCTGGTGCTAGGCACACAGTTGAAGAAAAGAAAGTCATTTTCAGTTGTGGTTGGTAGATGAGTTCTTGTTGCAAAAGTCTTACAAGGATGAACCAGAGATTGTCAAATTCCGCCTGGTGCTAGGCACACAGTTGAAGAAAAGAAAGTCATTTTCAGTTGTGGTAGGTAGATGAGTTCTTGTTGCGAAAGTCTTACGAGGATGAACCAGAGATTGTCAAATTCCGCCTGGTGCTAGGCACACAGTTGAAGAAAAGAAAGTCATTTTCAGTTGTGGTAGGTAGATGAGTTCTTGTTGCGAAATTCTTACGAGGATGAACCAGAGATTGTCAAATTCCGCCTGATGCTAGGCACACAGTTGAAGAAAAGAAAGTCATTTTCAGTTGTGGTAGGTAGATGAGTTCTTGTTGCGAAAGTCTTACGAGGATGAACCAGGGATTGTCAAATTCCGCCTGGTGCTAGGCACACAGTTGAAGAAAAGAAAGTCATTTTCAGTTGTGGTAGGTAGACGAGTTCTTGTTGCAAAAGTCTTACGAGGATGAACCAGGGATTGTCAAATTCCGCCTGGTGCTAGGTACCAGTTGAAGAAAAGAAAGTCATTTTCAGTTGTGGTAGGTAGATGAGTTCTTGTTGCGAAAGTCTTACGAGGATGAACCAGGGATTGTCAAATTCCGCCTGGTGCTAGGCACACAGTTGAAGAAAAGAAAGTCATTTTCAGTTGTGGTAGGTAGATGAGTTCTTGTTGTGAAAGTCTTACGAGGATGAACCAGGGATTGTCAAATTCTGCCTGGTGCTAGGCACACAGTTGAAGAAAAGAAAGTCATTTTCAGTTGTGCTAGGTAGACGAGTTCTTGTTGCGAAAGTCTTACGAGGATGAACCAGGGATTGTCAAATTCCGCCTGGTGCTAGGCACACAGTTGAAGAAAAGAAAGTCATTTTCAGTTGTGGTAGGTAGACGAGTTCTTGTTGCGAAAGTCTTACGAGGATGAACCAGGGATTGTCAAATTCCGCCTGGTGCTAGGCACACAGTTGAAGAAAAGAAAGTCATTTTCAGTTGTGGTAGGTAGACGAGTTCTTGTTGCGAAAGTCTTACGAGGATGAACCAGGGATTGTCAAATTCCGCCTGGTGCTAGGCACACAGTTGAAGAAAAGAAAGTCCTTTTCAGTTGTGGTAGGTAGATGAGTTCTTGTTGCGAAAATCTGAAGAGGTGAAACCAGAGATTGTCAAATTCCGCCTGGTGCTAGGCACACAGTTGAAGAAAAGAAAGTCATTTTCAGTTGTGGTAGGTAGACGAGTTCTTGTTGCGAAAGCCTTACGAGGATGAACCAGAGATTGTCAAATTCCGCCTGGTGCTAGGCACACAGTTGAAGAAAAGAAAGTCATTTTCAGTTGTGGTAGGTAGATGAGTTCTTGTTGCATAAGTCTTACGAGGATGAACCAGGGATTGTCAAATTCCACCTGGTGCTAATCACACAGTTGAAGAAAAGAAAGTCATTTTCAGTTGTGGTAGGTAGATGAGTTCTTGTTGCGAAAGTCTTACGAGGATGAACCAGGGATTGTCAAATTCCACCTGGTGCTAGGCACACAGTTGAAGAAAAGAAAGTCATTTTCAGTTGTGGTAGGTAAGTGGGTTCTTGTTGCGAAAGTATTACGAGGATGAACCAGGGATTGTCAAATTCCGCCTGGTGCTAGGCACACAGTTGAAGAAAAGAAAGTCATTTTCAGTTGTGGTAGGTAGATGAGTTCTTGTTGCAAAAGTCTTACGAGGATGAACCAGAGATTGTCAAATTCCGCCTGGTGCTAGGCACACAGTTGAAGAAAAGAAAGTCATTTTCAGTTGTGGTAGGTAGATGAGTTCTTGTTGCGAAAGTCTTACGAGGATGAACCAGGGATTGTCAAATTCCGCCTGGTGCTAGGCACACAGTTGAAGAAAAGAAAGTCATTTTCAGTTGTGGTAGGTAGATGAGTTCTTGTTGCGAAAATATGAAGAGGTGAAACCAGTAATTGTGTGGATTATGAGTTATCTCTCTTGGACCATTTTGAAGATAAGAGTGATCTCCCTTGATTCGGTGTTTGACTATTTAAGTTAGATAGGAAGTTGAACTCTTCGGTCTTTAAGATGAAAAGAGAGTGTGTTGTTGTATTGATGATGTATACAAACGTGGCAAGCTTTGATAGATTAGAGCTAAGTCTATGCCTACTACAGCAGGAAAGTACTTGCCTTTCTGCCTCCATGTGCCTATGGGTACTGTTGTCACATCTGGAGAGGTGCCACTCGAAGCACTTTTTCATGCCTTGACACAATATAGTAAAGGCGAGTATCACTTTGCTTCGCTAATCTTTTTACTAATCTTTCTCTACTCTATCATTATTTCCATTGAAGGTGCTCGACCGAACTCCAATCTCTGGTTCCTTCCTTCTTGTAAAACATTCACAGCAAGAACTCGTCCTTCTATCACCACTGCAACGAGATTTCCTTTATTTCTCTGTTTTCTCCTTTATTTCTCTTTTTACCTTAAACCAAATTTCTATGAATAGAGTCTCTTTCTAAGAGCTTCCCATCCACGGAACACATTACCACAGAACTGCTTCACTGCAGATTACAACAGGGTAATTTGCAAATCCAATGTTAACAAATACTTGTCATAAACTGTCCTCATAAGTAATCAAATTTTGTTCATTCCATTAATCGTTTTCAATCATATCATATTATTTTTCATCATTCAACTGACAATCCATCCATCTCATTAACCCTTATCCTCTGGTGGCTTTTGGCCTTGATAAGTGATAACCCATTAGAAAAAAAAGACGGAACTGTATGCCTACGATATGCATGAAATACTATCTGTTTAATATATATTTAATTTTAATTCAATTCAATTAATATAGCAAAAAATAAAACAAGCATGTTTCAGTTGCCATGTAGGGAAAGGGTGGTAGAAATCAGACTCCAAACAGCTTTCTCATAGACAGACCCCTTCTCTTACCCACACATTCCAATAACACATCCATATGCAACACGCTTAACAAACTAGGCATTCCAACAGTACAAACCACATCTCAATCCATGAAACAAACATTAAACACATCAAGACATTTCCAAAAAAACCCACATCCCATGCCGGCTTATACACTGTCCCATGCAATGACTGCCATCAATTTTACGTGGGAGAAACACAACGTGAATTAAAGAAAAGATTGAATGAACACAAAAGAGACATAAAAAACAACAACCCTCTCAGTGCACTTTTCAACCATGCACTAGAGCACGGTCATGCCTTCAAATTTGAACAAGCTGAAATCACCAAATACATCCACAACAAAGCTCGGCGAAGACTGCTGGAAACTGCACTCATCACCGCCTCCAACACCATCAAGCAACGAAATGGCTTCTTTAACCTATCACCCTTAATAAGCAAAATCATCCTTACTGAACAAAGACTCATGCCAGATTATAGATAACATCTATTTTTATCTCTGACCTTAATGACACTCCCCCACCTATCTCCGCATATACACCCACACACACACACCCACACACACACATCTTCATTCTCCACGAATCTTAACTTTTTCTAACTCACTCTTTCCCTCACATTTTTAACGCAGCAAGCCGGTGAAACTTTCTCACTTTTCAAAATATTTCAAATATTTCACACCTAATCACAACAAATCTCCCCTCACCCATTCCCCCTCTCGACCACTTCTCTCGTACCCTCACCCTTCCATACCTCCCACTCTCAAATCCCCTCATTTTCTCAAATCCTCTCTAAGACCGTGACGGTCACCCATCCACCAAAATCACAGGCCCCCCTCCTTCTCTACCCACCCTCCATTTATCTGCATACACCCCCATACATACATCCCCATTCACCATAAACCCAAACCTTCCAACCTATTTTTTTTCTTCAGTCTTTGCTGCAGCCACCTGTTCAAATATTCCAGCCTCCCTCTTCCCTACCCCTCCACTCCCTCACTCACTGCCATCCACATTTTTCCCGCTCATCCCACTCCCCACCTTTTTCTCTTACAACCAGCCACAGTATCCTTGTTCACCCCCACCATTCCACTCTCCACTCAGTTTCATAAACATTTACTTTCATTCCTCACTACTGACTCCACTAAGTCCGGACGTCAGCCCTACTGTTTTCTCCAGTAGTGGCTACTATTTTCTTCCCTTCTTCCAATAATGTCAACCCTATATGTGCACGTACTTGCATGACATTTTTCTTTATATTATCATCCTGATGAAGTCTTATAAATAAAGACGAAACGTTGATGTACACATAAAAAACATCCCTTTTTGGTTTTCCTTTTTCATTTTCCCATTACGTCGAAGTACCTTCATCCTTCTTTTCCCAGATATATATATATATAGGTACTTCGACGTAATGGGAAAATGAAAAAGGAAAACCAAAAAGGGATGTTTTTTATGTCTTATATATAAGAGGATAAATAAAGATAAAATGTAATCTTTAAATTATATCCTATCTTGATAAGTAAATGCTCAATATAGAAGATAGAGCAATAATATAAGAAAATGATGAGAATAAAAATTGGATAAAATACCACATTTTTATATCACCAGTTAGTTCAAACAAAGAATATTCAAAACTTGTTTTCTTTCCTTGATCCATGGATTTTCAAAAAGCATGCTCTTATCATCAGAGGAAAGTCAGAGGGATAAATCAGTTTAGTTTATATTACTGAATTAGCAACCAATTCAAAATATAAAAATATGTAGCATATAACAGATTCTTTTGAGCAAAGAGAGACATTTTCAGTAAAGAAAAATAACATGTCCATGTAAGTAAATCCATATTGTTATATTTCTTATTGTAATTTCTACCGAATTTATGAAGAAAATGTTAAGTCAATGCTTATGCTTAAAATTCACATATTTGTGAAACCACAAATGGTGAGTCTGCAAATAACGGGGGTCCCCTCTCTCTCTCTCTCTCTCTCTCTCTCTCTCTCTCTCTCTCTATATATATATATATATATATATATACCTCTAGTAAGCTATGAAAATATATTTATGGCACTTAAGCTACACAGGCTTCCGCGTTTCATTCCGGGGGGGGGGGATCTTCAGGTTAAAATGCATTTTAGCCTGAAGATCCCCCGGGGATGAAACGCGGGAGCCTCTGTGTAGCTTAATTTCCATAAATATATTTTCATAGCTTACTACCTAGCTCTAATTACGTATCGAGCACTGTTGAAGTAAATACTGAAAATTGATAGATAAAAA
>OY744538.1:75207089-75244589 GCA_963556195.1 Sepiola atlantica | reverse complement strand
ACTACCTATCTTCCCTCAATCAAGAATGTAGAAAAAAAAAAAGAAAGTGATACATACCGATTGCTGGTGCCGGCCTTCAAGGGGGGTGGCGATAAGACCAACATGAGCAGAGATAAAGAGGTGATATTTATATATGTTAAGAATGGGGGTGGCAGGTTGTTACAAGCCTATAAATTGAGGTTCTACCTCTCACCAGGAGTGAGTTAAAGAGTTGAAGTGTTATTGTGTTCCAGAGTTTGGTGGTTTTATTTACTCCTCCCCAGGAGTTAGGCACAAGGCCAGTTTTATCTTACTCCCACAAGTAAGATGTGACCCAAGATCGGGTCGAGAAAGTGGGGTTTGAAAAGCCAGCGCTCGAGAGGTGAGCACTCTGGCCATTTAAAAATTGCCTGGGCAGCCCCGTCGGCATTCCCCGGTAGGGGCGCCTCAGACAGTAAGCAATAAACTTACTCCTCCCCAAAGAGGGGAGGCAAAGCCTGGGAGGGTGGACCTCCTAGAACTGCACAGGACAGGCGTATCCATCGGAACAGATACTACACTTTGATCTTAGCCAAAAGGCCAAGGCAGGTGCCCAGAATTAGTACAGAATTCTACTCACTATAGACCAGACACTGGATCGTTACTCCTGCAGAGAAATCCGTTCTCTGCCTCATTACATATTGTTACAAGACCTATTGGTTGGGTCGCTAAGGGGGCAATTCCTTTTGCTACCCACCCCCAACTGCTGCCTCGACCCCTTTCAGGGTATTGACTTTGAATTGGACTTTTTCTTACATTTGGATTTATTCCTACAAGAATGGCCTCGTCCAACCTCGCTCCGTTGGGTATTATATCCCCCCTCCCATAGGCCTCACCCACTCAATAGGCACGTCCGCCTATATTATTTTTTTTAACAAATCCGACATTGGTGTAACGCCGGTACATCCAATAACGACTAACGTACCTGTATTTGTCTACACCCCAAAAAAAGTCAAGCTATGTAAAAAACGTGTTCGTTTTCCTTTTTCTTTTTTCCTGTTTCTTAATACATTTCTTTTTTAGACTATTTTTTTTTTTTTAAAGAATGTCGCAGCATTATTTGCCTATCTTTAATCTCGTAACACATCGGCGAGCAAACGCAGACTCCCAACTATAAATACATTCCTCTTGGCGCGCTTTGTTATGCCATAAAAGTCATAAAATAGAACAGAGCTCACATCGGAAAGTTAATCAATAACTTCCTAATGGCGAAGATGCTCCGTCGTACATAACGATTTCTAGAAATGGTTGATGGTCGTGTCATGTCGCTGCTTAACTACTTCGTGTGTATTCGAGGCATGTTCCGAAGAAAAAGGGGGGGGGGGTATATCAATTTTGATAACAGGAAGCGGAAGGAGAGGGCATATATAAATAGGTTGAAAGAAAATAACACGAAGAGTTGCTTTTAACTTTTAAGTTTCTAAAAATAAAAATGCACTGGATTTAAGCTTAGGTATGCCCTAAAGTCTGCGGTCGATTCTAATCCCACAGATGCCAGCCAGAGACAGGGAGAGCTTCGAAATAATGCATTTCCGAAATAACCGAATCTAGAAAACAACTAAAAGCCATTCGGGTTCTAAATGAATTTTACAAATTTAGAGAGTTATTAAAAACTCAGAGATAAATCAGCTTTATATATATATATATATATATATATATATATATATATATATATATATATATATATATATATGATTATTTTTATTTACACAGACATGTACAAAATCTGCGACACTGGCATGTCGATATTATCGATCAACAGCTATTATAAACTGAGATCTCATCAGGCAGATCGATAACATCGACATGCCAGTGTCGCAGATTTTGTACATGTCTGTGTAAATAAAAATAATCATATATAAAAGCTCTATTTGATATTGAGCACTTTTTTATAAACCCGGTTGAAATTCTTTGGATTACTACCCTGTGGATGTTTTACCTGGATGATTATTATATATATATATATATATATATATATATATATATATATATATATATATATATATATATATATACTAGCTGGACCCGGCGCCCGGCGTTGCCCGGGAGAAAAATGAAAGAATGAATTAAAATTTGTCAACATCCGAGAGAACGCAAATAGGTCACATCGGACAATATTTAACCACAAAAAGGATTAATTCTGAGTTGAACAAAAATAGAAATTGCCACAGTGTAGAAGGATATCTTCTTCACTGACCGATTATGAAAAAGGTTACTTGTTTCGGGCCGGGCTGTTTGCTATTCTCTCGTCCGTCATTGAAAGCAAATCCTTGTAGAATGCGTAAATGTTTATTTATGTTGGTGGATTTTCGACACAGTAAGAACTTACGTTGTGTTTAACTCTGCCCTCGTGGGGAGTCAAATGTGACTGAAAGTGGACCATGTGTAACGAATGTACATTTTAGTTTAGGCACGTAAGATAAATATATATTGGGTAATAAGAAAAAAAACATGAAATCAATTTTGCGGGTGTAGGAGTCTTCCTGCCCATCCCCCAGTGCCGGTATTTTCCTAGAGAGAGAGAGAGAAAGGGAAATTATTGACAGTGATTGTAGCTAGATGAGTTCTTGTTGTGAATGTTTTACATGGATGAACCATAGATTGGAGCTCAATCGAGCACGTACCATCAAAATAATGATACATATTAAGCTAGTATATTTATAAAATTATTTTCTTTATGCAAGAATGAAATGTAAAAAGATAAGCAAAATAAATTTAAGAGTTGAGAATTTTTGATCAATCAGAAATCAAACTGTAGTTGTCAGATAATGAGGGTCAGAAAATGGCAGATTGGTTGAAAGTGACAAACTAAGACTGATTGACAGCTGTGGGGTTAGAAGGCGACCCCAGCGAATAAGCAGAAATTAAGAATCTGACGTCATTTCCACCAAAGTGAATTATAACTATATTCCTAGCAAATTTCAAAATGAGTGGCGGTAGAAAGCCGGTGCTCGTCCCAAAACCCAAATAAGATTGAGTGAGCGAACAATGTCATAGCCGAGCATAAGGGTAGTCAATGCTTCTCTCTCTCTCCTTCTTTCTCTCTCTCTTCCCCCCTCTCATTTCTGTAAATAATGTTTGCATATGTTCCTCACACAAATAAAAACCTCTATCCAAAATGAAGACCGGTGTCCTGTGAATTAATCAAAGATAAAGACGAGATAAAATTAGAGACCATCATAAAACTTTTGCAGCAAGAACTCGCCTACTACCACAACTGCAAAGAGCTTACCTTTCTTCCTCCATGTGCATAGCATTAAATAGAAATTCAATGAACAGTTTCTTTCTAAGGAGTTGCCATCTCATTAACCCTTATCCTCGAGTGACTTTTGGACTTGATGAGTGGTGACTTATTAGTAAAAAAACATTCATGATATATATTTAACTTCTAAAGTTAAATTTAAGCATTTGATCTATATAGTATAATTTATTTAACAACGCATTGTCAGTGGTTATATAGAGTAAACTATTACTGTGAATTCATTAGCACAACATGATTATTCATTAACCGAAAATGATTATTCATTAACCGGAAATGATTATTCATTAACCGAAAATGATTATGCATTAACCGAAAATGATTATTCATTAACCGAAAATGATTATTCTTTAACCGAAAATGATTATTCATTAACCGAAAATGATTATTCATTAACCGAAAATGATTATTTTTAACCGAAAATGATTATTCATTAACCGAAAATGATTATTCATTAACCGGAAATGATTATTCATTAACCGAAAATGATTATTCATTAACCGAAAATGATTATTCATTAACCGGAAATGATTATTCATTAACCGGAAATGATTATTCATTAACCGAAAATGATTATTCATTAACCGAAAATGATTATTCATTAACTGGAAATGATTATTCATTAACCAAAAATGATTATTCATTAACCGAAAATGATTATTCTTTAACCGAAAATGATTATTCATTAACCGAAAATGATTATTCTTTAACCGAAAATGATTATTCATTAACCGGAAATGATTATTCTTTAACCGAAAATGATTATTCATTAACCGGAAATGATTATTCATTAACCGAAAATGATTATTCATTAACCGAAAATGATTATTCATTAACTGGAAATGATTATTCATTAACCGAAAATGATTATTCATTAACCGAAAATGATTATTCTTTAACCGAAAATGATTATTCATTAACCGAAAATGATTATTCTTTAACCGAAAATGATTATTCATTAACCGAAAATGATTATTCATTAACCGGAAATGATTATTCATTAACCGAAAATGATTATTCATTAACAGAAAATGATTATTCATTAATCGGAAATGATTATTCATTAACCAAAAATGATTATTCATTAACCGAAAATTATTATTCTTTAACAGAAAATGATTATTCATTAACCAAAGATGATTATTCATTAACCGAAAATGATTATTCATTAACCGAAAATGATTACTCATTAACCAGAAATTAATGAAATTCGGTAAATCTCACATCTGGCTCCAGTGGAAAGTGGAAAACACTAAAACGATGGGGCGATCAAAAATTGCTATGAATAGATGGGGCTACAAAACTGACCAAACCATTTGTGAATGTGGAGAGGAGGACCATACGATGCAACATTGCCTGGTCTACCCCCTAATGCCCAACCAGTCTAGCTTGAAAGATCTTGCAGAGTACAACACTATTGCAAAGAACTGCATAAAAATGTGGGAAACTGTCATATGACCACACGACACTTCAAAGACACGCAAAGAAGAAGACGACGAAGAAGAAGAAGAAGAAGAAGAAGAAGAAGACGAAGAAGAAGAAGAAGAAGAAGAAGAAGTAAATCTCAGGTTGAACTGCAATTCTGACAAATATAAATGCTATGTCACCTACCTTTACGGACTACATGAACTCTTCCACGTCACTCTAGATACCGGGACCTGAGACTAATACTGAGATGTTCAACCACTCTCTTTATCTGATGTATTTATACTTTCTTCAATATACTTTGTTTCTCTTTATCCCAAGTTCTATTTTTTCTTTCTAGACCCCTTACAGGCCCACAACAATAAACCTAAGAGCTGCTGCCAATATCTGAACATTCTTCATGAGACCAAAAATGATAACTGTCACATTTACCTGTCATATCAGTCCAGTCAAAATGTGGCTGAACCTCAAACAAGTTGCTAACAAAGGTTTTTAACTTGGATATTGGGCATGAATCACCTCTCTTTCACATAAAAACAAGTTTACCAAAATTAGCCTTGCGGAAAGGAGTCAACGGGCACCATCTTTAAAATCCAACTTAACAATATTAAAATTTCGAGACATAAAATTCCTGACATTTCCTGACAAATATGTCCATTATTCCTGACAATTACTGACAAAAATAAACGTTTTTTCCTGACAAAAAACCTTTATTAACTTAGAAATAAAAATTTTTTTTTGCATGAAACCCTACACAGGGCCCACCCCAAGTCAGCTTGACATTTTCTTAGTGTTTTAAATTGTAATGATAGGTAGCTATATGCTTAATAATAAACTAACACCAGAAAATTACTAGCCCCTGCCATTGTTTTCATGTTGTTTTTATTTCTTATACAAATATGAATATAAAAAGTACAAAAACAGACTAAGTAGTCTTTTTCAAAGCAACATTTGTCACACTAATTCCTGACATTTCATAAAAAATAGGTACAAAATAAGTACAATTTACAATTAAGGAATGGTCAGTTGGTCGACTGCTGGGGCAAGGCTCTTGCATAATCACCACAGAACAAGTTCATGAACGGACCAAAGAAACATTTCTTGTCAAGAACTAGTCAAAGGTAACTTCATCATCATCAAGATCTGGCTGTGGTGAGTTGCTGCAGTGGAGGCCTTTGCAATTACCACACAAGTTTGAACAGTCAATGCCATGTTTCCTGCAACTGCATCTTGCTGTAGTACACCCTGAAGTACAGTTACACCTAATTGGGGCCAACAAATTTACAGGACCAGCTGGCAAGTCAGTCTTGATTGGTTGTAATTTACCATCTGACAGTTTCCATCCCCACTCGTCAGGTTTTAGCTGGTTTCTACATTTCTATTCCTGAATTTGGAAGTAAACGCGAAGGCTGTGGAATTTCGTAGCTGCTCTTGTTGGTGGCAATGATTTGGCCTCAACATACTTTGAGCTTTTTGCAACCTTTTCCTTAAAGAACCTCAGTTGGAGATGATTGATGTTTTCCTCATCATTACCATTGTACAGGCACACTAAAGCCTTCTCTCCAGCTTCAATAATCTCTTCTGCACTGCTATCCTTGCCAAACACTTCTGCCAGTTTGAGGAAGTTTCTATTGTTCATCACCTTTCGAAGGGATGCTACCTTCCCAATTCCATAAACACTGGATGTACAATCACAACCCAGTAGTGTATGGATGAAAAGAATGTTGGAACAGACCACATCTCCCAAAGATTTCCTCATCTCTTTGATGTTCCAGATTTTCACACTATTTGCACTATCTTTTGGTTGTGGCGTGAAGAGGATGTTGTAACCATCATCTCTATTGGCATGATAACATAGAAGGACCAATAGGTCAGTGTCATCTGCTATCAAAATGGTTTCTCCTGTCTGTGCCAGTTCTAGAGCAGTCTTCACAATCAATACGTCAGCGTCTCCAGATGCATGGACTACTTTAAACCTGCTTCCTCTAAACTCTTTCCCAGCAAGTTGTTGAAAAATTGTTTGTTTTCTTGATTAGCTAGGAAAACATCCTTTTTTAATTTGAACACCATTAAAGGGGTCAGTGACACATTAACACCAACAGAGCCCCCCCCCCCTGCTCGGCGTCGGTGAGTTGCGTCTTTAATGGATGGACCACTTTGATATCCATCAAAGACAATGCATAACCATATCTAGTTGTGACATATCTGCGGTATTGGGCACAGATTTCATCAAATGTGTGACCTTTTTGCCATGGAAGGCGTTGAAGTAGTGTTCCACCATCTAAGAAAGTGCAGGTGGGTAACCACAAAGCTCATACTGGAAATGTTCTTACTACTGCTGAGTTGAGGGTTCATTAGTAGATAGCACACACAGTCTCTAGAATAGGAGTTGTGGATCAGTCTCAACTGCTTTATCTTTGCTGAGCGAAACTTTTGACCCAAGTGTAATTGTCTGATCCTTTCTTTTAAAAATGTACTCGTGGACATTTTCTCCAACCATTGAATCTATGATTACCTCTCCTATGGAGTTTGCTCTGTCCACATTCACCTTTTTGTCTTCAGTTACTCCACTTGAAATACTGTGAATGGACGGATCTTCCGTGAAAGTGTTATATGGAGCTTCCATGTATCCCTCACATCTCGCTCTTTTCTTGCTGAAGTAGTCTCCTGGTGCTGATCACTAGTGTCATAACGAATGTCTGCTAGTTCTTGCATTGTACACTTGATTTCAGCGCACGCTGGCAGTGATAGTGTCCAAACCAATCGTTGAATTTCTTTCATTCCTCTGCCATGAGTAAGACCTCCAGACGTCTTCATGCTTCTCATTAGCACCTGCTCAATAACCAGATCCATCGACAAGCCAGCCCAGTAGCGATCACTCTGTCTAATCACATGGAATCCTTCAGAAAATTTCTGGTACACTTCAGAATAGCTTTTCGGCAGCCCCTCTATTTGTTGCAAATACAAGTAAGCCGACTTTGCATATAGTATGTGTCCTGCTGCAACGAATATTGATCTTGCAATTGCTTTGCCACTTAGCATGTGCTTGACTGTGTTTTCAGCATACACAAGTTCAAAAAGTTCTTGCAATCCAGAACTTGTTATCAAATGACCAATTGACCCCAGAAAGCTCATCTGTGTATGGAGCCCATTAAGTCGTAAGACAAATGATTTCAGGGGACTGGAACTAGGCTGTGACTCGCCTATCATCATTGCTTGGTACCAAAATGGTTAATCGAATGTTAGAATTGGTGTAATGTTCTTTTTCCTGGCTAAATTACTAATGTAACATAATGTTGAGCACACACAGGTTGGGTTACCAGGGTCCATGTCGATCATTGGCAAAAAAACTGTGGCTGATTTCCCAGGATGTGCACTGACTGCATAAGGCCTGACCATGCGGGTCTGGACGGATGTGAAATTAGTGAAACCTCCCAAAGGATGTCAACATTAGCAGCGGAATCGACAACTTTCTTGGGCTGGAGCTCTATAAATGTCACTGGTTGTTTGTTGGTGTGCTGTGAATTGTAAAATATGCTATGATGGCCATACCATGAAATGTGTTGAATCCATCAATACTCCTTATATTATGGTCCACATTATCAGCTACGAACTGCACAAATTCAGTTTTAACATGGGAGAGAGTTTCAGCGCCATGAACAAAAGCAGCACTGCTTTTGAATTTCTGGACTTCCGAGTAAGATGAAGAGAAGCCATGCTTATTCAGAATGTCAATTAAGAACCTCGATCCAAATTGGTCATGCATTTCCACTGCTATACCAAACTGCAACGGTTCAAGGAGAACTCTGGGCCTAGAAGCCTGCATTATGGCTTGACCAACTGATGCAACTTTCAAATCATTGTATGTGCCTGCAAATATCTTCCTGAGAAAGATCAACAATGTTTTGGGAACATATTCAAGAATCGCATTCTGTTTAAGATCATTCTCAGATGGGTAATATTCTGAACTTGTCAGGATACCTTTAATGTCATTCTTGATAAGCTTGGCTGCCGTCTCTATGATTCTAATAGCCTCTGATTCTGAATTGTCTGTTGAGCTGCTCTGTGCATAGAATTAATGGAGAATATATTTTGCTGTAAATATAGCAACATAATGTTTCCCATTAATTTCAGTCACAATGATTTTGTCTTTGAAATGTTCTAACAATCGAGATTTCATGTATGAGAGACTGTATGGTTCAAAGCCAGTGTCCTCGAGAATTTCCTCCATTTTTTTAACAAGATCGACAATGGTGAGTTGCTCCTCGTCATTTTGCTGCAAATACTTAGCAACTTCCAGAAATGCCTGCTTTCTCTCTGAATCCTCTGGTCTACCAAGGTTTTGTTTCTTAGAAGAATCAGCAGAAGAAAATGCCGTAGGAATGTTTTTATTGGAATCAAAGTTTGCAAAACATGTTCTGTGATAACGCGCTTCTTCTGAAACAAGGATAGCTACATAACCTATTCAACCTTTAAGAGTGGATGCCCAGCCATCGTTTTTTCAGACTTTTTCACAAACTTTTAACACTCTGTCCTTGAACTCGATAGTTTCTACATGGGAAACATCAACACATCTTTTCTTTCTATCAGATTTTGCTCCAGAACCACAAAAAAGACAAAGTTCCTTAAAGTTAAACACACACAAAGAGCAGCTTGCACGGGATAGTATTTCATCATGGTTAGACATGTTTTTTACGGTCAATTTCTATATATTTGGGGTTGATTCAACACGTCTGAATTTTTTGTGAAGACGTTGACCAATCTGAATTATGATCTTCTCTCCACGTTGTTCAGAAGCTCTGTTAATGGAATCGATGCCCTTCTGGCTGACGATGAATGTTTCTTCACTACTGGACAGTTCATTGTTGCAAATAGCACACTTGTCAGCATCCATAATTATCGGTACTTCACTTTGCCCAACCTAAAATTAGAATATGACAGAATATTAAGCTCCTGTAGTAATACATCAAAAGAGACAAAACTAAGGCATAAGAAGTTATAATTATGTTTAACTTTATGAAAACTGTTGGTTTTATCCAATTTCACATTGCTAGATTTGGTATTTTTGAAGATGAATTTACAGAAATTGAGTTGAGAGAGGGGGGGGGCTAGAATCTTTAAAGATGGCGCCCGTTGACCCTTTTCCGCAAGGCTAATTTTGGTAAACTTGTTTTTATCTGAAAGAGAGATGATTCATGCCCAATATCCAAGTTAAAAACCTTTGTTAGCAATTTGTTTGAGGTTCAGCCAAAAAATCAGCTAGATTGACTGGACTAATTATCACAAGACTATTTAGTTTCAGACTGCAATATGGTTGTCTTCAAATTCATTGTGAACAAATACTTGCTATAAACCGTCTTCATAAGAATTAAAATTTTGTTCATTCCATTCATAATTTTCAATCCTCTCAGAATATTCTTAATCATCCAACTGATAATCATTCCTTATTCGTGAGTGGATTTTGGTCTTGATAAGTAGTGACTCATTAAGAATTTTTTTTTTAAATCCATGATTTATATTTTACCCTACAAGGTTATTATTAAAATGTTCAATTTTAATAATAACCTCTACAAGGTTATTATTAAAATTGAACATTTTAATAATAAGCCTATAATTTATTTAAGAACATACGGTTAGTGATCGTATAGAATAAACAAAGACTGTGAATTCTTTCCCATCTATGGGACACATTACCCCAGACTTCTTCCCTGCAGACTACAACATCGTCGTCTTTAAATCCAAGAGTATGACTTATTTAACAACATATGGTTAGAATAACCGAACGCTGTGAATGCATTACACAAAATTAATGAACTAGTGAAGAGAGAGAGAGAGGGAGAGAGAGAGGGGGAGATAGAGAGAGGGAAGGGGAGAGGGAGAGAGAGGGAAGGGGAGAGAGAGAGAGAGAGGGAGAGAGAGACCATTGATGACAACTGCCACATTTTTCTGATACGGGAATACACTCTTGTACATTGTGGCACAAATTGTTGTAGACGAATTGGAATTGTAGACAAATTATTATAGAGTAATTCTATTTGTAGGCAAATTGTTGTAGAGGAATTGTATTTGTTAACGGATTGTTTAGACAAATTGTATTTGCAGTCGAATTGTTGTTTCTGAATTTAATTTGTAGCCGAATTGTCAAGGAATTGTATTTGTAGACAAATTAATGTAGAAGAATTGTAATTGTAGGCTCATTGTATATGTAGACGAATTGCTGTAGAGGAATTCTATTTGTAGACGAATTGTTGTAGAGCAGTTCTATTTATTAACGAATTGTTGTAAAGTAATTCTATTTGTAAACAAATTGTTGTAGAGGAATTCTATTTGTTGGCGAATTGCTGTAATATAATTCTATTTGTAGACAAATTGTTGTAGAGAAATTCTATTTGTAGACGAATTACTGTAAAGGAATTGTATTTGTAAACAAACTGTTTTTGAGGATTTCTATTTGTAGACAAATTTTTGTAGAGTAATTTTATGTTTAGAAGAATTGTAAATGTACACAAATTACTGAATTGTGATGTTAAAAAGAAAGAAAGGCAAAAGACACATTGTCGTTTTATTCAGAATAATGAAAAGTTCGGATTCCATGACATTTTCGCAGATATTCATGAAAAATAATTACACCAGTGCGACATTTGCAACTGGGGCTATTCTGTCAGCTCCACTCCCCAGACGCAATGTTTCTATATTGGATTACTGATCATTATAATTAAAAATGGCAACGGCTTTAAGTCGACAGCAAGAAACGTTTCCATAAGAGACATTAAATCTGAATTATTTCTAGAGAAAATAATCAAAATGAAACTATCACGCGAAATAAAATTATTTACTAATAAATGTGAAATCATGTGTGTGTGTGTATTTATGTGTGTGTATGCATATCTCTATTCCGATAAAGTTAGGTATGTGTGTATGTTTATATATTTCTCTGTATATGATTCACTCCGAGGCTAATTAACTGATCATTATGAATTTTGGAAGACAGCTGCTAGTCGTACGAGTAGGTAATGAGGGCTGTATTTAATTTGATTTAGTTTCATATGAAAGGGCCAAAGAGGGTGTGAACATTCATATAGCTCCGATTTTTGTGAAATTTTCACAATAGTGATCAGACATAAACTATTAAATATTGGCCCAAATTTCAGTTTTTTGTAGTATTTTAAAGGGTTTTTAAAAGGGTATAATATGGTCCCATTTGAAAATTCAAATATTTCAGATTTGCATTAAATTTGATCCATAGTCATTAGACAACAATTAAGTAAGATCCCCTGAATTTAAATTTCTTCTTAAGATCCCTTAAATCATTTTATAGAATCAAAATCATGTAATGGATTTTGATGAAAATTGGAATGAGGATTCTAGACATAAAGTTTAGTATCATGATTTAAATCTTCATAAGGGAAAATAAAACGGTTTTGTTTGGGTAATTACTTTTCCAGTTCGGTGACGGGTGTTTTTCTAGTATATATATATGTATATATATATATATATATATATATATATATATATATATATATATATATATATATATATATAATCCGAGTATGGTATAAATCCACAGAGTATAAATCCAGGGGAATTGAACCGGGTTTATGAGAGTGCTCAATAAAAATATAGAGCGGAAATATAAATATAAATGATAATTTATTTTATTTTGACTACAAAATTGATTTTGTTTCACGAGAGCAGTTTTAGGAGCTCACGATCTTCAGGTCCCGAAATAAGATTATGCCTGTTAGAATAAGTTTACAATTCCACAAAGTTATATAAAGGTGACAGACAATTTAAATAGAAATTGAATATGAATAGAAATAGAAATAAAACAAAACAAACAAACAAAACCAAAACAAAAACAAAATACAAGTAAGTCTTCTTTTTCTTCTTACTTGTATTTTGTTTTTGTTTTGGTTTTGTTTGTTTGTTTTGTTTTATTTCTATTTCTATTCATATTCAATTTCTATTTAAATTGTCTGTCACCTTTATATAACTTTGTGGAATTGTAAACTTATTCTAACAGGCATAATCTTATTTTGGGACCTGAAGATCGTGAGCTCCTAAAACTGCTCTCGTGAAACAAAATCAATTTTGTAGTCAAAATGAAATAAATTATCATTTATATATATATATATATATATATATATATATATATAAAGTGTGTCAGAGTTGGGGATAAAAAGAGCCTCCAGCCGTAAAGAACCCTGCTCCAGAATCACATGGCAGTACAACGAAAAGTTTAACAGTGAACATGGGGCTGGACACAACAGAGTCAGAGGTGTGGTGAGCGGTTGGGCCAGACGTGGGCTGGCCAGATCGGTATCAAGCGAAATCCCACAACGGAGATTCAGATTTGTCACTGTTAATGTTTGCACAATGAGTGGAAGGGCAGAAGAGGTGGTGAAAATACATATACATAGCAGGAAGTCGACCTGTGTTGCTTACAGGAGACTAAGTGGAGAGGAGGATCAGCTCGCATGATTCAAGGTGGAAACACACAGTACAAGCTCTTTTGGACTGGTAATAGAGAGGGCACGGCAGCTGTGGGAAGAGCGCCATAAATTCAAGCCTAGAGTGAGGACTTGGAAGTTTAAGGAGGCAGAAGTACAAAGGAAATACCAAGAATCTTTTGCTGCAAGTACAGAGAACTACCAAGCAAGTTGTGCAGAGGGTTGCTTGCAGCATTTGAAGGACGGACTCCTGAACAGTGATAATGCTGTATGTGGCCTGACGAAGAAGCACCGATGAAGGAATGAGACTTGGTGGTGAGATGGATAAGTAAACAGTGCAATACAAGAAAAGAAAAGATGCTACAAAGCATGGAAGAAAGAGGAAGTCAAGATGAATACATACAAACTAAGAAATCTGAAAAAAAGGCTGTGTATTAAGCTAAGCAGGCTGCTGCTACAGCCAAACTCGGACAGGTGGACCCCAAGAACAATGATATATTCCAGGTTGCTAAACAAATGAAAAGGGAGAACCACGATATTGTTGGAGACAAATGCATAAAAGATGATGATGGGAAACTCTCGCTGGATAACAAGACCCAATAAAATGGCTGGAAACAATACTACGAAAGGCTACTCAACATTGAATTTGAATGGAATCCGGATGAGTTATCAAAAGAAACACCAGTTCAAGGTTGAGATCAGTCCTGATATTATTAAAAAGGCTCTAGGAAAGATGAAAAATGGAAAAGCGGCTGGACCATCTGGTATTGTAACTGAAATGTTGAAAGCATACAGAAAAATAGGCATCCAGATCATGTCTGACTTGGTGAACTCCATCATAAGAGAAGAGTGTGTCCCAGAGAACTGGAAAAAGAGCTATATCAACAACTGCTACAAGGGCAAGGGTGATTCACTGTCAAGAGGAAACTATAGCGGCCTGAAGCTATTGGAACAAGCGATGAAAGTGATAGAGAGAATAACAGACAACATCATTAGACAGCAAGTTGACATCGATGCTATGCAGTTCGGATTTGTACCAGGTCGAGGCACAACAGATGGGATCTTCATTCTGTGTCAAATGCAAGAGAAATACATTGGGACAGACAGTGGAATACACATAGCATTTGTTGACCGAGAAAAGGCTTTTGACAGGGTTCCCCGAGAAGTGCTATGGTTGGCACTGCGCAAGCTTAAAGTAGAGGAGTGGCTTATAAGACTAGTACAATGCATGTACAGGAACACCAGAAGCAAGGTACGGGTAGATGACATTTATTGTGATGAATTCAGTGTAAATGTTTGAATACACCAGGGATCAGTCCTCGGTCACTTGTTGTTCATTGTTGTCCTTGAGGCCATCTCCAATGAGTTCCAAACAGGGTGCCCATGGGAACTACTGTATGCCGATGACTTGGTCATAATAGCAGAGACAATGAACGAGCTGGAAGAAAGATTGAAAGTATGAAAACAGGACATGGAAGTCAAAGGTCTGAGGGTCAACACTGGAAGACAAAAGTAATGGCTAGTGGCCCGAATCTCGAGTCTTTGAAAGACTCTGGTCAATACCCATGCACAGTATGTAGAAGGGGGGCAAGGCGCAATGCGATACAGTGCAACCACTGCATTCTATGGGTGCACAAAAAGTGCAGCAGAGTGCATGGTAGGCTCACACCAGATCCGGACTTCAGATGTATGAGATGTCTAGCACTTGCATGCCCAATTGTTGAAATAGGAGAGAGCACCCTGGAGGTGGTAGACTCCTTTTGCTACCTAGGAGATATGCTGAGTGCTGGAGATGGCTGCCAACTAATCACGACCATCAGAGTCAAGGCAGCTTGGGGAAAGTTTAGAGAACTTCTCCCAATCTTAACATCCTGTGCCATCCCAATTATTATAGCTGCGTAAGAAGCGTGATGCTGTATGGCAGTGAGTGTTGGGCTCTCACCTAAGCCTCACTTGCTCGAGTCTAGAGAAATTACAGGGCAATGATTAGGTGGATATGCAATGTAAAACCGGACCAGATTCAGAACATTAGGCCGGACACTCTACTTGAGAAATTGGACATTCCAAAACTTGATGGCCTAATAAGGGCAAACCGTCTTCACTGGTTCAGGCATGTTGAGAGAAGCAAGGGGTATATCAGCATATGCAGAGACCTAAGGCTGGACAGCAAAAAGATGGATAGATAGATAGATAGATAGATAGATAGATAGATAGATAGATAGATAGATACATGCATACATGCATACATACATACATACATACATACATACATACATACATACATACATGTGTATATATACTTTAAGAAAATTTACCAGAACTGTTCAATATAAAAGCTCAAGAAAATAATGAATAAAGACTTCGTCATATATATATATATATATATATATATATATATATATTACAATCAGATCTATTCGTGATTCATGTTAGACATCGATATCACCCTACTGGATATAAATACGCCTTGTACAAAAAAGAAATGAGAAAATGTTTCTCTGCTCAGGGGCTTTATCATTTATCTCTTTTAGTCCTCAAGTAAATGGAAAAAATTGGATTACAGAACCAATTACAGACGTCTTCTCATGAAAAAGGGATCAGTAGAAAAAATTGGTGAGATTATCTATTTTC
The DNA here is from genome assembly GCA_963556195.1 of Sepiola atlantica. Taxonomy (NCBI): domain Eukaryota; kingdom Metazoa; phylum Mollusca; class Cephalopoda; order Sepiida; family Sepiolidae; genus Sepiola; species Sepiola atlantica. Next base: position 75,228,806 of record OY744538.1, on the reverse strand, counting down.
TCAAACAAAAGGAGCTTTTTCAAACCAAATTCAGTTCTCTCTAGCCAACGCCCACCTGCATACATACCTTACTCAACCAACAAGCAGCTGATTTCCCTTGACCTCATTCTCCTATGAGCAAGCGACCAACCCCCTTTGACCAGACAGAGCCTCGCCCTCCCCCCCTCCCCTTCAAAAGAACACATTGTATTTTATTTGAACCAATATCGTGTTTTTCTTTTTCTTTGTATAACTTTATTGCTAATCTTCATTCTATGACGACTATGCACAGTATATAACATATATAAACTCTTAGAACTTGACATTCACTCCAGATCTTAAATAGAAGACGTATATCCAGTTTGATGGAAAAATGGTTGGATCATTCTATCGCTACAGAAAGGGTAAATGATGAGATCAAAGTCCTAAACAGAATGCGATAAAAAAAATTGTGTATAATCGATGAAAATAGTTTTATGTTGTTTTTGGTTTTTTTAAAGATTATTGCATGTTTTCCTTGGCCTATAAATAACGATAGAGTAGAAAGAGATTAGTAAAGTCTCTTCTGTGTGAAAAGCTTTGTCGAGAAAAGAAGAGAAGAGATCATCTCCCCCACTAGATCGCAAAGTCAATTTTGTACTGTGTCAAGACAAAAAAAAAATATATATATATATATATATATATATATATATATATATATATATATATATATATATATATGTGTGTGTGTGTGTGTGTGTGTGTATACATATATATATATATATATAGATATATATATATAATTAAATGACATAATAAAATAATAAATTTATCAGATTTTATTAAAGTTCAAAAACAAGGAGTGATACTGCGTCCTTAACTCAAGAGTTTTCAAAGTAAATCTTCTCCTCAGAGGACCATTACAGCAATGACATTCCTGCATGGAATAAAAATTAAGCTTTGAAAATATATAAAAAATATATTAAAAAATACATAAAAATACATATAAAACATAAAAATGTTATTACCTGCAGTAATATCATTGCGGTAATGGTCCTCTGAGGAGAGGATTTTCTTTGAAAACCCATGAGTTAATGGCGCAGTATCACTCCTTGTTTTTTAACTTTAATAAAATCTGATAAATTTGTCATTTCAGTATCTCATTCAATTAATATTATTGCTCTATACACTATATTGAGCTTTGTATTTATCTTGATTGTCTACTGGTAAAATATATTATTTATATCTTTAAAGTATCATCTTACTCTCTCTCTCTATATATAAATATACATTTTATGCATGTTTTCCTTGACCTTCCTCTGCCAACTGACTCTACTACCTCAACTGTTCTAAATCTACTAACCCAAGTACTCTCTTCCATTCTTTAAATGTGACTAAACCAACGAAGTCTCCAGTTCTGCTAATATCTCACTCTACCGATCTAATTATATTCGTTTAGACGGAAAAAAATCCGCAATTTTATTCCTTGTTTTGTTTTTTAAATTCCTGTGTTTACTATCCTGAGCGAGCTTTATCTGCTCGTATGAGATTGAGGTTTTACAGGGAATCCAGTAATTATCCTATCGTTTATTCGAGTATATTCTTATATTCATTTGTTTTATTCTATTTTCTTAGTATTTTCTTTTTTTTTTCATTCTGGATTCAAAGAGTTAATTTCTTCTCAACCAGATTCAATCTCTTCTTTATGAAAGTCAAGTGACTTCTTCATATAATCCTCTTCTTCATTCCAATAAAACCAAGTAATTTTTTTAAAAGTGTAGTAAAAAAAAAAAAAATCCTTCAATCGTTATGACTAGAAAAATAGAAAAAAAGTTTAGCAGGATTGAGCGTTGGTTAATTAGATTACATACAAATAGAATTTCCACAAAAGTATGTTAGAAGAAGTTAACGTGTCAAAGGAAGTGACGTAAGAAAGGAAGTATGTCACAAAATGAGAAGAGAAGTCGAGCCTCTCGGAATTGGACTGCAGAACTAAGCAGACGAATTTCGGAGGTATTCTTTTTCCCCACATGGTAGGACGATCTATATTGTGTATCATGCTAAGAACAATTTAAGTAAAAATAAATTTAGAAAAGAATATTAAACTCAAAACGAATATGTGCTGTTATTAAGAAATGATGAACAACTATAAACACCACTGCTATGAAAAAAAGAGAAAGGCAGACAACTCTACAGACACAACTATGTAATCTTATGGGATCGACATGTATCCCAATCTTATAATGTTGACTGACCGACGTCATAGGCGAAAACATTAGCTACGCTCCCAAATTCCATGTAAATAACGATATTAGATTTTTGGTTCAAAAGCCAGCTCCCACAGCCAATTTTAGCGAAAAACCCAAAATGGCTGTCACATGGTATGCGTTCTACGATGTCTGCCACACCATGTGATTAAAATCCCATTTTCACACCAAAACTCAAAGTGCTTCCTGGAGCTGATTGAAACCTTTAAATACACACCTTGCTAACAAAAATCAGCACACACTTAACCAGAGAACAACGTTTCTACACTCCCTCTCACTGGGGCTCAGGCGACTACAATTCACTATTCAACTCATCTGCACCTGCTTACACACCCTGCTGACAAAAAGCGGCACACACATAAATGCCTACACACCCTGCTGACAAAAAGCGGCACACACATAAATGCCTACACACCCTGCTGACAAAAGCGGCACACACATAAATGCCTACACACCCTGCTGAAAAAAAGCAGCACACACATAAATGCCTACACACCCTGCTGACAAAAAGCGGCACACACATAAATGCCTACACACCCTGCTGACAAAAAGCGGCACACACATAAATGCCTACACACCCTGCTGACAAAAGCGGCACACACATAAATGCCTACACACCCTGCTGACAAAAAGCGGCACACACATAAATGCCTACACACCCTGCTGACAAAAAGCGGCACACACATAAATGCATACACACCCTGCTGACAAAAAGCGGCACACACATAAATGCCTACACACCCTGCTGACAAAAAGCGGCACACACATAAATGCCTACACACCCTGTTTCTTCTACTTTTTCTTTTTCTTTTCTTCTTTTTCTTCTACTTTGTCTTTTTCTTAGTTATTTTCCTCTTTTTCTTTTTCTTTTTCTTCTTCTTTTTCTTATACTTTGTCTTTTTCTTTTTCTTTTTCTTATACTTTTTCTTTTTCTTCTTTTTCTTCTACTTTGTCTTTTTCTATTTCTTCTTTTTCTTCTACTTTGTCTTTTTCTTTTTCTTCTTTTTCTTTATCTTTTTCTTCTATTTTGTCTTTTTCTTTTTCTTCTTTTTCTTCTTCTTTTTCTTCTACTTTGTCTTTTTCTTTTTCTTCTTTTTCTTCTACTTTTTCTTCTTCTCTTTCTTCTACTTTGTCTTTTTCTTCTTCTTCTTCTACTTTGTCTCCTTCATCTTTCTTCTTGTTTTTGTTATTTTTCTTTTTTTCCTACTCAGTCGTCTTCTACTTTGTCATCTTCTTCTATTTCTTCTACCTTTTTGTTCTTCTTCCTCCTCCTTTTTTCTTCTTCTTCTTTCCTGATGCTTCTTCTTCGACAACTTTTTCTTCATTTTCTCTTCTTCTCATTCATCTTTCTTTATTCGTCCCTGATTCTTAAGTTATCGTTTCAGGTCTGCTCCCTCTGACTTCCAAAGCTCGACTGTACTTGTCTCTATTTCTTCTGATTCCCCATCACCTCATTCTCTTATAAGCAAGCGACTCACACCTCGAACCAGACAGAACGTCGTCTCTTCCGTCAAAAGGACACATTGTATGTTACTCTTAACCAATATCGTATTTCTTTCTCTTTGTATAACTTTACTGTTAATCTTCACTGATAGCCTGAAAGGTTAACTGCCTGCCTGAATCCTTGCCGACCCCTACATCCTGCCTAACTTGACGACAATCTCTTGGGGAACATAAATCCCTAAACAACGTATATTCTAACAATCGTCTAACAAGTAATTTGACAACATTCTGAATTTATATCATTGTGTAAGTCAGAATGAAAAAAGCAACCTTGGAATTCCCACGGGACTCCAGAAGTATGTAATACATCTAAAGCAATAATAGATCGGTTTTATTTTCTGATGCGACTTTAAATTAAAATATAGGCACTTCTTTAGTTTAGCTGTGAATCAGAAGTCAATTTTGAAGAGTTACATTCACTCCTAACCCAGTCAACCGGAAGTAATTCAAACTTCGAATTTTTTATCAAAAAATGGATCTTACCGACCTCAATCTGCAAAATATTGGTAATTTAACCAGTGAGTTCCAAAAAACTATTCGATTTTGCAGGCGCATAGACTGATTTCTTCCACCGCTGTTAACTATTCGTTTTATAAAAGTTTACATTATTAAATAAATAAAAAACTGTTTGCTGTCATTATTATTTGCTTTATTGATTGTTTTGAATAAAAAAATTCTAATTCTATATTACTTAGGTTGATTGTCTTCCACTGGTTTCAAAATTAAAAACAAATAAATTCGGATTCACAGTTAAACTAAAGAAGTGCCAAAAAATATATATGTCGCTCTCCATCCGGAGGTATTACATTGGTAAAGGGGAAATTATTCTCCAAATAGCATAAAGGTAAAATACTCTTTCGTATGAATAATTGAATTAATTCAAAAGTATTGCAAACAAAATAAACAAATAAATGCCATATATGAAAAAGCTATATATTCCAGCAATAGTGGGAAGTGGCCACAGTTGTAGAGCTTCAGGCTTCAGACTATTGAGTCGTTGTTGTTTCGAATCTCGCTAGGTTCAGCCATGCTGAGCAGTTGTAAATGACGAAACACATGTCCGTAAATAATTAAATTATATATATATATATATATATATATATATATATATATATATATATATATATATTAACTTGTTACAAATATCCAAGGGGTATAAATCCGAAGGAAGTTGAAACCGGGTTCATAAGAGTGCTCAATGAAAATTCAGAGCAAAATATATTTTGTTGATGGTTTTATTCCATTTTGCTACATAATATATTGTGTTTCATTAACGTTTAAAATGCCTGACGAGTTGACGTTTATTTTAAACGTTAATGAAACACAATATATTATGTAGCAAAATGGAATAAAACACCATCAACAATATATATATATATATATATATATATATATATATATATATATATATATATATATATATATATATATATATAGGCAGCAAGTCGTTATTTATACAAACTTTGTTAAAGACTACGGAGCTCTCTTGTTTTACAATCTTTCCGTTAATCTCTCAACGCGGCGAGCAATTTTGCGGTTCTCGGGTGTTAATTAGTATAATGTGGCACCGAGTGTTGTGTCATGGGCAATCCCTCAAGCGCTTTCGGTTTCACGACCGTCTTCAGAAGGTTGTGTCCTATCGTCAGTATCAGCCTTTTGATAATTTTTATTTATTCATCCATATACTTATTCATTTACATATATATATATATATATATATATATATATATATATATATATATATATATAGTCTAAAGAAGCTTTGGGTTATTTTAAACAAAAAGACAAAAAAAAAAGAAAGGAAAATGCAGTTTAAATTCCCACAGGAACTAACTAAATCCAAAATAGTGCAGACTTAATATTCGTTGGAAAATTCATAAATAAATAAAATATATAATAGTAAGTAAATAAAATAAAAAGGGGGATTAAGTATCTAACAGTGAAACAAAAACAGGAGACCTTAACGTAAGCATCTAATATTAACACGGGGATCTTCAGCTGTTTACCATGTAACTGTTTCGGAGATTTAAAAACAGGACAGTTATATGCATGGCTCTCCATATATATATATATATATATATATATATATATATATATATATATATATATATATATTTGTTTCCGGCACCTACATCGCATTGCTACAGCCTCGGATTACAAACCTGCACTTATATTTACCAGCAATGCTTCAAGCAAACTACAACCTCATTTTATATATTTGTTTATTTATTTATTTATTTATTTATTATTCGTTTATTTATTTATTTATTAATTTTTTAAAATTCTTTTATATGTATATTAATTGTTAAATACAGATAGGGCATTAGTACCGGTGGTGAATGCTATTTTATTGATCGTGGGTTGTATTTTTTTATGTGTAAGGCTTCGAAGATTTTGAGTAGGTTTCTGCAATTGTTCCTATATATGATCCTGGTGTTGGTAGGTAGTTTGGTTTGGTAGTTTTGTTTTACGGCATATCAACCCTTTTTGGGTTATTTAATGCCGAATCTGGTCTTGTTTTCTTCTCTTTTTTGTTTCTTTCCCCTTTTAATATCTGTTTCTATTTAACCCATAGTTGGGACCCTAACAGGTACTACCACTCCGTGTCAGGGTGGACCTGGGAGCAATGGTAATTAAGAGGAGGCTCCACATTCCCCAAAGTCCGTAAGCCGGATCTCACCATCGGATGTAGTTTAAGGTCATATCCAGGACCGGGAGTAGGGTAGGAAAAATAAAAATAAAAAAGGGGAGGGAGAAAGGGAGAGGGGCTGTTGTTTTTGTTTTTGGTTTTGTAGAACATAATTAAGTTTTACAAAAAAAAAAAAAAAAAAAAAACCTCAATGTAGGTGAATTTCGTCTCAGGGCTTGGTGTTGGTTGTTAATATTTTTCTTAGTTCTGTTGATTTTATAGTTTTGTTTTTGTGTGTGTGTAGTGATGTGTTGCTGAATGGCACTGGTATCGTGAGGCGTCGGAAGAGGGTTGTAGTCGTGTGACCAATATAAGTACTGTGTTTGTCTGTTTAGATCTTGGGGAAACATTCCTCGAATGGGCATTTGAACAAATACCGTACGTTTATTTGGTTTAAGGGGAGTTAGTAGTGTTATTATTTTTGATTATTAAGTTAGAGGTTTTAAATTTTGTGTAGTAAATTATTAGTTTTATTTGTTTGTTGTTCGTCGGTGGGTTTAGTGTGTCGGTTTATTATGTTAGTTATAGTTTTTTCGTCAAGTTTGTAGTTAGAGTGCATTTGGTTTTTATAGTATGTATGTATATATATTTATAGTATGTATGTATGTATATATATATATATATATATATATATATATATATATATATATATATATATATATATGATGATATGATAAGATTTCGATCTTTGAAAAGCCTTGGCTTAAGGAAAGAATAATAAACACTAGTTTATTACTGAATACACCTTGCATTGAACAATTGAAATTTGAAATAAATTTGGACAATCGTCACATATTTATCACTCTTTTTTCTTCTATCTTTATATATATATACATATATATATACATATATATATATATATATATATATATATATATATATATATATATGTGTGTGTGTGTGTGTGTGTGTGTGTGTGTACATAATATATATATATATATATGTATATATATATATAAAATATGAAACTAAAAGTATACTTTTAGTAGATAGAACCTATAGTTAAATGCTTTAAGCTCAATATACGAGATAGAGCAATTATAAAGATAGATGAAAGAAGAGGGATAAACATGTACGAATGACAAATTTATTTCAACTGCCAACTTATCTATCTATGTAATTCCTCTGAGGATAAGATTTTAATCTTTGGAAAGCCTTGGCTTAAGGAATGAATAATAAACATGTTTTTACCGAGTACACCTTGCATTGAACAATCGAAGTTGAAATAAAATTTTCATTCGTACATGTTTATCTCTCTTCTTTCATCTATGTTTATATATATATATATATATATATATATATATATATATATATATATACATGATATACATATAATACATATATGTGTACATGTATATATCGTATATAGATGATATATATATATATATATATTAGGGTAGGTCGATTTTACACTTTTTTTTAAATATTAAAAAAAGGCACGTACCGAAAGTTGTATATAGACCTATTAAATACTCATGCAAAAAATTAGATCAAAAACTTCAGCGGTTTTTTGAGCGTTTGGTATCAAAGATCGTAGACAAGAATATACTGAAAATTCCTCGTTTTATCAAGATTTGCTTGAATATTGGTGTGAAAACCAAATAATTTTAGCATTTAAAATCAGGGAATGTCCTTTTATTTTATAAAAATGATATGAATTAAAGAAATCTTCAAATTGAAAATTTGCCCCCCCCCCTCATTTTCAGTATCTGCTTTTGTAAACTACCTTTTAACGTTATGAATTAAACAGTAATATTTGAATACCTAAGGAAATGATTTTTTTCTGTTATAAGTGAAAATATAACAAGCAAAGAAATAAGGAAAAACCTAACACTATTTTAATGGAGCTTAATATAGAGAGTCAAATTGCTCCATATAAGACCCCTTAGACAAAAATGCTGGTCTCAATTTCTGACTCAAAACTTTGGCTGTAATGTGTTGATGCCTTGCTTCAAAACCATATACAGTTTGTGAAGCTTCTGTTATTAACTTAACTGCCCGTTCCACACCCTGAGAATGTGAGGGCAAATCTGGCAAGTCAAGCTTGGTTCCATTCATCAACGATTCTCGAAGTTCAGATTCAGTAAAATCTAGATATTTACTTTCACATGGTGTTTCTTTTGTAAAAGTTAAATGGTGTTCTGGTCCCTTAGTTTTTTTCATAATTCTCTGTCTATTTTCATCCACAATTTCCTTATACATCAATGTGTCCTTATCCATTCTCCCATCAACTCCAATACATATATTTTAGGTGGGGTAAAAACCCCTGGCTGAAATAGTTTTATTTATCTACCTCCAACAAGGTAAGATGTGACACAAGGTCAGGAAAGTGGGATTAGATAAGCCTGCGCTATAGAGGTGAGCACTCTGGCCATTAAAAAATTGACTGGGCAGCCCCGTCGGCATTCCCCTGTAGGGGCGCCTCAGACAGTTAGCAATAAACTTACTCCTCCCCAAATAGGGAAGGCAAAGCCTGGGAGGGTGCACCTCCTAGAATTGCACAGGACGGACAAGCCCCAATAGACGGGCGTGAATCCAGACCCAAAGGCCCGGACGATACCGGTTTATTTGGTGGGGTAAAAAACCCTGGCTGAACTAGTTTTTATTTATCTAACTCCCACAAGGTAAGGTGTGACAAAAGGTCGGGAAAGTGGGATTAGATAAGCCAGCGCTCGACAATTCAATATATATTTGTGATAATTAAATGTGTAAACAGTGTTTACAAAACACAGAATCAACATGGGAACTCAAATTCGCCCGATGAATTTTCAACCGGTGAATACCATAAAAAATATCCAATAAATAAAACGCCTATGTAAACAAATAATTATTTATATATAACATTAAATATTATAGTGTTTTATTCCTTTTTAATTTGAATATGTACATTTAATTTCTTAAGAAAAATAATAATAAACTTTAAAATATTTATTATTAAGTAATGTATTACTTTTTTTTGTTAAAACCCGGGTTTAATTTAAGGCGACACATCTGCCGGTGAAATCTAGGCTGTGAGAAAAAATCTCGATTTATTTGATCTTAAAGTTGCAATGCTCAAATAAATACAAAGTTTTGAAGAAAAATATTTCTTGTGGTAACTTTTGACATTATTTGGCAACTTTCTTCGAGTGCGATAATTTACAGTTTCAAAATCGACCTCCCCTAATATATATATATATATGTACATATATATATATATATATGTATATAGATGATATATATATATATGTATATAGATGATAGACATATATATATATATATATATATATATATATATATATATATATATATATATATATGTTTTAAAATGTATGTTATATATATATACATATATACACACATTGGTCTTTATTATTAAGTGTGGGATTTTTTACTTTGTCCGTAAGAAATATGATAGTTTATTATATTCCCGAGTCGATTTAAAGGAAGAACAATAGTAAGATTTATCAAATCATCGTCTATAAAATTATGAAAATAGTGTAAAATATCCCCAACATCATTGTGTAGGGAACCAATTCTAGTAGTGCACCGCTGAACACCGCTGATTGTTTCCCCTTAATTGTGCCACGATAGGGAGTATTAATAATCAACCAATGTCGGAATTCAGCTCCAAATCAAATTAAGAATCCAGGTTATCCCGGTAAGCAAAATTCCTATCTTAAGGGTAGAGTAAGAATGAATTAGCTTCTATTGTTTTGTATAATATACGTTGCTTGTCATTCATAATTGTCAACTGTAAATAAATGTGTTAACCGTACGTTTTGCCTTTCGTTCTAATGATGGATATGTTTAGAATATATGTTTTATACATGAGCTACGAAATTAAACAACGTATATTCTAACAATCGTTTAACGAGTAATTCAACAAAGTTCTATTTCTGAATTTATATCATTACGTAAGTCAGAATGAAAAAAAGCAACTGTGGAATTTCCACGGGACTCCGGAAGTATGCAATACATCTTAACTTTCTTTGAGAGAAACGAGCAATAATAGATCGGTTTTACTTTCGAAGGCGACTCGCTGGTGTACAGAGCAATAAAACCCAAGACTGAAGAATACAAAAAAGGCGAAGCTAATCAATAACTGCCTGGGTTTTAAGGTTACCATTCCATGGAGAGCGCCATGTTGTTTTCTGGCATTGTACACAGAAATCAAGAAGGTGGAAAATCTTTAGGGAGGAAACCAAATACGGAAAAGAAAATGCAGAAAAGAATGAAAATAGAAGATGTTGTATCAAATAAGATGTACAGCGCCAACTATTCAAGACCTGCATCCCAAAATCGCACTTGATACAATATCCACCCAAGCAGCAAAAAACAAAGATATATATATATATATATATATATATATATATATATATATATATATATATATATATAGTAAGCTATGAAAATATATTTATGGCAATTAAGCTACACAGATGCTCTCGCATTTCATCCCCGGGGGAAATCTTCAGGCTAAAATGCCTGAAGATTCCCCCCGGGGATGAAATGCAAGAGCCTCTGTGTAGCTTAATTGTCATAAATATATTTTCATAGCTTACTACTTAGCTTTACTTACGTATCGAGCACTGTTGAAGTAAATACTGAAAACTGATAAATAAAAAATTATATCTCCTTATAAAATTTTTTGTGGATACATGAAATAGTAATATATATATATATATATATATATATATATATATATATATATATATATATATATATATACATATTATTATTATTATTATTATTATTATTATTATTATTATTATTATTATTATTATTATTTTTGTTCCTTCCAGCTTACATCTTACCCGGAATTTGCATTGCCCACAACCTTTTAAAAACATACTACTACTATTCCCAGCAATGCTTCAAGCAAACTACCATTCTCTAATATATATATATATATATATATATATATATATATATATATATATATACAAATAAAATGATAAAGATAAATATTATATCTTTATATTAGATCTTATCATAAGACAATGCTTGATAAACAAGATAGAGCAATAAAATAATAAAATGAATGATGAAAATAATTTTTTTTTAAATGATTTAATAAATATTTCATTTATTTGATAAAATCTCGCGTCATGTTGTCTGGTTCTAAAATTTCAAAGTTTAATTTTTTTTATATTTTTATATTTTTAAATGATAACCACTAATACAACTTTTGCTAATTTTTTCTGATAAAAAGAGTTGTTTTTTTGAAAATCCATGGATTAAAGAATGTTTGAATACTTGATGAATTAATAAATATTGTATTTTATCCAATTTTTATTTACATCATTCATTTTCTTATTATATACATGATAATGAGTTGTATACGGCGAAACACGTGTCCGTAGATAATCATAGAAATGATAAATATTAATTTTCTTTGTTAAAATATAAGTTCAAGAAGTAAATTGGATTCAAGAAAATTGTAAAAAAATGTTGGTATGAATTTCAATTGAAATTAGCTAATATATATTTATTAAGCTCTATTTTTTGTATGAGCTTCTATCTTGCAGGTTTGAAGGTAATATTCCTTAACGAAAAAGCTTTTTTGAAATAATCTTTATCCCAAGGGATTTCGAAGGAATCCTTTATATCACTAACCCACTATCCAGGTTTATCGTCTATGCTCCCTCTGACTTTCTCTGTCTGTCCTTATGCAAAGTCTCCAGTGCTCATTATTGTGGGGATTGACTGCGTCCATTTGCCACTGTTTACAATCTTGGCTGATGGTTTGTTTCCATTTCTTCCTATGGCGCCCAGCTTTGTTTTTGCTGTCCAGCCTTAGGTTTCTGCATATGTTGATATGCCCCTTGCTTCTCTCAACATGCCCGAAACTAAACTTTCCCCAAGCTGCCTTGACTCTGATAGCCGAACTTAGTTTGCAGATACGTCCAGCACTCAGAATATCTCCTAGGTAGCAAAAGGAGTCTACCACCTCCAGGGTGTCTTCGCCTATTTCAATTTCTGTGTAAGGGCGGGCCTCAATTGGGCATGCTCGTCCTAGATATCTCTTACATCTTAGCCTGCCATGCACTCTGCTGCACTTTTTGTGTACTGATAGGTTGCAGTGGTTGCACTGTATCGCATTGCTCTTACCCTCCCTCCCTTTCTACATACCGCGCATGGGTATTGACCAGAGTCCTTCAAAGACTGGAGTTCTTGGCCACTAACCATCACCTTTTTCTTTCCAGTGTTGACCCTCAGACCTTTTACTTCCATGTCCTTTTTTCATACTTTCTAATCTTTCTTCCAGCTCATTCATTGTCTCTGCCATTATGACCAAGTCATCGGCATGCAGTAGTTCCCATGGGCACCCTGTTCTGAACTCATTCAAGAGGGCCTCAAGGACAACAATGTACAACAAGGGACTGAGGACTGATCCTTGATGTACTCCAACATTTGCACTGAATTCATCGCTGTAAATGTTATATATATATATATATACATATATATATATATATATATATTGATATATATATATATATTGATATATATATATATATATATTGATATATATATATATATATTGATATATATATATATATATATATATATATATATATATATATATATATTGATATATATATATATATATATATATATATATTGATATATATATATATATATATATATATTGATATATATATATATATATATATATATATATATATATATATATATTGATATATATATATATATATATATATATATTGATATATATATATATATATATATATATTGATATATATATATATATATATATATTGATATATATATATATATATATATATATATATATATATATATATATATATATTGATAGATAGATAAATAAAAGAAGTGAAATAAGAAATGTTACAGTGACAAATCTATTACGTCTTCAGTTAATTCAACACAAGGTATATTCGAAAAAAGAATATTTACTTTTTTCCTTCTTTAAGCCAGGCTTTTCAAAGAATGTATTTTTTATCATCAGAGGAATGAAATAGATAAATAAGTTGGCAAGGAATAAACCAAAATCATAATTTGAAAAAAGTCATAAAATGTAGATGTAAGTGTGTAAGAAGTGTTACAAATGCAAAATAATGTCAGAAAAGTTGGAAAGTTCATGAAGAATACATCAATAGAGTCGAATACAGGAGGAATTAATCCATCAGAATAATAAGTGGTTCTGCCATAGAAAAGATTTATTAGGGTATAGAATGGGAATTTAAGGCCATCTCAAAATCTTCGATTGAAGAAATATTTGAGCATTTGAGTCCAATGTGGAAATTTAAGTAGTTTCCAAAAATATGCAGGTCCGTGAATGTGTAAATGTTTATCTGACGGTATCAGGAGTGGGAATGAGATCGTTAAGTGAAATTCAGGGCCAGTGACAATTAGGGATAGCGTAGGGGGGTGGGGGGGGATGTGAAAGGGAAAGGTTAAAAGAGGGATATGCTGACTGACTCATATGTGGAAATGGGATGGGGAGTTGCATGGGTACAGTTCAACGTTAGGGAGTAAAAAGTGATTTTAATTGCTGCTGTTTTAAGAGATTTAGCAAAGCAGAGGGGGGATATCAGTAAATGGTTGGAGGATGGGGGTGTTAAAAAACTAGTGAAGAAGCATGGTTAGTCTTAAGTGAGTCATATTCAGATATAATGCTATTAAACCTTATGTCTAGAATCCTTATTCCAACACCTGTAAGATCACTAAAGTTAAGAGCCTGGTAAGTACCAGATGGGTGACCATTTGGGAATACTAGACACTGTATGCGGGAGGACGGTGACACCTCCTTGTAAAAATTAAGGTCGCTATCTCCCCATAGCAGGATATACATGTGACTGGGGACCGCTTGTGAATTTAATATTCCCGAGAAACTTCCTTCTTTGTATGGTGCTAGCTCAACATGCCCCCCCCCCAGGGTGAATGCAGCTACAGGTGCAAGTACAGCAGATAATGTTGCTTAATTAGTGTCTAATGACTATGAATCTACTTTAATGCAAATCTGAAATATTTGAATTTATTTAATCCACGGGGGTAGATTGTTCTCATTCCGTCATCCGTGATCGGGTAGAAGTGTTCATTAATTATTATATCTACTTTAATGCAAATCTGAAATATTTGCATTTATTTAATCCACGGGGGTAGATTGTTCTCATTCCGTCATCCATGATCGGGTAGAAGTGTTCATTAATTATTAAATCTACTTTAATGCAAATCTGAAATATTTGAATTTATTTAATCCACGGGGGTAGATTGTTCTCATTCCGTCATCCATGATCGTGTAGAAGTGTTCATTAATTATTAAATCTACTTTAATGCAAATCTGAAATATTTGAATTTATTTAATCCACGGGGGTAGATTGTTCTCATTCCGTCATCCATGATCGGGTAGAAGTGTTCATTAATTATTATATCTACTTTAATGCAAATCTGAAATATTTGAATTTATTTAATTCACGGGGGTAGATTGTTCTCATTCCGTCATCCATGATCGGGTAGAAGTGTTCATTAATTATTAAATCTACTTTAATGCAAATCTGAAATATTTGAATTTATTTAATCCACGGGGGTAGATTGTTCTCATTCAGTCATCCATGATCGGGTAGAAGTGTTCATTAATTATTAAATCTACTTTAATGCAAATCTGAAATATTTGAATTTATTTAATCCACGGGGGTAGAGTGTTCTCATTTTGTCATTCAAGATCGGGTAGAAGTGTTCATTAATCATTATATTATTTTTTAGTTATTATCGCCTGTAGTAAGGATTGAACCTTCAACCTACAGAAGACTGTCACTTTAAAACTGATTGTTAATCTACATCTTTATCTGTTGTGCCACATGTCCATGTGGAGAATTCTGTATAGATTCCCGAGTTTAACGTAGAGATTAAAAAAAAAATGCATCTGAACAAGGTCAGAGGTTACATTATGAAAGTAGAAAACAATATAAGAATAATAGTCTGAATATTCCAAAGTATCAATCCTCATCTCAAACATTCTGAAATTTAAGCTTGACAGATCACATAAAATTACATTTTTTTAAATTGCTTCAAAATTCCTAAGTCGATTCAACCCCGAATTTTCATCATCATCATCATCATCATCATCACCGCCGCCATCATCATCATCATCATCATCATCATCATCATCATCATCATCATCATCATCATCATCATCATCATCACCACCACCACCACCACCATCATCATCATCATCATCATCATCATCATCATCATCATCATCATCATCATCATCATCATCATCATCATCATCGGTTTAACGTCTATTTTACCTGCTGGCATGTGTTGAACGGCTTTTAGAAATTGACTTCCAACCTAAGCCATATCAGACGAGGTCTTTACTTGTCCCTCTTTCTCATCCTCTGACATTTGGGGACACACCCTGAGTGAAAATCCATCTTCATCCCATGTCTCACTTAATCGTCCCCTGTGAACTGAACCTGCTACTTCAATTCAAACTTGTAATACCTGGTGGAGTATTAAGCCTTGGGCGGGCTATGTCAACTTCCTCTGAAGGGGGAAGTTTACAGGGAATATCAAATCCGTAAGTGGTCCCCAGCCACATGTATCTCCCGGTCATGGAAATATGACATACAGTGCTTAGCATTCTAAAATGGTCACCCATCTGGTACTGGCCAGGATCCATGTCGCTTAACTTCGGTGATCAAATGGAAACTGGGGTGTCAACACAATTATGCCGTATTTCAGTTGTTCTACATCTACTAACCCAAGAACTCTCATCCATTCTTTCAATGTGGTCATACCATCAAAGTCTTCTGTTCTGCACACATCTCCCTATACTGTCCAGATTTAAACCTTCCACTGAGATTATCAGAACTAAGCCTGGTTTTAACACTCACATTACACATTCACTGAATCATTTGTCTCCATGCAACGCATGTCCTCAACCCTCACTGGCCAGGTTTCACTTCTATACATCATCACACTGTGCACACATACCTGATAGACGCTTCCCTTGGTCGACAGTGATAACGCTCTGCTGGTTAGTAATGGCAGAAATTCCCTGAACACACTCTATCCCCTCCAAGTTCGTGCAGTCACGCTAGCACCTGCTCCTCCCTGTGCTCCAATGATATCACTATTTAAGACCAATTGCTGGCTGACCAATTACTGACACACCAACTGCTGACTAACAGACTGATTAACAAAAAAGTCCTCTCATAGAAATGCCAGGCTTCACCTCCTTTGTGGCAAAATAAAAATATCCGAAAATATAAAAGGTGAGCCTGCTTTAGCACTGAATTTAGTGTGAATTTTAAAAAGCAATAACATTTTGAGCATTTGTTATATTTATTTTACTAACTCGTCACCGCTTATCTAGGCCAAAAGCCACTTGAAGATAAAGGTTAATGAGATACATAGATTATCAGTTAAATGATGAATAACATTATGAGAGGATTGAAAATAATGAATACAATGAACAAAACTTGATTACTTATGAGGACGATATATGACAAGTATTTGTTGACATTGGATTTGAAGACGACCAAGATGTAGTTTGCAGGGAAGCAATTCCACAAATAGGAAGTTCTTGGAAAGAAACTCTGTTCAGGGAAATTCCGTTTGGTTTAAGATACACAGATGGAGAAAGGGACATTCTTGGTGGCAATAAGACAATCTCTTGCTGTGAATGTCTTACAAGGACGAACTAGAAATTTGGTCTCAGTCGTCACCTTCCATGGAAATAACTATGGAGTAGAGAGAGACTGGCAACGTCTCTTCTGTGAGAAAGGAGCTGTAGAGGACAAACTAGATTATCCCCCACTAGATTGCAAAGTTGATTTAGTACTCTGCAAGAAAGAGCGTTCTGAGCGGCACCTCCCCAGATGTGGCATCAGTACACCATCTTAGGACGTATCTGACTCTGAAGCATTGGATGGAGTACTGTTACCATATCTGGGGAGTGCCGCTCAGAGAACCCTTTTCCTTCTTTGACAGAGTACAAAACGGACTTCGAAATCTAGTGGGGGATTTCCTCTTCACTTCATTACAGTCTCTTTCTCACAAAAGAGAGAGGATGCTAGTCTTTCTCTACTCTATCGTTATTTTCATGGTAAATGCTCGATGATTACCCCCTTATAAAAAAATTCACAACAAAAACTCGTCTAGCTACAACCACTGTAAATGATTTCCCTTTCTTCATCTGTGTACCGAAAACTAAACGGAACTTCTATGAGTTTCTTTCGAAGAACTACTCGTCTGTGGAACACAATACTACGGAGCTGCTTCCCAACTGACTAAAACATAGTCATTTTCAAAGCCAATGTTAACAAATGTTTGTGTAGCTGTCCTCTTAAATAATCCCATTTCAACCTGACTGTGTTGTCTCACCGTCCGCCTGACAAACTCATTAACGAACTAGAGATTGGATCTCAGTCGTCACCTTCCATGGAAATAACTATGGAGTAGAGAGAGACTGGCAACGTCTCATTAACAAACTCATTAACCATTATCCTCGAGTGGCCTTTTGGCCTTGATCAGCGGCAACTCGTTAGTAGAATTAAAAAAGGCATTTTTGAATCTGATTCTACAATCCAGAATGTTGGATGATTACAGTTAGTACAGAATTGTAATTGATATCGCATTAAACATGGTTTTCTGGTATCTTTAATTAATATTCCGTGCATATAGAATGCGCATTAGAATCAACGGTGCATCAGAGGTGATTGCATCGTTGGTCTTTGTGTTACAAGGTCAACAGAGGAACGATTAATCCATTGAAAATGGCTTTCCAGCCTGACACGTCCCGTATTTATTCAGTTGTCCGTCCATGCCATTAATTGCCTCCAGTGATCCTGGTCTATGGTGGGTTTTTGTTTATTTTCACAGTTTTCCCCTAAGCCCTGTTCTATTTTATTTATAGTTCGAGTTTCGTCGGGGATACTGCACCACTTTTACTAATACCCATGGGACAAGTATGAATCTACATATCCTCCCTACAGCTATGGATTAAATAGTAGGGTAGACTGGACTCTCAAGCTTTGGTTGGGCAACTAGTCTTGGAGAAGGAAAAGCTTTGGAATAACAGCAGTGTTTCTTTGCTTATCTCAATATTCTTTCCTTACCATTGGACTTGAGTAATGCGAGTTCAGGAAAGGTGCAGTTGATGATTGCACACCCCTTGCTTCACTCTCGACTGTCATGCTAATATTTAATGGAGATATCAATTCGAGTTACTGTGAGATCGGGGAAATACCAATATCAGTAAATGTTTGATCAATCTAATAAATAACTTTAAATGAAGAGAACATGTTTTTCCATTATAGAGAACATTATACTATGTAGATATCTTTTTTGTAAGATAACGTTGGAAAAGGTATGAATCTATATATCCTCCCTCCAGCTACATATTAAATTGTAGGGTAGACTAGACTGTCAAGCCTTGGTTGTGCAGCTAGTCTAGGAGAAAGAAAACTCCGAAATAACACCAGCATTTCTTTGTTTATCCCAACATTGTTTCCTTGCCACTGGACTCAAGCAGTGTGATTGTGCAACCCTTGCTTCACTCTCGATTGTAGATATCTAACAAACATACACCCACTCTTCTTACAAAGTAATTCATCTTTCTCCCTTTTAACAAAAAGAACAATTTACGTGTTCGGACATTTCCACTGTAAGTATTATTAATTATATATTTATATAAATGTTTCTGTTCTGCTAATAAGCCTTATTTCCTTTTTTCTTATTAATATTTAATTAAAGGATTAGTTTTGTAATTTATACCAAGATGCAGCCCTATAATTTTCCACATCAAATTCAAGACTGAAACTAATAAACCTTAAATCATATTTATTTCTCTTTAAGTGAATTTTGATTACGTCATCTTTGTCACGATTCCTTTAGCAAGAGCTTCTCCACTGACCCGAAGTCTGTGATCTTTCAATCAACTTTCTCTGAGACAAACTTTGGCGATATTCAAATTAATTTGGCATTAAATTCACCGAATTTATACTTAATTCTTTCCCGAAATACGTCATTCTTTTCTAATATAAGACATTTTAAATAAATATTATAATAAGATAATGTTATAATAATTATAAGGCAATGTTATAATAAAGTAATGTTATAAAAAGGTAATGCCAAAATAATAAAATAAGCTAATGTTATAATAACCCAATGTTATAATAAGATAATGTTATCATAAGATAATGTTATGATAAAGCAATGTTATAATGAGGTAATGTTATAATAAAATAATGTTATAATAATAGTAAGGCAATGTTATAATAAAGTGTTATAATAAAATAATGTTATAATAATAGTAAGGCAATGTTATAATAAGGCAATGTTATAATAAAATAATGTTATAATAATAGTAAGACAATGTTATAAAAAAGTGTTATAATAAAATAATGTTATAATAATAGTAAGACAATGTTATAAAAAAGTGTTATAATAAAATAATGTTATAATAATAGTAAGACAATGTTATAATAAGGCAATGTTATAATAAAATAATGTTATAATAATAGTAAGACAATGTTATAATAAAGTGTTATAATAAAATAATGTTATAATAATAGTAAGGCAATGTTATAATAAAATGTTATAATAAAATAATGTTATAATAATAGTAAGGCAATGTTATAATAAAATGTTATAATAAAATAATGTTATAATAATAGTAAGGCAATGTTATAATAAAATGTTATAATAAAATAATGTTATAATAATAGTAAGACAATGTTATAATAAAATGTTATAATAAAATAATGTTATAATAATAGTAAGGCAATGTTATAATAAAATGTTATAATAAAATAATGTTATAATAATAGTAAGACAATGTTATAATAAAGTGTTATAATAAAATAATGTTATAATAATAGTAAGACAATGTTATAAAATGTTATAATAAAATAATGTTATAATAATAGTAAGGCAATGTTATAATAAAATGTTATAATAAAATAATGTTATAATAATAGTAAGACAATGTTATAATAAAGTGTTATAATGAAATAATGTTATAATAATAGTAAGACAATGTTATAATAAAATGTTATAATAAAATAATGTTATAATAATAGTAAGACAATGTTATAATAAAGTGTTATAATAAAATAATGTTATAATAATAGTAAGACAATGTTATAAAATGTTATAATAAAATAATGTTATAATAATAGTAAGGCAATGTTATAATAAAATGTTATAATAAAATAATGTTATAATAATAGTAAGACAATGTTATAATAAAGTGTTATAATGAAATAATGTTATAATAATAGTAAGACAATGTTATAATAAAATGTTATAATAAAATAATGTTATAATAATAGTAAGACAATGTTATAATAAAGTGTTATAATAAAATAATGTTATAATAATAGTAAGGCAATGTTATAATAAAATGTTATAATAAAATAATGTTATAATAATAGTAAGACAATGTTATAATAAAGTGTTATAATAAAATAATGTTATAATAATAATAAGGCAATGTTATAATAAGGTAATGTTATAATAAAATAATGTTATAATAATAGTAAGACAATGTTATAAAATGTTATAATAAAATAATGTTATAATAATAGTAAGGCAATGTTATAATAAAATGTTATAATAAAATAATGTTATAATAATAGTAAGACAATGTTATAATAAAGTGTTATAATGAAATAATGTTATAATAATAGTAAGACAATGTTATAATAAAATGTTATAATAAAATAATGTTATAATAATAGTAAGACAATGTTATAATAAAGTGTTATAATAAAATAATGTTATAATAATAGTAAGGCAATGTTATAATAAAGTGTTATAATAAAATAATGTTATAATAATAGTAAGACAATGTTATAAAATGTTATAATAAAATAATGTTATAATAATAGTAAGGCAATGTTATAATAAAATGTTATAATAAAATAATGTTATAATAATAGTAAGACAATGTTATAATAAAGTGTTATAATGAAATAATGTTATAATAATAGTAAGACAATGTTATAATAAAATGTTATAATAAAATAATGTTATAATAATAGTAAGACAATGTTATAATAAAGTGTTATAATAAAATAATGTTATAATAATAGTAAGACAATGTTATAAAATGTTATAATAAAATAATGTTATAATAATAGTAAGGCAATGTTATAATAAAATGTTATAATAAAATAATGTTATAATAATAGTAAGACAATGTTATAATAAAGTGTTATAATGAAATAATGTTATAATAATAGTAAGACAATGTTATAATAAAGTGTTATAATAAAATAATGTTATAATAATAGTAAGACAATGTTATAATAAAATGTTATA
>OY744538.1:75187089-75202089 GCA_963556195.1 Sepiola atlantica | reverse complement strand
GGAAAGAGGCTATTAGAGTAGAAAATTTTCCTGCATCTAAGGACCTCTACATTGAAGGGGTGAGATTTTGCTGCTTTTCGGGCGAGTCGAAGGTATTTTACAGCTATTAATGAAAGACTTATATATTTTTCATAAAGCTGTGTTGCATTTGTTGAGCCATACTCAGTGAGAGTTAGAGAAATAGGTTGAAACCTATTTATTTATATCTTAAACTAGATGCACCTACCCGGCGTTGCACAGGATGCAGTGAAATCATTGTAGTTTGTAATTTCTATTTGTTAGCACAATTTCCTAACTTGTATAGGAAAAGAAATAAAATTTTAGTTGTAAGGGAGATAACTCTTTTTTTTATACTGCAATTAAAAATATGAATTATTCCCCTTGTTGATTTATATTTTTCGGTCATAATTGAAAAATGTTTTCATTTTAACAGTTGAAACCCATTGGGTGAGATTCGCCAGGTATCTGGGTGTGCAGGTTTAGAACTGCGACTCTCCCATTTATGTTTGATGTACAAGGACAATATGGTTTTGCTTTGTGATGCTGTAAGTAGGGATGTGATCACGTGCGGATGAAGAAAATGATTTATACTGGGGTCAAGATATTCAAAGTAATATTTTCCCTTTGGTGTTATCCATAGCTACCACTGCACAAATCACAGTTGTATATGAAATACAAGATGTGTCCGCAAGCATATCACCCATAGAATCGTTAATAAAATTCACAATCCTTTCTGTAATACGCCCAGAGAACTGTTAAA
This sequence comes from Sepiola atlantica, assembly GCA_963556195.1. Taxonomy (NCBI): domain Eukaryota; kingdom Metazoa; phylum Mollusca; class Cephalopoda; order Sepiida; family Sepiolidae; genus Sepiola; species Sepiola atlantica. The sequence goes on along the minus strand of OY744538.1, from coordinate 75,201,329 downwards.
ATGAAAACAAATTTCAAATTATGACCGAAAAATATAAATCTACAAGGAGAATAATTCATGTTTTTAATTGAAGTATACAAAAAAGAGTTATCTTCCTTACAACTAAAATTTTATTTCTTTTTCTATACAAGTTTAGAAATTGTGCTAACCAATAAAAATTACAAACTACGATGATTTCACTGTATCCCGGACAACGCCGGGTAGGTGCAGCTAGTTTAAGATATAAATAAATAGTTCGAAACAGAACTGGATCTTTTACTGACTGAAACCGTAACAATCCTCTTCCCCCTATGGCACCCGTGGAATAATAAAATTCATAATCTTTTTTGCAATTTAACCATATTTGGTACAAATAAACTTTAGTCTATGCCTGACTTGTCCATCACGTTTCAATCATGAATGCCCAACAGTCTTTGTTTTATTGTCATTCAATGATAAGCATACCTGGATACGACACACAAAATTGTCAACAACTCTGGGAGATTCCTCACTTGGAACTTCCCTTATTTTGGCTGTGACGGCTCGCTTCCATTCAGGATTATTCTGGGGATTGTTTTTGATGGACACTATCTTTGAGATAACTCCACAGATAAAAATCTCGGGGGGGTTACGGTCTGGTAAGTGTGAAGCCCATTTAGGATCCCATCTCCTACCGATGAGATGATCATCAAAGGATCCCCACGGATCCTATTGAAACCACTGTTCCTCCCTCACAACACTTCTTTGTCTGCCTAGGGCGCCCAAAACTTTTTAACGACCACTAGGTAGTGCTCATAATTGATCGACGCAAAGATGCACATTCATAATCTTCCTTTGCAATTTAACCATATTTGGTACAAATAAACTTTAGTCTAAGCCTGACTTGTCCATCACGTTTCAATCATGAATGCCCAACAGTCTTTGTGTTATTGTCACTCAATGATAAGCATACCTGGATACGACACGCAAAATTGTCAACAACTCTGGGAGACTTGGAACTTCCCTGAATTTGGGTTGTGATGGCCCTCTTCAGTTCAGGAATAGTCTGGGAATTGTTTTGGTAGACATTATTTTTTAGATTTTGTCTGTGATATCTGTATTTTATAGTACCACCCGCTCTAAAAAATGCCACCCATCGCATTGTTAATAAAATTAACAATCCTTTCTGCATTCCAATTATATTTAGTACAAATAAGCTTCAGTCTATACTTGACTTGTCCATCAAATTTCAATCATGAATGTCCAACACTCTTTTTTATTGCCATTTCAGACATGACTGTAATTTAATATGCCAATTAGGTAAGCCTAGTGCATACATCGCGTGGACATGCTGAGTATATGTGCCAGACTTGATGAGCCTGAACCTGAGTGGAGCAGTGGAAGTACCCCTAACTTGTTTTATCTGTGCCTCTCTGTGCCTCTCTGTCACATGCTGGTAGAAACAATGGTCAGAGTGTGCCAATTAGATCCACAATAGCCATCCATTACACTGCCGTAGTGAGAGTTCCTCCCCGTATAGGACCCTGCTGACATATATTTTACGTGTGCCAGAAAGTGTTGGACAATTTCCCCGTAAGCAGTCGGTTTAGGGTGGCAACTGCATTTATCACCGATTCAGTATGTGTATATCGATGGATGTCAGAAAATCTGACGGGAAGGCACACAGAAATACGATGGTGGAATGTGAGATGTTTGTGAGGCGACGCTTGGAGACACTACTATCTCTAGCAGGGATAAGACAAGTCAGGGCCACTTCCACTGCTCGATTGACGTTCAGGACCATCATGTCCACCACAGTATATTAGAAGTTGGCCAAGTAATGTCAGATGTTAGAGACCAGTTAATTACACTTCTGATAATCGGTAATGCCGTGAAACTGCAGTAAAGTGTTTAGCTCAGTCAATACATTTTATTATCATTTGTTATTAGTATAGCTCTAGCGAATAGAATATCGAGCCCTTTGTTTGTCAAAGACCTGCTGTATTAATTCGGTTCTGTTCCGATTTTGAGCAGTTCGTTTCTTGTTTTATATATATACTAGTGTATCACCCTCCGTAAAAAAATAATGGAAAAATAAAATATGTTTCACCAGTGTCCACACTAACATTCATATAAAATCATAAAATTACATCAGAAATTTTATTTTTCATGTATAAATTATTATTATTATTATCATTTCTGATGACCTAAAGAAAAAAAACATCTACTGTTGACTTTTTTTATTTAGAGTGGAGGATTACTTTCCGGGTTCATTTCAAACAGTGGAGAGTTGTCTGACTTGCTATTTGCGTTCTCATACCCCCTCCCTTACAACTTGAAATGGTATGATTCAGAGGCTAGAAAAAGGCACGTTTTTTACTTGCTAACTTTTGTTTGACAGAATTAATATATTATATTTATTTATATAAGAATATACGAATAAATACACATTGGTCTTTATGATAGAGTGGAGGATAAAATATATAGAAAAAAAGAGAAAAAGAGAAAAAGTTAAGTCCGTCTTCTATGCCTAAAGGCTCGAAGATTCGTGCTTAAAGTTTATAGCCGTAAGTGGAACGAATGGCCTGAATTCCCCGTGAGGTCGGTTATTCTTTCATTTTGTTTACTTATATTTCACCTCAAACAAAGCACACTACCACTAGGATGTAATGGGCTACTGTGAATTAGTGGCCAGATTAATAAGAGTATCCTAAGTGGGGAGTTATGCATGGAGATGTTTGTTCACATTTCATTTAAATTTCTGCATGTTAATACAATCGGAGAAACAGGGAGTAGGGAGGCAATTCCAAAGTCAAGCAGTTTGAGGAAAGAAGCTATTAGAGTAGAAAGCCTTCCAGCATCTGGGCACCGCTACAGTGAATGGGTGGGATTTTTGTGGTTGTCGGGTTGGTTGGGGTTATTTACGTTACGTGCAGCAAGTTCGTCGGAGCACATTCCATTGTAGAACAAGCACAGGGAAACAACATTGCTGCAATGAGACAGAGGCTGGAGCTTGGTAGACAGTGAGGAACCTATTAGATTTGTGGGACCCACTTCAAGGGGGAGATGCTAGTAGTTGATGCACCAACCCAGATGTGGCAACAATACTCCAACAATTCTCCAACAATACTCCATTTAAACACATGGGTTTACATCGTCTAATATTCCAAATGGCCACTCATTTACTTACTAACAAGGCTCAACGTCTCTTGACTTCAGCGATCACATGAGAACCATTGTGTCAATGCGATTTAGCCACAAGCAGTATAACGTATAAATTTTCAGGCTTGAAACTCATAATTAATATCATCCCCGTCTCCCTTACTGAGATCTAAGTCCCTTTAAGTCACGTTTCCTTTCCCACCAAATTAATAAGACAGAAATTAATCCATTCTTTAATCTTTCTTAAATCGAAAGATTATCTCTCTTTTATGATAAAACCGAACTTAATTCTGAATTCCTATATTTGCAATCAAGACGGACATCGGAATTCAATAATTGACAAAATAATCACCAGAACTTATACGGACGGATTTGTTGCGAATCTGTGTTTTTTCTTTCTTTGCCTTTCCTCAGTTTGTGTGCAAGAAGTGTTTAGAAAATGGAGACGTATGTGAAATCAGATGTGGAAAAAGTATGTTTGGATGTCGAGGCCATTGAGATTGTTCAGAAATGTTATTACCTTATTGCTACCATTGGAGCACAGGGAGGAGCAGGTGCTAGTATGATAGCAAGAGTTCAGGCAACATCTGTCATTACTAACCAGGAAAAGCGTTACTACTGTCAACTAAGGGAAGAGTATCAGGAATGTGTACGCAGCGGCATGATGTATCAAAGTAAAACCTGATCAATGAGGGTTGAGGACATGCGTTACATTGAGAGAAAAGATATGAGAATGATACGATGGATGTGCAATGTGAGTCTTAAAGACTGCCTTAGATCTGATGACCTCTGAAGAAGATTAAACCTGGACTGCACAGAGTTATCTGTGCAGAACAGGAAACTTTGTTGGTTTGGTCACATTAGATTAGATAAGAGTTCTTGGTTTAGTAGATGTGCAAAAGTTGTGGTAGCAGGGTCAGCTGGTAAGGGGAAGGACAAAGAAATCATGCGAGGAAGTGATAATAATTGATTTGAGACAAAGAGGGATAAAAAAAGTCCTGCTCGGAGATAAGTTATTTTGGAAGTCAATTTCTTAAAGCCGTTTTAATCGATTTGTTCAAATTGACTTGCATGTCTCAAGTTGGCCCTCCACATGTACGCGGGTGGGCGACGCCACGATGAATTAATGAGTTTCCTATCTACATAAAAGTTTTTTAATGCTGACAAGGCTATGAAACTATTCAATTCGTTCTTGTACCAGGGTGACTCCCCCCCTCTCAATAAAAAGAAATGGCACCCATGCAATCGTTAATAAAATTTACAATCCTTTCTGCCATCCAACAATATTTGATAGAAATAAACTGCAGTCTATGCCTGACTTGCCCACTAAGTGTCAGCTATAAATCTCCAACAGTCTTTGTTTGATCATTGTTCAATTATAAGCACACCTGAATATGACGTGGAAAATTTGCCAATAACTCTGACATATTACTCTCTTGGAACTTCCCTGATAGTGGTTGTGATGGTCCTCCTCAGTTCAGGAATAGTCTGGGAATTGTTTTAACGGACATTATCTTTGAGATGACCCCACAGACAAAGATAAAAAGAGGTTAGGGTTCGCTGAGTGTGAAGCCCATTCAAGATAACACCTTTACTGATGAGACGATCACCAAAGTGTCCCCACATATTATCAAATCGTGATCAAATAAAAACTAGACAAGTGACACACAGATTGAAGTGTATTTGTAACAAGTATGATTGGGTTGCAGAAATGGTTATGACTTTTATTAACGATTCCATGCATGCCATTTTTGGAGAGGTTGCCATGTATAAATTAAGTTTCTTGATGCTGTGAAAAGTCCGTAAAACTATTCAGCCCGTCGTCCTTGTATATATCTATGTTTCAATCTTTTATTTGCTTTTGCTTTCAATTTAACGTCTCTGTTAAGCTATAAGACTTCCTGCTAGCCATTGTTCCACATCTCCATTGCAATTCTCTAGCTCACATTTCACGTCCTTCAAGTTTATTCAAAGAGCACTGAGCTGCGGCTAGGATTTCCGAAGGTATACACAGAAACTGCAATCCGTTGCACTTTACCGCTATGAAATACTTCAACTTGATGCGTTAATTCAATATTAGATACACACATAAATTGTGTCTATTGTTTTTCTTTCTTACATCTTTTAAATGACCTCAGTTTTTGTACAAGAAGTGTAAGACAATGGAGATGAATGAGAACTCAGATGTGGAGAAAGTATATTTGGATAGCGAAGCTATTGGGGTTGTTCAGAAGTTTTGTTACCTTAGTGATACCACTGGAGCACAGGGAGGAGCTCGTGTTAATGTGATTGCAAGAATTAGGAGTTGATAGAGTAAGTTCAGGGAATCTCTGTCATTACTAACCAGCAGAGCATGTTAACTAAGGAAAGAATTTATCAAGCATGTGTATGTAACGTGAATATCAACGGAAATGAAAGCTGGCTATAGAGGTTTGAGCTCATGGAGATAAATGATATGAGAATAATATGATAGATGTGTAAGGTAAATTTTGATTTCAGATTTTAAATTATATTATTTTAACTTTTCTGTTGGACAACTCTTTTCATTTTAAAAATTTTGCCTGCCAGTGAAGTGATACAAATAGTAATGACTTTATTTATATATTGATTTCCTACAAATTGATTTATATTGATTTCCTACAAATTTATTTATATATTGATTTCCTACAAATTGATTTATATTGATTTCCTACAAATTTATTTATATATTGATTTCCTACAAATTGATTTATATTGATTTCCTACAAATTTATTTATATATTGATTTCCTACAAATTGATTTATATTGATTTCCTACAAATTTATTTATATATTGATTTCCTACAAATTGATTTATATTGATTTCCTACAAATTTATTTATATATTGATTTCCTACAAATTGATTTATATTGATTTCCTACAAATTTATTTATATATTGATTTCCTACAAATTGATTTATATTGATTTCCTACAAATTTATTTATATATTGATTTCCTACAAATTGATTTATATTGATTTCCTACAAATCTATTTATATATTGATTTCCTACAAATTGATTTATATTGATTTCCTACAAATTTATTTATATATTGATTTCCTACAAATTCTGTGGATATTTTTTGGGTGAATCGTTCATTTTATTGTCAACTAATCTTTTGTTTTGGACTTCATTCTGATCCTTTAATACCTCGTATTTTGAATTTTGCCACCTGGACTTTATGTATTATAAATCAATGCTCATCTTATCTGTTTGATATCTTGGATAATTACATGGACACATTGTATTTTCTACCCAACTTTCATTGAATATACCTTTTTGCTTACAAATTTTGTTTATATATTTAAAAGTGTATGCTAACCAGTAATACAATTTTTAACTGATTGTTCTCATTTGATGAAAAAAGCTCATCTTTTAAAATCCATGGATTAAGGAAAATGATTTTTTTATATTCCTTGTTTAAATATTTGATGAATTAATAAATATTGTAATTTATCAAATTTTTGTATTCATCATTCATTTTCTTATATTATTGCTCCATCTAGTATATCGAGCATTGACTTATCAAGATAGGATATAACATAAAGATATAATATTTATCTGGGCAGTTTTATTTAATTTCACAGTCTATGACTTATCAGCATGGCTGGACGTAACAAGATTATATATATATATATATATATATATATATATATATATATATATATATATATAGTTATTTATAATTATTTATAAATAAATATTATTTTCAAAATAAACCCATATACACTAGTGTTTGTTTCATGCCAAACCTGGAATCGTCAGTATGGGAGGAGACAATCCCTGCCAATCACACAGTTCGAACCCCCAATACGAAAGTCATGTTTGACTCAGTAGTCGAGGAGCGTACCACTGCTCTAATGTGAATTGTCTAGAAATGGGAAGTAAGTTAACATCTAAATAGCAAACACAGCAGCTATCCAGCAACGTTCAGCCATGCTGATGAGCCATAGGCTGTGAAACACATGTCCATGGATATATATATATATATATATATATATATATATATATATATATATATATATATATATATATATATATAATTTTTCAGAGGTATTTGATAATGAATCTCTGTCTTTCTCTGTCTTTTTCTCTCTCTCTCTTTCTCTCTCTCTCTATTTATATATATATATATATATATATGTGGGGGGGTGTATTCTTATCTATCTATCTCGGTCTGTTACTATCTATCTCCAATTCTAGTTTCACAGATTACCGATTAATTTGAAAGCGAACTGACTGCTTCTGTGCAGATCAGACATCAGGTAAATTGTCCGTGATGATCGTTTGTCCAGTGTTGGCCAAAGTCGTCATTCAGTTAGAAATTGGACATTTTTTCCAGTCACTGCATATGCAAACAGTTTGGTCAAATATCTTCCACCGGTGCCAGATATATTTTTAGCCTTAATCTGCCCGACCCATGTCAACTGGTCTGTCATAATCGATCGACCCTACTCTTACCCTTCCCATCATGCATCAGCAACTGACTCATTTTTCTCTCCAGCATCAATGTTCATTTTCTGAATAATGTATACCATTTTCAGAAAATTAACATATATATATATATATATATATATATATATATATATATATATATATATATATATATGCTAGAAAAATATCCGTCCCAGGATGTGTAAAATTAATTCCCTTAACGGTTTTGCACGACTTTATGTCCCCTTACAAAGGTTAAAATCAAGATATAATGCTACTAAACTTCATGTCTAGAATCCTTATTCCAATTTTGATCAAAACCCGTTACATGATTTTGATTGTAGAGAATGTCTAAAAATTTAATGCTCCAGCTTAAGAGGTCTTAAGAAGAAATTGAAATTCAGGGAAACTTGTTTAATTGATGTCTAATGACTATGAATCAAATTTAATGCAAATCTGAAATATTTGAATTTTCAATATATATAATACTGTGGTACGTGAAATCTGAGGGGTCGAGTTTGATATGTGAGTTGTGCAGAATGATGGCAGGAGCAGTAACTATAAGTTTGTTTGCAAACCTTGAAACACGATTTATTTCATGGTAGATTACCTAGATGGTTGTCGAATTGGGGTTTGATGTTCGATTATGTGAGGAGTGGTGCTAGATTTGCTTTTTGCCTTCCAGAAATTATTGAACAGGGAATTAATGCAAGGATCTGTTTTGAAGGCGTAGGAAATCTTTAGTTAGCACACAGGATACTTTATGAGAGTTGTGGTTAAAGTCGATGACTATTGGAATTGTGTTATTAAGTTGTTTTGTCTTGTAAGTCAAGATTCTCTTTCAGAAAAAAACACATAGCAATCCAAAAAATCCAAAAAACAAATAACTAACGTTGATTACATCTCAATACAAAGAGAGATTTAGAAATCGCTACCCAGAAAGAGTAGACGTCTTGTTTTATGAAGTAAAGCTATAAAAAATACGCACAATATTGCCCAATAAAAAAAAAACTGCAAGAAGACTTAATAGTTAACTTGGGTGAAAGTTAACGAAAAAAATTAATAAAAATTTATTTAATCAATTTATAAATAATAATCATTATATAAGATATCGAATTAAGAGTTAAATTAGAGAATCATTTCAAGGTATAGAGATACGAAACTACATGGCACTAAGAATCATGAAAAAAAACCCCAGAGTTTAAGGGATCTATTAAAGCTAAGTTGCATATAAGCATAAACATTAAATATATGAATTACCCAACCAACATTCTGATATCTCTAGGGTGATGTCTTATGGTGTTTTCAAATAAAATATTATATAATGAGCAAATGGGTAACTAAATATAAAATCTTCGATCCATAATTGGTGTACGATGTACCAGAATCCCTTACGTTGGTCCTGAGATATTAAAATAACCCGATCACCATACCTATAAGATTAGAATTAGTTTACAATCAGGTGATTAAACTGAATCACTATTTTTGAACTACTTATTAAATCTATTGTAAGGGTCTCGTATTCAAACATCCAAGAGTATTGCTTCGAGTAACCATATAAACGAGAATCATTAATAAATGCAAGGGCGATAACTCATGATTAAAAGCTGATTGAGTTATCTCTCTACTTAATTGAAAAAGAAAATTATCAAGGAAGATGTTATGTAAATGCTTATAGCAGAAAATAAACAAAGAATATACACTTCCCATTTAATTTAATTAAGTTAAATAAGTATTTATTTTATATGAGTAAACATGTCAATCAGCCAAATTACTTTTACAACACATCGAACTAAAAATACCACCCCCCAAAAAATTCTATATATCTCTTACAAAAAAACCCTTTTTCCAAATATAAAGAGGACATGATATGAACAGAGAAAAATTAGCAAAGAAACACTGTATAATGATGTAACCATGTGACCAACATGGTTTTGATTTTTATTACATATGTAAAGTAACCTACAAGTTTTTGAAATTTGAAATTTGAAATATTATTAAATCACCACACCAAAATATCACTATATTATATATATATATATATATATATATATATATATATATATATATATATATATATATATATATATATATAATGAAATAATATATATATATATATATATATATATATATATATATATATATATAATGAAATAATATATATATATATATATATATATATATATATATATATAATGAAATAATATATATATATATATATATATATATATATATATAATGAAATAATATATATATATATATATATAATGAAATAATATATATATATATATATATATATATATATAATGAAATAATATATATATATATATATATAATGAAATAATATATATATATATATATATAATGAAATAATATATATATATATATATATAATAAAATAATATATATATAATAAAATAATATATATATATGTATATTAATAATATTTATAAATAAATATTAATTATTTATTACCTACAGACATCGATGTTTCATGCTAACGCAATCTTCAGTGCAGGAAGTCAATTCTCGACGATATATATATACATATAATAAAATAATATATATATATATATATATATAATAAAATATATACATAATAAAATAATTATATATATAATAATATATATAATAAAATAATTATATATATAATAATATATATATAATAAAATAATTATATATATAATAATATATATATAATAAAATAATTATATATATAATATATATATATAATAAAATAATTATATATAATAATATATATATAATAAAATAATTATATATATATAATAATATATATATAATAAAATAATTATATATATAATAATATATATATAATAAAATAATTATATATATAATAATATATATATAATAATAAAATAATTATATATATAATAATATATATATATATATATATATATATATATATAATAAAATATATATATAATAAAATAATTATATATATAATAATATAATATATATATATATAATAAAATATATACATAATAAAATAATTATATATATAATAATATATATATAATAAAATAATTTTCCCGTGCAACGTCAGTCGTTATAAGTAAATAAACTTCATATGCTAAACTGTTCCACAAATCAGTTAGCTTACGTCGTTATGGGGTTTCCAGAAATTATGCTTTATGTTTTTATCCTTTCAATATTTGTTATGTTTTATCCGGGAAATCTGACTCTCACAAATAAAACTTCCAAAGAGAGAGTATTGATTTACTCCTCTCCAGGAGTTAGGCACAAGGCCAGTTTTTATTTTACTCCCACAAGTAAGATGTGACCCAAGGTCGGGTCGGGAAAGTGGGGTTTAAAAATTGGCTGGGCAGCCACGTCGGCATTCCCCGGTAGGGGCGCCTCAGGCAGTAAGCAATAAACTTACTCCTCCTCAAAGAGGGGAGGCGACGCCTGGGAGGGTGGACCTCCTAGAACTACACAGGACAGACCCATAGACCGGCGTAAATCAAGCCCCGAAGACCAAGACAATACCAGTCTATAAGGTGCAGTATCCATCGGAACAGATACGACACTTTGATCTTAGCCAAAAGGACTTCCAAAGAGAGAGTAGCTATATTTTCTACCCATTTCAAAGTGTAGTATCTGTTCCGATGGATACTGCACGCCTGTCCTGTGCAGTTCTAGGAGGTCCACCCTCCCAGGCTTTGCCTCCCCTCTTTGGGGAGGAGTAAGTTTATTGCTTACTGTCTGAGGCGCCCCTACCGGGGAATGCCGACGGGGCTGCCCAGGCAATTTTTAAATGGCCAGAGTGCTCACCTCTCGAGCGCTGGCTTTTAACCCCACTTGCTCGACCCGATCTTGGGTCACATCTTACTTGTGGGAGTAAGATAAAACTGGCCTTGTGCCTAACTCCGCGAGGAGTAAATAAACATTTAAAATTATCTACTTTAACTGCTACTCAAAGCACCGGATTCTTTTTTTCTTTTATAAAAGCGAAATTCTGTTAACGCACTGCTAAATTCCAGATTCAAGGAATATAATTCGGCTATTCTGGCTGCTTGAAATTTATACGTTTTTGGTAACTCGATTACGTTTTTATTGAAACATCGTAGCCGGCGATATTTCCGATTACACATCAGTTCATTTCCGACTTCGGTCTTTTATTTAGTCTTCATGTCTACTTATAATTAATACCAAGTGATCGTAAACACGATTATAAAACTCTATATGTTTTGGGAGATAACAACAACATTATAACATTACTGATAATCTCCAAAGCAAGTAAGTAAATTCAGATGTCTTTTTAGAACTCAGATTTTATTCGGAATAGCGGATTACGCTTCAGTTTCTATTTTCGAACGGTTAGCATCATACGTTTTATGGGCATCCAAAATAATAATATTACCGGGTAACTCCGGGGAAACGCCTTTTTCGGTAAGAATTAGAATTACTTTTGGCACTTGTATAGATCGGGTACACGAGTTGAAATTTATTTTAGAATAGTTCCAATGGTGTAAGGGGCAGATAACTCTCTTTTTTTAGTACGCAATTTCTCCGAAAATTCAATATTTGAGAAAATCAACAGTATATTGATAGAACATTTATTGAAGAAAATAGAATTTGGGAAAATCAACAGTATATTTTTTCGTTTCAAAACGAACAGCCATCGGTTTTGGTTTAAAACATTTTTGATTTTTTTTTATAGTTTAAAAAATAAATTTATCTGTTTTTTTTTTCTTCTCTTGATTTTGTTTTGTTAAACGGGATAGAATTCAGAAATTTGTTCAAAAAGACTGTAGGGGGTTGCGGAAAATTTCTGCCGCCACATAAATTCTGATAAATAGGATAAGCCACCACTTTTTGTTGAGTTAAATATAATAATTCGCGCATATTCAAGGCATTCACGTCGATTACGTCCATTTTCGGAGAAGCTAGAAATTATGTACTTAAAAAAAGAGAGTTATCTGCCCCTTACACCAGTGGAACTCTTCTAAAATAAATTTCGACTCGTATACCCGATCTATACAAGTGCCTTACTTTTTTTTACTGTTATTCATGATTTTCAGTTTTTACTGTGAGGAAACTTTCCGAAGAGAGTCACTGGATTTGAAAAAAAAATAAATTGCCTCAGTCTATAAGGATTTCTCCTTCACTGGCCGAACAGATGGAGAAAACAAAAAATGATAATTTAGCGACAATAATAGCGATAAGTAAACAAAGTAGTTAAAATGGGGGATCATTTTCGCATATATTTACCGTAAAATGATCACCCAACCAGAGACAAAAATACAAATCTCCACCAGCAATTAAAACATTGAATTAAAGTTCGATTTTAAAAATAGTATGAAGTCATTCTGTACTTGATTTCATGACGATAAATACAACTTAAATCCAATAATCAATGTTTGTGCAATTGAACAAATTATTTATCCCCCAACGCCTAACACACAGATTTTTAGTTGTTCTTAATTTTATTTTTATATCATTGATCGATTGTTTATTTATTTCTTAAATTATTTAGTATTTTTTCTTACATTTAAAAAGACACAAAAGAGAAAAAAAATATTTTGTTTGTTTTGTTTTTGTTCAGCGAAGATAAAATGTTCAGGCCTTCTCAACCAAAAAGAAGAGACCATGCCTGGAAGAATATATATTTACTTTCACATATATATTTATAGCTTGCAATTTCAAATTCGATCAATGTTATTTGAATATTATTTTTTAAATTATTTAGTATTTTTTCTTACATTTAAAAAGTCACAAAAGAGAAAAAAAATCTTTTGTTTGTTTTTGTTCAGCGAAGATAAAATGTTCAGGCCTTCTCAACCAAAAAGAAGAGACCATGCCTGGAAGAATATATATTTACTTTCACATATATATTTATAGCTTGCAATTTCAAATTCGATCAATGTTATTTGCATATTATTTTTTAAATCAACAAAAGAATGAAATACGATAGATATTCCAATAGTCTCTATGTTATAATTGACACTTTCTTCCTTCCCCTATCTCTCTTATGTATCATTTGTATCTCTTCTTTCTGTTAGTCCTCTTTTTGGTCGCTATGTGATGCTTTTTGCACACGACGACACTATTTTGAGGACACACACCAATTTTTTTTTAATAAAACAAAAAAAATAATAGATAATAACAATAATATGCTGAGAGAATGCTAGCAAGTTTCATTGTACGCTTAAATGCCGTAATGAAAACTCCCACTTGAGATAGACGTTAATATTTTAACTTTTAAATATACAGGGTGGGCAAAAATAAGGGTCCTATTTTTAAAAATTCATAACTTTTTTATTTATTGATTTAAAAAAAATTTTTTTTTTAGAATAAGTAAAGGACCCCTTCCGAAGCAAGCATGAGCCGTATTAGCCCTAAGGAACGTACCCTCATTTAGAAAACATTATTTTTGCTTAAAAAACTCAAAACAGTGTAAAAAACAATACTTTAGTTTTTGTAAGTTTTAAGAAGTGTTTTTCGGCTAAGATTTGTTTTGTTTATTTCAAAAAATCTCGGAAGGGTCAGTCTACACACACATAAAGTTTGGTGAGTTTAACTTTTATTTTGTGGAAGTTATTCAAATTCAAGTTATTCAAATTTAAAGATAGGACCCTTATTTTGGCCCACCCTATATTAAAATTTTTCAGTCTTTGAGGGTTGGAATAGCATTGCTAAAAATGA
>OY744538.1:75139589-75184589 GCA_963556195.1 Sepiola atlantica | reverse complement strand
GTAATTGATTGCAAATAGTGAGGCAACTAACGATTGATTTATTTTTTAAAACAAAACCGAGTTGCATTAGTTCGTCGTTAGTTGACAAACTGATATTTGAATTGTTTGATAAAGAATTGAAGATAGTCGACGATTGGTATGCAAAATAAAAAGACGATGTAGGAACAGAATAGTTAACAAAGCCCTTCCCCATGTTAAGAATGAGTTTTTAACTAATAATGTTACGATTTAGAAAATCATTCTCAACATGAAAAGGGTTGGGCAGGAATGTTTTGTTAACTATTCTGTGCCTTTTCTCCATCAAAGAATGTTCATTTTTTACCCTAATTATAAAGATTTGGTCGGTTATTGCTTCTGTCAACATATATATGTAGTAGATTGATTTGTTTTACTGTAAAAAGAAAAACAAGATACATATAGGTATGGTTTGGTAGTTTTGTTTTACGGCATATCAACCCTTTTTGGGTTATTTAATGCCGAATCTGGTCTTGTTTTCTTCTCTTTTTTGTTTCTTTCCCCTTTTAATATCTGTTTCTATTTAACCCATAGTTGGGACCCTAACAGGTACTACCACTCCGGGTCAGGGTGGACCTGGGAGCAATGGTAATTAAGAGGAGGCTCCACATTCCCCAAAGTCCGTAAGCCGGATCTCACCATCGGATGTAGTTTAAGGTCATATCCAGGACCGGGAGTAGGGTAGGAAAAATAAAAATAAAAAAGGGGAGGGAGAAAGGGAGAGGGGCTGTTGTTTTTGTTTTTGGTTTTGTAGAACATAATTAAGTTTTACAAACAAAAAAAAAAAAAAAAAAAAAAAAACGTCAATGTAGGTGAATTTCGTCTCAGGGAGCCACAGGGCAGCCTGATCTGGTATCACCAGCAAGATACATATAATAATAATAGTAATACTACTACTAATAATAATAATGGCAAATTTGTAAATTAACACCATCAGCTAACTCCCCCCCCAATTAAGATTCTACTTTTTTAGATGATTACATGGCGAAAAGAAAAAAAACCCAATTATTTTAGAATTTAGAGTAGGAGATCAGTTTCATATATAAATTTAACGTAAAACGATCATCATTTCTGGGACATTCTAACTTTTTAGTGATGTTCACTAAATTTTTTCACCACTAAGCCTAAGTCTGACTGGCAAGGTCGTAAAATTACGCGTAATCGCTTAGAAAAGTAGACCTCGACCCCCTCCCCCCCCCAAATAAACGCACAGAATTTATCTCCCAGAGGAAAATTACAATATTTGGTTAACTGCTCTAAAACGCTGGAATGTCTCGAAAATCGGAACTCATTTTACATTAAATTTATATGTGGAACTGATCCCCCACTCTAAATTCTGTAATAATTGATTTTTTTCTTCCCTTTAAGATTTTCAGAGGGTTCACATGTAATCATCTGTAAAGTAGAATCTCATTTTTGTCTGGAGGGCTAATTAAGCTGAGGGTGTTAATCTACAATTATAATAATACTTATAAGTTCTTATATAGTAAAATAATCTATTTAATTTCTACAAAGATACATTAAAATGAAAGCTTAAATATTAAACAAAAATTATTTTTATGAAACACTTTTTAAATGTCTTTAAAATAGTTTTAAATTTTAATGTTGGAAAATTTTCATTGTCTTTCACGTGTCTTGTCAGTGGAAGAGAAATCTAACAACTAAACTGCCAAACGGTTAAAAGCCAAGGATCATTTTTATTACTAATCTTTGATTTTATTGCCTTCTATCTCAATCACAAGCCACCTTATTTAGAAACTTTATTTTACAACCAGACATGGAAAATCAAAATCAAAGAAGAACTGACGCCAAAGTGTTCTCGCACAGAAGCTGGAAAATCTTATAATTCATTTATACCTAATTAAAGACCATCCTTTGAAAATGTCTAAAGTTTTTTGTTTTGTTTTTTCACACTTTTTGGTTACCGCTTGTAAGATTTGCCAATGTTGGCTGGGGTACCGGATAAAAGTCTACCGGACAAAAGTCCATTGGACAAAACCCGCCTTTGTAATAAAAAAAAAAGACAAAAGCCCAACAGCATAGAATAAAAGATTTTTTTTTTAAATTTAAAAAATACTTTCTATATTATTACTTTTAATTTAATGATCAATGATGTTTGACAGTATTTCTTTTTGACAAAAATGTTTTATTTAATTTTTAAACATTTTTCGGAACCTTGTAAATCAATTGCGTTCTTTTAAAGATTACCCTAGCGAATTTATACAAGGTTTTATTTTTTTGTCTTTTTAATCAAGTAAAATAAATTCACATCATATTTTGATGATATTATGATCTATAGATTTCAGTTTTACTGATAGTATAAAAACATTGAACTATAAAAACATTGAACTATAAAAACATTGAACTATAAAAAACATTGAACTATAAAAACATTGAACTATAAAAACATTGAACTATAAAAAACATTGAACTATAAAAACATTGAACTATAAAAACATTGAACTATAAAAACATTGAACTATAAAAACATTGAACTATAAAAACTATTAAAAAAAAACTATAAAAGCGATGGAAAATTAAGTATTAAAAAATATTGAAAGAATCGTTTTTGGAATGGGAAATTAGGCTAACATTTTTCCGATACCGATTCCAATACCCCAAAAATCCCGAATTTCCGATTCTGACTCCGATTAATCGTCCCAACACTAATATATATAGTAAAGAAATATATATATATATATATATATATATATATATATATATATATATATATACATTGCGTTAGCATGAAACATCGATTTAAATATTTAATATTTATTTATAAAAATATTATTGTATATATATATATATATATATATATATATATGTACAATAATATTTTTATAAATAAATATTAAATATTTAAATCGATGTTTCATGCTAACGTAATCTTCAGTCTAGGAACTAATTCCCAACGGTCGGTGGGCGCGAACCCCGAAACAAATCACCATTGATTCGTAGTCGGAGATCTTACCCGCAGGCCATTGTCAACTAGTTAGTAAATAGAGAAGAACTTTAACTGTAAATAGCGGAATTCGGCGACTACTTACCAAGCAGATAAGAGTGATCTACGAAACGTCGGATCGTGCATATAGCTATTTGTACTGCTTGTTATTAAAGCTCCTCGAAAAGTGCCCAGCCTCCGTGGGAGGGGGCTGATAAACAATAATATTTTTATAAATAAATATTAAATATTTAAATACCTAGAGACATCGATGTTTCATGCTAACGCAATCTTCAGTCTAGGAACTAATTCCCAATATATACAGGGTGATTCATAAGTCACTTAGCTATTTATTTTTGAAATTCTAAAGTTAAAAAATACGGTAATACAAAACAGAAAGTTTATTCAACAAATTCATTGATGGGAGTTTAAAATTCCAGCAAATTTTCAAAATTTCCACCTTCGTTCTGCATGCATAGCTCCATTCTCTTTTGCAAGGAATTTACGACTCTTTGTAGCATATTTGATTGATTAATTTGAACAAACTCGGCAGTGATTTTTGATTTGAGGTCGTCATTGCCTTTCAACAAGTGTGGGAGATTCATTAAATTTGGCCATATGAATAACAATAAAAATTCGCTCTTCAATTGTAAATGACATACTGCCTGAAAAAAAAGCACATATGATGTTTTACACAAATTTAAATAAATAAAAATAAATATATATATAGAAACAAATATATAAACGAACAAATTTAAAATAACAAATAGCAGTAATTAGAGAGTAAGATAACAATAATCAAAAGATCATAGTATGTTTGTGCTTCATATGGTAATCATTTTAAATAACTAAGTGACTTATGAATCACCCTGTATAAACAAAAGAAAAAATATTATTCACGTTTGAACATAGATTAGTTTATGTAGATGTTCTTAGAAGAGTTTAAAGCCTATATATTTTACGAACATTTCTAAGTAATAAATATACTCATCTTCAGAGGGAAACAACTTGTAAGTTACTAAAAAGTCTGCTAATATATAGTATAAGAAGTTTCAATTATTATTTGAAAAATTGTTTTTTACTCAATGGTCGAGCATTAGCTATATATATATATATATATATATATATATATATATATATATATATATATATATATATATATATATAAAATGTTATCTTATAGATTTTTCAAATTAATACTCAAATAGCAATCTGTTTAACATATAGATATTTGATTCTAAATAGACTATTTTTTGTTTGTTCCTTTTGCTATGTTATTGGCACAAAGATATTTTATTTCACATCAGTTTCTTTCTGAAAATACTTATTCTGGGTAAGAAAACTTTTAGAGTGGACACTTTTTTCTTTCGTTCATTATAATGAAAGGAGGAATACAATGAAAATTAAATAGTTCGTTGAAGCATTTTTTAAATTTGTATTTTGAAAATTTAGCCATAAAACCGTTAGAAGCCATACATACGATGCAAATATTTTTTTTAATTTAATTTTTAATTTTTTTTTTTTACTTTTGTCTGAATTTTTTCTGGAATAAATCACTTCATCAGAGACAGGAGGTTTTTTTTTTCATATTAGTAATATTAATATTACATTTTTTAGTATAGTTCTTTTTTTCACGCCGGTTGTTGTCATGAAACGGTGTTGTTTGAAACATAGTCTTAATTAAGAAATTTGACGACACAGTGCATGCTGGGAAATATAATGAAAAAGAAATCGTTTTTTGAAGCAGCATCTTTTAAAATTTTATTTTGAAAATTTAGCAATAAAACCGTTAGAAGCCATACATACAACGCAAATATTTTTTTAAAATTTAATTTAAAAAAATTGTTTTTACTGTGGTCTTAAATTTTTCGGTAACAAATACCTTCATCAGAGACATAAAATGATGCATTACTTTATATATAAAGAGAAAGAGGGATATGTGTGTAATGTATGAAGATACTTTTAACTATCAATTCGACAAATCGTTCACTCATAAACCGACAGGTACACCAGATAAACACATAAACTATCATTCTTATTTTCAGATGTAAACTAGATTGGATTTAGCATTTATTTATGTACTAATGGGTCACCGCTTATAAAGGCCCAAAGGCCACTCAAGGATAAAGGTTAATGTGTTTGTCAGGTGTGCAGTGAGACAACACCTTGAGGATTGATAACGATGGTTAAAACTGAACAGAATTTTATTATTTAAGGGGACGGCTCAACAAGAATTTGTTAACTTGAAAACGACCATGTTGTAGTCATCTGGGAAGCAGCCCTGTGGTATTGTGTTCCACAGATGAGCAGTTCTTGGAAATAAACTCTGCTCATGGAAGCTCCGTTTAGTTTTAGGTACACAGAACAAGAAAGGAAAATAATTTACAGTGGTTGTAGCCAGACAAGTTCTTGCTGTGAATGTTTTACAGGGGGGGGGGGCGCAGCATAGATTAGAACTCAATCGAGCACCTACCATGAAAATAACGATAGAGTAGAGAAAGACTATCAACGACTTTTCTGTGATGAAGATGATGTAGGAAAGAGAAGAGGACATCCCCCACTAGATTTCGAAGTCGGTTTTGAACTTTGCCAAAGCAGGAAAGGGTTCTCTAAGCGGCCCCTCACCAGATGTTACCAGCACTTCAGCGTAAGACATATTTGACTTTTATACAGATAGAGGAGTGCTTCAAGAGTAAGATACTTTCTGGAGCGGTAGGATGATCCAACGATTTTTCCAGCGACCTTAGCAACAGATTTGATGTAAGTCTTCCATTTCAGGTCATTCCTAGCGGCTTATTCAATGAGAAGAATTATTCATTTCAATTTGGGTCAAGTGAGAATCCGAGCGTTGGTAGTTAAAGGAGAGAAGCTTGGTTTTAGACGTTTGTGCAATTCAATCCCAATCATTAAAATAACAACTAATAACCGTATTCATCAGGACGAAAGAAAAAGGGCGGGGAAAAATATAGAAAACTTAAGATTGTCTCTGCGTTGCCAGAGTACAGAATCAACTCTGCAATCTTCTCAGTATTTCTCTACTTTACATTTACATTTCTATAGAATCTGCTCGACTGAGCTCTAATCTCTGGTTACTCCTTGTAAGATATTCGCAGCAAGAACTCGTCTTATTACCACTACGGAATTTTCCATTTTTCTTCTGTATGCCTAGAACTGATTCCACGAGACTGCTTCGCTGCAGACTACAACATGGTCGTCTTCAAATCCAATGTCAAAAAATACTTGCCATAAACCATCCTCACAAGTAATCAAATTTTGTTCATTTCTTCATCATTTTCAATCCTCTCATAATATTCTTCATCATTCAACTGGCAATCTACCCATCTCAATAACCCTTATCATCAAGTAGTTTTTAACCTTCATAAGTGGTGACTTATTTGTTAAAATAAATCTGATTTGTTGGCTATGTAACACAGCACAATAGAATTATTATTGTAATGATTTCCATGAACTTCCTATCTGTGGAACACATTACCATGGGACTGCTTTCCTGCAGACTGCAACATGGCCGTCTTCAAATACAAGTCAACATATACTTGTAATAAACCGTCCTGTTAAGTAATCAAATTTTGTTCACTACGTTCATTAGTTTTAATCCTCTCATAATATTCTTCATCATTCAACTAACGATCTATCCATTCATTAATCTTTGGCATCGAGTGGCTTTTGGCCTTGGTATGTGGTTACTTCTTAGTAAAAACATAATCTGAATTTCAAAAATGCTTGTCGGCTATATAACACTGCTCAATAAAATAATTATTGTAATGCTTTCCAAGAACTTTCTATCTGTGAACACATTACAATTAGATTGCTTCCCTGCAGACTACAACATGGTCGTCTTTAAATCCAATGTCGACAAATACTTGTCATAAATTGTCCTCATAAGTAATCAAATTTTGTTCATTCCATTCATTATTTTAAATCCTCTCATAATATTCTTCATCATTCTCTTTAAATTTGATCCTCGAGTCGATTTTGGCTTTGGTAATAACCTTTATCATCAAGTAGTTTTTAACCTTCATAAGTGGTGAGTCATTAGCAAAAATAAAATGTTTATCTCAAGAATTTTTTTCTATAAGTGAGATATTTTTGATGATATTTGAACGAACATCAGTTGGGAGTCAGTTGCGGCATTTTTCCCTATTCAACAAAATCCTAGGGTAAAATGTAACAGTGCTTAATGAACCAAACGTAAAAAAACACAAAAACTCATCTTGAACAAGGTTCACTGAAAGCAATTGATATGCAAGGGCTCAACTGACCTCTAAATAGAGACTTTTCAATAGAAATGTCAATCAGAAAAGCCATTTTCAATTTCTCTGTTGCCTCGTGGCGCAAAGACCAAAGTGCAGTCATTTCCGATGCCCCGTTAGGTCTGATGCAGCTGCCATATACTTAGAATATTAATAACAGACACTGAAAGACCATGTTTAATACTGCATCGTAAGATTGAAAAAAAAAAAGTGTTATTCGTTGTTCATATCTCTACCTTTATTGGTAGTTTGGTTTGGTAGTTTTGTTTTACGGCATATCAACCCTTTTTGGGTTATTTAATGCCGAATCTGGTCTTGTTTTCTTCTCTTTTTTGTTTCTTTCCCCTTTTAATATCTGTTTCTATTTAACCCATAGTTGGGACCCTAACAGGTACTACCACTCCGGGTCAGGGTGGACCTGGGAGCAATGGTAATTAAGAGGAGGCTCCACATTCCCCAAAGTCCGTAAGCCGGATCTCACCATCGGATGTAGTTTAAGGTCATATCCAGGACCGGGAGTAGGGTAGGAAAAATAAAAATAAAAAAGGGGAGGGAGAAAGGGAGAGGGGCTGTTGTTTTTGTTTTTGGTTTTGTAAAACATAATTAAGTTTTACAAACAAAAAAAAAAAAAAAAAAAAAAAACGTCAATGTAGGTGAATTTCGTCTCAGGGAGCCACAGGGCAGCCTGATCTGGTATCACCAGTCTACCTTTATAAAGTTATGTATGTTTATATGTTTATATATTTGTATGTACGGGACTGAATCCTAAACTAAATAGCGGATCATTATGCACTTTGGAACACAGCTGTTAAGCATAAAGGGGTCCAAATGCGCGCTATATTTTGTTTAATTTAATTTCAGGCAAAGGGGTAAAAAAAAGTGTAGAAGCCCTTTGTGAAAATTCAGATATCTCTGATTTTTATGAAATTTTAACTATACACATTAGACATAAATTGAAAAACCATTCCCCAAATTTCAGTTTCTTCATAGTATTTTAATGAGTTTTAAGGGGAATATAGTCACAAACTACCATTTAAAAATTCAAATATATCAGATTTGCATTGAATTTGATCCACAGTAATTAAACACCAATTAAACAAGATTGCCTGAATTTCAATTTCTTCTTAAGACTCCTTAGGCTTAAGCCAGAAATTTTAGACATTCTTCAAAATCAAAATCATGTAATGGATTTGGATAAAAAATAGAATAAGGATTCTAGACACAAAGTTTATATCATTCTATCTTGATGTTGATCTTCTTAAGGGGACATAAAAGTGGTGCAAAACTGAAACGGGTATTCTTTTAGTTTCTTATATATCCAAACCTCAACCGAAGTCGCGGCCAGAAAAGAGCCTATATGGAATTCCAAACTGAACCCTTTCATCACATGGGTCCATGATGCAACGGATAAAGGCGTTGAGTAACAATCAGTTCTAAGTGACAGTTGTCTGGAGGGAGAAGGTTCAATCCTCACTACATGCAATACTAACTAAGAATAAAATTAAAATTACTGAACATTTCTACCCGGTCATCAAACGAGAAGAATCTATCCCATGGATTAAATCAACGCATTAGTTCGAAATTCCGTGCATATATTGGGTTCATTCGTTTTTTGAATGTCATCTTTCTGGCCTACTTAAAATTGTTTTATATTCCTATTCTTCAAATCTTAATAATATCAAGTAATACAAAATTTACTAGTGTCGCTAAGGTAAAATATTCCAACTTTATCCATTTTAAAAGAGCATATTTTATTAAGAAAATTTAACTTTATTTAAGAGGACGGCCCAACAAAAATTTGTAGACATTGGGCTTGAAAATGACCATGTTGTAGTCAGCAGGGAAGACGAACAGTTTTTGGAAAGAAACTCTGTCCATGGAAGTTCCGTTTAGCTCGAAGTATACAGAAGAAGAAAAGAAAAAGAAATGAATATGGAATGGTGCTGTCGCTTATGGGCAATTGTTTATTATCATTTGCTAGAGATCGTCCAAATGCCAAGGGTTAAATATGCAAGTAATACAAAATTTACCAGTGTCGCTAAGGTAAAATATTCCAACTTTATCCATTTTAAAATGAAGTGTTCCAAAAATTGAAATATGACGTCTCATTGAGATAACTAGTTATAAAAACCTACCCTTTTCGTTCTTTTTTTTATTTTAATCTAATTGGTAGATTTTTAAATAATTACATTTTAAAAAGGGGCATTTATTTCATTTATTAAAAAACTATTTAGCTCACAATTATTTTTACGGAAGAAGAAAGAATATTTATTGTCTTAAAAGATTTGAATTGTTATAAATTTCAATGAACGAGACATATTCGTTGTATTTATTATTTATAGAAGGAGTTGCTGGGAAATGGTACTGCTTCAAGTTTCTGATTAAGTATGTTGTATTTGCTTTGTATTTAAATGTAATGTGAACAAATATCTTGCTGACTAGTTCTCAATATGAATTTGACTTTTATCAAAGCAGCACATTACGCTTGTTTGGGATGAATACACGTTAAAATAAAACTTTTTTTGAAACTCGTTTATAAAGTTCGTTTGTTTTTTGAATGTCATTTTTCCCGGTCCTACTAAAGATCGTTTTATATTCCTATTCTTCAAATCCTGTATTTGGTGTAGCGAGTATGTTGACGTCAGTGTGTAATAAGCCTCCAAGCAGATGAGTTCTTACATTTTTGCTTGTATTTCAGGCCTTGAAAGGGAAGATCAAGCAGAGCATTACCGACATCTGATGCTTGTTTACTACAGAAAGGAAAAAAAATGCAACAGAAACCTGCATAAAGATATGCCATGTGTAGGGGGGGGGGTGCTGTTACAGAAGAGGGGTACCAGAAATGGTTTGCTTGATTTTGAAAACGAAATTTTTCCGTGAGAGATGCTCCTTGCTCTGGCCGGCCAAAGATAATCGACAGTGATCAAGAGAAAGCTGTAGTTGAACAAACTTGCCGTTTGACAACCAGACAAATCGCAGACATTTTCAAGATTTCAAAAGCGAGCATGGAAAATGAATTGCATAAACTCAGTTACATTTCTAAACTTGATGTTTGGGTCCCTCCTTCTTAAGAAACAGAACGGATTTTGGGGTCAACCCAATCTAAAAATTGTTGTGTTTGAAAAGATGCCCCTTAAGAAGGTCGGAGGTCACATCGGCCGGAATGTTGTTAAAATAATATGCAAGATGAAAATAGTAGTCCGAATAATTAAAATAATGCAAATTATTAATACTTTCTATTATTTGGATTTGTAGTAGTCACATGATTGAGATCAATTTCTTTTGTGTGTACATGCAATCTCTTGTGTAATTATTAGTTGTAGTTCGGTTTGCTACAACAGGCATATCCAGACTCACATAGAAATACATTGCCAATTCGAACACTTCTGTGCATTCACACAACTTTCAGCCATTTCTGTTCAAACCAGTTCATGCTCAATCACAATTCAGTTTGAGCTGAAATGCAGATCTGACAGGATGCTGTATTGCCTTCATCGTCTCCCGCCAGGAATTGAGACCAACCTGGATTAAATTACATTTTTATTCTAATACGTGCCTGCCTGCCGAACAAATTTGCCTTACGTTTCTGTCCTGTTTGACGACAATGTTGAATAAAGTTGATTTTATTGTAAAGAAGATGTTGGTATTTTTATATGGAAATCTGGTGACTCTAATTTTCCTCTTCATTTCAAGCCAGCTGAGTCAGATAAAGACAGACATGGCCGACTCAACAAAATGGCGATCTCATCTACACCAACTCCCCTCCCTGCAGATTATTCGGATTTAAGATTTTCAAATTTTTATTTAAGATTTTCAGCTTTTGGTGCAAATAAGGGGGATTAACACCGACATTGAAGAAAGGCGATCTCACAAAGACCGACAACTACCAAGGAATCTCTCTTTCCCAAGTAACAGACAATATCTATAATCGCTGTCTATTAGACAGGATTCGTCCAGTCATCGATAAAGTTCTGCGACTCAACCAGAATGGATTCCATAAAAGACAATCAGCCATGTCTCACATTCTCGCTCTCCATCAGATTGTCAAGGAACTGAAGAACTATAAGATGGAGGCTGTCATATCATTCATCAATATCTGCGAAGCTTTTGACTTCATCAATCGTGATAGAATGATAGAAATATTGGTGGCCTATGAAATTAATCCTGGAGTTGTTGATGCGATCCATGTGATATACAACGACACTTCTGCGCTGCGGTAGTTGCCACACCCAAAGGAGAGACTTATGTATACAAGATAGACACTAGTGTTCTTCAACCCGATCCTCTTGCACCGTTTCTGTTCATAATTATTCTTGATTATGCACTTCGAATATCAAACTACAGTAATGATGGCCTTACACTTAAACGTCGCCATAGCAGTAGATATGCTGCTGATGACCTGACCGACTTCGATTATGCTGATGACATCATGTTGTTTGCTGGTGACATCACGTTGTTTGCTGATAACAGCACGTTGTTTGCTGATGACATCACGTTGTTTGCTGATGACAGCACGTTGTTTGCTGATGACATCACGTTATTTGCTGATAACAGCACGTTGTTTGCTGATGACATCACGTTGTTTGCTGATAACAGCACGTTATTTGCTGATAACAGCACGTTGTTTGCTGATGACATCACGTTGTTTGCTGATGACATCACGTTGTTTGAGGATTGTATTAATTCTACTCAAGATCTCAACCAAGTGGAGAAGATGTTGCATAGTCTTTAATTTCTCGTACCTTTTCTCTTTCCTCGTCGCGTGGAGGGGTGTCGTCTCGATGTCGTCTAGTGGTTGAGTTCTTTCCTTGTTTCTGCACTGCTGTGAACATCGCCGTCCGCTGTGTCTATAACAAAACCTTTATAACACGATTCACGAGACAAACAATCTTTTAAACTTTGATTAGTTTTATTCAGGCGTCAGTCTACCGTCGCCGTTGGAAATGTTTCACCAACGTTAAGGGAGAGACCAAATTACTACTCTATCGTAGTTAATTCCTAGCTTAAGTCCTTAGCCATTCGGGGAGGGGGGGAAGAAGGAATCACATGCCTGTATTCTCTTAGGGAAATAAATTCCCATTTTTCATTTGAAGACTACATAGAGAAATCGTCTGTTCGGCTTGCTTTCAAAACCCAGACTGGCAAAACTCCGTTTCCCACACAAAAGCCCGTGACGTCACAGAACACCTATGTGCAGGTGCACGTTGACCCTTGACCCTTGACCTGAGGTCTCGTCAACGTGGTGGCCTTGTCAACGCTTGTGAGCTCCGACTGTGAGAACAGCTTTATTTTGCACTCGGTTGTACGGGTTGACCCGCACTAAATCGCGCCAGCCAAACCCAACGATCCCCCACACATACGTCCACTTCAAGATGCGTCCGGCCTCACAGGGCCATTATCCAACAATGAGACTTTTTTCTGAACGCACTGAAAACAAAACATATATGCATCTTAATCCATCTACAGACACAAATTTATTTTCACCAGATGGCTCTGAAATCAAATGCATTGGGGCAGATACTCTGACACCAAACACGATACAAACGTAAGGACTGCACAGTCATGGAGTGCGTTTCATTCATTACAGAAAGTGTGGAAGTCTCCAGTCAGGAAGGAAACCAAAACCAAAGTCTTCAAGGCCTGCATATAGACAATCCTTTTGTATGTCTTGAAATCATGGACGCTGAATGTGGCGCATAGAAAATGGTTAGATGGTACATATTCTAGAATGCTATCAGCAGCTTATAAAGACATCCTACAAACACGTCACTGTATGGATTCTTTCCTCGTGTGTCAGCAGTTGTAAGGAGGAGATACTAGTCACTCGTCACAATGAACCTGCAGGAAGACTCCTACTCTGGTATCCGAATGCAAAGAGATAAGCTGGTCGTCCGTATGTCACACTGAAGGCGATCAACTATGGGTGGGGGAACTGGTCTGTCAGAAATTGATTTGCTGTCAGCAATGGCTGGTCGAGAGCTTCAGAGCTCAGAATTTGTCAAAGTTTCACCTACGTCTACTGACGTTGGATGACTTATGAAAAAGAAGGGAGTTGAACATGGTCATGTCATCTTTGAACCTCTCAAGATCTATAACTGGATCAAGAGTTTGACTCAAATTGCTTTGCTGTCGTCAAAATCGAGTTTTCACTCCAAATTTAAATATCACTTTTCAACATAATAACAAGTCTGCGTGACATAAAATTAAAATCGTATTCATAGATTTTATCAGATCTCAGCTTGGCTTAACTCAACTTCTTTTTAGCCATTATTAATTTTGTTTGCTTTTAAAATATTTTTATTCATTTTCTGTTGCATCTGTTTGTTTGCATGTCTGTCTGATCTTCTCGCGAAACTTTTTTCAGTACTGGTACAGCTTTTCAACCAGACAAAACCGACTTTTTGTTCAGTATCTTCCAGACGTTTACATTAACAGCCGAAAGATGCCGACGTGCTTAGCCAATCAGAAGGCTTGAGAAGCAGACGACAATACTAAAAAAAAAAATTCTTGCAAAAAAAAAAAATTAATAAAAAGTTTGTACAGCTTTTCTTAAACCCTAACCTAAATCTAACCTAGTCGTTTTTGTTCGATTCAAAAGCTGTACCTGTACAAAAGCAAAAAAATATTTGTAAAAATTTTTCTCCTTTCATTGATTATGTTCTTTAAAATATTTAGTTTATTCACAAAAAAACACAATTTATCGAAAAAAAATGTTAATTAAAAAAAAAGTTTATTTCATTGATTTTCTTCAACAAAAAAAAAGTTATCATAAAAATAAACATACGGTGAGTGTTTTTCGTTCATTTTCTTTCTGCTAAAAAGTCGCCTAGTTTTGTTTCGATTTTTATCCGGCTCTTTACGTATTTCTGCGTCGGCAAAAGTCGGTTTTGTCTGGTTCAAAAGCCGACCCAGTACCCCTTTTTCAGTGTTAAAGGGTTTTTAAAATCATTACTTTTTCTTTGGTCAGGTTTTGACACAAGCTAGAATCTGATGGACCCCAGCTGGAGTAAGGAGTATGAGGTTGAAAAGTAAGGAGTATGATGTTGAAAAGTAAGGAGTATGATGTTGAAAAGTAAGGAGTATGATGTTGAAAAGTAAAGAGTATGATGTTGAAAAGTAAGGAGTATGATGTTGAAAAGTAAGGAGTATGATGTTGAAAGAACCAAAACACTAGATGATCCCAGGAAAATTATGTTTTTGGAATTTTTTATATGAGAATTGAATCTTTAATTGAATGTATTGAGTATTGCACCTTCAAGAATAATACATTGTGGCACGGATCCTGTACGAGCGATATTAAGAATACAATTACAAATTACTTAAGACTTCTACCCGGTCATGGCTGACAGAACAAGAGCAAGCTATATCTCTACAAAGCCACCACCCACCCATGCATGGAGTATTATTGTCATATCTGTACTGGTGCACCATCCACTAGTCTCTCCCTCTTACACAAGGTCCAAAAAAGAGTCACTAATCTAATAGGTCCCTCACTATCCGCTAAGCTGCAGCCGCTCTCCCATCGCTGCAATGTTGCATCCTTGTGCTTGTTTTGCAAGTACTTTAATGGAATGTGCTCCGATGAACTTGCTGCTCTGGTGCCCTCTCGACGTAAATACACTCGACCAACTCGACAATTCTCTAAATCCCATCCATTCACTATGGAGATCCTCAGATGCTGGAGAGCCTTCTACTTCAATAGCTTCTTTTCTCGTGCTGCTGGCCTCTGGAACTCCTTCTCTGCTCTCCGTTTCCCCGACTCTACCGACATGCAGAAATTTAAAACTAATGTGAACAAGCATCTCGCTGCACAGCTCCCAATTTTGGATGACCCCAAAAACTTTCACTCTAATTCTCAGTAGCCCCTTACGTCTACAGTGGCAACTTGCCTTGTTTGGGGTGAACTAAATTTAAAAAAAGAAGTTACCCCCATGGATTAAATAAAGGGTTCCATTCGAAATTATGTACAGATTACCCGAGGTTGATTTTTCAGGGTTTTTTTTTTAAATAAACTTACTTGTAGTATGGGAAAGTTGTGTATTGGTATAATAAATACTCATACCAAAAGTTAGATCTCTTACTTGCACCGTTATTTGAGGAAATGGCATCAAAGATCATTTACATAAATGTACTGAAAATTCCTCGTTTTTCAAATATTTAGTCTATAAAATAGTTAGAAAATTTATCAATTTCAATGTTTAAAACAGAAAATGTTGTCATTTTGTTTCATTAAAATAAAATAAATAAAGTAAAACAAATAAAAAATAACTAGAATTAAAAATTGAAAATTACCGCCCCCCCCCTTCCCATCAATATCGACAGCTCCAACATTTTGTTTTTTACCTTATTAAGTAAGCTAGAACATTTTTATGTCAAACTCGGGCATCTGAAGAAGGTCATAGGTTATATTGGCCGAAACGTTGTGAGACATTCAAGATGAAAATAGTCGTCGGAATAATCCAGATAATATACAAAACTCATGTTTTAACAACGATTACGAAAATGCATATTATTTCATTTACCACAAAATCTTGTTCTATTTTATTATCATAATATTAATTTCAGTCCAGCTACAAGGAATGCTATTCTCTATCAAACTAATATATCTTAACAAGGGTTAACTTACATAAACAACACATCTCCACCCCAAAACAGACTCAAAAGAAAAATGAGTAAAAACAAGTGTTGATAGTGTTGTGGCCTTGCAGGCCGGTAATAATCAAGATAAACACAGTGGTTTAATTAACAAAATTGTATTAACAAAATTATGCTACAGAAAATATGCACCTGGTTCTTGAGCAATAACTGCCACAAATAACTGTCACAAAATTTAGTCGTAACTGTATTTATTGTGTCTTAGCAAGTTAATTTATTCATAAAATAGTTAGATCAGCTTACACAATACCCCCCCCCCCCCACACACACACACTTTAAGTCTATGCACCGTAGGGAGTCAATATCTCTTTCTCTTGGGGTTGACTTCCATGAAGTCGATATTTTTCTTCTTTCTTTTAGACGTTCGCCTTTGCGAAACTACTCGTGGGACTGGTATCTCGAACGTGCCAAACACAATGTCCATCAATTTTTCTGCTGTAGTGTTGTCCTCTACAGTATCAGAATATTTTTTCCTGATTTTGTTCAAATGTTTCTTATGGGTAAAATTTGGCCTTTTCACCATATAGAATATATTCCCAATTCTTTTATCCACACTTCCAATTTCCCAAAATGATTTGTTATTCTTAAGCATTCGTAAAAAAAAAACTTTTATCTGATTTTAAAGGTCCTTTTATGGCATTTTTCTTGTTCCGGTTTCTTATAAGTCGATAACAGTCTGTCAAAAATCGTTTTGATCTTTCTTGCGAACATAGTCTTTGCTGGTGACATGTAAGATGGAACTTTATCATTCGGGGTCATTCTATACACTTGTAGAAAATCCTGTATGACTTTCTCCTTGGGAGTACCTCTCGTTTTTTTTAACGTTCTTTTAAAGATATCGATAAATCGTTCTGCTTGACCGTTGCTCCTTGCATGATTCGGCACGATTGTGAGATGTTCCACTAAAAACGACTGACAAAACATTTTAAATTTACTGGACGTGAATTGATTACCGTTATCCAGTACTACACAATCCACGACTCCGAAACGTGAAAACAATTGATTTTGTCATTGTTTTGTTACACTTGAGTATCTCTAGCCATTTAGTAAAGCTATCCACTACAACCAGATAATAGAACCAGTCCAATAGACCAGCAAAGTCAATATGGATTCTCGATCACGGTCGGCCCGTTTGATATGGGAGGTGTTTTTTTTATGCTAACGCAAACCCTTTACATGATTTAACCGTATTCTCAAAATCTCGATCCATGTTCATCCAGTAGACTCTTCATCCGTGATATGACTGAAACATGGAACTCTCGTAGAATATGGGTTTGCATCGTCGCAGATGGAATATGCTTGGTTGTTTTCTATTTGAATAGTTTTTAATGAAATCATCGTTCATTCCCTTTGTCTTAATTTCTCCAAGTGCCACCCGAAGTTCTCTGACGATAGTACACAACGTGCTTTTCACCTCAACTTCTCTTCGGAGGGAGGCAATTACCATGTCTTCAAGGGGTTCCACAGATTTCGGTATCAATCTAGACAGTCAGTCCGTATGATCAGGAATTAGGGTTAGGGTTGTTTTTGTAGTTAAAATTTAAGAGAATGATTCCCCATCTCTGTAGTCTGTAAGCCGTATGTGTAGGCAAACCTTCTTTGAACCATGGATTGTTAATAAAGGTTAATGGTCGGTTTGTAATACAAATCGTCTTTGAACCATGAATTTTTAATAAAGGTTAATAATCGGTTTGTAATACAAACCTTCTTTGAACCATGGATTGTTAATAAAGGTTAATGGTCGGTTTGTAATACAAATCTTCTTTGAACCATGGATTGTTAATAAAGGTTAATGGTCGGTTTGTAATACAAATCTTCTTTGAACCATGGATTTGTAATAAAGGTTAATGGTCGGTTTGTAATACAAACCTTCTTTGAACCATGGATTGTTAATAAAGGTTAATGGTCGGTTTGTAATACAAATCTTCTTTGAACCATGGATTGTTAATAACGGTTAATGGTCGGTTTGTAATACAAATCTTCTTTGAACCATGGATTGTTAATAAAGGTTAATGGTCGGTTTGTAATACAAACCTTCTTTGAACCATGGATTGTTAATAAAGGTTAATGGTCGGTTTGTAATACAAATCTTCTTTGAACCATGGATTGTTAATAAAGGTTAATGGTCGGTTTGTAATACAAATCTTCTTTGAACCATGGATTGTTAATAAAGGTTAATGGTCGGTTTGTAATACAAATCTTCTTTGAACCATGGATTGTTAATAAAGGTTAATGGTCGGTTTGTAATACAAATCTTCTTTGAACCATGGATTGTTAATAACGGTTAATGGTCGGTTTGTAATACAAACCTTATTTGAACCATGGATTGTTAATAAAGGTTAATGGTCGGTTTGTAATACAAATCTTCTTTGAACCATGGATTGTTAATAAAGGTTAATGGTCGGTTTGTAATACAAATCTTCTTTGAACCATGGATTGTTAATAAAGGTTAATGGTCGGTTTGTAATACAAATCTTCTTTGAACCATGGATTGTTAATAAAGGTTAATGGTCGGTTTGTAATACAAATCTTCTTTGAACCATGGATTGTTAATAAAGGTTAATGGTCGGTTTGTAATACAAACCTTATTTGAACCATGAATTGTTAATAAAGGTTAATGGTCGGTTTGTAATACAAATCTTCTTTTAACCATGGATTGTTAATAAAGGTTAATGGTCGGTTTGTAATACAAATCTTCTTTGAACCATAGATTGTTAATAAAAGTTAATGGTCGATTTGTAATACAAATCTTCTTTGAACCATAGATTGTTAATAAAGGTTAATGGTCGGTTTGTAATACAAATCTTCTTTGAACCATGGATTGTTAAAGGTTAATGGTCGATTTGTAATACAAATCTTCTTTGAACCATGGATTGTTAATAAAAGTTAATGGTCGGTTTGTAATACAAATCTACTTTGAACCATGGATTGTTAATAAAGGTTAATGGTCGGTTTGTAATACAAATCTTCTTTGAACCATGGATTGTTAATAAAGGTTAATGGTCGGTTTGTAATACAAATCTTCTTTGAACCATGGATTCTTAATAAAGGTTAATGGTCGGTTTGTAATACAAACCTTCTTTGAACCATGGATTTGTAATAAAGGTTAATGGTCGATTTGTAATACAAACCTTCTTTGAACCATGGATTGTTAATAAAGGTTTATGGTCGGTTTGTAATACAAATCTTCTTTGAACCATGGATTGTTAATAAAGGTTAATGGTCGATTTGTAATACAAACCTTCTTTGAACCATGGATTGTTAATAAAGGTTAATGGTCGATTTGTAATACAAACCTTCTTTGAACCATGGATTGTTAATAAAGGTTAATGGTCGGTTTGTAATACAAATTTTCTTTGAACCATGGATTGTTAATAAAGGTTAATGGTCGGTTTGTAATACAAATCTTCTTTTAACCATGGATTGTTAATAAAGGTTAATGGTCGGTTTGTAATACAAATCTTCTTTTAACCATGGATTGTTAATAAAGGTTAATGGTCGATTTGTAATACAAATCTTCTTTGAACCATGGATTGTTAATAAAAGTTAATGGTCGATTTGTAATACAAATCTTCTTTGAACCATAGATTGTTAATAAAGGTTAATGGTCGGTTTGTAATACAAATCTTCTTTGAACCATGGATTGTTAAAGGTTAATGGTCGATTTGTAATACAAATCTTCTTTGAACCATGGATTGTTAATAAAAGGATATGGTCGGTTTGTAATACAAATCTTCTTTGAACCATGGATTGTTAATAAAGGTTAATGGTCGGTTTGTAATACAAATCTTCTTTGAACCATGGATTGTTAATAAAGGTTAATGGTCGGTTTGTAATACAAATCTTCTTTGAACCATGGATTCTTAATAAAGGTTAATGGTCGGTTTGTAATACAAACCTTCTTTGAACCATGGATTTGTAATAAAGGTTAATGGTCGATTTGTAATACAAACCTTCTTTGAACCATGGATTGTTAATAAAGGTTTATGGTCGGTTTGTAATACAAATCTTCTTTGAACCATGGATTGTTAATAAAGGTTAATGGTCGATTTGTAATACAAACCTTCTTTGAACCATGGATTGTTAATAAAGGTTAATGGTCGATTTGTAATACAAACCTTCTTTGAACCATGGATTGTTAATAAAGGTTAATGGTCGGTTTGTAATACAAATTTTCTTTGAACCATGGATTGTTAATAAAGGTTAATGGTCGGTTTGTAATACAAATCTTTTTCTATGCGCAAACAGTGAAACTTTGTTACCGAAAAAAATGATGCCAAGCGTTTTCTTTTTCTATTTGCGAGTAGCTCTTCTCCGTTGGTAAAAGTGTACGAGACGCGTGCACTATTGGCTTCAGCAAACTGTTATCCATTCTGTGTAAAATGTAAGCTCCTATGCCGTATGCACTTGCATCGGAAGCTACGACGATCTCGCGTTCTGGATAATGATGAGTTAAAAATAAATCAGACGTAAGAATTGTCTTCATTTTCTCAAATGCCTCTGGTATTCTGGCGTCCAAATACAGTCTTTATCCTTTTTCAATAATTCGTTTAAAAGCGTTCGAAGATTGTGCATACTTGGAATAAATACGTTATAGTAATTCGCTAACTTAAGAAAACTTTACAAAGACGATATATTTTCTGGCATATTCTTTACTGCGCCTGCTATTTCTGGGTTGGGTCTTCTCCTATTCTTGTCTATTATTTGTCCTAGATATTTAATTTGTTGCATAAAGAACTCTCATTTATCTTCTTTTGGTTTGAAACCGTAATCTTGAATTCTTTGGAAAAATTCATGCATGTGCGCTTTATGCTGCTACATGGTTTTATTAATTATTAAGATATCGTACCGATAGACCGTCGCAAACTCTAAATCGCCCAGTAATGCCTCCATTACCTGCTGAAATATAGCTGGTGCCACCTTCACCCCAAACGGGAGTCTTTCAAATTGTATAACCCTTTATACATATTTATTCACAATAACCTTGAGCATTCTTCGTCCACCGGGATCTGCAAATATGTATCGCTTAAATCTACTTTCGAAAAAATATTTCCTGTATTTAGCTTCGCGAATATTTTTTCTGTAATAGGAAACAGATAATGGTAAATCTCACAGTTGAAACTTCTCCATCCAATCTATGACCAGAAAATACAAAATACTTTTAGTTTTAGCGTTCTTCATTGAAGTGGGACTGTCGTTATCAGTTCGCCTTCGAATTTGATTTGCTCTCCGGTTATGCTTTTTGCAATTTTGTTAGTTTTCAATATAGTTGGCTTGCCGATTTTCTTCTATTTCTGCAAGTTAATAATTGATAAATCAGACCCTGGGTCTAGCTGCATTTTTATGTTCCTATTTAATATTTTGACAACTTCCTAACATTTTCAATTTCGTCACATTTGTCGATTCTGATAAAACTTTTCCTGTTTCATTCTTTGTTCTGCAATGCGTACTTTTATGCCCTACATGATCGCATTTAAAGTATTTCTTAGTTTTATAAAGGCAATCTCTGTGCTCATGCATCTGTCTGCAACTAAAACATGGTTTAGGGGGAAAAGACTACTTCTCTTTTGACTATCAAATTTACTGGTGAAGTCATTTTTTTTCTTGTTACGGATTTTTTATGTGGGACACTACTGACTGTTCGATATACTTTGACTCCTGACGCACGCTAATAAACCTTTGGCAGTATTCGGCTATTTGCTGGAATGTTAGATCTGGCTCGTTTTCCAGTTAATTAAGGACTCTCGTTCTAATTTCCGAATCTGTGTTCAACACAAATCTTTGTGTAAATATGAGACATTTGAAGTTATTAGCACTTAATTCCTATAACCTGAAGTCATTTATTATGATTGTAAAAGTCGTGTAGTCCTCATTATCGTTTCTTGTAAGGTTCAAACACTTCCACTTCTTGTGGTAAAGAGATGTTTTTGGACTAAATTATTTGGCAACAATTGTATCGCTTCACTAAATTGTAGCTCGCTGGTCTTTTGAGGTAAAATGTAATTTCCAAATTTCGTATGTTCCACTGTGTCCAATTCCCTTAAAAATAACTGAACCTTATTTAAATCAGTCCAGTCTTCACAGTCTGAATTATATATGTCTTTATAATGATTGAAGTACGAGGAAAAAGTAACCTTGTTGTCCGGATCGTAGCTGAAAGTTTCAATGGTGTTCCTAATCGTGTTCTGAGAGAACGCGCTTTCGTTTGTACAATTTTACCACCCATTTGACAATTCGAATAATTTCTGCTGTTGCTGTTGGGTCTGAATCAACATCTCTTCAAATCTTTTATTTTGTGCCAGCTATTGTTTCTCTAATTTCAATCTTTCTGTGTCGATTTTATTTCGGAAGGATGTCTGTTCTTACTGTAATCGTAGCTGCTCATTTTGCTGATGCCTAAAAAGCTCTAGGATTGCGTTTTTGAAATCCTTCATTTTTTTCCGTTACTTGAAATAACCGACTCTTTCCTATATATATATATATATATATATATATATATATATATATATATATATGGAGAAGTCAGTACAAAACTTATTTACTTTGTTTCTAATTAACGAGAGAAAATCGACAGACTTTTTTTTGTTGGTTTATCTTGCTTTTTCCTTCGCAGTTGAACGACTTGACTTCTCAAAACTGTGTTTAGAAACTATTTCGTTCTACGTTGTCGTTTTCTTTAATTATTTGTGTGACATTGGAGTTTTTTTTTGTAGAATTAACATTTTTCTTGTTAAAATTCAATATGATTTCAACTTCTTGCTTTCTTGTTAACAAATAACTAGAGCATACAACTAAAGAAAAAATCCAACAATTCAATTGTAGACATAAATCCGAGTTTTCCGTTGCAACTTAAGTCCGGTTTATTTTCGTGTTTTGAATTAATTCGAATTTCTTGTCGTCAAAGTTGTGCGACATATGTTCGAAGAAAAAATGTTGGACCAAATAAATTCGAGTACCTTGTCTCCAGGTAAGTGGGATGTAGATTTCAAATCTTTGCTTCCAGTGTTGTGTGGCACAGGTTTCGGTAATGTTCAAATAAATATTCAACGTCAATGTTGTGAGATTTATGTCTCGAATCCTCGCTGCCAGTGTTGTGAGACGTATGTCTCGAATCTTCGCTGCCAGTGTTGTGAGATGTATGTCTCGAATCCTCGCTGCCAGTGTTGTGAGACATATGTCTCGAATCCTCGCTGTCAGTGTTGTGGCATGGCAGGCCGGTAATAATAAAGACAAGCACAGTGGTATAATTAACAAAAGTGTATTAAAAAAAAAGTATGTTACAGAAAATACGCGTCTGATTCTGGGGCCATAACTGCCACCAATATCTGGATTTACTTCCTTCCCACCACAAGAAGATGTGGCACAAGGCCGAAAGGTGCGGAGAATAAGCACCCCTAAAGAAGGAGCACTCTGATCTTTTAAAATTTGCCTGAGCAGCCCGTCGACACTCCCCGGTCAGGGCACTTCAGGCAATTAGCAATAAACTAACTCTACACCAAAGAGGGGAGACAAAGCCTGGGAGAGTGGACCTTTTATGACTACCCAGGACTAATACCTCAGTGTGACAGATAAAAAGCCAGCGAAATGACTCAGTTTCTGTCGGACTGATTGTTGAGATCGAATTCTCAACTGGTATGTGTCCACAATCGTCACTGGACATCAAATGAATGGCACCAATAGCGGGATTTATTTCTTTCCCACCGCAGGAAGATATGGCACAAGGCAGGAAGGTGGGGAGAGTCAAGACAGCGCCCCTAAAATTCCTCCCATATTTCCCTTGGCTCCCCCTGTGAACTAAACCTGCTATCTTAACTGTTCTGACCCAAGAACTCTCATCAATTCTTTCAACGTGGTCACACCATCGAAGTCTACTCTTCTGCACATATATCCCTATACTGTCCAGATTTAATCTTCCTCTGAGGTCATCAGAACTAAGTCTCTCTTTAAGACTCACCTTACACATCCATCGTATCATTCTCATATTATTTCTCTCCATGCAACGCATGTCTTCAATCCTCATTGGCCAGGTTTCACTTCCATACATCATCACACTGCATACACATACCTGATAGACTCTTCCCTTGATCGACTGTGGTAATGCTCTGCTGGTTAGTAATGACAGAGGTTCCCTGAACTTACTCTCTCCACTCTTAATTCTTGCAATCACACTAGCCCTTGTTCCACTTCTACTTTTGTGTTAAAATATGTATCCGGTGATAATATTTAAGAGGATCTCACATGATCCTAACCCTAACCCTAACCCTAATTCTAACCCTAACTCTAGTGGTTAAACACAACTGGTCAAAAAACAAAGATTTAAACAGAATAAAAAGAAAACACTGGTCATTTGGACACTTCTATGGAAGATGACTCGTATCGGCTCGAATGTTTCCGATTGCGATTAACAGAACAAACCAGAAATGGCTGAGCCGTTGCCGAACTGTCAATTAGTAGCGACATTAAATGAAACAACTTTTTCATTTTTTCCCTGACTTAAGGTTATGCTCAATTACCCACCCACCCTCTGTGTTAAGAATGGGTTTAATAATATTTTTCAAATCATTAAGTGAATCGACATTATTTTTTTTATTTTTTAGGTCATTTTTTTAACTTATTTTTTTTTGGAGGGGGGGGGGCTAAAACTTTTCTTAACCCTAACCCTAACCCTAACCCTAACCAAAAGGGAGCATTTCTATTTGCATTTATTGTAATTTGGGGTTTGTGGACTGAAGCTTTTTTCGTGTTGTTTACCCTTTTACATCTTTTTTTTCGTGACTTTCAAATTATAAATCATTTCAAGTTTGATCCGTAAATCGCAATTGGAAACATTCGGGACGATATGGGTCCTCTTCTATGGAAGCACCTAATTTTTCTATAAGATAAAAATCAACAACAAAGCACAGAATTGCAATCAATGTATTCTGTTTTTATTCTCATGCAAATATTTTTTAAAGAAAAGAAAACACCACATGAATTGTCCCACATAACAAAGCATCAAATAATATAATAGATTTGAAATAAAATAAAAATGGGAAAAGGCTTTTTTTAGCTTAAAAAATCCCGTTTGGCAACGTGATATGAGAAAAACACAAATGGGTCATCTACAAATGCGTCCATCCTATCTCCACATTTAGAGATGAAAATGCTTTTTCAAACTAAAGCTTGTCAGACTTACGAAAATGCTATTTCAAACTTAAGCTTGTCAGACTTACTAAAATGCTATTTCAAACTTTAGCTTTTCAGACTTACGAAAATGCTATTTCAAACTAAAGCTTGTCAGACTTACGAAAATGCTATTTCAAACTAAAGCTTGTCAGACTTACGAAAATGCTATTTAAAATTTAAGGTTGTCAGACTTACAAAAATGCTATTTCAAACTTAATCTTGTCAGACTTACGAAAATGCTATTTCAGACTTGAGTGTGACGGATTAACAAAATTCTTTTTAAAACTTAAGCATTACAGACCGATGAAAATGTTATTTCAAACTTAAGCTCGTCAGACAGATTTTAATGTTATTTCAAACTTTAGTGTGATAGATTGACAAAATGCTGTTTCAAACCTAAGCCTGAGAGACCGATGAAAATGCTATTTCAAACTTAATGGTGAAATATCAAAGAAAACGCAATTTTTAACTTAAGTATGATCGATCGACAAAAATACTTACTGTTACAGACTAATGAAAATAATATTTCAAAATAACGCATGACAGACCAAAGAAAATCCTATTTCAAAGTTTAGTAGGACAGACCTACAAGAATTCAATTCCAAACAAAAGTATGACAGACCAACGAAAATACTATTTTAAACTTAATTGTTACAGACCAAAGATAATGTAATTGAAATTTAAGGGTGAACAACTGACGAAAATACTATTTCATACTTAATCATGACAGACTAAATAAAATAATATTTTAAAATTATACATGACAGACCAAAGAAAATGCTATTTCAAACTGAAGCTTGACAGACCGATGGACCAACCACCCGACGGGCAAAGTCTCTCACAGAAATGCGTGGATGTATTCAAAAATAAATAAAATAACAATTGTCAATATTATTGTTCTCATTGTGTAAGTAGAAAAGTGTTATTCTGTCATGTCGGTCCATTTCTTTTCTTGAGGTATGTAGGACATGGGGTAATCTGTCAAAACCATATCAAGGAAACCTGAAGAGAAGAGTTGTAATGGAAAAATATATATTATATTAAAAGAAATGTGAGCCGTTGGGTCATCTATTAGATTTGGGCAAGATTGTTTGAATCAGGTAAAAGTGAGTTTGCAAAGCCAGTTAAACTTTTCAAAATAAAAAAGACAAACTCGCAAATTAAGCTTTCTGTCCACTATATCTTCCCCTCCCTCTCTCTTTCTTTCTTTCTTTCTTTCTTTCTTTCTCTATCTCTTGATGTCTCTAGATCTCTCTTTATTTTTATTTTTTTCTCCAGCTATGGGTTCAATAGTATTAATATTGTGGTGATATCCCCTATTCTTTGTAATTGACTATCCTAATCTGTTTAATAGTTAGTTTTATTACATTTGATTGTTAATAAGCATTTTTTAATTTTTTTATTTGATATTTTATTTTTATTTTACTTCTTATCCCCTGATTTTATTTTTCCTTCACATATTCTATTATTTTTATCTTTATATTATATTTTATTTTATTTTATTATTACTCTTTATTTTTGTTCTTATTTTTATTTTTTTCATTTTTTCTTAATAATCTTTATAATGTTTATAAGGTTTTATTGTTATCAGTTGTATCTTTATATCCCTATTTTATATCTGTAACTTATTCTTTTTCCAATATTGGTCTATGTACGCCCTCCCTCCAATGGATGTTCCTCTAAGACGAGTTTGTTATTTTTTCCTTGAATTTCTGTAAGATGCGGTGCTAAAGGCGCTGATGAAGAGACGTTTTGGAGTAGCTTTTGTTGTTTGTTTTTTTTAAATTAAAGAATGAAATAAAGTATTTCCAGAATGTTTTGGAAACGACCGTACGCCATAATAGACTTGTTGTTCTAATTCACTAAATCTCCTTATATATATATATATATATATATATATATATATATATATATATATATATATATATATACAGGGTGGGCAAAAATAAGGGTCCTATTTTTAAAAATTCATAACTTTTTTATTTATTGATTTTTTTAATTTTTTTTTTTTAGAATAAGTAAAGGACCCCTTCCGAAGCAAGCATGAACCGTATTAGCCCTAAGGAACGTACCCTCATTTAGAAAACATTATTTTTGCTTAAAAAACTCAAAACAGTGTAAAAAACAATACTTTAGTTTTTGTAAGTTTTAATAAGTGTTTTTCAGCTAAAATTTGTTTTGTTTATTTCAAAAAATCTCGGAAGGGTCAGTCTACACACACATAAAGTTTGGTGAGTTTAACTTTTATTTTGTGGAAGTTATTCAAATTCAAGTTATTCAAATTTAAAGATAGGACCCTTATTTTGGCCCATATATATATGTGTGTGTGTGTGTGTGTGTGTGTGTGTGTGTGTATATATATATATATATATATATATATATATATATATATATATATATATATATTACTAATCAAGGCTAGGGATCACTCGAGGATAAGGGTTAATGAGTTTGTCAAGGAAGTGGAAAAATATAAAAAGCTGTCACTATCGCCAGTAAAAACAATAACAAATGCGAAAACTTAATATTTAGGCGATAAAAAACTGTATATATTCCGAGCAAGGCATCGTTGTCTGGTGGTAAAGCGTCAGACTACAAACAATTTAATCGAGGGTTCGATCCGTGTCTGAGTTAGCCATGCTGATGACGGCTGATAGCCAGAAACATGTGTCCATGGATTACTTTTATGTACGTAAAAATAAATAAATAAATAAATATATAAATGTATTTTTATGCAATTATTTTTATTGGTGATTGCAGCGTTCGTTGTTTATTTGCTTACTATTATTTCGATTGTCTCACTTCCTAAGTGATTAAGATGCAAAAAATTGCATTATTAGTCGCCCTTAACTTTATAGGACGTAATATTTCTTAATATATATATTTTTATTGATTTTACACGTAATCCATGGACACGTGTTTCTGGCTCACTGATTTGAAAATGATCGCTGACAAAGTTTTTTTACAACGAAAGCTTGCAGAAAAAAATTGAATAAATGATTTTTTCATTTAAATTGGATCATGTGTTGATTTTCAAAAATATTTAACTTAAATAATATATATATATATATATATATATATATTTTATACGTACATAAAAGTAATCCATGGACACGTGTTTCTGGCTCACAGCCGTCATCAGCATGGCTAACTTAGACAAGGATCGAACCTTCGATATTGATGACTATAGCTCAGCTTCTTTACCATTGGATCAAGACGCCCTGTCTAGAAATATGTACGATTTTTATCACCTAAATATCTAATGTATTTTTATGTAATTATTGTCCATGGATTACTTTTCTGTACGTAAAAAATTAGTAAAAATATATATATTAACAAATATTACGTTCTTTTAAAGTTAAGGGCTTCTAATAATTAAATTTTCTGCATCTTAATCACTTAGGAAATGAGACAATCAAAATAATAGTAAGAAAAAAAACAACAAATGCTACAATCACCAATAAAAATAATTAGATAAAAATACATTAAATATTTAGGTGATAAAAATCGTACATATTTCTAGACAGGGCGTCTTGGTCCAATGGTAAAAACGCTGGACTGTAGACATCAATATCGAAGGTTCGATTCTAGTCTAAGTTAGCCATGCTGATGACGGCTGTGAGCCAGAAACACGTGTCCATGGATTACTTTTATGTACGTATAAAATAAATAAATATATATACATACATATATATATATATATATATATATATATATATATATATATTATTTAAGTGAAATATTTTTGAAAATCAACACATGATGCAATTTAAATGAAAAATTCATTTATTCAATTTTTTTCTGCAAGCTTTCGTTGTAAAAAAACTTTGTCAGCGATCATTTTCAAATCATTTTCAAAAATATTTCCCTGAGAAAACGACTGAAGAACTCAGAGACCACGTTTTACCCCATCAAAAACTGCCCTCACAAACAATTCACTAGCTCCATACTAATCACGATATACTAATACACATATATTTTCGTATATTTTCAGGGTCAAACATTAGTTCAGCCGCCAGTAGAGCAACTTGTCCTTTATGTGAACGCGATTTGGACTGTGATGAGACCATGATACTTCGAGAAAAGGGTGCTGCAGATGTCAACTGTGCAAATATCGAAAGCGGTGTCAAAGTCATTGTTGAAGCCGGAACTAGTTTTCACATAAATAAAAAGGAC
The DNA here is from genome assembly GCA_963556195.1 of Sepiola atlantica. Taxonomy (NCBI): domain Eukaryota; kingdom Metazoa; phylum Mollusca; class Cephalopoda; order Sepiida; family Sepiolidae; genus Sepiola; species Sepiola atlantica. The sequence goes on along the minus strand of OY744538.1, from coordinate 75,155,363 downwards.
ATTGCTTTAGCCTAAAAAAAGGATGATTCTGCTCGGCCTGTAAAAAGGGGTGTTCGTGTTTCTCTGTGACAATATGACAGTAAAACGCATTGCTTTTTATGTGGATCTGATACTACGAAAAAAGATTATAAACGAAAAAGTGAGGGAAAGATTTGCTATGTGAAGAATTGTGCATTTGCTCAAACTATCCTGGTTTATTGCAAAACAAGAGGGATGAGTGGGCCACTGCTGTTCAAGGTCGGATCGAATATTTTGGTGGTGATCTTCATGCTACAGACTGTGAGTATCATCAGTCATGTAACGCCAACTTCCATACAATGCGAAACATTCTAAATCGAATTGAGTCTTGGGAACTGCGTCTCAGTGCCGTCTTTGCTTGCCTGCCAATATTCGCAGCCACTGGTCATCCAAATTATCTGAAGTCGGCTCGTCTATATCTCCAGAAAATGTATGCCTTGGAAGATGACAATCCTGCAGTACATCAAAAGTTCCAGTTTGGGTTTCACGTAATCAGACGCAGTAGCCAATACTCGAGCAAACACTAATGCACTCACTCAAAAGCCATGGTGGGCTCACACAGGGTAGTGGGATGTCCGAGCACCAGAGAACAGTTTTGGCCATGTTGTCGACTATGTCATCTGCTTACAACCTTGCCATGCAACAAAGTTACACAACAAGTGAACAACATAAGGAGTTATTTGCATCTCGGGTGAGAAGAGATGAGACAGACCTTAGGAAAGTTGCAGAGCAACTAGACAGCTTTAAGTCGTTTTCAGGCGATGAATCGTTATGCAATATTATCACAGGGATTATTGCTAACGAGTATGTCAATGTTCAGGACCTTTTCGAAATTGGAATAGACATTGTACAATAGATGGATGGACAATCAGTTTTCTCCTACTCTCACAAACGGAGTTTGAAGGCAAATACTCTAGTATCGAGCAAAAATGTCAAAGTTTCTGCAGATCGTATCATTGACGCAGTACTTTTATTTCAGAGTTTTCTCGTGGTCTCAGAGATGAGTGATCTAAGACTGGATGATGTCATGTCCTATGAACTCTGTCTCTACATCAGTCTTTGTTTGAAGTAAAGCACATCTTATGTCAACCGGACAAACAACAGCTGGCAGCAGCTCTCGGAAATTATGTTGAAACAAAATTGGACAGTGCTGTGACACAAACCGTTCCAGTCACAGAGCACAATGTACTAGACGGAGGATCTCTTCTTTACCGTTTGAAATGGAAGGAAGGGGAGTACCTACAGCTCGATTGCAAATGATTATGCCTCATTTATTGTTGAACACTATGGGAGAGCAACTGTTGTGTTTGATGGTTATCAAGTTTGACCAATATAAAGGACTACTCATCAGTGACAAAGTTGAAAGCTGAATGCAAGAAAGGTTAACATTACCGAGGTAACAAAATTTGCTGGGAAAAAAGAGGACTTCTTGTCAAATGTGGCAAACAAGAAGGTGCTGATCCAGATGATCATGAAACGAATGTGACAGAAAGGCTGTGGTGTTATTCAAGCAGAAGGCGGTGCCGATGTTGAGATTGCAAAGGCAGCCATCAATATGGCTGCTTTCAAATCAACCACTCTTATTGGAGAAGACACGAACCTTCTCTTGCTGTTCTGTGCATATGTTTCTAAATGTACTGCATTTTATTTTTGCTCTGTCAAGGCGAAATCCTACATCTACAATATCAAGGTTCTCAAGCAGGTGCTATGTGAAGCAGTTTGTAATGAACTGTTGTTCCTGCATGCCTTTACGGGATGTGATTCGGTGTCCAGAATATTCAGAATAGGAAAGACGTGGTACCAACAAATCGTCAAGAGGGAAAAGACAATGACAGACTGTTCAAAAGCATTTTCTCTACCAAAGCAAAACCAGGATGTTGTGGAAACCAATGGTTGTAAGGTAATGGTAGCTTTGTCAACGCAGATAGAAAAAGACTCCCTGGCATCTATTAGATACAATATACTCTGTAAGAAAGTTGCGAGAGTTCCGACATTCGTCACGTCCAAACGACTCCCACCAACGTCCACTGTCTGTAAATTTCATTCTTTGCAGACTTACTACCAGATTATGGAGTGGATAGGATGTAGTGATGAAATGGTGCCATCTGAGTGGGGATAGAAAGTGGAAAGGGACAAACTTGTTCTAGTGATGATGGACAAAAGCCCTGCTTCAGATGCACTGATTCAGATAATTCATTGCAACTGTTCAGAAGGATGCAATACCCTAAAGTGTACCTGCAGGAGCCATGCACTAGAATGTACAAGTGCATGTGGACATTGCCAAGACGGAAATTGTGACAATATGAAAAATGATCCGGTAGAAGATGATGATGAGGAGTTAAAAGTTTTGAAAAAGTACTGTGACGTAAGTGAATCAGGGTGGATGCAACAAGGGTTAATGGGTGTAGGAGTACCCATTGATATTGTATAAGGGTTTATTTGGCATCACTGGTAACTCTTTCATGTGAAAGATTGACCCTGAAAACTTGGGTAAAAATCCAAGATTTATTCATTTATCATAAATACTGACCAAATTAGTGCTTCACATGTAAATGGAAAATAACTTGTAAACCAAAACAAGTCATCTTCGAAATTCGACACTTTCCCATACTCCGATCTAGTCCAACTTTTAGTATGTTGTAGATTAGATACAACCTAACATAAAACCACCAAAAAACAAAATGTTGCGATTTATTTTTTTTGGGGGGGGGGGGTCGTCAATCAGTATCTTGATTCATCTAATCTTCTTTTCAGCAGACTTGGCAGCATCTTCTTTGTACTTCCTTCTTTCGACCGGTATCATCTTAAATTAACCTTGCATAGCAAACTAAGCTTGCCCACTTGCTCTTAAGATTTTTTCAAAAACTGTTTCGATTTTTTCTAAATCTATTAATGAGTCACCACTTATTAAGGCTAAAACCCACTCGAGGATAAGGGTTAATTAAATAGGTAGCTTGAAATTTTAATGATGAAGAATATTACGAGAGGATCGAAAATAATGAACGGAATAGATAAAATTTGATGATTTATAAAGACGGTTAAACACAAGTGTTTATTGGTATTATATTTGAAGAGGACTATATTTTAACCATCAGGGAAGCAATCTTGTTACAAAGTGTTCCACAGATGGGAAGTTCTTTGAAAGGAACTTTGTTCATGAAAATTCTATTTGATTTTAGGCACACGGGGAAAGAAAGGAAGGTTGCTTTAATGTCAATGGATTCAGTGTTCAATCAGCGATAGTATTATGAAGAATTTTTCAAAAAATAAAAATAAATGACATTTTTAAACGATGAAATCCCCAGGGAATGGGAACTTGTTAGCAGCAGCAGCATCAGCAGCATCAGACCCCTAAAATCTAACTCTTCATCATCGTGGTAGTGTCAGAGCTATGCTGTCTGGAACTTCGGTTCCTGGCAGGGCCACCAAGCAGTATTATGTCTGCAACCCAGTTAACAGGGATCTGTTGAAACCCAAAAGGAGTCGGCATCAGGATATGTCGTCTTCTTGTTCTCTCATTTTTTTTCTTTTTCTTTTTCTTTTCTTTCATTTGCTGGGGATGGGGCATTCTTCCAAATGCCATACGATCACCCGCTATTTAAAGACTCCAACCGAGAGCTCTTTTCAGGATTCTGGCTGTTCCCTTGAGTGCAGTTGTTTGGATTTCTCTTTCACTTGGTTCACCAGGTATACTTGCTAAATACTTTTTCAAGTTCTTCTTCATGAGTCCAGTGCCTCCTATGATAACTGGAATGATGGAGATCTCTTTGAGGTTCCAGTTTCTTTTCATATCATACATTAGACCCTGATATTTTGTTATTTTCTCCCTTTCAGCTATGTTTAGGCCCCCATTATTAGGGACACTGACCTCAACCAAAGTTGCCACTCTCTCTCTCTCTCTCTCTCTCTCTCTCACTTGTTCCATATGACAATGTCAGGTTTGACAACTGCGTTTTCCAGATCATCTTTGGCTCTGCATGCGGCAAGCAAAGACGTATCATGTGCGAAACCGCAAATCAATAAAGTGAAAGCAGCAACGTTGCTTCTGCACCATTCCTTTGAGTGTTCTAGACCAAACCTTCATATGCAACCTTCAATCCTGCGGGTTTACGAATAGCTGCGACCAACGAGGAGGGCTTCATGCAGACCAGAGAACATTGAGGCACAATCTTTATAAGCTCTATGTAGAAGTCCAACTTGCTGCTGCTGCTGCTGATGATGATGATGATGATGATGATCATCATCATCATTATTATCAACAACAACAACAGCAACAACAACAACAGCAGTGAATGATGTTTTTACATACAGACTCTTGATTGGACGAAGTTTCCAATTTATTTTATGTTAAATTTACATGCCAAGCTGAACACTCACCAAAAATTTGAAGAAGTCGATTAAAAAGAATACTTTGTTTGAATAAGAGGACCGTTGCGCTTGACATTTCAAAGGTGTTCGACAGAGTGTGATATTCTGGGGTTATGGTATTAGTGGTAAGGTTCGTGACATTATTAGGTCTTTTTCTTTCTGATCGAAGCTTGCAAGTAACTCTGGACGGTGTCTCTTCTTTCTCTTTTCCTATCAATGCTGGTGTTCCTTAGGGCTCTATTCTAGGCCCACCACTGTTTCTTCTTGATATTAATGATCTTCCTGAGAATATTATTCAGAAAATTAACATTTATGCTGATGATACAACTCTCTATTCTGATGTTGTTTCTTGCCCATCTCCCTGGGATAAGTCGAAATATGCAGCTGATCTAGAAGTCGACCTGGGTTCAGTTGTGGATTGGGGTACGAAATGGCTTGTTTCATTTAACCCTGTTAAGACTCAGCTCGTGTGTCTTTCGATTGTAAGCATGTCCCTTTTCTTCCAGAGATTTTCATAGATGGCTTTGCTCTTGAGGAGAAATCGACTCTTAAACATCTTGGTTTTTTCTTCTCATCAAATCTTTCTTGGAGTTCATTACAATTTCTGCTTCTCGTTAAGTCAGTTCTCTCTATCGCTCCAAACACTTTCTCACACCTGAGACTATTCTCTGTCTCTACAAATCTGCCATCACACCTGTGGCTATTCTCTATCTCTACAAATCTGCCATCACACCTGTGGCTATTCTCTATCTCTACAAATCTGCCATCACACCTGTGGCTATTCTCTATCTCTACAAATCTGCCATCACACCTGTGGCTATTCTCTATCTCTACAAATCTGCCATCACACCTGTGGCTATTCTCTATCTCTACAAATCTGCCATCACACCTGTGGCTATTCTTTATCTCTACAAATCTACTATCAGATCTTTTGTGGAGTACTATTGTTATATTTGAGCTGGTGAATCGCTGTCTCATTTGAGGGTTCTTGATAAAGTGCAGAAACTTATCTGTAATTTGATTGGCTCCACCCTTTCTTCTTCTCTGCAACCTCTCTTTCACGGACGTGATGTTGCTAGTCTCAGTCTTTTCTATAAATACTATTATGGCATGTGTTCGTCAAAATTGTCTAATCTATTCCTTGTTTCCATTGTTCCAGCTCGTTTGACTAGTTTGTCTGCAGGCTTGTGAAACTCTTTTCCTGCTGACTGTTTTCTTCCTACCTGTAGCCTTGATATTTTCAAGACTAGGGTCAATAGGCATCTCCTGTCTTTGCGATAATCATATTTCGTTCTTGTTAGCTCGTTACATCAAATGGCTTCATGCCTTGTCTGGAGCGATTTCCATAAAAAGAAATATGAGGATGTCTGGTGATCAGGTGATAAAAAAAAAAGTTAAAAAAGCTAAGATTAAAAAACTAAAAACAAAACAAAATAATTAAACAAAAACTTTCGTATGTCAAAGAAATCTGCAGATCAGAAATCATCGACTCTACTTTACGCTAAACTGAATACATATTAAATTTAAGTCCTTGTCCCCAAAATTTAACAAGTCGATTTAGAAAAAGGAAAAGTAAATAAATAATATGAAGCTTTGATGTTTGATCGATGGTAATCCGAAAATTTGTTTATCTATTTAATTGACACTCTTTTCAGACATTGAGGGGGGGGGGGTAATGTCGGTCCAACCCGCTTTAGGAAGTAAGTGTAGTATCTGTTCCGATGGATACTGCACCCTATAGACGGGTGTCGTCTTGTCCTTCGGGGCTTGATTCCACCTGTCTGTGGGGTTGTCCTGTGCTGTTCTAGGAGGTCCACCCTCCCAGGCTTCGCCTCCCCTCTTTGGGGAGGAGTAAGTTTATTGCTTACTGCCTGAGGCGCCCCTACCGGGGAATGCCGACGGGGCTGCCCAGGCAATTTTTAATGGCCAGAGTGCTCACTTTCTCGGGCGCTGGCTTTTCAAACCCCACTTACTCGACTCAAGCTGTGGTCACATCTTACTTGTGGGAGTAAGATAAAACTGGCCTTGTGCCTAACTCCTGCAGAGGAGTAAATAAATATTTAAATACTTCTTGGCGTTTTGGCTAAGATCAAAGTGTAGTATCTGTTCCGATGGATACTTCACACCATAGACTGGTATTGTCTTGGCCTTCGGGGCTTGATTTACGCCGGTCTATGGGTCTGTCCTGTGCAGTTCTAGGAGGTCCACCCTCCCAGGCTTCGCCTCCCCTCTTTGGGGAGGAGTAAGTTTATTGCTTACTGCCTGAGGCGCCTCTACCGGGGAATGCCGACGGGGCTGCCCAGGCAATTTTTAAACCCCACTTTCCTGACCCGACCTTGGGTCACATCTTACTTGTGGGAGTAAGATAAAAACTGGCCTTGTGCCTAACTCCTGGAGAGGAGTAAATCAATACTCCCACAAAATGGTGTTAGTATTATTACTTTAAAAACCAACGGAGACATTTTAATGTGGACGCAGATAGATAGATAGATAGATAGATAGATAGATAGATAGATAGATAGATAGACTGGAATCGATAGATAGATAGATAGATAGATAGATAGATAGATAGATAGATAGATAGATAGATAGATAGATAGATAGATAGATAGATAGATAAAGAGACAGACAGACAGAGAGAGACAGAGAGACAGAGACAGAGAGACAGATAGACAAAGACAGAGAGAGACTGAGAGACAGAGACAGAGAGACAGATAGACAAAGACAGAGATAGAGATAGAAACAGAGAGAGAAAGGGAGGGAGACAAAGGGAGAAGGAAATGGGGAGAGACAGATGGGGGAGAGAGGGGGGCTAGTTAATGCTTGTTTGTTGGGTGGGGGAAGATGGGGTACGAACAGAGAGAGAGAGAGAGAGAGAGAGAGAGGGGGGGAGACAGACAGACAGAGACAGGGGTACAGTGAAGGAGATAAAATGGGAAGAAAGAAAGGAGAAGAAAGAAAGGAGAAGTAGGCAGTGAGAGAGGGGGGAGAGAGAATGGGGTGGGGGAAGCGAGGGATAGTTAAAGAGAAAGGGAGGGGAGAAAGAGAGCGAGAGAGTTGGTTAACGTTTGCTTGGGAAGGAAAAGATAGAAAGAAAGAAGGAAGGCGTCAGATAGATAGATAGATAGATAGATAGATAGATAGATAGAGTGGGGAGAGAAGAGAGAGAGAGGGGGGTTAATGTTTGTTTGTATAGAAAGAAAGAAGGAAGAAGAGAACCAAGAAGAAGACAGTTCGTTAGAGAGAAGCAAGGTGCGCTATTGCTGGTGCCCCCTCCCTCTCCATGCGTTACTTTCACTTTTAATGGAAAGATACAATAAAAAAAAAGCCGTAGAGAGGCGTGCGTGCACCAATACCCCCCTCTCTCCCTCCCCCTCGCCTCTTTCTTTCTCTCTCTCTCTCTCTCCCCCTTTCCCCCCCTCTCTCTCTCTCGTATAAGAACACGGTTATATCAAAATTGCTACTACTCTTACAACCATTATATTGTTAATACAAGACTCGAAGAACAGCCCTGTTACAGTGAGACGAACTAGCTTGGAGCGTGTAGCACACTCGGTACGACGTTTTCAAAGAGAACGAGCTAGCAAGCTCGTTGCTTCCATTCGTCTATCGTATTTATATATTTTTACAAAATATATTATTTTAAAACTAATTTTGTTTACAATTCGTAAAAACTAAAAGAAGGAACGAAACGGATTAAAAAAAAAAAAAACGTGGTTCAGCTATTTAGCAACTTTACTTAACCAGTTTTTTTGTTTATTTTATTATTTTTTTATATGCTTTTTTTTTTTTAGTTCTGTGGACTTCAACTAAACATTTAATTTAATTTAATTAAATAAGTAAAGTTATTTACTTAAATTATTTACGTTTGTGGTTTTAGCATACACATACGGAGTGTCTCGGTGTAGCGTGACTTAAAAAACTGTACCTTTTTAATTTACCAAAACAAACCAACAACTATTCATTTTTTTTTTTTTTTTTAATTTAATTGAAAAACATTTTTTTAATTATTTTTTTTTAATAGATTTGAAAAATCTATTTCATTTTAGTAGAAAAGAAAAAAAAAGAGAAAAAGAATATATTTTGGTGATACTAAACTAACCAACGCTCTTGCTTTTTTTTATTTTTATTTTTTTTATTTTCATTAAAAAAATTTAATTAAAAATAAAATTTTATCTCTTTCCGCTAACTGGATACAAACAAACAAACAACAAAACAAAGAACAAATAAATAAATAAAAAACAAACAATGCGTTCCTTTGCTCTCAGTCGGCCTCTGTGGACTACCCTAGCTTTGGCGACACTCTGTTCCTCTTTTTTCGGCGCCGTGTTGGAGGTCAGTGGCCGGAGCCACCACACCCAGGATGACCACCATCACCATTCCTCGAGCCACCACCATCACCATCACCACCGCAGCGGCGGCAACCTGCCCGTCGTAGCCCCACTTACCGACAATGACGGAGACGACAGTACCCCGGTCGAAATGGCCCTGTCGCCTTTCAAAGGGCACGGCGAGGAGACCGACGACGGGGACACGGGTGGCGTCCAGTTGTTGGCCGAACAGCCTGGGGAGACCCCAGTCCTTGAGCCAGCGGGGAGCGAAAGGAGGAGTAAAAGCTATCGGCTAGGGGGAGGACTGTCCATTGTGGACCGACAGGCGAGCGGAGGTACCAACTTGGACACCCGACATGGACATGCATCCAGCGAACTGACCAATACCAAGGTAACGTGGGCAAAAAGAAATCTTCTTAAAATTGTATTTAACTTTTCTTTAAACGTGTGAAACATTATCAACAAGTTGCACCTACCCGGCGTTGCCCGGGAGTTTTTTTTTTTTTTTAATTTTTAATTTTTTTTTCATTGCGCCCACCCTTCTATTTTGCCTTTCTTAGTTATTGTAAGAAATTATGGTGCTAATGCGGAATAGACATCCAAAGAATTTCAGTACTTACAGAGATTCCGAGTCTTGACGCACGTAACTACTCGAACACTCGGCGAGTAGAACAAACTTTTCTTCTTTTTTGGGAGGATACTTCTGCAGTTTACCGACCATGCTATTTCTTAGATATGATTTTCAAGTTAAATTACATTTTACGGTATCTTTTGTTAAATTGTTAGGTGAAAGTACAGAATAGTTAACAAAGCCCTCCTCCCCATGTTCAGAATGAGTTTCTTAATAATAATGTTATTGTATCAGCACGTTACCTCGGCCTAACATTCACAGGTAACATGAATTGGAACAAATACATTGAAGACATTGCCAAGGCTGCTGCAAAGAATGTGGGCTCCCTCTACCGTGCTAGTAAACTTCTCACTCCTGACATTATTCTATATCTCTACAAAGCCACCATTCGCCCATGCATGGAGTATTGTTGTCACATTTGGGCTGGTGCATCATCCACTAGTCTCTCTCTCCTAAAAGAGTCGCCAACTTAATAGGTCCCTCACTATCCACCAAGCTCCAGCCCCTGTCCCAACGTCGCAATGTTGCTTCCTTGTGCTTGTTTTACAAATACTTTAATGGATTGTGCTCCGATGAACTTGCAGCTCTTGTGTCTCTCGACGAAAATACACTAGACCAACTTGACAATCAGCTAAATCACTTCCATTCACTGTGGAAGTCCCCAGATGTCAGAGCCTTATATTTCAATAGCTTCTTTCCTCGTGCTGCCGGCCTCTGGAACTCCCTTCCTGCCTCCTGTTTCCCCGACATGCAAGAGTTTAAAACCAATGTAAACATGTGCAGTTCCCAATTTAGGATGACCCCCAAAACTTTAATCCTAATTCTCAGTAGTCCTTTATGTCTACACTGGCGTCAGTGGGGTAAAATGTTTTTTTTTTTTAAATTAAAAAACTGCAGAAGTATTATTTTTTATTTATTTATTTATTTTTTTTTTGCAAACAATTTGTGTATTTCTCGATTATCCAGAATGTTCATTTTATTTTTATTTATTTATTTTTTTATTTTTTATTTTTTTTTTTGGGGGGGGGAGGGAAGAAAGACTGAAAATAGAGGACATAGTTTAAAAACATTTTTTATTATTCTTTCGGTGCTTTTTAATTTTTTTTTGTGTGTGTTGGGTCTGTTGCCACATTGACTTAGGGTAATGGTCGGGTTTCCGTGCTTTTTTTGTGTATGGGGGGGGGGGGGGAAGAAGGAAGACTGCAAATGGCGGTAGGAGGCTGATAAATTGGAATTAGGCAAATTTACGAAATATTACAAGAAGAATAATGCAACGAAGTAGGAGGAAGCGATGTTGCCGAAATAGAAGAAGGTGTGTGATGTTCCAATTTATCCTCTGCATATCTCGGGCAAGTCTGTAATTTGTGGTCAAACTCGGGAATCTCCGTGCAATTTTTGGATGTCTATTCTGCACAAGTACCGAAATCATTTACATTAAAAAAAAAAAAAATTTTAAATTCAATGAATATATTTTCTTAAAAAAAAAAAAAAGACATGTTTGCAATAAAAATAAATCGGACATCTTACGGATTGTTGAAATTTAAATCATAGAATTAGCCCCTTTTTTACTCTTAAATTTCTAAATAATAAGCTAAGAGGCGGGGTACATTTGTTGTTGTTGTTTTTTGTTGGGGGTGGTACCAAATAATCTTTTAAATGTCACCCTTTTCTTTTAAATTACTTTAAAAACTGCTATTATTAACCGATTTGCTTTCACACAGACGAGCTGATGATAGCGAGAACGCAAGTAGTGACAACAAGTTTACCCCAATGTTCCAGCATCGTGTGTGTGTGGGGGGGGATGTGTGTGTGTGTGTGTGTGTGTGTGTTTTTTTTTTTTTTTTTTTTTTTTAGGAGTGGTCACTTTTAACGTGCTTCTGTAGGAAGCTTCTGTACCATATCATCGCGAATGCTTGTGATTTACAGAAAAAACCGGAAAAGGCCGAAGCCGTTTACGATTTGAAAGCCGCGAAAAAAAAAAAATCTAAACAGGCCGACGACACTAAAAACAGCCTCAGGGCAAAATCTCAAAATTGCAATTGGTCAGGGTTAGTTAACAAAAAAAAATTTGCTTCTCTAAAAATGAAATTAAGTTTAAAAAAACTGCATCAAAAAAGAAGTAAAGTTGATTTACTTAAAATGATTTGTTTAAAATTATTAAACTCATTTTTAACATTTAATTAGCCCTAACCTCAAGTCAGAGAAAAAAATGAAAAAAGTTGTTTCATTTAATGTAAGTACTAATTGACTGTTCGGCGGCGGTTCGGCCATTTCCAGTCTATACCATGAATCGAAATCGGACACATTCGGGCCGATATAGGTCCCCTCCTACCGTTATTATTATTGGTTTCATGCCACCAGAAGGCTGGTTGATGTTTTTTTGTTTACCAGAACGTGAGTGACAACATGTCTCTCCAACGCTCCAGTACACTTATCTTCGTGTGTGTGTGATATTTTGGTGGTCGATTTTTTAAAATTATTATTATTCCGTTTTTACGTCAATGGAAAGTCGGCTGGTGGTGTCCATCAGGACCTTAGTGACAACAAGTCTCTCCAACGCTCCGGCACGCTTCGCTTCAAATGTGTAATGGGGTTAAATGCGAAAATCAGAGACTTTTGTGATGATTGTTTGTTTATCATCATCATTGTTCTATAGACTAGTAGAAGGGCGGCTGTAGTGTCTACCAAAACGTGAGTGCTGACAAGTCTCTCCAACACTCCATCACACTCCTCTTCGGGCGTATATTGACAAATTATTATTATTGTTATTTAGATAAATTTGTAGATTAGCACCTTCAGTTAAATCACCCTCACCCGCCATCCGAAAAAAATGAGATTCTATTTGTTTAGGTGTGGACACTCCGAAAAAGTTGGTGGAAATAAGAAGAAAAAAATTTTAAAAAATCAATCTTTTAGAATTTAGAGTGGAGGATCAGTTTCGTATATGAATTTATCGTAAGATGATCCTTCATTTTTGGGGGGGTCATTCTAACTTGTTAGGGCGGTTAACTAAATTCTTGTTAACACTTAACTCTAAGTTAGATCAACAAGGTTGTAAAACCACACATAATCGCCTAAAAAAAAAAGTAGGACCTCACCTCCCCGAAAAAAAAAGCACAGAATATCTCCCATAACAACAAAAAACAATGTTTGGTTAACTACTCTAAAACGTTAGAATGACCCGGAAATGGGGTCATCTTACGTTAAATTTATATGCGAAACTGATCCCTCACTGTAAATTCTAAAATAATTGTTTGTTTAAAAAAAAAAAAAAAAAAAAAAAATCCGACAACTTTTTCAGTGTTCACACGTAATCGCCTAAAAATGTAGAATCTCATTTTTTTTTTTTGGGGGGGGGGGGTTATCAGAGTGTTAATCTACAAACATACCGTTATTTATCTATTTATTATTTACTCTTGGCCAAGAGCCACTCGAGGATTAGGGTTAATGAGATGGGAATGATTGCTAGATGCACCTGAAGAAAGTCGGAGGTTACATCGGCCAAAACGTTGTGAAAATACCAACCAAGATGCGAATAGTCGTTCGAATAATCCAAATATTTTACATTATTATGTTGGTTTTTGATACCGGAGCACGGTGACAACAAGTCATCTTAACAAACTCTTCCTTCGGACAGACGTGTGTGTAAATTGGAATGGTTTCAATATTGGTGGTACTCTGTTATTGTTATTATTTATTACTCACTAGGAGTTCTCACATGAGTCATTACGAGTGATCGCTCACTCACAAAAACATGTGGTATTCCCTGGAGTCTGATGGACAAGTCGTCCAAGATTTCGAGTACTCTCCTTTTTTTTTTTCGCTCACTGCAAATCATGGTGCTTCTATAGAATTTGAATTGAACCGAACCGACTTTTGCCGAACTAAACTTAAAACTTAGATAAGGCTTAGGTTAGGGTTAGAAAAAGGAAATGAAGTGGAAATCACCCGGGAGACGGTGGGGTTAAGCCGGCTTCGTCCTCCAAAAAGAAGGTTTCTAGGGAATATTAAATTTACAAGTGGTCTCCAGTCGCATCTAAATCCCGCCCAATCGACATGACGACGTTAGGTTTCGCAGTTCTTGCAGGAAGGTGTCGACGTCCTCCTACATACAACGCCTGATATTACCAAATGGTCACCCATCTGGTACTGGCCAGGTTCAAGGTCACTTAACTTCGGTGATATAACGAAAACCAGTGTGTCAGCAGGACTATACCGTAGGTTAGGGTTAGAGTTTAAAAAAAAGAGTTCAGTTCAAATTCGGTAGAAGTACAAAAATCCCTTTGCCTTCTCACAACAGCCGTTTACCGTTGATTTTTTTTCACTGATAACGGCCGTTGGCTTTCTCTGGAACATAAATGACAATAAACCTCTCACTGCGGGGGAAAATGTGGCAGAATGCCGGAAGGTGGGGAGTATTAGCCAGCGCACAAGAGGTGGTACACTCTAGCTCCATAAAAATTGCTTGAGCAGCCCTGTCGGCATTCCCCAGTGAGAGCATCTCAAGAAGTTAGCTAAACTAACTCCTTCCCAACATGAGAAGGGGGCAAGACCTGGGAGGGTGGACCTCATGAAGCTGAACAGTATGAATACCACAGTCCAAGACAAAAAAGGCGACCACCAGTTCAGGATTGTAGTACTTTTTGTGCCTTTCCAGTGGAGATCTTTCCATTCTCCCATACCCTTCACGGCCATTTTCTGTGTTACCAACAGATATCAGTGCCACCGCATTTATTTTTATTTGTCATTTTTTTATTATCATTAATTTGGTGCTTCTACAGAAATTAAACCAAACCAAACTGACTTTTGCCAAACTAAACCTAAAACTTAGGTTGGGGTTAGACTAGGGTAAAAAAAACAAAAAAAACAGTTCGGTTCAAATTTTGTAGAAGTGCCAGTAATTTTAATGTCAGTTTCTTACAATTGGTTGCCTGGTAATACACAGATACATAAACTTGGTAATGGGTGCTTGTAAGGAATGGATATCACTTACCCAGTCAATCCCGAGTCTTTCGGAAATGACCGAAACAGTTTACGATTTGAAAGCCGTGAAAAAAATGTAAAACGAAAGACGACCCTAAGCATGCGAAGGGTTAGATTAGCGCAACAAAATTTTTTTAGCACCCCCCCCCCAAAAAAAAAAAGTTGCTTTCAAATAAACTGCTTCGGCCATTTCCAGGACTGACTCTGGATTCTTTGTCGATATTCGGGACTGACTTGGTAAGTACTGAAATCCTCTGGATACCCATTCCTTAAAAGTACCGGATAATGTTTCGATGTCAATAGTTTAAAGCACTACTTTGCTAGTTCGTTTGAGGAAAAAAAGTGATTTATTTTTTAACAAGATTTTCTTACACCTGTAAATAAGTGTATATTTTTTACCCTTATCTTCGAGTGGCTTTTGGGCCTTGATAAGCGGTGACTCATTAGTATTAAAAAAAATACATTTACATATATACTAGTAGACATACCCAGCTTTGCCCAGGAAACTTAATCGAAATTTTGTTTATTCCATTCATCGTTTTCAATCTTATGATATTCTTCACTATTCAACTGACAATCCATCCATCTCATTTACCCTTATCCTCGGATGTCTTTTGGCCTTGATAAGTATTGACTCACTGGCAAAAAAATAAAGATGTACGTGCAACACTGCTCCTAACCCTGAACCCATATTATCATTTCTTATTCTTACTTTTAAATTTTTATAATTTTCAAGTTGTAAAAGAAGTAAAAAGCTGTCTTTGCTGTTTATGGATGTCCGGCGCATACGCAGACCCCACAATAATGTAAACAAAACAAAATTGTAAAAAAAAAAAAAAAAAAAAATTAATATCACCATAGGAGTCCACCTAAAATTTCACACCAGAAAAGTTGCAGAGAACTGTTTTTAATTGCATCTCCGGACAGACAAAAAGACAGACGCCACCCTTATATTATAGACTAGACGCTCCAGGCCTAGACAGTTTGTCTAGTATATATATATATATATATATATATATATATAATATACTCCCTCCGATCACCTATTTTTGCTAGGCTGGGAGGATGTCATGATGAACAAACTACATGCACTGACCCTCAAAAGGAGGAGGTAATGTGTGGTAGAATGGTACCATTACAACAGAACATGTACTACAATACCCCCTCCAAAATAAAGGAAGTAAAACCTGGGAGGATCTCCCCATAAAAGGAGAAAGAACTACAGAAAAGATACTACACTACCCCCCCCCCCCCCGCCCCCGTCCCTCAGAAAAGGAGAAAGTAGTACCTGGGAAGAGGTTCTTATTTACTCCTCCCCAGGAGTTAGGCACAAGGCCAGTTTTATCTTACTCCCACAAGTAAGATGTGACCCAAGATTGGGTCGAGAAAGTGGGGTTTGAAAAGCCAGCGCTCGAGAGATGAGCACTCTGGCCATTTAAAAAT
>OY744538.1:75092061-75127061 GCA_963556195.1 Sepiola atlantica | reverse complement strand
GCGCTATGAATTTGCTAATGAACATAAAGACAAAGACATGCAGTTTTGGGACAAAATCTTTTGGTCTGATGAGACAAAAATAAATCTATTTGGATCATATGGCGTTAAACGTGTGTGGCGACGAAAAGGGGAAGCTTACAAGGATAAGTGTGTCGTGCCAACTGTAAAGCATGGAGGTGGGAGATTAATGATTTGGGGGTGTATGAGTGCCAAAGGAGTTGGACGACTTGCTTTCATCGAAGGAAAAACGGATTCCAAACTCTATTGCCAGATATTGGAGGAAAAAATGTTACCAAGTCTAACAAGTGTTGGCAGACGTGGAGTTTTCCAGGAGGATAACGACCCTAAGCACACGTCCCGGGCTACGAAGGCTTTCTTAGACAGTAAACGGGTGAATACCTTACCATGGCCGAGTATGTCACCTGATTTGAACCCAATAGAGCATTTGTGGGAGCATCTGAAACGGAAAATTGAAGGGAAAAATCCGAGAAATATTAACGAATTGAAGGAGGTCATCAAGTGTGAATGGAACACAATTCCGGCGGACACATGTCATAAACTAGTCTAATCAATGCCTAGGAGGTTGTCTGCTGTTATTAATAACAATGGAGGCCATACAAAGTATTAAAAATATGATTATTTGTTTAAAATGCTCATATGTACTCACTTTTTGTTACTTGTTCCAAATGTTTTTGTTCAATTTTTTTGAATTGAAAAGATATTTGTTCCTTCATAGTTTATAAAGCTATTAAACCACTACATGGCTATGTTCACATCGAGTTTCATTTAAATCCTACGAAAAATTAAAGTTCTATGAAGTAAAAAGTAAAAAAATTCGTTGGGTGTACTCACTTAATGTAGATACTGTATATAGATATCTATATAGATATAGATATCTATATATATATATATATAGATATAGATATCTATATAGATATCTATATATATATATATATATAGATATCTATATATATATAGATATCTATATATATATAGATATCTATATATATATATATATAGATATAGATATCTATATAGATTTCTATATATATATAGATATCTATAGATATAGATATCTATATATATATAGATATCTATAGATATAGATATCTATATAGATTTCTATATATATATAGATATCTATAGATATAGATATCTATATATATATAGATATCTATATATATATAGATATCTATAGATATAGATATCTATATAGATATCTATATATATATAGATATCTATATATATCTATATATATATAGATATCTATATATATATATATAGATATAGATATCTATATAGATATCTATATATATATGGATATCTATATAGATATCTATATATATATGGATATCTATATAGATATCTATATAGATATCTATATATATATGGATATCTATATAGATATCTATATAGATATCTATATATATATGGATATCTCTATATATATAGATATAGATATCTATATAGATATCTATATATATATAGATATAGATATCTATCTATATAGATATAGATATAGATATCTATAGATATATATATAGATATAGATATCTATAGATATATCTATAGATATAGATATAGATATCTATAGATATAGATATAGATATAGATATCTATAGATATATATATAGATATAGATATCTATAGATATATCTATAGATATAGATATCTATAGATATATATATATAGATATATATATAGAGAGAGATATCTATATATATATATAGAGATATCTATATATATATAGAGATATCTATATATATATAGAGATATCTATATATATATATATAGAGATATCTATATATATATATATAAATATAGATATCTATATGTATATAGAGAGAGAGAGATATCTATATATAGATATAGATATCTATATATATAGATATAGATATCTATATATATAGATATCTATATATCTCTATATATATATAGATATCTCTATATATATATAGAGAGAGATATCTATATATATATAGAGAGAGATATCTATATATATATATATCTATATATAGCTATAGATATCTATATATAGATATAGATATCTATATATAGATATAGATATAGATATCTATATATATATATAGATATCTATATATATATATAGATATCTATATATATATATAGATATCTATATATATATATAGATATCTATATATAGATATAGATATCTATATATAGATATAGATATCTATATATATATATAGATATAGATATCTATATATAGATATAGATATCTATATATAGATATAGATATCTATATATATATATAGATATAGATATCTATATATAGATATAGATATCTATATATAGATATAGATATCTATATATATATATAGATATAGATATCTATATATAGATATAGATATCTATATATATATATAGATATAGATATCTATATATAGATATAGATATCTATATATATATAGATATCTATATATATATAGATATCTATATATATATATAGATATAGATATCTATATAGATATAGATATCTAGATATAGATATAGATATCTATAGATATCTATATGTATATATAGATATAGATATAGATATCTATATGTATATATAGATATAGATATAGATATCTATATGTATATATAGATATAGATATCTATATGTATATATAGATATAGATATAGATATCTATATGTATATATAGATATAGATATAGATATCTATATGTATATATAGATATAGATATCTATATGTATATATAGATATAGATATAGATATCTATATGTATATATAGATATAGATATAGATATCTATATGTATATATAGATATAGATATAGATATCTATATGTATATATAGATATAGATATAGATATCTATATGTATATATAGATATAGATATAGATATCTATATGTATATATAGATATAGATATAGATATCTATATGTATATATAGATATAGATATAGATATCTATATGTATATATAGATATAGATATAGATATCTATATGTATATATAGATATAGATATCTATATGTATATATAGATATAGATATCTATATGTATATATAGATATAGATATCTATATGTATATATAGATATAGATATCTATATGTATATATAGATATAGATATCTATATGTATATATAGATATAGATATCTATATGTATATGTAGATATAGATATCTATATGTATATGTAGATATAGATATCTATATGTATATGTAGATATAGATATCTATATGTATATGTAGATATAGATATCTATATGTATATGTAGATATAGATATCTATATGTAGATATAGATATAGATATCTATATGTATATGTAGATATAGATATCTATATGTAGATATAGATATCTATATGTATATGTAGATATAGATATCTATATGTATATGTAGATATAGATATCTATATGTATATGTAGATATAGATATCTATATGTATATGTAGATATAGATATCTATATGTATATGTAGATATAGATATCTATATGTATATGTAGATATAGATATCTATATGTATATGTAGATATAGATATCTATATGTATATGTAGATATAGATATCTATATGTATATGTAGATATAGATATCTATATGTATATGTATATATAGATATCTATATGTATATGTATATATAGATATCTATATGTATATGTATATATAGATATCTATATGTATATGTATATATAGATATCTATATGTATATGTATATATAGATATCTATATGTATATGTATATATAGATATCTATATGTATATGTATATATAGATATCTATATGTATATGTATATATAGATATGTATATGTATATATAGATATCTATATGTATATGTATATATAGATATCTATATGTATATGTATATATAGATATCTATATGTATATGTATATATAGATATCTATATGTATATGTATATATAGATATCTATATGTATATGTATATATAGATATCTATATGTATATGTATATATAGATATCTATATGTATATGTATATATAGATATCTATATGTATATATAGATATAGATATCTATATGTAGATATAGATATCTATATGTAGATATAGATATAGATATCTATATGTAGATATAGATATAGATATCTATATGTAGATATAGATATAGATATCTATATGTAGATATAGATATCTATATGTAGATATAGATATCTATATGTAGATATAGATATAGATATAGATCGCTTATGTTTTAATTTATGTTTTGAAACATAACTCATAAATCTATGACGTCATCCCAAAGCTATAACTTCAATAAGAACAGAAGAATAAGTGACATGTCGGTTTAAAAAAAAAGAAAAGAAATAAAAAAAAATATTGTCTGTACTATCTTGATGAAAATTTATTTATGACTCGAAAATTTGAATTTTAAATAAATATTTTATTTAAAAAAAATAAATAAAAAGCCGTCATTTATTGGTCTCCTTACCGCTTTAAAAATTACAGATTTAAAATGCATTCAAACAGTTAACATATTTTATCATGATTAGTTTGTTAGGGTAATGTTTTAAGATTAACTTTTAAAAGAAATCTAAATAGCTCAATTCGTAAAACATCAGACTGATCATCTCAAGGTTTCGGTTTCGATTTCCTTTCATGGCATCCGCTTTATTTGTTGGGAATTTATTATTTATCATTAAATCAATATTCTCTATTTATAAAAGTAGTTAAGATCTCTGATATGTCGAAATAAGACAAATTCTGCAATGTATGTATTACGTTTTAAAAAATTGTGACGGACAGACGGACAACATCTCTATTTATATAAGATTTATGTAAAGTGCAATGTTACAAATACGCTCAGTGAACACAGTAGATGACTAAACACAAAATGGAGATATTTTATTGAAAACAATTGAATGGTTGGAAGTGTTTGAAAAATAACATATTTCAATATCTGATGATTTCCCCGAACTCCATTTAACACACCGTGCACTAAAGAACGCGTCATTCATCAGATGCTAGGGTCTTTGAAGAAGGCTTACTACTTGCAATATGTCTTTCTCCTTTTTTATATTATTCATAAACAATTCGTTCAATCTAATCATATGACCTTATTATTCCAATTCAGTCGCTATACAATCTTCCTAAGTAGTTAGGATCTCTGATATTTCGAAATGAGACAAATTCCTCAATGTAGTTATTACGTTTTAACAAAAATTGCGACGAACAGACAGACAGACAAAATCTCTATTAATATCAGATGAATCACCACTTAACCAAGGCCAAAAATCACTCGAGGATAATCGTTACTGAGATTGTCAGTTGAATGATAAACAATAATACGGGGCGAGATTGAAAACGATGAATAGAATGGACAAAATTTGATTACTTGAGAGGACGGCTCAACAAGTATTTGTTGAAATTAGACTTGAAGATAACAATGTTGTAGTCTGCAGTGGAGCAGTCCCGTGATAATGTGTTCCACAGATGAAAAGTTCTTGGAAAAAAAACTCTGTTCATGGAAGTTCCGTTCAGTTTTAGGTATGCAGGAAAGTTATTATAGTTGTGTATTGGAGACGCGATTTTCGTGTGAATGTTTTACAATGATGTACCTCATATTGAAACTCAGTCGAGAACTTTCCATTAAAATAACGATAGAGTAAAGAAAGACTAGCAACGTCTCTTCCGTGAGAAATATTTTTTTTGCATTGCTTTCAAACTTATCTACAAACTTTATGATTAAGATCAATTGAAAAAAAAAACAGTAGTCCTGTTTCCAGACAATAATACTTTAAGATAGCTGCTGCTGATGTTGGGTATGGATGCCACTAGATAAACATATAGATACACATAGCAACATAAACATGTTTTGTAAATACAAATTATGCATACATGTTTAAGAAAAAATCGAAAATTATTTATATATTCAGCAACGTTTCGTCTTTATTTCAAGACTCTCTCAAGATAACTGATTAGAAGAAATAACATAAAAGTCAACATTTGAAAATATGTATGCGTTTGTGACGTGAAAAGAAGGTTTTTCTTTGTTTTTTTCACACGGGCAATAGACATTAGAATTCAAAATATGTGGTGCGTTTATGAAGTGGAATAAGTTTTGTGTTTTTAATTATTAGTATCGATGTTATGTAAAAGTTTTGTTGGAATGTGGTATAAAATAGCAAGCTTACAAGTGTAAGATTCGTAGAGAAACTTATATTACGTGCTTCTATGGAATTGGTATCAACAATTGAATGTTGTCGAAATGAACACTGCAGTAAGTATTTGGAAAAATGATTTTTAAGCCTTAAAGGCGTTTTGTATGAAATTGTCTAAGTGTTTAAGTAAAAAAAAAAAATTAAATTATACCTGAAACCAACGTAGAGTAATAAGGGAAATATCTACAGTCGAATCGCTGAAGAGATTGTAGCAGCCATTTTGATTCATGGAACCCTATAAGTAATTATGTTCTTTAAATGTATTCCATAAAACTGTAATGAGAATAAGTCTATATCTAATAGTTAGAAATAACGTAATTCGATATTCTGGAAAATGAGCGGAATGTGAGAAAGCGTCTATTAAATGTGTGCGGAATGTATTGTATTATGTATTAAATTAATAGGAGGAGATGAATAGAAAATAATAAAGAGTTACGTTTTTATAAAGTATCCATTGTTTATTAGTTCCCGGTGTATATGAGGAAAGTGATAATAGTAAAATATAAAAGGGAAAAGTTTTTTGTTACCACCTCTATGGAGTATGTTTTGGGGAGAGTCTACGATGGTGGACCAAAAGTAATATTTAATGTTAGATGGCGAAAATAAGCATAAATTTATTAAAACACACTCGAGTGAATAAGCTTAATATAGTGGTGAGTTTGGTAGTCTGTGATGCATTGAGGTTATTTTCTTACTCTTGCCGAAGGTACAGGGGGAAAAACGTTTTAACTTTATATAGAAGATATAGTACGTCAGGATATGTTAAAAAGAAATCAATAAAGTGCTCAATCCTAAAAGGTGAGAGCTTAATTACAAATTATTTATTTAAAAACTATATGATACATATTTCAGAGACCTACCGCGGTTTCATTGAGGTAGATTGACATTTTATCTTTTGAAAGGCTGTTATAGTCGATTCCAATCATCAGCGACTCACGAAATGAAAAAATATTTCTTCGTTTTGTTTTCATTTCGTGAGTCGCTGTGATTGGAATGGACTATACGTCTCTGAAATGTGTAACATATAGTTTATATATATATATATATATATATATATATATATATATATATATCAACTATGCACTAATTTTACACAGTTGATCTTTACGATTACCGGAAATAGCTATTTATAAATATAAATATTGAAACCGAAACAAAACGTGTATTATTATTATAGATTATTTTTTTTTTTTAATTCATGTTTTTGTTATTTGTTTTACATTCATTTGTTGGTATTGTCTCGACACACGAGGCAGTCGATGTTTTGATGTCAAACCTTTATTAGATGATTTGGCAAATTCGTTTCAAGAACAAATTTAATAATTGTTTCTTTTTTTACCAAACCTTCCTTTACTTATCAAAGTGCGTAACACATTTGAGGACATACACAAAAGTGACCTGTCATGCATTCATTCATATCGTATGAATCGGACGATATCTCTCTAGTTAGAATTCTTTCGAGAGGGACAACGTGAAGGTTGCCAACATCCTAAGTGAAAGTATTTCTGTGGAACGAACTGGATTCCCACTTGGAACACCCAGGTCGTCAGTTCGTGTCGTTAATATTTATGCATTTGTGTTCCAACTAATCGCTGTGGAGTCACCATCGTTTTGAGGATAAGGATAAATATATTGTTTTGTATAGAAAGATAGGCTGTTCATTTAAAAGCATTGGTGGGGCAGAATAATTAAAATTAAAAATAGAAGCCTTTATCAATGCAAGATTAATATTATTATTTTTTTACTTTAATCTTATTAATTTCGGAATAATATTCCATCATCAGAGTTGACCAGTATTGTGTCATTTTTTTTCAAAAAAACAGAAATAAACACTTTTTTTGATATAATGTCCTTGTAATGGGTGTTATCCACCGATATGTTCTTGGCGGTTATGAATTCAAATTCTGGTTGTAGAACAAAGACGCATTCGCATGCTGGTAGTTTAGAAAGATAGGTCGTTCATTTAAAGCCATTGGTGGGTCAGAATTATTAAAATTGAAAATAGAAGCCTTTATCAATGCAAGATTTCATTAAAAGGACATTATATAAAAAACAAAAAACAAAGTTTGTTTATTTTTATTTTTAAAAAAATGGCACAATACTGGTCAACTCTGATAGAATATTATTCCGAAATTAATAAGATTGAAGTAAAGAAATACAAAAATAATTAATCTTGCATGGATAAAGGCTTCTATTTTCAATTTAAATATTGTTTTGTAATTTTATTCATTAACAATCAATAACAGAAACGTTGACAAACCCTAGAGATGCAGCAGCGTCAGCGAAGGACCGCAAGCACTCAAAATGCATAAATATTTTCGACAGATTTGTGTTCCAACTAATCGCTGTGGAGACGAGTAGAGCCACCATGCGGGACTTCCTCAACAGCTTTGGTCTGTTAATGGCGTGCCACACCGGGGACCATTGTTAATTGACTTGGCTTTATGAGCATCTCTCCATCGCCACTATTCAAGGAAACGCCTTGAGCCTGATCTCAGCTTGCCAAGCCAGCAGGACATCCGATCATACTTCTTAGTATTTGCATATTTGTTTTAAAAATGACATTTTATTAATTAACTATTATTTGTTGTTGATGACTGAATTTCAATTATTCATTAAAGTGTTCTTAGTGATTAAACACAATTAATAATAAAAATTCAGTCATCAACAACAAATAATACTTAATAAACACAAAGAACACTTTAATGAATAATAAAAATTCAATCAACAACAAATAATACTAAATAAACACAGAACACTTTAATGAATAATAAAAATTCAGTCATCAACAAATAACAGTTAATAAACACAAAGAACACTTTAATGAATAATTAACATTCAGTCATCAACAAAAAATAATAGTTAATAAACACAAAGAACACTTTAATGAATAATTAACATTCAGTCATCAACAACAAATAATAGTTAATAAACACAAAGAACACTTTAATGAATAATTAAAATTCAGTCATCAACA
This sequence comes from Sepiola atlantica, assembly GCA_963556195.1. Classification (NCBI taxonomy): domain Eukaryota; kingdom Metazoa; phylum Mollusca; class Cephalopoda; order Sepiida; family Sepiolidae; genus Sepiola; species Sepiola atlantica. The sequence goes on along the minus strand of OY744538.1, from coordinate 75,117,948 downwards.
ACAAATAATACTTAATAAACACATAGAACACTTTAATGAATAATAAAAATTCAGTCATCAACAAATAACAGTTAATAAACACAAAGAACACTTTAATGAATAATTAACATTCAGTCATCAACAAAAAATAATAGTTAATAAACACAAAGAACACTTTAATGAATAATTAACATTCAGTCATCAACAACAAATAATAGTTAATAAACACATAGAAGACTTTAATGAATAATTGAAATTCAGTCATCAACAACAAATAATAGTTAATAAACACAAAGAACACTTTAATGAATAATAAAAAATTCAGTCATCAACAACAAATAATAGTTAATAAACACATAGAACACTTTAATGAATAATTAAAATTCAGTCATCAACAACAAATAATAGTTAATAAACACATAGAACACTTTAATGAATAATAAAAATTCAGTCTTCAACAACAAATAATAGTTAATAAACACATAGAACACTTTAATGAATAATAAAAAATTCAGTCATCAACAACAAATAATAGTTAATAAACACAAAGAACACTTTAATGAATAATTAAAATTCAGTCATCAACAACAAATAATAGTTAATAAACACAAAGAACACTTTAATGAATAATTAAAATTCAGTCATCAACAACAAATAATAGTTAATAAACACAAAGAACACTTTAATGAATAATAAAAAATTCAGTCATCAACAACAAATAATAGTTAATAAACACATAGAACACTTTAATGAATAATAAAAATTCAGTCAACAACAAATAATAGTTGATAAACACAAAGAACACTTTAATGAATAATTAAAATTCAGTCATCAACAACAAATAATAGTTAATAAACACAAAGAACACTTTAATGAATAATAAAAAATTCAGTCATCAACAACAAATAATAGTTAATAAACACATAGAACACTTTAATGAATAATTAACATTCAGTCATCAACAAAAAATAATAGTTAATAAACACATAGAACACTTTAATGAATAATAAAAAATTCAGTCATCAACAACAAATAATAGTTAATAAACACATAGAACACTTTAATGAATAATAAAAAATTCAGTCATCAACAACAAATAATAGTTAATAAACACAAAGAACACTTTAATGAATAATTGAAATTCAGTCATCAACAACAAATAGTTAATAAACACAAAGAACACTTTAATGAATAATAAAAAATTCAGTCATCAACAACAAATAATAGTTAATAAACACATAGAACACTTTAATGAATAATAAAAAATCAGTCATCAACAACAAATAATAGTTAATAAACACATAGAACACTTTAATGAATAATAAAAAATTCAGTCATCAACAACAAATAATAGTTAATAAACACATAGAACACTTTAATGAATAATAAAAAATTCAGTCATCAACAACAAATAATAGTTAATAAACACAAAGAACACTTTAATGAATAATTAACATTCAGTCATCAACAACAAATAATAGTTAATAAACACAAAGAACACTTTAATGAATAATAAAAAATTCAGTCATCAACAACAAATAATAGTTAATAAACACATAGAACACTTTAATGAATAATAAAAATTCAGTCATCAACAACAAATAATAGTTAATAAACACAAAGAACACTTTAATGAATAATTAAAATTCAGTCATCAACAACAAATAATAGTTAATAAACACAAAGAACACTTTAATGAATAATTAAAATTCTGTCATCAACAACAAATAATAGTTAATAAACACAAAGAACACTTTAATGAATAATTAAAATTCAGTCATCAACAACAAATAATAGTTAATAAACACATAGAACACTTTAATGAATAATAAAAATTAAGTCATCAACAACAAATAATACTTAATAAACACATAGAAGACTTTAATGAATAATTGAAATTCAGTCATCAACAACAAATAATAGTTAATAAACACAAAGAACACTTTAATGAATAATAAAAAATTCAGTCATCAACAACAAATAATAGTTAATAAACACAAAGAACACTTTAATGAATAATTAAAATTCAGTCATCAACAACAAATAATAGTTAATAAACACAAAGAACACTTTAATGAATAATAAAAATTCAGTCATCAACAACAAATAATAGTTAATAAACACATAGAACACTTTAATTAATAATAAAAAATTCAGTCATCAACAACAAATAATAGTTAATAAACACAAAGAACACTTTAATGAATAATAAAAAATTCAGTCATCAACAACAAATAATAGTTAATAAACACATAGAACACTTTAATGAATAATAAAAATTCAGTCATCAACAACAAATAATAGTTAATAAACACAAAGAACACTTTAATGAATAATTAAAATTCAGTCATCAACAACAAATAATAGTTAATAAACACAAAGAACACTTTAATGAATAATTAAAATTCAGTCATCAACAACAAATAATAGTTAATAAACACAAAGAACACTTTAATGAATAATTAAAATTCAGTCATCAACAACAAATAATAGTTAATAAACACATAGAACACTTTAATGAATAATAAAAATTCAGTCATCAACAACAAATAATACTTAATAAACACATAGAAGACTTTAATGAATAATTGAAATTCAGTCATCAACAACAAATAATAGTTAATAAACACAAAGAACACTTTAATGAATAATTAACATTCAGTCATCAACAACAAATAATAGTTAATAAACACATAGAACACTTTAATGAATAATAAAAAATTCAGTCATCAACAACAAATAATAGTTAATAAACACAAAGAACACTTTAATGAATAATTAAAATTCAGTCATCAACAACAAATAATAGTTAATAAACACAAAGAACACTTTAATGAATAATAAAAATTCAGTCATCAACAACAAATAATAGTTAATAAACACAAAGAACACTTGAATGAATAATAAAAATTCAGTCATAACAACAAATAATAGTTAATAAACACAAAGAACACTTGAATGAATAATAAAAATTCAGTCATCAACAACAAATAATAGTTAATAAACACAAAGAACACTTTAATGAATAATTAAAATTCAGTCATCAACAACAAATAATAGTTAATAAACACAAAAAACACTTTAATGAATAATTAAAATTCAGTCATCAACAACAAATAATAGTTAATAAACACAAAGAACACTTTAATGAATAATTAAAATTCAGTCATCAACAACAAATAATAGTTAATAAACACAAAGAACACTTGAATGAATAAATAAAATTCAGTCATCAACAACAAATAATAGTTAATAAACACAAAGAACACTTGAATGAATAATTAAAATTCAGTCATCAACAACAAATAATAGTTAATAAACACAAAGAACACTTGAATGAATAATAAAAGTTCAGTCATCAACAACAAATAATAGTTAATAAACACAAAGAACACTTTAATGAATAATTAAAATTCAGTCATCAACAACAAATAATAGTTAATAAACACAAAGAACACTTTAATGAATAATTAAAATTCAGTCATCAACAACAAATAATAGTTAATAAACACAAAGAACACTTGAATGAATAATAAAAATTCAGTCATCAACAACAAATAATAGTTAATAAACACAAAGAACACTTTAATGAATAATAAAAATTCAGTCATCAACAACAAATAATAGTTAATAAACACATAGAACACTTTAATGAATAATAAAAAATTCAGTCATCAACAACAAATAATAGTTAATAAACACAAAGAACACTTTAATGAATAATTAAAATTCAGTCATCAACAACAAATAATAGTTAATAAACACAAAGAACACTTGAATGAATAATAAAAATTCAGTCATCAACAACAAATAATAGTTAATAAACACAAAGAACACTTTAATGAATAATTAAAATTAAGTCATCAACAACAAATAATAGTTAATAAACACATAGAACACTTTAATGAATAATTAAAATTGTCATCAATAACAAATAATAGTTAATAAACACAAAGAACACTTTAATGAATAATTAAAATTCAGTCATCAACAACAAATAATAGTTAATAAACACAAAGAACACTTTAATGAATAATAAAAATTTAGTCATCAACAACAAATAATAGTTAATAAACACAAAGAACACTTTAATGAATAATTAAAAATTCAGTCATCAACAACAAATAATAGTTAATAAACACAAAGAACACTTTAATGAATAATTAAAATTCAGTCATCAACAACAAATAATAGTTAATAAACACATAGAACACTTGAATGAATAATAAAAATTCAGTCATCAACAACAAATAATAGTTAATAAACACAAAGAACACTTGAATGAATAATAAAAATTCAGTCATCAACAACAAATAATAGTTAATAAACACAAAGAACACTTTAATGAATAATTAAAATTGTCATCAACAACAAATAATAGTTAATAAACACAAAGAACACTTTAATGAATAATTAAAATTCAGTCATCAACAACAAATAATAGTTAATAAACACAAAGAACACTTTAATGAATAATAAAAATTCAGTCATCAACAACAAATAATAGTTAATAAACACATAGAACACTTTAATGAATAATAAAAAATTCAGTCATCAACAACAAATAATAGTTAATAAACACAAAGAACACTTGAATGAATAATAAAAATTCAGTCATCAACAACAAATAATAGTTAATAAACACAAAGAACACTTTAATGAATAATTAAAAATTGTAAATATCAAAAATTTAAAACGAAAGCAACCCTTTTTGTCTCTCGAATGTTTTTTTTTTTTATTGAAAAACAACCATTCATTTTTCAATTTTAATCATTCAATGATATGTGGGGACACTTTGGTAATTGTGATCCTGAATTGGCTTAAAAGTTTTATGCTATAAATATCTCCAAATATTTATAGATTGATTTATTTTGTATATTCATGTTTTGTGAATAACTACTCTGCAAACGATGAATTGTATTTACCCATAAATGTGACCCAACGACTCTGTGCTAGAGTGGACCTGAGAGCAATGTAAACTAAGGGGAGCTCCGTACTTTCCAAGCTAAAATAATTGAGACGTCATCACTGGATGTAATTTCAGGTCATATCTCTTACCAGAATTGAGTAGGCAGGGTTTGATAAGGTTTGGGTGTAGGGTTAGGCAGAGTTTGATGAGGTTTGGGTGTAGGGTTAGGCAGAGTATATGAGGTTTTGAAGTAGGGTCAGGCAAAGTTTGATGAGGTTTTAGTGTTGGATTAGACAGAGTATATGAGGTTTTGAAGTAGGGTCAGCAAAGTTTGATAAGGTTTGGGTGTTGGTTTAGACATAGTATATGAGGTTTGGAAGTAGGTTTAGGCATAGTATATGCGGTTTGGAAGTAGGTTTAGGCATAGTATATGAGGTTTGGAAGTAAGAGTAGGCAGAGTTTGATGAGGTTTGGAAGTAGCATAAGCAAAAGAAAGATGAAATTTTCTTTTTCAATAAACGGTAGAAATGTCTGGAAAAGATGAATGTTGAGGTGGTGGGGTTGGTGGTGAACAAACGCCTTGCCCAAGTGTGTCTAAGACAGTTTAGTGTGTGGTAACTAATTTTAGGCTATTTGACCTACGAACTAATGAGGATTATCATAATGGTATTATATTTACTTATTTATTCTTATAAAGATGTCCCCATGGAACAAACAGGGTTTTCAAAAGTCATCTAATTTTTAAAAAAAATTTAATAGCATCAAAACTGTATTTCCGATAATAATAAAACTTTACACACTAAAAAAGAAATAAAAATTTTTTTTTTAATAGCATCAAAACTGTATTTCTGATAATAATAAAACTTTACACATAAAAAAGAAATAAAAATTTTGATAGCATCAAAACTGTATTTCCGATAATAATAAAACTTTACACACTAAAAAAGAAATAAAAATAAAAAATTTTAATAGCATCAAAACTGTATTTCCGATAATAATAAAACTTTACACACTAAAAAAGAAATAAAATAAAAAATTTTGATAGCATCAAAACTGTATTTCCGATAATAATAAAACTTTACACACTAAAAAAGAAATTAAAAAAAAAAATTTTGATAGCATCAAAACTGTATTTCCGATAATAATAAAACTTTACACACTAAAAAAGAAATTAAAAAAAAAAATTTTGATAGCATCAAAACTGTATTTCCGATAATAATAAAACTTTACACACTAAAAAAGAAATTAAAAAAAAAAATTTTGATAGCATCAAAACTGTATTTCCGATAATAATAAAACTTTACACACTAAAAAAGAAATTAAAAAAAAAAATTTGATAGCATCAAAACTGTATTTCCGATAATAATAAAACTTTACACACTAAAAAAGAAATAAAAAAAAAAAATTGTTTTACTGCATCATTTTTTATTATGCCATCTTGTTTGACACCATATTGTTATGCACCATCTTGTTATAACTTTACCTAGCAGTTAGATAGCGCGAAGTGACCCGTTAGAATGGTCTTCATATTTACCGGACATGGTGCTTCCTGATTTTTTTTTTTTTTTTTTTTTTTTTTTTTTAGGTTTTCTTAAAAAATTAAATTTTCAGAAGAAAATCACAAACAATTGATCTATTAAACTCATATATCGAAGAAAGTTTGAAATTGACTTCTAAGCTGGGCGCTGATTGGAGCAAACATTTAATTTTGATTCTGATTTGCTCAATCAGAAACGATCTCTCATGTGACTAGAGCACGAGTCCCGAAGGTTATCTAAGGGAGTGTTTGCGACTCTTCTTCCTCTTTAGCCGCAAAATCAAAGTGTAGTATCTGTTCCGATGGATACTGCACCCCATACTGGTATTGTCTTGGCCTTTGAGCCTTGATTTACGCCGGTCAATGGGTCTGTCCTGTGCAGTTCTGGGAGGTCTACCCTCCCAGGCTTTTCCTCCCCTCTTTGGGAAGAGTAAGTTTATTGCTTACTGTCTGAGGCGCCCTGCCCAGGCAATTTTTAAGAAGACCTAATACTCTTCCTCTGGAGTGCAAATTCCCGCTTTCTGACCTTGTGTCACATTCTACTTTGTGGGAAGTAGATAAATAGGTCTTTAGCTGCAAGCAGGCCCCATACTGTGTAATCACCTCGCGTTGCAGAGTTCGACCACCACGCTCCTCTTTTGGGATGCAAACCAAAATCCGCGGTGAGCCACGATCTCTCGCCGTCGACAAGAAGGCTTCAATATCCAAGATGGTGACCTGGTGAACTTGGACTGATTGCAAAGCTGCTGCTGCTGCCGTTAGTTGTACTACTGCTAAATTATGTAGTGTGATTATATATAGAAGTAAAACTAAGGTGTCGAGCCTCTACAAAATGTGTCCTCTACAATCAAGAGAAATCCAATTGCTGTTGCCTAAGAAACCGTGGCTATGAAAATCCAATCGCTCAAAGTTGTATGATTCTCAAATAAACAAACATATATATATATGTAAGTAAATTTCGCGTACAACAAAATCGTAGGATAAATTTCAGAGGAAACATTTTGTTTTTAATCAGTGGTGAAACGAGCGGGTGGAAGAAAAAAAGAAAATTGCTAAAAATTTTCCTTAAGGCCTTATCGTCTGACCCTCTAAGAAGAAACGTCAGAATGATAAATTAAAAACTAAGAAAATCGAACTTAAACAATTTTTCCCCTCATATCTCATTCGATTTTCTTAGTTTTTAATTTATCATTCTGACGTTTCCTCTTAGAGGGTCAGACGATAAGGCCTTAAGGAAAATTTTTAGCAATTTTCTTTTTTTTTTCCACCCGCCCGTTTCATTGATTAAAAACAAAATGTTTCTTCTGAAATTATATGTATATATATATATATATATATATATATATATAAATGGTTTCCATAAAGAATATATATGTTTAAGGTATATATCCCTTTTTAGATTATCCAAATTGTTTCAGATTAAAAGCTCAATGAAGTTATATTTCTGGCTTCAGAGCATATACATTGATTGGTTGCATTCCAATGACCAAGGAAAAACATCAGTTCACAATCATAATTTATTATTTATTTTTTTATTTCGGCGAATGCTTATATTTTTTCCGTCTTTACTTTATATGGGCTGCTCATCAGAGACCTTTGTTTAATAATAAAATTAAAAAAATAAGCACACTATTCCAAATCTTAAAAGGAAGAAGGGTGAAAAAAAAGAAGAAAGATGACAGAACAGCAAGGCAAAACAAGCAGAACTCACATCAAAGAAGATAATCAGAGAAATCTCGCTCTCTCATATTCCTTTAAGTGTGAAACTAAGGGAGGTAATGAAGTATATATTCAAGCGCTTAAAATGTAAGCACCAGAAGTAGCTGACTCGAAGTATTAGTATTGAAGCTGTTTGTAAACAACAAAACTTTTTTCCAACTAAATTATAAAAATTATAGGGGAGATGGAAACCAACATTTTTAGAGAAAAATGTGTAAAAACAAAACAAAACAAAATAGAAGGCACTTCTATGAATTCAATATTTTGTTCAAGTGTTGAAGTGAAGAGGATTTTTATGAATCATGTTATTCTTTTTCTTTACTTTTTTGAATATTCAAGCTTAACTGGTTCATTATTTAGATGATTCTCTCTCCCTCCCTATCACTCTCTTTCTCTCTCTCTCTCCCTTTCTTTCCCCCCTCTATTTCGTTCTTTCTTTTTATTCCTTTTTCTCTCCCTCCCTTTCGTTCTCTATCCCTCCCTTTCGTTTTTCTTTCTCTATCCCTCCCTTTCTTTCTCTCTTTCTCTATCAATCCCTTTCTTCTTCTCGCTTTCTTTCTTCTTCTCGCTTTCTTTCTTCCTCTCGCTTTCTTTCTTCCTCTCGCTTTCTTTCTTCCTCTCGCTTTCTTTCTTCCTCTCGCTCTCTCTCTCTCTCTCTCTTTCACCCTCTCTCTCTCTTTCACCCTCTCTCTCTCTTTCATCTCCTTCTCTTTCACCCTCTCTCTTTCGCCCTCTTTCTTTCATCTCCTCTCTCTCTCTCAGTAAACCAAATCAAGATGAGATGATTGAAGTGTCCTCAATTGCAATAATCGCAAATATTATAGAAATGAATTTGTTTACTTTTTTACTATTGATTTTTTTTTTCTTTAAGAAAATCTATTTTATACTAGATAGGACTGGCGTTGCTCAGGATTGATGTCCACTTGCGCCAACCTATAACTCATTATTTCCTGTTCTATCCTGATTTCTTATCCTCCACTCTATAATAAAAACCAATGTGTGTGCATATATATATATATATATATATATATTTATGTATATTTCAATGTGAGAACTTTTCTTCTTTGTGGATTTTCCGATGATCTTGAGGTGCAGCAAAGCCGATATTGAAATAATAATGTTGGTTGGCTCACCTCCAGAGAAACGAGTCGTAAGAATACATTTCACCAGGAATGTTTTTTGAAAATGTGAAAATTGAAAATAAAAACCATGATTATTGGAATATAAACTGAACTTGTCTTATATATATATATATATATATATATATATATATATATATATAATTTCCCGTCATATTCGGAAAGAAATCCTCAATCTATGTCTATAATGAGACGTTTCGTGTTCTTCCTTTCTGCTTTTGAAACCGACTGATACGTTTTTTTTCGTTTTTTTCTCGTTGTAAACTTTCCAGTTTGCAACATTTTATTCCTTTTTAATTTATTTTTTTAACTTCACTGATTGAGACGTTATTGTATAGGAATATTAATGCAAACACTATCGAAGCATAACTTTTTTTCGTCATTTTTTGATGAAGGGTGGACGTTCGTACATATTATAATATTTAATTTGGGGAGTGGTATCCAAGGATATATTCAACATTAAGTAGGATACGGTTTAAATAAAATGATATTCTTCGAGGCACACCTGGAGATTCTCGGGAATCAATGATGACCCCTGTGCACTCCTACTCCAAGCTCTGACCTTCTTATTAAGATTTTTATTCTCATTCTTTTAATTTCTATAATTTGAAAGTTATGAAGTCAAATATCATGTATCCTTTTTATGGATGTCAAGCACGAACGCAGCCCCCGCTTGAAGAAAACAATATATACTTATCCAAGTACCCTGGGTAATGTAGTTCCAAAAATATTTTAGAATATAATTTGTTGTATTCTTTTTATTTGATGCTATGGCATTTTTTATTTCAATAAATCTCCTATTAATAATAAAAAGCACACCAAATAAATGCATGCGTAATTATGAAAGTTATGTTGACACGAGAAACACAGACACACACACACATTTGAAAGTGTCATGATTTTATTAATATAGAGATTATCTTGATTCTCTGTAACATCACCCATTTGTACAGGAAGTACTAAAAACATGCCATAACCTGTCAGTCTCTGACAAAACAGTGGCTGCAGCATGGGTGTCTAGTCACGTAGGTATTAAGGGCAACCAAAAGAAGCAACCAAAATGACGATAGCAGAACTTGAACTCCCACACACAGATTACAAAACGAAAATTAATCTATATATAAGAAGAAAAAAACGGCAAATAACATGAGACATGTTCCCAAAACAACAAACTATACAAGCACCAACCTGAAGTCAAATCGGAGCCTACAGAAACACTGACCAATCGAAGATGGTATATAGTATTGAGTAGAATCCGTATCGAACACACACACATTACACATTCACATCACCTAAAAGGAGAAGACCTTCTGAAATGTCAAACATGCAAAGTTCCCCTTACAGACAAATACATTCTTACAAAATATGACAAACTCAAACAAATGTACCCCAAATACTATCAAGCAGGTAACCTAAAGGACCTTTTCAGGGGCAGCTAGCCAGAGGACATGATACATTTCCTAAAACATGTTAATCTCCTCAACAAAATATATCCAATAAAACAAAAAAACTATAAAAACCCATACCCTAAAAACAATCAAACCTTTTTTTGGCATTAAATGACCCACACAGGTTGAAGTGCCGTTAAACAAAAAGGTACTGATATCGATCCTGAACCAGTTTTCATGAGGTTCGACTTGAATGCGCTCGGCTATCCTACGCAAACGCCCGAGTGTTGACGAGCCGAATGGTACCAGATGACAATTTTGATACGGTGATGCGTCCTGTGATTGTAAGTTGTATTTTCAAGAAATTTTTTAAGAAACAACAAAAAAAACAAAACAAGCAAAACATAGCGAAGTTACTGTTATCAAATAAAAAATTTTTTTTATTTTGATACGTTGCTGCGTTCTATAATTTTTAGTTATAGTTGCAAGAAATTTTTTAAACAAAACAAATAAAACAAGCAAAACAGAGCGAAATTACTGTTGTCAAATAAATATTTTTAACCCTAACCTTAAACCCTAACCCTAAACCCTAAAAACAAAAAAAAACAAAAACAAGCAAAACATTATTATCATAGGATGCAGCACCGTATCAAAATTGTCGTCTGGTACAAATCGGTTCGTAAACTCTCGGGCGTTTGCATAGGACAGCCGAACGCTTCCGAGTCGAACCTCACGAAAACTGGTTCAGGATCCATATCAGTACCAACAAAACAAACTCACTCACTCTCACACATATATATATATTTATTTATAATAATAATAATAATCTAGGTAAAACATCCACAGGGTAGTAATCCAAAGAATTTTAACCGGGTTTATAAAAAGTGCTCAATATCAAATAGAGCTTTTATATATAATTATTTTTATTTACAGACATGTAAAAAATCTGCGACATTTTAGTTGGCTGTCATAACAGTGTTCAACAATCTATTCGAACGGGCTTTTGCATTACGTATTTAATTGACAGCCTAATTTAAATTCTCTTAAAGTGCCTATCCTATGTTTAGGGGGGCTATAAACAATATATATATATATATATATATATATATATGATTATTTTTATTTACACAGACATGTACAAAATCTGCGACACTGGCATGTCGATGTTATCGATCAACAGCTATTACAAACTGAGATCTCATCAGGGAGTGAAAATCCGATCTTAACCTTAGATCATATTTGGGGTCTTCCCAAATATGATCTAGGGTTAAGATCGGATTCTAACTCCCTGATGAGATCTCAGTTTGTAATAGCTGTTGATCGATAACATCGACATGCCAGTGTCGCAGATTTTGTACATGTCTGTGTAAATAAAAATAATTATATATATTTATTTATATACTTGTTTAATCCTGTTTTTTGATCATATGAACATTCATACGCAAAAACAGGGTTAATCAAGTATTTCCATCGCGGAAGAATTGTGCGGAAAAAAAATATATAAAAGATAAATGAATATTAGACGAATTTCAATTGTTTCAACCTGACGGGTGAACTTTTTGCACTGAGGAAGTCTCCTCATAAAAAATCGATGTTCTTGAGATTGGCAGAAACAATTGTATGCAAATTAAAGTTTTTGATGAATATATGGAATGTTGTTCCCTGAATAACTAAAGTTTTACATGATGTTTATATATATATATATATATATATATATAAACTTCTTTGTAATATAGCAGGAAAAATCCCAGTAGAGTGCTCGATTAATTAAGAATTAAAGTTAAAAATTAAGAGCATAATATTTTATTTATTATGGTACAGAAAAATTAGTACAACATTCGTACCGTCGGTTTCAAGCATGGAGAGCCGGATGGCTAAGTCCTTCCGTGCTTGAAACCGACGGTACGAATGTTGTACTAATTTTTCTGTACCAATATATATATATATATACTAGCTTACCTGTGTCCTGGCGTTGACCAGGAAACTATTAATTCAAGAAATTCCCGGTCCCAACATTGAACTATTAAATTATTTGATGATTATGGTTGTCCAACGCGAACCCAAACCTCCCACAAAGTTAATATAAAACATTTTTTAAAAGGGTGGGAGGGGCTTTCCACCCGGATTTATGGGTGAAGTTTAATTGCCAACCCGGATTTAAGGTTAGTGTTGTGCTTAACAAAAAAGCATTATTTTGTTTTAAAAAGGTGTGGGGGTCGTTAAAAGTTAATTTCACCAAACTAAAAAACTAAATCGATAATAAGATTAATTTATTTGCATTTTTTTCTGGTTGTTCGGCGCGAACGCTGACCCCACGATGTAAATGTAAAACCGTGTTGTTGTTTTTTTTGGTGGAGGGGGCACCCGGACTTATGGTGAAAGTGTAATTGTCAGCCTGTTGTTTTTTGTTTTAAAAATGTGTCGCCGTTAGAAGGCAAAGTTGTGGGGGATGCTAACGCATTCTATTCCTCTTAAATATTGAAGAAAAACGAGCAAGAAAACGTCAACATTCAACACAAATGAAGGGCAAATAAAATATCCAATATTCAAACATTTATAAGAACAACAACAATTTATTTTGCATTTTTACACATAAAAATTATGTTCCATATTTGACGAAAGTCTTTTAGCGTCTTTTGGATAAATGTCTCTTTGACGGCTTGAAAGAAATAAGTGTCTTTTTGTTATTTAAAGCAATGTCTCTTTAAATAAGTTTTGTATGGAGAAAAACGCACGTGTGTGTGTGTGTGCGTGTGTACGTGTGTAATTGAAAAGAGAGAAAGAAAATGCCAAGCTTACTATGAGTGTCCAGCAGTCAGAAAAGGGGAGAAGGAATGATTTGACGCGACAGGTAGTCGTCGCATCTCTTGCGAGTGGCCGATGGAGCGAAACAATTCTCCCTGTTGTGTCTGAAGAAATTCTGGAGCAAAGAGACCGGATCCGTCGCAAACGACGTTTATATATGTCCTAATCAGCAGGGCCAGTGACCGGAAACATATGATCCCTATTTTGGCGTTTTCTGCGGGGTGTTGAAAAACGCCTGTCGACTGCTGTTGAAAGGTGAATTCCATAAAGTCACCGAAAGAAATAAAAATAATAAAGAACAAGCCTTAAAAAAACAAAACGAAAAAAAAAAAAATGGTAAAATGTCTGATTTAGAGACGTGGGTGATTCTACAAAAAGACCGTTAAGGAAACGCTAAAGTTAAAAACAAAAAGAAAAGAAGAAAACGTGTGGGTGTGAACCAATGCTAGACACGAAGAATTGTAAACAGAACGTGTATTTGGTATTTGCTGACGAAATAGTGTTCATTCGATAACTCTACCAGTTTGTTTTTTTTCTTTGTGAAATATTTCTCTAAACAGAAGCTATGTAATAAATATTTCAAAGGAAAATAAAAAAAAAAATAACGAGAAATAAGTCGACCAATTCTACTTGATTATGCAGAGGTTTACCGTATCAATACTATTGTAAAATTGCACAAGAAGAAAAATGCCAATCAGAAAACCGCAGCCGATGTCACTATTATAAGATTGACATAATTTTTTTTTTATCAACAAACGACGTAAGAAGGAAAAAAAAAAAAAGAAACATATCCCAAATTCACTTCAACACAAAAGCTCAAAATTGCGGCCATAAAAACATTTTATTGTAGGAATATGGTCCCATTTATGTAGCAGCGCGGACCTTAGCTTAGAAAGATGTTGTCGTAGAGAAAATGCTAAGATCCGCGCTTACATTGAAATTGTTAAAGAAATGTTTAAAACAGTAAAAAAAAAAAAACAGACAAAAACAAGGGAACACATGCATGGATAAAGCATGAATGGAAGGAGGAAATAATATTTAAAGAAACACTATTTATATATGTACAAATTACAAAGCATTAATTGTTCAGTTAGAGAAACGATAAATGTTTATGCATTCAATTTACGAGTGTGTATGTATGTGGGCGTAGTTGTACGTGTGCGTGCACGTGAGTTGAGATTTGTTGGAGTGCCTAGGTGTACGACTGTGTATGCGTGTGTAAATAAGTTGTGTGTGGTTGTACGCGTGTGCGTGCGGGGGGGGGGGTGAAAAATGATAGGGCGTATATGTGCCTTTGTCAGCAATGTGTGTAATCATGTGCGTGTACGTGTGAGTTAAAAGTAGCCGGCAGCCTCCCAAGGCGACCTTTCTGTTAAACGTCGAAGGAGTGTGAGAGAGAAGAGCCAGATTTTTTTTAGCGCTGTCTGCTTTTATATTGTTCGACCAGTGGTTTGGCGGACGTAGTTGGCGACAGGTCACGTGACAGCTATTTTTTCACCTATTTGTGAGACTGTCACAATACTATATTATTAAGTTAACAAAACGGGCAAATCAAGATTTTTGAATAAATTTAGCAAGTAAAACAGCCTTAATATTGGCGATAAAATGCTTTATTACTATAAACAATACCAATAATAAATGTCTCGGAAACCATTGGGCTAGGTGTTCACCCAACATTTGTTTTTTTATGGAAATCGCTCCAGACAAGGCATGAAGCCACTTGATGTAGGAAGCTAAAACAAAGTACTACTTCAAGGTAAAAAAAACTAGCCGACGCTAAGTGTTAGATAGATAAATTCTGACTCAGAAAACAGCAATTCTTCCCCCTTTGTCAGAAACATCGCTCATGGAATGTGAGGATTAAAGGACAAAATAAAGGACGTGAGAGTTACGGGGCTGTCGAAATAAAACCCACCAGTCACTTTCTATGCTCCTTGGATATAAAAATATTTGCTTATTCAAAATGCGCCAATCTACGCCAAACATCGACTGGACTCTACTTATCCTAACGTCTTTTACAACTTGACGTGCTTTTCTGCTTCTACCGTGATTCGATTCCTCAGTTTAATACAATCAAAATGAGAAAGAAAAAGAAAAGAAAAAAAACTATAAGACAGTATCGCCTGACAAAGTTGTCTTACAACGAAAGCTTGCAAAAAAAAAAAAAAATTAAATAAATGATTTTTTCATTTAAATTGCACCATGTGTTGATTTTCAAAAATATTTCACATAAAAATATTTCTTTACTACCAATAATAATTGTATATATATATATATATATATATATATATATATATGTATATATGAGACAAAGTAAAAATATTATTCAAAAATGAACATACTAATTTGTTTATTTTCTCTTGTATCTTCAACTGAGACTTTTCAAAATCAACATTTTTCTCATCAGAGAGTAAAATATGTAAAACATCTTGTGATATAAGATGCTTCAAATACTATTTGAAAATTTTTTTTAAAGAGTTTAAAAAATATTTTTTTTTTAAATTTTATTTTTACAAAAAAATTCTTTTTCTGCATTTTTCCACTTTTAAAAGTATTCCAGGTGAGAGTTCCTGTGGTAGATCTACAATGCTCCAGATCTACCATGAGGAGAAATGTATGGTCAAAATCAGATATTCAACATATTTCAGACGGCTTCCCATGTTAAAGATGAAAAGTAGTATAAATATCCCTCTGTACAGCAAAGGAGAAACCGTTAGGCTAAAGTCTAGAAAGCCGGAAGTCAATGATGACCAGCCGGAACACCAACAAAGCAGCCTAAAAACGAATCTAGAAATGAAAACGAAAAACGAATCCAAAATAGCGATATTGAGCATTCTCTATCGTATTAGGAATTTCTAGGTTATCTTTGGATATCATACTTTAGGATATCCTTGAAAATATAATTATAAATTTTTATAAGTTTTGAAATATATATATATATATATATATATATATATATATATATATATATATATATATATATATATATAAAATTGTGTGTGTTTGTTATAGAAATTGATATGTCAACAGTTAGAATATTCAAATAAGTTTCAGTAATGGTGAATTTTTTTAAGGAATCTAACGACGCCATAAAATTTTCTTTCGATTCCATCAGGGGTCACTAGGGGCAATTATCAGTTAGGTCTATAAAATAACTGAAATATATTAGAAAGTGAAGAAACGAAATTAAATTTTTTTAATATATTTTCTTCAAATTTAAAATTATTTTTATTGGTATTTTTTAAAGATTTAAAATAATTCGCTATTTTTAAGGAAAAAAAGTATTCGAATTTGTTTTGATTCGTTAAAACCATTTGAAACGCAGCATAGTGTTTTTAAGAACACCATAACGTTAAAAAAAATTATAAGTTGACCTCAATTGCATAATCTTATTTAAAATTTATTGTTTCAAGGCAAAAAATTGTAAACATGATTATATTTGAAATTTTTTTTTTCCTAAGAAATCTTCCGCCCAGAAATATATCTCCACACGGGCAACATCGGGTAAATACAGCTAGTGTATAGTAAAAAAAAAAAAAAAGCTACTGTATAGTAAAAAAAATAAGCTAGTGTATAGTTAAAAAAATAAGCTAGTGTATAGTTAAAAAAATAAGCTAGTGTATAGTTAAAAAAAAAGGCTAGTGTATAGAAAAAAGGCTAGTGTATAGTAAAAAAAAAAAAAAAAAGGCTAGTGTATAGTAAAAAAAAAAAAGCTAGTGTATAGAAAAAAAGCTAGTGTATAGTGTAAAAAAAAGACTAGTGTATAGTAAAAAAAAAAAAAAGCAACAGAAATGTGATCTAAAATCAGATTGTGTACAAGAAAAAGTGCTCAATATAGAAAATTGCAGGGCAATATATAAACTAAATGCTACAAATCGATGACAGGAAAATAAAATACACTTCGAACACAACATCTAACTGATTCGCAGAATCAAACTGGTGTTTATGGGTTTCTCAAATAACTGCTCCATATTCAGGTCACGCTTGGAGGCCTTAGTGGAAGCTCAAGTGGGCTGTATTTGGTAAAGTATCTTTTCGGAGATTCACTTTGAATTTTGATAATACATCAATTATTGGCCAAGATATGACTTTTTATATTTCCTTTCCGAAAAGCGTCAAATTTGTCTTGAATACTCCATGTGTGTGTGGATTTCAATGAGAAATAATACAAGCCGTCTAATCTAAGCTATAAATGCAAGTTCCTTCGTGTTGAACACTTATGACGGCTGACTATAGTTGTCCGCCTACTTGACAAATAAATAGAATGTATTTCTCATCTCGTTCGTAGCCGTTGAAAGTAGCCTCATTGGTTGGGGCGCTCGGAATTGAGTTAAAGGTGACTCTTGTTCCGGTGTTCGAATCGTGCGACTGATTCAGAACGATTATCTCTACACTGATGATTCCGCAAGGATGAAACGTATACGTATATATATATATAATAATTAAATATTTATATATATATATATATGTGTGTGTGTATATATATATATATATATATATATATATATATACGCACACACCCTCTGGCAAACAATAGATTTAAGCACACATCTGAGATAAAATCTATTTCATTTAATAGCCAAACTTTATGGCTTCATGAAACAGATCTTAAATTAATTAAAATAAGTTATCTTAATAATCGATCAACGTAAGCAGGAGGAACAAATTATGGAAAAACTAAGTTTTAAAGAAACAGAAAAAAAGTTTATAAAAGTGGCGATTCCATAATTTTTGTCAGGGGTGCTCTCTCTCTATCTATCTATCTATCTATCTCTCATATATATATATGATTAATTTTTACGTGCATATAAACGTAATCAATGGATACATGTTTCTGGCTATCAGCTGTCATGAATCCTGGGCAAGGATCGAACCTACGATATTACTGTTTGCAGTCTGGCGTTTTACCACAAAACCACAAACACATTTTCGAAATATATACGATTTTTTATCGCCATAATTTTATGTAGTTTTTGTTATTTTTTTTTTACTGGCGATAGGAACATAGGAACGTTTTCTTAGTATTTTTTAATTTCCTAAATAGTAAAAAATATTGCATTAAGTCGCCTTTTTTAATAGGACATGTTATTTTGTTATTTTATTTTATATATATATATTTATTAATTGATGTTTATGTACAAATAAAAGGCATCCATCGACACGTGTTTCTGGTCATCATCAGCGGGGCTAACATGGGTAAAGATCAAACCTACGATATTAATGTTTGCAGTCTGGCATTTTACCACAAGACCACAAACATTATGTCGATAAAAAATCGTACATATTTCGACAAGCAGAAAAGTTTTGCACCACTTTTATATTCCCTTACGAAGATTAAAATCAAGAAATGATAATATTAAACCTTATGTCTAGAATCCTTATTCCAATTTTGATCAAAATGCATTACATTATTTTGATTGTAGAACAGGTCTAAAATTTAAAGCTTAACCCTAAGGGGACTTAAGAAGAAATTGAAATTCAGGGAATCTTACTTATCCAACAGAAAGATCCACGTTGTCCTCGATGGCCGTTCATCCAAACAACATGACATAAATGCAGGTGTACACCAGGGATCGATCCATAGACTTTTATTGTTTCTGATTTTTATAAACGACCTCCCTGATGACATTGTCTGAAATGATTATATTTGCTGACGACACCATGCTCTACTCTTGTCATGTGGGTAAAACGGACGTGCACATATCTGAGGCAATGGCTGAATCTTTAGAAAGTGAGCTCCAGTCTGTAGTGGAATGGGATCATAAATGGATGATAACATTTAATGATGCTAAAACAAAGCTCTTTTTCTTCAACAACTACAAGAAACCTCTTCAACTACCGATTGCCATGGCTAATAACACCTTACCTGAGAGTCCAACGTTCAAACTCCCCGGCCTAACATTCACAGGTAACATGATTTGGAACAAATACATAGAAGATATTGCCAAGGCTGCTGCAAAGAAGGTGGGCTCCCTCTACCGTGCTAGAAAAATTATCACATCTGACAGTATCCTACATCTCTACAAAGCCACCATCTGCCCAGGCATGGAGTATTGTTGTCACATCTGGGCTGGTGCACCATCCACTAGTCTCTCCCCCTTAGACAATGTCCGAAAAAGAGTCTCTAACTTGATAAGTCCCTCACTATCCACCAAGCTCCAGACCCTGTCCCATAGCTGCAATGTTGCATCCTTGTGCTTGTTTTACAAGTACTTCAATGGAATGTGCTCCGATGAACTTGCTGACATGGTGCCCCCTCAACGTAAATACACTAGACCAACCCGACAATCAGCTAAATCCCATCCATTAACTGTGGAGGTCCCCAGATGCTGGAGAGCCTTCTACTTCAATAGCTTATTTCCTTGAGCTGCCGGCCTTTGGAACTTCCTCTCTTCTCTCTATTTTCCCGACTGTACCGACATGCAGAAATTTAAAACTAATGTCAACAAATATTTAGCTGCACAGCTCTCAATTTCGGATGACCCCCTAAACTTTCACCCTAATTCTCAGTAGACCCTTACGTCTACATTGGCAACTTGCCTTCTTTGGGGTGAACTAAGTTTTAAAAAATGTGTGTATAATGACTATCTGAAGTTTAATGCAAATCTGAAATATTTGAATGTTCAATCTGATAGGTTTTGCCCCTATTATCCCCCCTAAAATCCCTTTAAAATACTCCAAAGAGACTGAAATTTGTGGAATATTTAATTGATGTCTAATAACTATGGTTAATATTTCACAAAAAAAAAACAGTGGTATCTGAATTTTCATGAAGGTTTTCCAGACGCTTTTTACCCCCTTTGACCTTTGCATGCCACTAAATTAAACTAAATATAGTCCACATTTTGACCGTTTACGCTCAGTAACTGCGTTCCAAAGTGCATAATGGTTTGTACATAAAAATATATAAACATACTTAACTTTATAAAGATAAAGATATCTCTCTATATATTCCAGGAATTCATTTTACCTGTCCAGGGACGGGTACTTTTCGTGTGTGTGTGTGTGTGTATATATATATATATATATATATATATATGGATGGGCCCCTTTAAAAGAAATAATACAAGCTGTCTAATCTAAGCTAAATGTGAAGTTCCTGTTCACGTGATCTGTTGAACACTGTTAAGATGGTTTACTATAATTGTCTGTTTTAATATGACATAAATAGGATTAATTTCTCGGCTTGTCGTGTGGCTGTTGAAGTTGACCATGTGGTTCGAGCGCTGGGATTTGAGTTAAAGGTGACTCGATCCCGGAGTCCGAATCGTGCGACTGGCTGAACAGTTATCTTCCACACAGATGATTCCATTAGGATGAAACGTATACTTATGTAGATGATAATTAAAATATATTTAGTATTGAATATTTATATATATATATATATATGATTATTTTTATTTACAGGCATGTACAAAATCTGCGACACTGGCATGTCGATGTTATCGATCAACAGCTATTATAAACTGAGATCTCATCGGGCAGAGTTAGAATCCGATCTTAACCTTAGAAAGATCAGATTCTAACTCTTCCCAATGAGATCTCAGTTTATAATAGCTGTTGATCGATAACATCGACATGCCAGTGTCGCAGATTTTGTACATGCCTGTGTAAATAAAAATAATCATATATAAAGGCTCTATTTGATATTGAGCACTTTTTATAAACCCGGTTGAAATTCTTTGGATTACTACCCTGTGGA
Organism: Sepiola atlantica; assembly: GCA_963556195.1. NCBI lineage: Eukaryota > Metazoa > Mollusca > Cephalopoda > Sepiida > Sepiolidae > Sepiola > Sepiola atlantica. Next base: position 75,096,770 of record OY744538.1, on the reverse strand, counting down.
TGTTTTACCTGGATTATATATATATATATATATATATATATAATTTGTAACTTTAATTAATTTATTGCATAATTTGAAAGCATAAATCTATGGAAAATATTGGATTATTTCTTCTGTATGTACCAGTCTTTTGGTTTGTAGGTACCATTGTGTTCCCCCCCCCCCCCATGCTACTAACATATCAACCGGTGACTCTTTCTGTCAGTGGATGTTTCTCTACAACAAGCTTTTTAATTCTTTCTCTGACTTTCTGTAAGACGTGTTGCTAAAGGCGCTGATAAAGTGACGTTTTGGATTAGCTTTATTAATTTATAAAATAAAATAAAATAAAGTATTTCCAAACTGTTTTGGAAACGATCGTACGCCATCCTCGACTTGATGTTCTAATTCTTGGAACAATTGTAATGTTTTAATTCATTGAATGTTTATATATATATATATATATATATAATCAAGGGAGGCGCGAGAGTGCTCTATCCCGTAATAGACTTCAAAAATGGCCTATGCTGGAAATCTCATTTCTTTGATCAATCATAACTCAAAAAAACAATAAACCAAATTAGTTAAAACTTCGCCCAAATTTTTTTATTTGATAGGTTCTATAAGTGTGTAGAATTTCAGCATCATTAGTCAAGGCAACGCAGAGATCCAGAAAGTTCAATCATGAAATCATGTTATCCGTGTGTACGTACGTACGTATGTGCCACCCTGTATCTCATCAATTATTTGATAGATTCAGCTGATTTTTGGCAGAGATAGAGGTTCTAGTTGATGACATTTTAATGTCTCCTCTTTTCAAGATGTCGGCTGTAAACATAAACTGCGCTGTGGTGCATGCGAATAGCAGACGTTGCAGGTAATAGATGCTCGGAAAAGGGCACAGATGAAATTTAAAATATCTCTGATAACGCAAGATGAAAACAGTAGTCCGAATAATCGAAATTATAAATGCTGTATTCTAAATTGGTTTTAGAAAAGCTGTATATAAGAACACAAAAGAAAGTTTAGTTCAAGCATAGATACTCACATCTTCATCCTCAAGCCAATCGTCATAATTCGGCATGTTCGCAGCCTATGCAGATGATATCGACGATGAACTGGCATACATCGGATTCATATCAACATCGTCCGCAAGCATATCTTGAAGAAAAATTGAAAAAAAGAGAGTTAAGAAAAATTGAAATAATTATTTAATTTATGCACTTTAAATTTTTTGTTTTCAAATTTAATTTATGCATTTTACATTTTTTGTTTTCAAATTTAATTTATGCATTTTACATTTTTTGTTTTCAAATTTAATTTATGCACTTTAAATTTTTTGTTTTCAAATTTAATTTATGCACTTTACATTTTTTGTTTTTGTACGTTTTTTTACTACTTCCTCTCAGAATTAAAGAAAACCCCATTTTTTTCTACTTTTCAACATTTTTACGTCTTTTTTTTGTTGCTTTTTTTATTATGTTATGCTCTCATTCCACAGAAGTTAAGATGGCCACTGAAATGAAAGTAAAAAGACTCTCTGGCAACGCTAGTGTATATATATATATATATATATATATATAATTATTTTGATTTATACAGACATGTACAAAAAGCCACTACCCTATCGATCAATAGTTATTAGAAACTAAGATCTCATCAGGTGGGGAAAAAGTCTGATCTTTCACTCAGATATTCATATTAGGAAAGAAGGGAAAAAAGGAAAAGCAAATACAAAACGGGGAGGTCATATGGTCAAATTTAAAACAGTTGAAAAAACCGTTTGTAAGCTGAGGTGAAGAGTTAAAAGATTGAAAGGTTAATCTATATCTATATATATATATATATATATATGTATATATATAATATATATATATATATATGTATATATATAATATATATGTATATATATGTATATATATGTATATATATAATATATATGTATATATATGTATATATATGTATATATATAATATATATATATATATATGTATATATATAATATATATATATGTATATATATGTATATATATAATATATATATATATATATATATATGTATATATATATATATATATGTATATATATATATATATATATATATGTATATATATATTAGGCAAACGTTATTAAATAATACGGAGTGGTTTTGCTTAATGAAATTTTTTTTCATCTTTTCAATTTTTCGAATAGTTCATTTAGTCAAATTGGTGTATGTAAGTTCCGTGTTTCTTGATCTTTTTTTTTTTTAGCGAATATTTTCGATTTGATTCATCAAATCATCATCAGGTGGGTTTAGTCATGGTGTGTTCACAACTATGGTCATACTGCTGAGTTGTTCCAATGGTCAGTAATTTACGGTTTTACAATGAACGTATGTGGTGATGAGATGCCGAATGCTAAACGTGATCGCGTGCGAAGCGCATGCAAAAATTCAAAAGGATTATTTTTGTTAACAGCTAAGAATTTGTTAATGTTAATTACTATTCCAGACACTTTAAAATTTTGTGGCTAGTTTCGTAATTACCATTATTGATGTCTGGTTTTTATGTAAAAAGCTTCAAGAATGTTTAATCTTTTAATGTTGGGATCGTGGTTTATCATTTATGTGTCTCTATTGAGAAGGGGGCAGTCATGTTTTTAGGCGTTGGCAAATTGCGCTAATGTCATATATATATACATATATGAATATGTATATGTATATCTAGGCAGCATCTTCTCTTGCAGGCAAGTATTGTTGAATATAAGAGACAACTCATTTCTAGATATCCTTTGGTAGATCCTTTCAATAGTCCGAATCAGGATCTTAGTTTCGGAGGGGAATTGGCTGATGAATTTGGATTTGTCTCCCAAGTACTTTCAGACCCATCCGGGTCCATCTTCAGGGGAATGAGGTTAATCAGGTGCAGACCATGTGTTAGTATTATAGAAGGTTTTGGCGAGAATTATGTACTAAGTACGAAACTATATTTAGAGCTATAGACATTTTAATATATTATTACTGATATTAAAGTTAATTCTATTAATTAGGGTTTTTTGGGGTTTTATATATAGGGCTTCTAATATATGGAGTTTTTGTTTGTTAGTATTATATTCTAAGATTTTGGTATTTTCTACTAAGTTTTCTGAATTCCGATCGGGGGCAGGAGTGGGCGTTAGTTAAGTGTTGGGCTATGGCGCTAGTATCAGACAAATGCATCGTCAATCTTCTCGACAAAGTCGTGGTAGTCAAACCTATGCATATGTTTTTTTTCTTATATATACAATGCGTAAACTTTAAGCTTCATGAATTAATTGTGGGAGTTTTAATTTCATTTTTTTAAATACAATTTTGAAAGTTAAATTTAAATGCTTCCAACTTCCTTTAAAATTTTAAATTGTGTCAACTATTAAGATAAGATGAAAATGGCTGACATCGCAAAATGCATTCTGGTAAGTTTAATGTTGTAAGATTTCATTTTTAGTGTACGCCATTGCACGTTTGATTTCAGTAAATATTTGATGAATAGAAAGATTTGTTAATCAGTATTCTGTTGTAGAATGACTGGCTGGAAAGGGGATGATGAGAAATATCAAATAAAACGATTATTTGTTTTGCATATTCATTGTTTTAGGCAAGCGTTTTTTATTGTTACTCAGTAATCTGTTTTGCTTGTTTGTTTTTGTAAGTAAATTTTTAATCAGTAAACTTCAGTAGAATGTATGGAGATGATATGAGAAATAACAAACAAAGCGATTATTTGTTCCACATATTCATTGTTTTAGGTAATTGTTACACAGTATGCAACATGTTGTCACTTTTTCATTATTTTAAGTAAGCATTTGAACAATATATGGATGCACGTAGGCGTAAGAATAGTTAAAATGTTTTTATCGGTTGATCTGATGCAGCGTGTATTTGAGGTGTGCCTTTTAATTGTTATAAACTAATCAATTAAAAAATGAAGACTATTAAATATCTAGTGGTTGCTCTAATGTAGCTAATTATAGAAACTAGTAACTCGCATTTGTTTATATAGAAAAATGTAAAAGATTATTGCGAAAATATTGAATATTCTCTGTTATGAAATATGATGATTCAGGTTGCAGGAAGAGAACTTGGGGTTGAAGGTGGGTGATCTCTGATTGTCTCTGGTAGTAGTAATCAAAACAAAACCTGTTGATCGGGTTAAATATGAAAAACGATTAATTCGAATGGAAACAAAGTGTTTGATTTTCAGAAAACGGACAAATGTATGGCAAAATTAAATGTTGAAAGAGATTGTTATGGTTAGAAAGCCATTTCGGCCAACGATATAGGGGAAAATCTTAGCTGATATCTTATGAAATAGACTGTGTAATATTATTTTTTTAATCATAAGATAGAGCACATTACAAAATAATGTTCAAGTAAATAACATTTCCTTCGTTTTTAAGGAGTTTTCTATTCTCATCGTAAACATATATATGTTTTTTATTCTCATCGTAAACATATATATATATATGTGAGAGGGGTAAGTTTCTCAAGCTGAAACTCGATAGTTTTGTTTGCAGTAAGAGATTAAATCCACTGCACTTTCGGCACATGCAAGTGTGAATTTCACAGTTTATACACAAAATATCATTGTAAACACATACACACATATATATATATATATATATATAATATTTATCGATAAATATTAATTATTTATTACCTACAGACATCGATGTTTCATGCTTACGCAATCTTTAGTGCAGGAAGTTAATTT
>OY744538.1:75069561-75087061 GCA_963556195.1 Sepiola atlantica | reverse complement strand
TAACTGTAAAAAATAAATTGACTTACATGAGTGATTTTCCACTGGAAGACTTGGGACTATAATTTTTTTTTTTTTTTTTTTTTTAATGTAGTTTTAATGGTTGAGAAACTTCCGAGACTATATATATATATATATATATATATATATAAGTAGAGAACTTTTGGGAAAAGTATACAACTCAATATACCGGATAGAGCAGATAGATAGATAGAAGGATGAAAAGGAATTAGAAAAGCGACGGAGGAAGATCTTTTTTCAATTCAGTTGCTCAATGCAAGGTATATTCCGCAAAAAAGCAATTTATATAATTAATTTTTTTCTTAAGCCAGGCTTTTCAAAGATCAAAATCTTATCAAAGGAAATTGCTGGGATAGATAAGTTGGCAAAAGCCAAGATTTAAAATTTAAAAAAGTAAACCAAAGATTGTGGGGAAAAAAACAAGGCAAAAAGCTGAATTGAAAAAAGATCTGCCTCCGTCGCTTTTCTAATTCCTTTTGATCCTTCTATCTATCTATCTATCTATCTCTCTCTATATATATATATATATAATGTATATGTGAGAGAGAGAGAGCTTGATATTACATAAAAAGATAGGTTGCTCTTCATACCGTTATCATGGTTTCATGTACACGTGTGCTATCATCAGGCGATCTAATCTATGAGGTTAAGATCGAATTCACGATTTGTTATCATTCCATTAAATTTTCGCTTCTGGGAGTCAAAAATCCATGGAATGATAACAAATAGTGAATTCGATACAAACGTCAGAGATCAGACTGTTTGACAACCGTGTGCCCATGTGAAACCATGGTAACAGTATAAAAACACAACTTATCTTTTTATGCAATATATATTGTTCCATTTTCTTTCTTTTTAGTTTGTGTAAAAAAGATATGGGATTTGTCCAATTGGTAATTGTCCGTTGATAAGGTGTCCAATGAAAGGGAGATTTAGATGGAGAAGAAGGGTTTTCGTGAAGGCAGCATGGAAAACCATTCAAAAATGAAGTAACTCCAATCGTGAGATGTTGAGTTCAAATCGTAGGTGGAGCGCACTTAATCAGAATTAATGAGAAATTGGGCCATTTTAAAAATACTTCCTGGGCCGGAGTAGAAATTAAAGTTGAATTGTGAACAGTTGACGTTTGCAGTGAGATATTTAAGCAATATCTAAGAAGACATCTTTTAGTTAAAAACGAGGCCAAATGAGGAAGGGGTTTGGAAAGGGAAAATAAAGAATAAAGGGGAGAAGGTGGGAGGGTTAGTTGAATGAGCTATGATTCGTATATTGAGCTTTAACCACTTCACTATAGGTTCTATCCACTAAAAGTTTACTTTTAGTTTAATATCTTATTCTCTTTCTCTCTCTATATCTATCTATCTATATATATATACATATATATATATATATATATAAGTATGAAGCTTAAAGTAGAATGTATACTTTTAAAATTTGAACCTATCATGAAGTGTTTAAAGCTCAATATAGGGGATAGAGCAATTATATAGATAAATGAAGGAAGAGAAATAAGAAATGTAAGAATAACAAATCTATTTCATTTTCAGTTATTCAAGACAATGTGTATTCATTAAAAGAAATGTTTATTTTTTCCTTTCCTTAAGCCAGACTTTTCAAAGAATGATTTCTTATCAGAGGAATTAAATAGTTAGATAAGTTGGCAGAGAATAAACCAAAAGTGATAATTTGAAAAATTTGAAATAGTTATGAAATGTAGATGCAAGTGTGTGAGAAGAATGTCGAAAAATGTCCAGTGAAAAAAGAGTTGAGAATGAAAAGACAAAAATTTCCCCGTTGGAGTATTCGTGGAGAAAGTATCCATAGGGTCGAAAACTGTAAATCCAGGAGGCATTAATCCATCAGAATAATAGGTTGTTCTGCCGTAGAAGAGGTTGGCTAGGTTATATATATATATATATATATATATATATATATATATATATATATATATATATATATTCCGTGTGTAGTTGTATTCAGAGAATATTCATCAACACATAGTTTCTTCCCTTTGTTTTGGAACAAAAAATATTTTGGAAAATAAAGCGCCATAGTTTAAAATTTGATCACAACGAAGGAATGTAACTCTGTATTTGTCAATACGCAGTTATTTTCCTTTGTTTGGAACAAAAAAATGATATTTTGCAAAGTAAAGCGGCATAGTTCAAAATGTGATCACCATCAATGAATGTAGCTTTGTATTCGTCAATACACAGTTACTTTCCTTTGTTTAGGATAAAAAATAATATTTTGGAAAATAAAAAGGCATAGTTTAAAATGTGAAGCCTATCAATGACTGTAGCTCTGTATTCGTTGATACTTTCTTTTTTTTGGAATCAAAAAATATTTTTGAAAAAAGCCGGCATGGAAAAAAAAAGCAAATCAAATTGCAAGTAAAAACAGTACCGAGAAACGCCGGGTACGGACAGCTAGTTTTTCATGATTTCCTTGCAGTGGCAAATCTTTCTTTTTTATATGCATACTCATAATATTATTGTTGACAAAAAGAAAACAAGAATGGACATTCTAAAGAAACATTTAATCGTGTGTTTGGATAAGAAAATGCTATTTCAAACTGGAGGTCGACAGAGTAAACACAAATCCCTAAATCATTACTAGTGGATGTATCTGCAATATTTAACATTTCAAACATAATCGTGACAGACGAAATTCTATTTCAAACAAACGTAAGAGAAAGAATAACTGGCTGGGATGCTTCTAAAAGTGTGTGACAGAATAAAGAAAATGCTAATGTTATTTCGATCTGAATAATGTCAGATCGAAGAAAATTCTATTTTAAACTTAATCGTGACAGACTTAGCGACACTGATGAAGATGCTTGGGTGTATCTGAAATTCTAATTCAAATTGAAATGTGACAGACCAACGAAAATGCGATTTCAACCTTAAGCATATCAGACCAACGAAAATGCGATTTCAACCTTAAGCATATCAGACCAACGAAAATGCGATTTCAACCGTAAGCATATCAGACCAACGAAAATGCGATTTCAACCGTAAGCATATCAGACCAACGAAAATGCGATTTCAACCTTAAGCATATCAGACCAACGAAAATGCGATTTCAACCTTAAGCATATCAGACCAACGAAAATGCGATTTCAACCTTAAGCATATCAGACCAACGAAAATGCGATTTCAACCTTAAGCATATCAGACCAACGAAAATGCGATTTCAACCTTAAGCATATCAGACCAACGAAAATGCGATTTCAACCTTAAGCATATCAGACCAACAAAAATGCGATTTCAACTTTTAGCATGACAGACAAACAAAAATACTAGTTCAAACTTCAGCATTACAGACCAACGAAAATGCTATTTAGAATTTAAGCATGACAGACTACCGAAAATGCTATTTCACCCTTAAGCATGACAAACAAACGAAAATGCTATTTCAACTTAAGCATGACAAACAAACGAAAATGCTATTTCAACTTAAGCATAACAAACCAACAAAAATGTTATTTCAAACTTAAACGTGACAGACTGACTAAAATGTTTATTTTTAACTTATTCATGACAGACCAACGAAAATGCTATTTGAAACTTAAGCATGACAGACCAACGAAAATGATATTTCAACCTTTAGCATATCAGACTAACGAAAATGCTATTTTTACCTCAAACATGACAGACTGACGAAAATGTTATTTTAAAATTAAGTGTGGCAGACTGATAAACGGATGGACATAGCCTCTTATTGGCGCATCTTTAAAACGGCTTTCTGATAGAAGAGTTTCAAATTATGGATATATGCCTTTTCCGTTGTTAGAAGAATACCTTAATAATGGTGCCAGACTGCAAAATGGAATTATTCATCATCTGTAGAGAAGATTCGCACCCGCACCCGCACCAAAATCGACCCAACAATTACAAAAAAAAAAAAATGGATGCTAAATATTTTTTGGCAATCTTTTTTCTTCCATGTTATTTTCTGAAAATGTTTTATTCATGGGTTGCGGTTTTTACATTGTTTCTGTGTATCTTGCTTGTTTCTTTGTATCTTGCTTGTTTCGTTCATTGTTGCCATTGTTGTTTTTTTGCTTTGTTTTCTTGTATCTTTCTTTCCAAATTATCCCAATGGTTTGATAAGAAAGATGTCCGAGAGAAAAAGCGATCCATTCACTGATGATAAATGTCCTGTCATCGGTCAGAGAATAAAAAAAAAACGAAAATGCAAATGAAAGAAAATGTATACAAATAATGATCAAATTCATAGAAAAAAGACTGAGTGTTGAGGACATTCGTTGCATGGAGAGAAATGATATGAGAATGGTGCCATTGGTGTGTAATGTGAGTCTTAAAGACAGGCTTAGATCTGATGACCTCAAAGGAAGATTAAATCTGGACAGTATAGGGAGATGTGTGCAGGACAGGAGACTTTGTTGGTTTGTTTACATGAAAGAAGGGATGAGTTTTTGGGTTAATAGATGTAGAACAGTGAGATAGTAGGGTCAGTTGGCAGGGAAAATCCAAGGAAAATAGGGGAGGAAGTAATAAGTATGTATTTGGGAGAAAGAGAGATAAATAATGACCTGGTCAGAGATAGGTTAGATTAAAAGTCAATTTCTAAAAGCCGTCCAACACATGCCAGCATGTAAACTCATCCTTATCCTCATCGTCATAATTATCCTCATCATCATCCTTATCATCATCCTCATCATCCTCATTATCATCATCCTCATCATCCTCATTATCATCCTCCTCATCATCCTCATTCTCCTCATTCTCCTCATCATCCTCATTCTCCTCATCATCCTCATTCTCCTTATCATCCTCATTCTCCTTATCATCCTCATTCTCCTCATCATCCTCATTCTCCTCATCATCCTCATTCTCCTCATCATCCTCATTCTCCTCATCATCCTCATTCTCCTCATCATCCTCATTCTCCTCATCATCCTCATCATCCTCATCATCCTTATCATCCTCATCATCCTTATCATCCTCATCATCCTTATTCTCCTTATCATCCTCATCATCCTTATCATCCTCATCATCCTCACTCTCCTTATCCTCATTCTCCTTATCCTCATTCTCCTCATCATCCTCATTCTCCTTATCATCCTCATCATCCTCATTCTCCTTATCATCCTCATCATTATTATCATCATCATCAGTATCCTCCTCCACCACCTCCTCCTCCAGAGAAATTTAAAGTTGCCATCTCTTGTAACACTTCTGTTAACCAACATGAGCTCATTAACCGAATCCACCATTTCAAGGGTGTTCACGATTGTCTTAATCTTGAATGCCCTATTTATTTCTAGCAAGCATCACAAGTTCACTTTCGCTTGGCAATTTAATTGTTATTTATTACTTGAAATCATTGAAACGAAACTAATCTATAAAAAAGACGACAAAATTCTTCTCTCTCTCTCTCAGTTCTGTTTTTATAATAATTACTAATAATAAAGGAATGTTTTAATGTCTATATTAAAATTGAAAAACATTTTTTTAATTTTTTAATTTATTATCAGATTTTGAGATTTGGCTTGTTAAATTGAGATTTGTGAAGGTGATTAAAGAAGCCGGATACATGTACATTCTATTTTATTATATAGATCCTATTTACTTGCCTCCCCACGAGGGCAAAGTTAGGCACAAGGTGGTTTATTAATGTTGGGAATACAGTTTTCCAAAAAAGAGGCACTCTGGATTGGAACAAAAATTTAAATTGCCTCAGTCTTGAAGGACTTCTCCTTCACTGACCGAAGACAGAATAGTCAAAGTGTAGCATCAGAACAGATACTACACTTTGTTCCTTGCCAAAGATTTCTTATTAATTTAGTCGATTTGTAGCCTTTTATTTTACGTATGTTTTAAAAGGTTTGCGTTTCTCAGCTCTGTCCAAGCCTTGAGCACTCTGTTTGATGATAGGTTAGTTTGTAAATCAATTTATGAAAGCTGTTCACCACATGCCAGCTAGTACAACAGAGGTTAAACAGAATATGATGATGATGATGATGACCCAGATAAATCCGAAGTTTTCCAGAAATGTCCTCTCTTTTAACTCTTCTACTAACCAAAATGAGCTCAGTAACTGAATTCACCATTTCAGAAGTGTTCACCATCTTGAATGCTATTATCATTTTTCTGTTAAATTTATTCAGTCAACAATTCTTTTATCTTTTACTATTGAGTCACCACTTATCAAGACCAAAAGCCACTCGAGGATAATGAGACGGAATGGACTACTAACATTGACCAATGGTACGAATATCTTTGATTACTTATTAAGACGGTTATGACAACAAGTTGTTGACATTGGATTTGAAGTTGACCATGTTGTAATCAGCAAGGAAGGCAGTCCTTCGATAATGTGTTCTACAGGTGTGAAGACCTTGCAAAACAGCTCTGCCCATGGAAGTTCCGTCTGACACAAGGAACATGCAGGGAGAAAGGAACGTTTTGTGGTAGAAAGATGAATCCTTTCAGTGAATCTCTTACAAAGAGGAACCAAATATCGGAGCTTAGCGTTTCTCAGATAACAGCTCTGTTGAAGCCTTGAGCACTCTGTGATTTTCTGTCATTTTTGAATAGCTGCAAAACAAATATGTCTACAAGATGAACCAACTCCAAACGCTGCAAAGATTTATGGAAAATAATTCTGAAAAAAAAATATATATATATATTTCAAAATCGCTCGATTCTGTTATTGGCATTGGTTTATCTGATTCTTTCTAGAATCGGGTACTTACAGAAAGTATCACGTCAAGGTTGCCAACATCCATAAGTGAAAGTGGTTCTATGGAACCAACTGGATTCGAACTTGGCACACCCAGGTCATTAATCCACATCGTTATCCACTTAACTACCGCCGTATTTATTGAATGAGCCTCTTATTAATAAAAAATGGAATGTCAGACCAATTTACTCGAAATGGAAATAACGATAGAGCAGATAAAGACTGGCAACGTCTACTCTGTGAGAAAAGGGGATGTAGAGAAAAGAAAGATAATAAATTGATCTAGACGAAAGACAACTACTAAAAAGTGCTCAATACCATCAGACCAGCTGGTATGAACCAAAATAACCGTTGCCCATTGAACCCACCAAATGACTCATGCTATCAGAGAAAATGGGTTAGAATATAGATAATATATATATATATATATAGTTATCAACAGACAGCTGTTTCGTCGTCTACGACTAATCAGTGTGGTTAGACATAGCAAGTGCATCTATGCCGAGATTTAAACCCCGAATGACAGGTCAACTCCAAATGTGACAAGCAGTCGAGCACCGTATCCATTATGCTAATAAACAAGCAACTTAGTTTGAGGAAATTATAGCACTTATATATATATATATATATATATATATATATATATATATATATATATATATCTTCTATTCATTTAATGTCATTTTTCCCTTGTTCAGGGGGAAGACGTTTTCTGATATTACGCGAGCTCACTCTCCACCACTCAGCAAGTCAGCAGTTTCCAAATTCCACTCTTTGCGGTCTTGAACAATAACTTGCTTCCAAGTTTTGTTTGGCCGGTCAACCCTCCTGCAACCTAGGACATCCATGCCTCTGCAACGGTTTATCCAGGAGGATGAACATTCCACATGACCATACCAGTGTAACCGATTCACCGATTCGTCTTAAGGATAACCGCTATGCTGGGAATGTGAAGTGCTTTCAGCAAATTCTCTGACCGAATGTGTTGGGTTTGGTCAGATTTCACATTGTAGATCCATCTGATCATGGATCTGTCATTGCGTTGCAGACAGGCAAGAGAGGACTGGGCGAGGGCCCAGCATTCACTGCTATATACCATGACACTCCTGACACAGTTATATATATATATATATATATATATATATACAATTTCTTTTGTAAGATGGTAGGAAAAATCCCAGCAGAGTGCTCAATTAATTGAGAAAATCAAAATTAAGAGCGTAATATTTATTTATTATTCGGTACAGAAAATCAGTACCATTGGTTTCAAGCTCAGAAGGTGTTAACCTCCCGGCTATCTTCAGCTTTGTTGTCACTTGTTAGAGAAAATAGAGGGTCTCGTTTAAGCCACGCTTGGATACGTTATTTGCTTTGAAGTGTCAAATTAGTATCGTCTAAATTGTGTGTTAAAGAAAGATATGTGAGATTAAAAAGCTTAATAAAGTCTAAAAAGAGGAGGATAAAATTTAAAAGTTAAGATTTAAGAGGAAAGACCCATCTTTCATGGTACTAAAATAGTAGGCTTACAAACTGTCTAATTCCTAAACAGACTTCCTAAATCTTATTGTTAACTCTAAAACAGGCTTAATCACTCACATCATTAATTTCATAATAAATTGATACTCCATTATAAAATATTTCAAATTTTCATATTATACCTTAAATATAAAATTAATAACGATTTAAACTTCAATGGTACTGATATTGTACTGATTTTCTGTACCGAATGATAAATAATATATTTAAATTATTTTTTTTATAGTTTACATAAGTACGACGCCGTTTCAAGCTTATGGCTCTCATCAGCGCAGGGAAATAACAATCTCAGACGGTTATAGGACGCGAACCTGGTTCACAGATACACCTTGAATCAGTATGCATTCACCTAGTCCCATTAGGCCACGAAAGAGTCACGTAATAACAAAGTAATTAAGTGATATTTACACTAAAGCGGCGAGTATAAACATCTAAACATTCTTAACGACCTAGTATAAATTACTCACAATGAGTTTGATGGGAAACAAAATTGAGAACATCTGTAGCAACCATCATGGAAAACAGGTTAGGGTTGCACCGTGTATTGTCCATCAGGGATTGGAACCTAGAGTGTTCCATTTACAAAAATGGAAACATGTAACTTTTGTCGCGCGATGAGAGTTCATGTATGCAAATGAGGCTTGGTTTGCATGGGCTGATTCTTGTGATAAAATGCATAGACACTTTGCTCCGGAGACGGGGGGGGGGGGTGACGTTGTGACTACGTCGAGTGCTGAGAGAGAGAGGAGGGAGGAAAAGAAAAGAAAAGGGAATTGGATTTTTGATTAGATGTTTGGTCGTTCACATGCGTGTTGGAATGTTGTTGGTGAAAAGAACAGAAAGAATAATTTGGCGTCTCGTTTGAACTCAGTGGTAGAGCATTCTTTAACTTTTTCTTAAAACCTCTACATTTTGAGGTCCATTCATAAGATGCATTTTGGCTAGGAAGAAAGTGTAGTATCTGTTCTGTGGGTTTGTCCTGTGCAGTTCTAGGAGGTCCATCCTCCCAGGCTTTGCCTCCCCTCTTTGGGGAGGAGTAAGTTTATTGCTTACTGCCTTAGGCAACCCTACCGGGGAATGCCGACGGGGCTGCCCAGGCAATTTTTAATGGCCAGAGTGCTCACCTTCTCGGGCGCTGGCTTTTCAAGCCCCACTTGGGTCACATCTTACCTTGTAGGAGTGAGATAAAAATGGCCTTGTGCCTAACCTCCTGGAGAGGAGGTAAATAAATCATAAGATGCATCTCAACCATACAACTTCACAATTTGAAGGGTTGAAGGTTTGTTCATTCCATCCATCATTTCCATCTTGATTATTTCAAAATATATTGTAGAAATATATTTTAAAAAATAATGCATTATTTTATTTATTTTTAGTAAATAATATAATAATTTCTATTCAATAAAAAAAATCATTATGGACAAATGAATAAATAGAGGATGTGAGCAGGGGGGGGGGGAGGGGGCGTCGTAAACATTCACCTAAGTGTTCTGTAAAAATTAAGAAATTAAAAAAAAAAATTACTTTGACTATTATCAATTTTAAAAGACCATGAATTCGCCTTCGTAATATTGATAACAATTAGGTTTAATTAATGATTTCATGAGCAAACGATAGCATAATAATTAGAGCTAACGTTCAAGATACTATTTACGGAAAAAATAACAAATTTGTAAGAAAAAGACACTTTAAAATAATAAAACAAAACAAAAATAAAAGTAAAAATACTCCCGGGCAAAAGCGGGTACGGGTTAGCTAGTATTAAATAAAAAATAAAATCTGATTGCCAAAATAGGAGAAATAAATGGAAGCATCTTTTCAAACATTTTATCAATTTCTTCTCTTATCATTTCATACAAAATGTCAGGAGAGAAAAAGTAGGTAAAAGTTTCCACAGAAATCAAGATAAGACAAATTACTACGGAACCGACAACACGAAATAAGTAGTTTTACTTAAAATGAAAAAAGAAATCAAAATATATTTGTCTTCTTTGCGTATCTTTGAAGCAAACGACAGTTTCCCACTTTTTTACTCTGTAAGCTGCACAAGTTGGGCAGTCACTTAAGGCCTCTGTTCAATCTTGAGAGACAATGGATACCCCCTGTAAGGGTGGCTGCGCGTGATAATTGTTAAGCAAGGGTTGCACAATCTCTAACTGTATCTCTACTGAATCGACACTGCTTACAAAAAAGATGGTGCCACACATCCTGGTAGATTCCGTTCTAGGCTGGTGGGTTAGACAGGACTAGCCTTAGCATGTCCGATTCCTGGGGCGGTCTGACTCAAACTGTTTGAAAGCAGAGAAAAAGCCAGACTGCATAGACTGGGGAGTTTGAATTACCTACTAGACACCATCCTTGAGTGTCTTCGGTCTCTCTATACAAGGGTTTGTCAGGACAATCTGACATGAGGATACTTCAGCCGACTTAACCCTGACCAAATATATAATAATAATGTGCTCATGTTACTCACTGTGTTGCTGAGAATATATCGTGGCCTCCGTTCAGCCTTGAAAGATAATGTATACCCCCTGTAAAGGTGGCTGCGCGTGTAATTGTGAAGCAAGGGTTGCGTAATTCTCAGCCACATATTTCTCCTGAATCAGCACTGCTTGATTCCAGTGGCAACTAGAAGTACAAGACTTGAAACAATGCCAAGGTAATCGGTAAACACATACAGCACCTGGCATTCCCAAATGGTCACCCATTTTAGGCTCAACTTCGGTGATCTAATGGTAACCGGTGTGTCATCGTGATTATGCCGTATGGTTGGACAGTAAAGTGCAGACAAAGCAGTGTTGCAGTCTATGTTATCCCCTCTCCACATTCGCAGATTGTTGGGTCGGTTTTGTAGCCCCATCATGTCATCGCAACTTTTAATCGCCTCATTCCCGTTCTCAGGCAGTTGAGTGTTTTCCACTGGACCAAGAGTGCTTCCCACTGGACCAAGAGTGCTTCTGAGTCAGGACAAAAGACCTCATAAAGGGGGATTTCCATGTTAGTAGGAGGAGAGGTTGCAATTCTCTAGCCGTCTGGTCCACAGCTGTAGTCTGGTCTCTTCCTGAGATGTTGTTAGGGGTTTGACATGGCTGAGGAAGCTTCTTGACTTTAGTCGTTAAACCGTTGATTCATGTCCATGAAGGAAACGGCGTTCATCACTGGTAGCCTTTGTGATCTCTACTCGGCAGACAACTTCCTGTCTTACATCTGCACTCGCTGTCCGAAGCCAACCAAAATGCTTTAGCATTTTATAATAAAATCATGCAATTATGTAGAAAAGACTTCCACCTATTAATTTTGGTGCTGTAAAACTTTCTTGAGTGGATCAATTTCGTTTCGATTATTCTCATTTTTGTATTGTCTCCTCTTCTCGATGTTAAATCAATTTTGTATCCAATATTAATCAACTCCTTCAAAACACTCAGTTGTATAAGATATTATAAATTCTTTCCTACCCGATATTATATTTTATTCCTATTTATTTATTTTTATCTCCAATTAATCATTTTTGCAAAATATTCCAATAAATTATTTTGTAAAACATTCCAATAAATTAGTTTTGGTAAAACGTCCCAATAAATTAGTTTTGGTAAAGCGTTCCAATAAATTAGTTTTGGTAAAGCGTCCCAATAAATTAGTTTTGGTAAAACGTCCCAATAAATTATGTTTGTAAAACATTCCAATAGGCCAGTCTGACTGGATGGATTTACCAAAGACATTCTTGTCACTGGAGTAAAATAAAAAGGCTTAATTTCCTATTTGACTCTGACTCGAATTTCCTTCATTCTTTGATTCTGTTATTCTAAACGAGTCTAAATTCTTTCCCAATATATAAGTACGCTATCAATTTTTCAACAGATCTCTAAAATACAAAGCTCCGATATTTATTTATTTATTTATTGATTTGTGTGTTCTTTCAATCCTTATCTAATCCTAACTGGCACTCAGACTTGATTGTAAAAAAATTGTAGTAGTAAAATTACAAAAAGATAACACCTTACTAATAGGCTATACAAAACACGAAATTAACTGAAACGAAATTAACTGAAACGAAATTCCTCCAGGCAGAAAATTTTAAAAGCGCTTTTTCTTCTTTCTGTTTTTTTTTCTTACTAATGAGTTACCACTTATCAATACTAAAAGCCACTCGAGAATAAGGGTTAATGTGATGGATAGATTATCAGTTGAATGATAAAGAATATTATGAGACGATTGAAAATGATGAATGGAATGAACGAAATTTGATCACTTATGCGGATATCTTATGACAATTACTTGCTGACATTAGATTTGTAGATTACCATGTTGTAGTCACGGGGAAGCAGTCACATGATAATGTGTTTCACAGATGTGAAGTTCTGTTTATGGAAATTCCACCTGACGTAAAATACACGGGGGAAGAAAGGAAAGTTTTTTTCGGTTTTGGTAACAAGACAAGTTATAGTTGTATATGTTTTAAAAGGAGGAACCAGAGATTGGAGTTCAGTCGAGCACCTTCTATGGAAATAACGATAGAGTAGATAAGACTGGCAACGTATCCTCTGTGGGAAAAGGGGGCTGTAGAGAACAGGAGAGATCATGCCCCACTCGACTGAGCTCCAATCTCTGGCTCCTCCTCGTAAGACATTCTCAGCAAGAACTCGTCTTCTTACCATAGCAAAAAGAAAACTTTCCTTTCTTCTTCCAAGTGCCTAGTGTAAGGCGTAATTTTCATGAATAGTTTATTTGTATGGGCTTTCCGTCCTGTGGAACACATTTCCACGGGACTGCTTTCCTACAGACTACAAGATCGTTGTCTTCAAATTCAATGTTAACAAATACATGCCATAATAAACCGTCCTCATACGTAATCAAATTTTGTTTATTCCGTTAACCATTTTCAATCCTTTCATAATATTCTTCATCATTCCACTGACAATCTATCTGTAACACTATCAGAGACGAGTGTGTAAGAATAAGATTAGTATGGTAAATTTCCACCTAAGGTTAAAAATTAGGTAGAGTGGAATTTTCCAATTAGGAGACTACGTGTCCTGGCTGTGACGTCACTAGCACAGTAAGGCTGTGACGTCACTAGCACAGTAAGGCTGTGACGTCACTGGCACAGTAAGGCTGTGACGTCACTGGCACAGTAGGCAGATGTGGCAAATTAAAAGAGAATCGGTCTCCTTTGTCTGAACCTCCAAATAGGGAAGTTGGGCTTTGGGGTAGTTTCTTCCTCTCCTCCCCAACACAGGGAGAAGGTGAGGTCATTTTATGTGTGTACATGTTGTATGCTCTAAAGAATTGATAAAACTCCAAAGATATTTTTTAAATCCAATTCCATTTGTTCATGCTTTGTTTTTTTTAATAACGTTCGCTCGGAATAAAGTGTAGTATCTGTAGCCTGTCCTCGGTCAGTGAGGAAGAAGTGCTTCTAGACTGAGGCAGTTTTAATTTTTGTTCCCAGTCAGAGTGACCCTGTTTGGGGAGCTGGATTTTCCCCACATTAAAAACCTACCTTGTGTCTAACTTTGCCCTCGTTGGGAGGCAAGTAAATAGGAACGTTCATAAAAGCGACTATTGAGAAGAAGGAAACAGTGACGGAGAGGAGATGCAAACAATGACTGCCACATCACCACCAAAACCCGACTAGTGAATCCCGTCAACGAAGTGTACGAACCGTGAGGATCGAGAGAACACACCATAAGGGTCCAAGGATACCCCATCATATTGCACATCCATTTCATTAACCCTTATCCTCGAGTGGATTTTGGTTTTAATAAATGGTCCCACATTAGTAAAAAGAAAAACGAAAAAAATTTCTTGTTTGATAAATACAGCATTAGTCTAGATACTCTTTTTCAACACAACTTTTGTATGAATCCGAGTTGCTTGTTTTTTAAGCTAAAATAAGTATTGCACGATTTTTGTTTTGTTGTTTTTCGTGATTGCTTATTGCCTCTCCCTCTCTTTTCCTATCACCCCCCCCCTCTTGTCGGCGACTCGTTTCTGAAACGTCTTGTTGTAAAAATGAAGCGATGCTGTGAAAAAAGTCTGAGTCTTTGAAATGTCAACTTTTTAGCAATTTGAAAACGTCTTGCCTATCCGCGCAGAGAACAAGAACAAGAGCATGTCTGATGTTAGGCAGAATCTCTTTGAACCTTTTTTTTTTTTAAAGGCCTCTCGTCTGTGGAACACGTTACCACGGGACTGCCTCTCTGCAGCCTACAACATAGGCGTTTTCAGATCCAATGTCAACAAATACTTGTCATCATAAACCGTCCTCATAAGTCTACTAGGCGGCATGTTTAGTGGCGCGTGCGAATAGCAGACTTGCTGCAGATAAAAGCTGTTCAATCTATCGAACTCGAGTAACACGTATCCTCGAGTGGCTTTTGGGCCTTGATAAGAGGTAACTCGTTTGTTAAACTAAAAAGAGAAGGGGGGGCACAGAAGCAATTGAAAATATCTCTGATTATGAATTCGGCCACCCAGAAATTGTTTTTTGTCTGAAATAAAATAAGTGCCACATTAAACGGGGGTTCATGCTGAGAGCAACCTACTTCAGAAAAGAAATGTTCCTAGATCGTCTGCACATAAGCCATTTGGAGTGGGCACTGCCTAGCCGTTATCTCTAGTGGGCATCGGGGTGGTCCTTTTGGGTGATCGGATGGGGATGACTGAGCTCGAGACCGGATGTCTAGGATTTCCGGTCGAAGGTGCATATATTCCAAGAGATGGAAAAGGAAGAGCAGTTAGAGCCGACCCTCTGGGCGTCGGACAGTTGGATCTGCATACCCCTTCAAGAAAGATGGGCCCTTTGGGCTCTTAGCTACAGGATTGTGTTAATTGGATTTATGTTTTGATTTGGTCGGGCAAAAGTCTTTAAGCTGGAAGTTTGTTGTTCAGAAAACGAGTACCGTTTGTAACCGCCCAAAAATAAACCTCTGTTAATTGCTTCTAACCTGGAGTTGTGGTTTTATTTGGAGGGAGAGTTACTTTGTTGCAACAATAACTGGATCGAACGACAACTTTGGACCGGCACAACAAGCGGGACGATCACGGGCTGTGCAGTGAACACACACATGCATGTGCATAATCAAATTTTGTTCTATCCTTTCATCGTTTTCGGTCCTCTCATAACATACTTCATCGTTCAACTGACAGTTCATCCTTCACAGTAACCTCGAGTGGCTTTTGGCCTTCATAAGTGGTGACTCATTAGGAAAAAAAGATTTGTACACACCTTTTATATGAAATATAAGTTATTTATTTTTTATGCGATGTTTTTTTTGGGAGCAGAAATGAAAAGTGTTGCACTATTTTGTTTTTGTTCTTTTGTCTTAGCAATTTGAAAAGAAGTCTTGTGTCGCCGCAGAGAGCGAAAGCGAGTCTGATAGAACTCTTATCCTCGAGTGGCTTTCGGCCTTGACAAGTGGTTTCTCATTAGTAAACAAAGTAATCAGACTTGAAAAGAAAAGAAAAGCTTTTTGTACGCATGAGTTTTTTATACGATGTTTTTTTTTTAAACGGAAACAACTTTGTTGTTTCATGATTGCTAATTACACCCCCCCCCGCTGACCTCCCCTGACTTCCCCTTGGAATGTCAACGTTTTAGCAATTTGGAAACGTCTTGCCTCTCTGCAGAGAGCGAAAGCGAATCTGATAGAACCCTTATCGTCGAGTGGCTTATTGCCTTGATTAATGGTTTCTCATTAAGGAAAGTAAAGCGACTTTTTTAAAAACACTTTTTGCATGAATATGAGTTGCTTGTTTTTTTTATGCGTTGTTCCTTTTTTCTTTTTTGAAGCGGAAATAAAAAAGTATTGAGCGATTTTGTTTTGTTCTTTCATAATTGCTAATTGCCTCTCCCCACACCGCCCCGACTCGTTTCTGAAACGTCTTTTGGTAAAATGAAGTCTGAGTCTTTGTAATGTCAACGTTTTAGCAATTTGAAAGCGTCTTGCCTCTCCGCGGAGAGCGAGCGAAAGTGAGTCTGATGGAAGCAAATTGTAATGGACAGGCTGTAAATCAAATGTCAGATTGTATCTATTATTCCTTCCTCTTTCTTGGCTTGTTCATGGGGTCGGGTAGGATAGGGGAGATTTTAAAACTGGCCCCTCCCTCTAAACAATCTCAGCGTCAGAAGAAAAACCGATACCATTCAAACAAAATGGCGAAAGGAAGTGAAAAATCATAATTCAGGAATTGCTAGACTTGATTATAATGTATAAGCCGCATATATATATATATATATATATATATATATATATATATATAAATTTAAGTGAAAGTGAAAATAAACAAATGTAAAGTTGCATACTTTAAAAGTTTAATAATTTCAAGTAGTACAACAACGAATAATATAAAAAAGTCCTTTAAACCTAGGTTTTTTCAAAAAACAAATCCTCTCATCAGAAGGAAAAAAACAATTGAGTACAGGAAAAAAAACCAGTTCACTATATATATATATATATATATATATTACTAGTCGTTATAATGTAAAGTTGCTTGAAAACAATAGAAATTAGATCTCTTCCATCTGAAATGCCTAAGATATTTAATACAGGGATGGGAGATCTCCACTTTTTTTGGAAATCAGAAAAAACGGAAATCCGCTTTTTCTTTGAATTCAGAAAGAGTCATTGCTTTTTTTTTTTTTTTTAGCAAAGACGAATTTCTGCTGAATCGCTAGATCTTTATCTCATATTTTTTGTCATTTGGCTTTATTTAAAGGAGAGGGCATGCCCCACCCCTTTGGCAAATTAGTGGGAATTGGCTGATGAATCTGCCGTAATTTTCTTTTAGGTCCAAAGTACTTTCTGACCCATCTGGGTCCATCTTCAGTGGAATAATGTCAATCAGGTAAAGACCTGAAGTGAGTTTATAGTTAATTTTGGCGGGAAAATTTAAATACGAAACTATATTTATTTAGGATTATAAAATTTTAAGTATATTAGTACTAGTGTTAAAATTAATCCTATTAATAACCGTTTTTTTTGTTTTTTTTTAATGTGTAAAGCTTCTAGTATATGGAGTTTTTGTATATTAGTATTGTGTTCTAGGATTTTAGTGTTGTCTACAATAAGTTTTCGGATTTGCAAGCGGGGACAGGAATGTTCGTTAATGAGGTGTCTGGCTATGGCACTATTATCCGATAGATGCATGGTCAACCTCCTGGACAGAGTCGTGGTAGTCGAGCCAATGTATACGTTTTTTTTCTTGGTTGTCAGAGACACAGTTTCCCAATGGA
>OY744538.1:75063076-75069361 GCA_963556195.1 Sepiola atlantica | reverse complement strand
GTATATGTATGTATGTATATGTATATATGTATGTATATGTGTGTATATATGTATGTATATGTGTGTGTATATATATATTTATATGTGTGTGTATATATATATTTATATGTGTGTATATATATATATGTATATTCACACACATATATATATATTTATATAAGACAAATATAATTGATTTTGGCTGATTGTATTATTCTTCAAAACAAATGATTTGTATCATGCATTTGGAATAGAAACAATGATAATCTCGAGCAGACATTAAACAAAAACTTACATATATATATATATATATATATATATTAGTTAACACAAAGGTTTATGTTGTAGCTTAAAAGTGTACGACTAGAGCTCTTAATTTAACATCATGGAAAATCTTAGTTCTTTAGGGAGCAACATTCCATATATCTTTCAAAAACACTTTTCTAATAATATTTTGTATATATACTAGCAGGAAGGTCAGACTTTTATTGGCAAACAATTGTTTCTGCCCATCTGATAAACATACATTTTCATGATGTACAAAATATCACAGATTTTAATGAGAAGGCTTCATCAGTGCGAGGCGTCCACTTAGTGTTGACTTCCATTGTCTTCCCTGGAAGATTTTACGTATAAATACGCTTTTAATTTTCATGTATATTCTTGAACCTTTCTTTTATGGAGAACAGACAAACATCACACACGCACATACACACACAGATATTGAGTTTTATATATATCGACTAGACCCTCCAGGCATATATAGTTTGTCTAGTATATATATATATATATATATATATATATATATATATATATGGGCCCAAATTATATTAAATAGCTTTTAAGCCAATACGTAGTTAAAGCAAAATAAATTTTGGGGGACTATTAAAAGAATTTCCAAGGTTATTGATAATGTTTAACCATTCATATATTTATTTTTATTATTGCTTGTGTTTGAATTCATGTTTTGAAACATGACGTAAATCATAAATCTATGACGTCATGTCAAAGCTATAATTATTTAAATAATGTATTGTTTTAAGATTTATTCATAAGAATATTTGAATAACTCAGTTCGTTGAACATCAGACTGAAGATCTCAAGGTTTCGATTTCGATTTCCCGTCATGGTGTCCACTTTATTTGTTCGAATGTATTATTTAGTATTAATTTTCATTTCTAAAAGTTAAGTTTTTTTTGTTTATTTAAATTGTAACTTACAGATAGACTGACAGGCACAGAGACAGCGAGAGAGAGAGAAAATGGATATGCTAAGCCAATCAATGAATATTTTACAATAGGTGTATTATTTTGGCATTAAATAGCTGAAAAAGGTTTGATATGTCGTAAAACGGACCTACTAAACAATCAGTGAACGGTTTACAATAGGTATTGTTTTGCCATTGAAACGCTGAAAACAAAAGCATTGATGTAAACATGAATTTATATTTATATCTATTTTTATTCATCTAGTTTGTTTTTTTTAATCTAAAAATCTCTGCTTTTTCTTAATATACAAAACAAAGCTCCAATAATACTCCCCTCCCGCTCCCAAAAAATCATTTGATTAAAAAAATATTCAAAAGAAAATGCCCATTCAACTCACAATAAAAAGAAATTGAAGAAAAAAAATATATTTGTTTGCATTTTATTCAAAATAGAACAAAAAAAATTTTCTTTGTTTTCTGTCTTTCTTTGTAATCTTATTATAATTGGAGACGCGGTGTTCGTCTGTAACCAAAGCTACGTTTTCATTGTTTTAAGAGTTGGTTGAACACATGCGTCGCATGGAGATAAATGATATGAAAATGATACGATGGATGTGTAATGTGAGTCTTAAAGACAGGCTTAGATCTGATGAGCTCAGACGAGAATTGAATCTAGACAGTATTGGGAAATATGTGCAGATAGGATGTTTGATACTGCTTACCATTGTGGTGTATAACATCATACACCTGTGCATCTTTTGTTGTAACCCGGGTAACGTCAGTTTTTTATCTGAACCACACGGACGCAGGTTGTGTTTTAAAGAGTTTTATTGAACATAGAACAAAGAGACAGAAATCAAATGCTTGTGTACGAGATAGAGAGAAGTCTAGAAAGAGAATGAATTTGAGAGAGAGATACACATAGCATATACAGTCAGGTCATTTTGGGGGTTACACTACGCTCCACCTACCCTGGACACCTGTGTTTCTCGCGTCTGTTCTCTTTTGGATGAAGTCACATGATTTTCGACTTCTGCTTAGACTCCCCCCCCCTCCTTTAAAGGTACTCTTCCTCTCCCCTCGCTATATAACAAGAAGACTTCGATGGTATTGGCACATTAAAAGAATGAATGAGGGTTTTCGGGTTAGTAGAAGTAGAACGGTTGAGGTAGCAGGTTTATTTGACAGGGGAAAGCCAAGGAACAAATGAGAGGAAGTGATAAAAATGGACTTGTAGAGAAAGAGATAAATAAAGACCTCGCAGAGATAGGTTAGT
Source organism: Sepiola atlantica (assembly GCA_963556195.1). Lineage (NCBI taxonomy): Eukaryota > Metazoa > Mollusca > Cephalopoda > Sepiida > Sepiolidae > Sepiola > Sepiola atlantica. Next base: position 75,066,899 of record OY744538.1, on the reverse strand, counting down.
TTGGGAGTCAATTTTTAAAGCGTCCAACACATGCCAGTATGTAAAATGGACGTTAAACCGAATATGATGATGATGATGTTTTGTAGTAGAATGTCAGATTAGAGTTCTGTCTTACTGAATCACTTCACTAATACCCTTGGGAAAGCTATCAATCCATATATTCTCTATCCCAATCCCAACTCTAGGCTCGCAATAGAGTGAAAGAGCTTCGAGTTAGAGCAACTACTCTGAGAGAAGGAAAATGTAGTGGATATAATGAAAGCAATGAAAGTGGGCCCTGAGTTGCCTCATACCTGACATAAAAGTTGTAGTCGTCGTTACCTGGTGTGTAATTTAAAAATAAAGGAAATGTCAGAATCATAGGTTACTGGTGAGGATCGAACCCCCGACCTAGGAGTAACAGAATGACTGGTATTGCACTTCAATAAGCAAATCCACCTCAATAAGAAACAGGTGAGCCAACTATTTGATACTTAGGGCTCAACTGTACGACCAGTTGAGCAGCAAGATAAGTAAAGACTCAAGTAACCAAAAAGCCAGTTTATATGGAAGATGGACTGCTCCACTATGCCAAGTTAGGCAAGTCCATTATATGAATTCTGATTGGCTGCCAGTCTGAAAGCGAATAATTCTTTATATAAATACTGCTCCATTCAAGCAATATTTGCTTATAGGACATTGGAGCCGGTAAGTGTTAATTTGATTCTATACCAACGAATTATCGCAAACCAATTTTTCAGCAAAATATCGATCCATACATGACTTAGTGTTGACTTTATTGGGTTCATTTTAGATTGTCTTGCTTTATCTGTGATTTCACCTATATATTCTGTCAGATTTTCATCCACTAAATACTGTGTATATATATGAGATATGGGAAACAGGTTAGAATGCAGGAGAAAAACAAAAAACAAGAGATTTGACCGGTTTTGTTTGTATTATCGAACGTTGTCTTTTTTCAAACACTTTGTCTACCACGGCATTTCATTTTCATGACTTATCGTGTACCTTACCCCATATATGAGAGATATATATATATATATATATATATATATATATATCAGTAATCCAGGTAAGGTTTGTATCCACAGGGTAAAAATCTTGAGAATCTTTACTCTGTTTATATAATAGTGCTCAATAATAAATCGAGTAAAGTTTCTATTTATATAAACATACATGGCTACACATCTAGAACATGTTTCAATCGTAGCTTTGATAAGCTGATTTCCTCAGGAGCTTACTGCTGCTTTGTTCTGGTGGATGTGACGAACCTGAAGCTGGATCGAGCAGTGGAAGTGGCCTTGACCTGCCTTATCCCCGCCGTAAAAGGGCCCTTCTTTGCCTGGCGTGTCGTTTAAAAATAAGGGAAATGTCAAAATCATAGATCACTAGTGAGAATCGAACTCACGACCTATGAGAACAAAATGATAATCAAATCCACCTCAATAAGAAAAAAGGTGAACGCACGAATTATCTTGCCTTTGGGAAGGAGTTAGTTTATATCTAACTGCCTCATCAGTGAATACCTACAGGGCTGCTCAGGCAATGTTTTAGGGGCCAGAGTGCACCACTTCTTTTGCGCTGACTTATTCTCTCCCCCTTTCGGTCTTGTGCCACATCTTGATGTGGTGAGAGGGAGGTTAAATACCTTGAAGCTAAGAAAGAAGCAGACAGTGATTGTGAGTCGCATTATTTTATTGACTGTGGCAACAAGTTTATTATCATTTTCATGTTTATCCGTGGAAATTGAGCTTTAAGGGTCCCGGTGAAATCAGTGTAGTGTAAGCGGTGCCCTGATCGAGTTTCGACCCTTTTTCAGAAAACCTTGAAACCTCATCATTCTTTCTAGGTCTATCCTAGAAAAGTTAAGGTTAGAAATTAAGTTAACATATAAAAGAAAGTGAGGTGATGAACAGCAAGTCAAGATAAGATACATAGTCGATGGGATGCAAGAGAGGTTCTCTTGAGCGCTTCATCTTGATGCAGTTAAGGGGGTCGTTTATCCAGTCATATTTAAACTATCTCTCTTTCTCATAATTTTTCTCAGTACTAGGACTTATACTTGACTCTTTGGTGCATACAGTCAAAGAGTTGGCCTCGGGCATCACCAGACTCTTGCATGCCACTGAAGGGAGCAGATGTGCTTCGAATATCTTCTCCCTCCCCTTATGAGGGGATGAACTGGGGGAAGACGAACTGAATATTGTGTAATACTAATGTGTACTGCAAATAAAAAATATACTAAAATAAAACTACAAAAGAAATTGAAGGCCCAGAATCATCGCTCATAAAATGTGAGAAGTAAAGGACAAAATAAGGGAAGCGAGAGTTACGAGTAAACTTAAGGTCCACTTTATACTCTCCTGCTATGCTTAAAAAAATGACACCAAACACTGATGCATAACAATATAATGATATATTATTTGGTGGTGGGGGATGCACAGGAATTAATGGAAGTGGTTTTCTCGAATGCAATCGACTCTCGGTCTCAATTTGGGTTAGTTTTTATAACGATTTGGGACGCCCATACATCCAATTTATAAATGCACATTCAGTAATTTCGCCTTTTCTATTAATGTAGCCGCATCCCTATCGGTGGTTAGTTTTTGATCTTGAAGTAGTATTGTTTTTTTAGTTCCTTACATCAAGTGGCTTCATGCCTTGTATGGAGCGATTTCCATTAAAAAAAACTCATTAAAATCTTAACTGTGTATATCCATTTTCCTTAACTCTGAGTTGTTTCTAGCTTGCTCATGTGCACAAGAGTTTAGGCGCCTATCTGGCTGGAGCTTATATTATTATGTCTGCCCTCAATCAAAACTAGTGTTATACACTTGGAAAATAATATCTCGTTTTCAAAAGCCTATTACTGCTATGTGATATCTAACAAAAATGTCAATGCAGACATCTTCAAAACAAAGGATCATAAGTGCAATTTGTAAGAGGCAGCTTTTGAGGTTACACTGGGCGCAGTGATATCGGATCTGCAAGAATGTCGGAATATCTTGAATTCAGTTAAGAGTAGGATAGACAGAGGATTACCACCGACCCACTACTCGCTAAACTTTTGACGGCATTGTTCTTAATTTGTTAAAGTCTTTGGCTTTGCAGAACATGATTGAGTTTTGCAAAGGGAAAGGAAAAAAACAATAACATTAATTAACAATTAACATTTTTCATTTAAAATTGCACGATTATTGATTTTCAAAATATTTCACTTTAATACATTATAATCCGTGCTTCTAAGATGTTGATTTCCTTTCCTTACTTAAAAAAAAAAGCGCCAATCAGCGTATACAACATCGCCAAGACTAAAAATAATGTTGTAAGATCTTGACGTATTTTCGCCCCCTCAGGGTTAATACCACCAATATGAGGAACAAGAAAAGAAAGAAAAAACACTATAAGACAGTCTCACTTGACAAGGTTGTATTTTACAACGAAAATTCGCGAAAAAAAAAAAAATTAAATGAATGAATTTTCATTTAAAATTGCACGATTACTGATTTTCAAAATATTTCACTTTAATAACATTAATGTTTCGTGCGTTTTGGTCAGGAAACCGGCATCTTCAGACAACGTGATTTGGCAGCATCAGGAAAATTGACTTCATGTCAAATCTTGCTGTTAATTTGTCTTTACTGTTGTTGCCGGAATTTGTTTTAAGCTTTTTATTATTATTAACTCAACTTGACAACAATCTCTGGCAAGTTAGTGAGAGAAAGAGAAGCAAAGAGATGGATACAGACATAGGTAGATAGAGAGGGGGAGAGAAAGAAAGAGAAGCAAAGAGACAGATACAGACATAGGTAGATAGAGAGGG
>OY744538.1:75030576-75058076 GCA_963556195.1 Sepiola atlantica | reverse complement strand
ACCCAAGGTCAGGTCGGGAAAGTGGGACTTGAAAAGCCAGCGCCCGAGAAGGTGAGCACTCTGGCCATTAAAAATTGCCTGGGCAGCCCCGTTGGCCAAAAGGTCGAAGAGTAATTTACTCCTCTCCAGGAGTTAGGCACAAGGCCAGTTTTTATCCTACTCCCACAAGTAAGATGTGACCCAAGCTCGGGTCGGAAAGTGGGGGTTGAAAAGTCAGCGCCCGAGAGGTGAGCACTCTGACCATCAAAAATTGCCTGGGCAGCCCCGTCGGCATTCCCCGGTAGGGGCGCCTCAAGCAGTAAGCAATTAACTTACTCCTCCCCAAAGAGGGGAGGCAAAGCCTGGGAGGGTGGACCTCCTAGAACTGCACAGGACAATCCCATAGACCGGCGTAAATCAAGCCCCGAAGGCCAAGACGATACCGGTCTATAGGGTGCAGTATCCATCGGAACAGATACTACACTTTGATCTCGACCAAAAGGCCAAGCTGCTGAAATATTGAGAATATAGCAACAACAATGGAGAGGAGAACATCTGAAACTTGTAGATAATGTAAATCTCAAGAATATCTCATCTTTTGAAATATCCTCAAAGATTTACTGGATATATAATATAATCATGTCGACATACCGGTTCTCTCAAGATCACAAGTTAAGCAACGTTGAGCCTGGCCAGTTGTAAATGGGTGACTATTTTGGTCAGGATTGAAAAAAATGAATGGAATGAACAAAATTTCATTACTTATTAGGACGGTTTATAACAAGTATTTGTTGACATCGGATTTTAAGACGACCATGTTGTAGACTGCAGGGAAGCAGTCTCGTGGTAATGTGTTTCACAGATAGAAAGTTTTAAATCCCTTTTAAAATAAGAGTCGAGAAAAAAACCCGAACGTAAGCCAAGGAGTCATATTCCCTAAAGGGACTGCATTTTTTTTAAGTGCAAGTAGTCAACTCCCAAATATTTCAAATCGATCGGCAACAAGCTGCTATAGCAAAAAACTCTTTAACATACAGCTTACATAACTGAAGTTATGGGCTGATAAAAGTGTTAGTTTTATTGGAATTATGAACTTTAGAGAATCTTCAAATAGTCTGCTCAAATTATGTGGTTTAATCTTGGTCTATAAAAATATAGAAGAATGCTCTTTCCAGAGCAGGTAAAATTAATTCCCCGAATATAACAGTTTTGCACCACTTTTATGTCAATTTATGAAGATGCTTTTTTATGGAAATTGCTCCGGACAAGGCATGAAGCCACTTGATGTAAGGAGCTAACAAGAAAGAAAGACGATTATTGCAAAGAGAGGAGATACCTATTGACCTTAGTTTTGAAAAGATAATTGGCTATACGTAGGAGGAAAACAGTCAGCAGGAAGAGAGTTCCACAAGCCTGCAGTTCTTGAAAAGAAGCTACTGGAATAGGGAGATGTATTACAATGAGGTATCAAAACAGCGAATTGATGGAGACCACTAGACCAATGAGTCAAACGAGCTGGAACAAATGAAGCAGGGAATAGATCACATAATTCTGAAGAACACGTGCCATAATAGTATTTATAGAAAAGACTGAGACTAGCAACATCATGTCTGTGAGAGAAATGGTGCAGAGAAGAAGAAAGGGTTAGGGGCCAAGCAAATTTCAGACACGTTTCTGAAACTTATAAAAAACAGGGGCAGAGATTCACCAGCCCAAATGTGACAACAGTATTCTAAAATCAAAATAAGATCAACAAAGTTAAGTGACGTTGAGTCTGGCGAGTACCAAATGGGTGACCATTTTGTAAGACCTGGTGCCGTATGTAACACAAATCTCTTCGAATTAAAATTATTCTACAAATCAATCGTATACAAAACATATGTACAATTTTGGCATAAAATGACCTAACGATGGTTGATATGCAGCAAAACCCCAAAACGACCAAACATTTACTGGAATTAATTTCTTTTTCGAATTTTGCTCAAACTAAATTTATGGAAAAATTAAGCTGTATAAAAAAAATGAATAAATCAAAAAATAAATAAATAAATAAAATGAAGGATGCTTAAATTTGAACAATTTGTAAATCTGGTTACTTTTAGCGTTTTCTTATATTGTGGTAGACATGTTCTATGATATGGATATTTTTTGCTGGAGTTGAGTATATGGAGCGTATGAATGTGTATGAGTGGAGGGGAGAGAGGGAGTGAAGTGGAGGGGAGAGAGGGAGTGAAGTGGAGGGGAGAGAGGGAGTGAATTGTTGTCGAAGATAATCGGATAAGCCAAAAGCACCAATTAATAAGACGAGAAGTCTAACTGTTTTTCTGATTGCACGATTTCCATTGTCTACTGGCTTCTACCGTCTTCAATGCATGATGTTTCCTTCTATCTATCCTTGCCTGTTCATATCTATCTATCTATCTATCTATCTATCTATCTATCTATCTATCTATCCTTTTCAGTTGATATCGATAGATCTATCCTTCTCTGTTCATATCTGTCTATTCTTGTCTGTTTAGTTGAAGGGGAGGGGTTGTCAGTTTATAGTATTTTTCACATATATAACTCAAGTCAGGTCTTTGCCCTAGTATGTACACCACCGGAAATTCCCCTTGGCATATTTCTCACACCTATGCTATCAGATACTTCTTAGTCAGCATTAGGTAAAATCCTGCTCGGTTTTAACAGTAGTGAACCCTCCCAAGCATTACTTCGTTCAAAGGAGAGAGAGAGAGGGAGAGGGGGAAAAGAATTGGTTAATTGCCTGTTGCTCCTACTGGGGAATGCCAACGGGTCATTTCTTGGTTAGTTTTGTACCCAATCAGACTGCCTCCTTGAGGGAACTGGTTTTACCGCCACCTTCTGACCTTGCGACGCATTTTGCTGCAGTATGCACCAGCTAGATAGGGTCCCAATTCTCTTGGGTTCCTTTTAACATAGTCCGTCTTTCCTTCAAAATCTAGTGGGCGCAGGATCTCTTCTCTTCCCTACAGCCCTTTTCTCACAGAAGAGACATCTTTGCTAGTCTCTCTCTACTCTATCGTTATTTTCATGGAAGGTTCTCGAATCTATGTCTTCTCCTTATAAGGCATTCACTGCGAGAACTCGTCGGAAAAAGACTTTCATTTTCTTTTTCTTCCATGCACATAGCGCCAGGCGAAAGTTACATAGAGAGAGCTTCTTTATGTAGAATTCCCACCTGTGGAACACATTACCACATGGCTGCCCTCCTGCAGATTACAACATTTATTATTAAACGTTTTCTCTACTAGCTGCAAAATATGAACTAACATGGCTGAGTGTCCTCCAGGCCTTACTATCTTGAGCCAAGGTGTTCGCTTTGTTTATGTTCATATTTGTCCATTCACAAACGTTGTCTATCCATCCTTTCTTTTGTCTACCTTTCAACCGGCTTCCACGTATTATGCTTTCAGCGCATAATTTGCATAGCCCCCATGCTGGAACGCTTAACGTGGCCAAATAATCTCAAGGCCTTACATTTGATGACAGAGGATATTGATGGAATGCCAGTGAATTTTCACAACTGATGTGATCATAGTCATCTTCAAATACAACATTGACAAATACTTGTCATAAACTAACCGTTAATAATCATTGTTCCTCATCTTTCGACTGACAGTCTCTCCATCTCATTAACCCTTATCCTCAATTCGCTCGTGGCCTTGATAAGTGGTGACCTTAAAGTAAACAAAAAAAGGCATGAACTCTTACAGCTTCCATAATAAGAATGTACATTCCTTTTTTTATTTCATGATGAATATGTTTACTGGTTTTCTCTGAAATCGGAGTAACAGCAAGCCTCCTCAAAAGTTCAGTACTCTTCATTTCCTTTCAGTCAGGATCTAAATAATGTTAGACCAATTATGCTTCAAGGACAGCAGAAATAAGCAAATATGAAAGGGACGAATTCGGATCTACACCGGTTTCTTCTGGTCGACCTGCGCACGCTGTAACCAAACGGATAATAAACCTGAGTTGTTTGGGTTTTCGTTATATGGTCGATTTTTATATAAGGAAAGATTTATTTTTTTTAAAAAAGGAAGGATATTAAATATTTATTTTTTGGTGCGTTTTTTTTTTATTTACAAAGCTTTTTAATAAACAAATGAAACATTGCAGAGATCGTGCCCCTATTTACTTGCCTTGCCACGAGGGGAGGGGTGCATCTTCATCCTTTTCATATTTGCTTATTTCTGGGATCATTGAAACTTAATTGATCCATAATGTTATCCAACCTCGGTCTTTTATTTTTTAAATATTTTTAACTAGCAGGGATAACCGGTGTTGCCCGGGAGAATAATAAGTAATTTATTTTTAGCAATAACAATTGATTTCCTACTGTTGTCACATGCGAGGTAAATCTTACTGTAATAAACAAAACAAGTAAACGAGGTAAAACTTACAAAAAAGAAAATACACGAAATAAGTTTTACTTAAAAAAAAAATAATCTCTATCTATCTCTCTCTCTATCTCTCTCTCTATCTCTATCTCTATCTCTCTCTCTACTTATCTATCTATCTCTCTCTATCTCTCTCTCTACTTATCTATCTATCTCTCTCTATCTCTCTATCTCTATCTATCTCTCTATCTCTATCTATCTATCTATCTCTCTATCTCTATCTATCTATCTATCTCTCTATCTATCTATCTATCTCTCTCTATCTATCTATCTCTATCTCTCTCTCTATCTATCTCTCTATCTATCTCTCTCTCTATCTATCTATCTATCTCTATCTATCTATCTCTATATCTCTATCTATCTCTCTCTATCTCTATATTTCTCTCTCTCTATCTCTATATTTCTCTCTCTCTGTCTCTATCTCTCCTGAACCTGTAAATAAAGCATCTATGTGCCCGTAGATTAATTCCTATTTTACTCACAAAAATATTAAAAACAAGGGAACGTTTTTTGTGTCTATTAAAAGTGAAAGAAATTATTTCCTTTATTTTTATTAAGATTAAGCCTCCCCTTTCTTGCTCATAAAATCAAATTTGCATATGGGATTATTCTTTCTTATATTTATTATTATTAGTAGTAGTAGTAGTTAGATAAAGATAAGGTCTTCCTTTCTTTTCTCATATAAAAATAAATTTACATGATTATCGAAACACGCATACGTTCACTTTTATTATATCGAAGAAAACGAAAAACATTTCTCTTTTGTAAGAATATCCATTTTTTTGTATTCCTTGAAGAATATCGCCTGTGGTTTTCCCTGGAATTTGAGTGACGGTAATCCTTTTGAATCCAAAGTGAACCTGCTTTCATCTCATAGAATTAACAATGTTTCCGGTGATCCATGCGCATCTCATCTCTCTTCTGGATTTAAATTCGACGCAATTTCTTCTCTAATCTTTTTCCATTTATTTCCCCGTCATTTTAACCGTCACCATCGATATCCTCCCCTTTGACAAATCAATCCATTTTTTTTTTTTTTTTTTTTTCTTCCCCTGCTGCAACATTCTCATTGGAAAATCTCGGAAAATCTTTTCCTGATAGAACTGTTAAGTCGCCCCATCGCCAAATAAGCATCACCAGAATTGCATTTATGCAAACCTAAAAGACTTTAGAGATTTTTTATTAAGGCCCCCCCCCCCCCCCATCCTCCACCCCCGCCCCCAAAAAAGCAACCAGTTAATTTCACCAACTTATTCAGCAATAGTCAGACCGGCAGAATCTCTGCCATTTTTGAACGATGGCTTGTTTGCTGTTGGTGTGGGGTATGATCCTGGTCAGCTCTATGAGGTCCGCCTTCCCAGGCTTTACCTTACGTTTCTTGCTAGTTGCCTGAGGCGCCCCTACCAGGGAATGCCAACGGGGCTACCCAGGCAATTTTTATTCAGCCAGAGTGTTCTTCCTCATCTTTCGGGTGTAGTGCTTTGTGCATAGTCATTATTTTCTTTGTCTTCTAGTCAATATGCCTAAGTTCTTTGGTTCAGCCTATGAATGGTCCAGTGTAATTATTATTATTATGATTCACATCATCATCTTCGGTTAAATATGCGGGCATGTGTTGGACGGTTTTTAGAAATTGACTACCGAAATAACTATAATCTCTGACTAGGTTATTATTTAAACTACATAACCTCTATTTATCTACTTCCCACAAAGTAGAATGTGACACAAGGTCGGAAAGTGGGAATTGCGCACGCTAGAGGAAGAGTACTTGGTGCTTTTAAAAATTGCCTGGGCAGCCCCGTCGGCATTCCCCGGTAGGGGCGCCGCAGGCGATTAGCAATAAACTAACCCCTTCTCAAAGGGTGAGAAGGCAAAGCCTGGGAGGGTGGACCTATAGAACTGCACAGGACAGACCCATAGACAGGCGTAAGTCAAGCCCCAAAGGCCAAGACAATACCAGTCTATGGGGTGCAGTATCCATCGGAACAGATACTACACTTTGATCTCGACCAAAGGCCGAAAGAAACTACATAACCTAAAATGCAACAGATTTACTTTGGAAGGCAAGATGTTTTATAGGCCGGATGCCCTTCCTGACGCCAAAGTAGTGAGGTTATGGGGACCAGTGCTTTTATAGTGACACCAGCTCTAGGTGATTGCCTACACCAATAATAATGGAATGGAAAACAAAACAAACTGGAAATATGGAGAGACTTGCTGTCACTCAGACTCGTTTTGTTTGCATTTTAAATTAGTCTCCTTTGACTAGCTTCTGCTGTTTTCAGAAAGTATAAAATTAACCTAATAAAAGCATCTGTTAATTTATCTTTTTTTAATTCTTTATATATTAGTAGCATGGCCCATGGAAATTCCACGCTTCAATGTTATCATTTTGCTAGAAAGAAAATCTTTTTTGACCCGTTGGGTCACCCGTTGAGCTCGAGTTAGATTGTTTGAATCAAGAAAAGGTGAGTCTGCAAAGCCAGTTAAGGGTTGAGGACATGTGTTGCATGAAGAGAAATGACATGAGAATGATATGATGGATGTGTAATGTGAGTCTTTAAGACAGACTTAGATCTGATGAGCTCAGAAATAATAAATGAGAGTTCTTCGGTTTGTAAATGTAGAACAGTTGAGGTTACAGGTTCAGTTCATAAAAAATGAAACAGGAATGAAATAGTTCTTTTGAAGCATCTTTTAAACTTTGGATTTGAAAATTGAGCAAAACGCTGTTCTAAGCGATGAATACGATACAAATATTTTTTTAAAATTATTTTATTTTAATTTAATTTTCTTTGTTCTTTTACGTTTTTAAAATTATTTTATTTTAATTTAATTTAATTTTCTTTTTTTTACTCAGGTCTTTAGTAAAAGTAAAAAAAAAAATAATAATGAATATTTGCAGAGTATTCATAGATTATAACGGTTTTTTGCTCAATTTTTAAATTTTAAAAATAAAAATAAAAATTCGAAAACCAGTCTCTTTCTGCTTGCTATTTATCTCTCTCTCTTTGCGTCTATAGCTGTTAAATATCTAGGCCGGGTGTACTGAAAATGTCATTTGACAGAAGTAGGTGCATTTGGCACAGACACGTACCTAGCCAGAAGAAAACAACATAACATAATTCATTCATTCATTTCTTATGAATCAGATGATTCTGTTGCTGGTATTGGTTTCCCCGACATTTTTCTAGTTATAAAAGTTGCCAACATATTGATTGTAAAAAATAAAATAATCGTTGGTTGAAGTTCGACACATAGCTGAAAAAAAACAACAAATATGGTGGATTGTCAAAAATAAAATAATTGTTGATTGGAACCACTTGCAAAAAACGCCCTGGAGGTGTGGCTACATTGATAGTGAAGTCCCACAGTGGGCGTTTGCAGGGGGTCACAAATTTTTATTATATAACAACCTAAAATTAATATTGTCAGTTGGTTGACTATTTGGACCCAAGAAAAACTATCTGTCAATTCCTATGCGTGCGTCTTCCTTCCTCACTAACTCACACTCGTTCACCGCTACCAACAATAAAGTTATATCATCATATTTTCATATATCGATGTGTCGTCTACACAGTAATAAGTTTTAAGCATAGCAGAAATACTACACAGTAACAAGTTTTATTTTATTGTTAAACGTTTTCTCTGTTTGTGCGTATTCTGCAGCTAGCATTGCTGAGTGTCCTCCAAGTTTTACGATCTTGAGTCAATGTGTTTGCTTGTTTCATGTTCATGTTCGTCCATTCACAGATATACCTAATTTTATATAGATATATATTTATTAAATGGCGTTATAGAAATAAACTTGTAGTAGTCGTAGTAGTAGTCTAGAAACGAGGGATGTTGAGACGTATATGTGATGAGCGGAATTAAAAGTAACCACTAGTTTGTAAACGCCTTAATAAACTATATTTTTAGTAAACGTTTTCTCCGCTAGCTGCAGAATACGCACTAACATGTAGGGAACATGAAGGGGGCTTACCTGCGAAACGTCCTCGTGTTTGTCTGTCCTGTGCGCTGCGGATGAAAGAAAGGAATCCAACATGGCGTCCATGAACCTTTATTACATACGGTTCACGCAGAGTCTCGCGAAGTCTCGTTGCACGCATGCAAATTAGGTGTGCCTCAGTATAATAAAAGCGGGTCTCTCACCATCTCATTCGACTCGGTGCGAAGTAAGTGCACGTGTAACGAACGGTGAGAGCTGCTTTGGAAGTTGACAGTGATTTGCGACCTTCGTTATTACTACAGCTGAGTGTCCTCCAAGCCTTACAATCTGAGGGCCAAAGTGTTCGCTTGGTTTACATTCACGTTCGTCCATTAACAAATGTTGTTGTGGTTTAGTGCCATTTGAGTTATCCCCCCCCCCTTTGCAAATTGGCTGTTTGGAGTATCTAACCGCTAGATGGCTCTGGTGAGGAGTCAATTTGCATAGGGGGGGGGATTGAACAGTATAAAAACTGTACTCTTTTGATTGAAGAGTTGTTGTTGCTCACTGAGCAAACTCCATAGACTGGTATTGTCTTGGCCTTCGGGGCATGATTTACGCCGGTCTATGGGACTGTCCTGTGCAGTTCTAGGAGGTTCACCCTCCCAGGCTTTGCCTTCTCACCCTTTGAGAAGGGGTTAGTTTATTGCTAATCGCCTGCAGCGCCCCTACCGGGAAATGCAGACGGGGCTGCCCAGGCACTTTTTAAAGGCACCAAGTACTCTTCCTCTAGAGTGCTCAATTCCCACTTTCCGACCTTGTGTCACATTCTACTTTGTAGGAAGTTGATAAATAGGCGTTGTTGCTCAGTGAGCAAAGTGGAGAGAGAAAGAGGTGCAGTTGGTGGAGAATACATAAATTTTATTTTTCAAGAACTTTCCTTTTACGGATAGACCAGAGTTGTCTACCCATGTTTTCTTTCGTCTACCTTTTGATTGGCTTCCTTGTAGTATGCCTCCAACGCATATTTTGAATAGTTCCACAAGGAAACACTTAGTATGGCCAAATAATCTCAAGACGTTACATTTGATGACAGGGAATATTGATGGAATGCAAGTGAGTTTTCGCAACTCTGCGATACTGATGTGATCAAATAGTTTATGATCAGTAATGAAGCGCACGATGTGGTTTTGGAAAGTTTCTATTTTCTGACATAGTTTTATAGTTGACACATTCAAGTCCGTATAACCCTAACCCCTAACCACAGGAAGGACAAATGTGTTACAGGTTTTTGCTTTGGGTTTGTATGGTATGCCTTTAGAAGTTTGGGCGGTTTTGGTTTCTTGTGAAAGCGGCCCAACCTAAGCCGATTCTGTGATTTACAGTTCGCTCGTCGTTAGATGAAGACAACTTGTGCCTAAGGTAAGCAAACTCTGTAACTTGTTCGATTTGTTGGCCGTTGATGTTGATGTTAAGAGGAGTTTATTTTATGATCAGCGGTCATGCATTTATTCTAGCGCGTGTAAATAGAAACACCAACTTGTTTCGAGTACTTCACAAGATCAAAGTGTAGTATCTGTTCCGATGGATATCGCACCCCATAGACTGGTATTGTCTTGGCCTTCGGGGCTTGATTTACGCCGGTCTATGGGTCTGTCCTGTGCAGTTCTAGGAGGTCCACCCTCCCAGGCTTCGCCTCCCCTCTTTGGGGAGGAGTAAGTTTATTGCTTACTGCCTGAGGCGCCCCTACCGGGAATGCCGACGGGGCTGCCCAGGCAATTTTTGATGGTCAGAGTGCTCACCTCTCGGGCGCTGGCTTTTCAACCCCCACTTTCCGACCCGACCTTGGGTCACATCTTACTTGTGGGAGTAGGATAAAACTGGCCTTGTGCCTAACTCCTGGAGAGGAGTAAATAATACTTCACAAGATTATCCAGAAATAACTGCAAATCGGAGGAATATCAAAACTAATAGTGAAACAGTATTTACGAAGGCTGAAATGAAGAAAGAATGACATATTTATTTCCTTTAAAAAATAAGCTTGCTTAAAAAAAACAATCCAGACTAAAGTGGTAATTATTAAATCCAAATACTTTTCTTCTCTTTCTTTGCCGATCTGTCGTTAACGATCTGATCGTCTATGAAATATCGATCTCCAGGAACGTTGGCTTTCTGTCCAACTGTCTGAGATTTCTTTTAATAAACAAACAGATCGAATACGATTTCTGTTCCTGTTTTCACATACCTACCTGATCAAATTATATATTATTGGTTTCCACAGAGCATAGCCTTACACAGACATCTACCGTAAGATCAAACAGGAGAAAAACATTAATTTTCGCAACAACACGACCCTACTAGTATATATATATATTGTTAAATCTACCTTCATGAACAGATATATTCTTACATGTAAATATGTGTTTTTGGAATGTTTCTACGAATTACATAGTATTAATTTTGCACCCATTCTTGAAAAATATTCCATTTGTTTTTTTTAATGTACATAACTGGATGTGTGATCAAAGTGTAGTATCTGTTCCGATGGATGCTACACCCCTTAGACCGGCACCGTCTTTGCTTTCGGGCCTTGATTCCGCCGGTCTGTAGGTTTGTCTTGTGCAGTTCTAGGAGGTGCACCCTTCCAGGCATTGCCTTCACACTCTTTGAGAAGGCGTTAGTTTATTGGTAATCGCCTGAGGCGCCCCTACTGGGGAATGCCACATGGGCTGCTCAGGCATTTTTGTGTAGGCCAAAGTGCTCTTTCCAATCTTGTGTCACATCTTACCGCTGTGGGAGGGAGATAAATACAAAAGAAAAAGAAAAGAAGTTTTTCAGTCTGAGGCATCGCCGGGTTACCTTGCTTAAATTCAATAAAATCGAATGATAAATCAAAGTAAAGCAGGTCACCAGGAGATAAGATGCGTTTGGATCAATTCTATGTAATTTCTAAGGTGTCATCTTCACCTGAGAGAGAGAGAGATCATTACATGCTATAGAAGTTCGTGATGAGAGGGCGGAAAAAGCAGCAGGTGTGAAAATTAGCTGCCACATTATATATTCAATAAGACAGAGATGCTGCAAATTTTAAAAAGATGTATTCATTTTGAAAATAACTTTCTCTTTTTCTTTTTTTCTTTTTTTTAAAAAACTTTTATTCATCCCAAATAAAAGGCATATTGCCATTGACACATAAGGGCTACTACTATGAATTAGGATGCCTCCTATAAATGTGTCCCATAAGTTGGGAGTTCTGCAGTGATATGCTTCTTCACATTACATTTAAATTCATACATGTTTGTACAGTCGGGGAAACAGGGAGCAGGAAGAAAATTTCAAAGTTTAAAGAAAAGAAGTTATGAGAGTACAAAATTTTCCAACATCTGGGAATCTCTACAGTGAAGGGGTGGGATTTTGCTGCTTGTCGGATTAATTACGGGGGGGGGGCGGTACGTTGAGGGGGGTACAAGTGCAGTAAGTTCATCGGAGCACATTCCGTGGAAATACTGGTAAAACAAGCACAGGGATGCAACATTGCGGCGATGGGACAGGGGCTGGAGCTTTGTAGACAGTGCGGGCGCCTATTAGGTTAGAGACTCTTTTTTACACCCTGTCCAAGAGGGAGAAACTAGTGGTTGGTGTACCAGCCCAGATGTGGCTACTGTACTGCGATATTAGGTTTGGTGAGTATTTTCATCAACAGGGACATGATGTTTTTAACCCATCTCTGCTTGTTTGTTTCTCTGTTTGTTATCAACCTTGATACGCATGCATAAATTACTGAACAACAGGTGCTGTGAAAGTCCAGCACACTCTACGGATGATCTGCACGTGTTGTTGAACTGCAGCCTAACTTATAAACATATCAGGATTTATTTACATTAAACAGCAATACACCAACAAATGCACACATATAACTTCCTTTAGCTGGAGGATAATGAAAGGCGAATTTACCCATTCTGTCGCAATGGCAGGAGAATTTGTTCAGAGAATTTGATTCGTACACATCTCACAGATCGATCTGGAGTGTGTATTGAGCGCGATGTTATCACACCAGTAGTCTGGCCCCAAAACAGAAAAATGGTCCCTCGTGTCTTGCCTTCCATATTTGGTAACTATGTAGATAGATCAACTATTGGTTGAATCAACCAATGGAAGACCGCCCTGCCGTCATGTTATCATCATCATCATCACCACCACCACTATTGGTTTAACGTCCATTTTACATGCATTAGATGACTTTAACAAATTGATTTCCAAACTAACCTATCTCTGGCCAAGTCTTTATTTATCCATCTTTCTCTCAAGTCCATTTTTATCACTCCCTTCCCATGTTTTCCTTAGCCTTCCCCTTGCGGAATAAACCTGCTACCTTAACTGTTCTACATCTTCTGAGCCCAAAACTCTCATCTATTCTTTCAAGATATTAAAAATCCCTAAAGAAACTGAAATTTGCGGAATATTTATTAATTGATATCTAATGTCTATAGTTAATATTTCACAAAAATCAGAGGTATATGAAATTTCACGAAGGGTTTCTACCCTCTTTGCATGAATTTAAATTAAACTGAATATATTCCATATTACCCATCCTTACATCTACCAACTGTGTCCCAAAACTCATAATGATCGGTTAATTAGCTTAGGAGTATATACACCTAACCAACTTTATTTTTTTTTTTTTTTCAAAGATTTATAATAACATTTAAATCAAATTTCGGAATTAAAAATATCCAAGAACATGGATTTTAAATACGTTTATAGAAGTCTTTTATAACAATCATAAATGAGTCAGCAATTACCTTGAGATACATAAAAAAATCCCCCATCATCAGAAAATCATGCTAAAAAATTTGGTATGTCTATCATAGGGATACCAGGACAAATGAAATAAAAGAATCAATATTATAATTATAAGTTTGATGTTTAAGAAATCAAAATCGGATGTATAATTCATGTTCTTTGATATTTTTTATTCTGAAATTTAACTTAAATGCTATTATAAATCTTTGAAATAAAATATATCACTAAGCTCTATTTACTATATATTAAATATTGAGCTTTCACACGGCAATTCAGAATTGATTTGTATAATTGATCATGAACGATCTCTTCTTATACAAATTAAACTTTAACCATGTAAAATTTGTTTCTCTCTTTGGTTCATGAAAAAAGTGGAGTCAGTCACACAGTTTGAGGGCTCACAGGAGTTCCAACCACCACCGAAAGCTACTCAGGAATGGGGGTAATTTAGGACACGTAAGCATAAAACAAGGATTCCGCTATTCTCTGAAGAGAAATGTAAACCGGAAAAAAATAAACCATGTGAAATGTACAATGTTTGTTGGTTTTATTTTTCTGGTTTTGATATGTGGACTGCTACACGCAGTCAATACATATTTGAACACTAGGATAACTATGCTTAATCCTGCTATAGCCAACGGTTGATGTAACATCAATGACACACTGAACTAATAGAACGTCTGCTAAAGAAAGAAAAAGCAGACAATATACACGCTGCATCTACAATTACCTCTGACAGTATTAGTTAGTGGCTATTGTTACTACTGATATGTATAACATTACAAGGTAAGACTTGCACCGGCCAGCTAGTGTTTACAAAAGCGAATAAGATTCTCATACCGGTAACGAAGCATATAGTTTGGTGTGGATCTACATCGATTTTTTTATTATCTATGATGACGACAAGAGCTGAGGTTACAAAGTGGACCATGGGTTTACTTTTGGCAGCCTTGTAACTCTCGCTTCCCTTATTTTGTTCTTTAGTCCTCACATTCGATGAGCGATGTTTCTTATAAAGAGAAAAGAATTGCTGTTTTCTGGGTCGGAATATATCCATCTAAAACTTATCGTTGGCTAGTTTTTAAGCAAGTACTATTTTCTTTCTTTTTTTTTTTAGCTCCTTACATCAAGTGGCTTCATGCCTTGTCTGGAGCGATTTCTATAAAAAACTTTCGGAATCCGGGTGTTATTTTGTCAGATCATGAGTTAAGAGTTGAATTGAAAGATAAAAATTTGTCATTTGCTGTTTGGATAAGAAATGTGTGAAAACAAAAATAACTTTGATAGATGTTATCAGCGATCGAGGAACGTAGTTGTAAGGTCGTCCTGTATGCTCGCTCTCACTAGTGGAACCCGGTAGAAAACTCCTGGTACATAAAGATAACAATTGTGACAGTATACCTGCAAAGAACATAGGGGGCAATACGTTACATTTGTCGGATTCTAGGGGGGGGGGGGGATCCCGGTTACATGTCTATAATACAAGCAATGTCACATGCGAGGCAAAATAATAATTCACAGGCAATAGGTTGTTTAAATAAAGCGTTTATTGAGCGTGTGTAACGACAATGAAACAGAGTACATTAATACGTATACAGTGTGTATATGGAATGATGAATGCTGTGTGTATATATGTATGTACATATGTGTGTGGAGTTGAAATAGTTCATATGATTGAAACACACATGGGAAAATATGTTCAATAAAGAAATTGTGTACGCGAAAATAAAATGTTATGGAGAAGAAATTGTCTCTGTAGGAATATGAATGCGTGTGTTAAGAAAAATCTCTTACCGAGAAAAACGTGTTTATGAATTTGAACACGTGTGATTTTGTGGGTCAGACAAGGAGACTAGCAGCGTCTCCAATGACTACCGCCTGTTGTGGCCGAAACTGAAGAGGCCTGTCTGACGTTGTGCACCGGTTTATATAATCAAGAAGAGCAGATTACTCTGTGGTCGTCCTCCAGTGTCACCTGACGGTGAAAAGCGATGCCTACTGGCAAACTGGTGCAATTATGTTTGAGAGGGGAGATAACTGCTACACATTGTTTCAGCATTAAAATAACTCCCAAAGTTTTCATATGCTATAAAACAGACTAATCTGATTGGAAAGTAAATGGATGCAGGCATAGAGAAGAGTACAAACCAGAAGTGTACCCGACTCAGTCAGCAGCAAATGGTGTTCAATCCGATTTAGTTCCTGATATTAAAAATTACTACAAAACGTGACAAACCAAAAGAGTAAGCGACCCAAAACAGAAAGTTTTGGGTCGCTTACTCTTTTGGTTTGTCAAGTTTTGTAGTAATTTTTATTTATTAATTTATTTATTATTAAATTGTTAGGTGAAAGTACAGAATAGTTAACAAAGTCCTCCCCTACCCATGTTAAGAATGGATTTCTAAATAACCTTATGCAGTTTACGGACTATGCTGAAATAATAACGTTATTATTTAGAAAGCCATTCTTAACATGGGGAGGGGGGTCTTTGGTAACTAAATAAATTAATAAATTTCGAAAACTTAAACTCTGCCAGAAGTTATATTACGGATGAAGTTTAATATCAGGAACTAAATCTGACCGAACAGCGTTTGCTGCTGACTTTGAGTCAGTTACTCATCTGGCTTGGCCTTTTGGCTAAGATCAAAGTGTAGTATCTGTTTCGATGGATACTGCACCCCATAGACTGGTATTGTCTTGGCCTTCGGGGCTTGATTTACGCCAGTCTATGGGTCTGTCCTGTGCAGTTCTAGGAGGTCCACCCTCCCAGGCTTCGCCTCCCCTCTTTGGGGAGGAGTAAGTTTATTGCTTACTGTCTGAGGCGCCCCTACCGGGGAATGCTGACGGGGCTGCCCAGGCAATTTTTAAACCCCACTTTCCCGACCCGACCTTGGGTCACATCTTACTTGTGGGAGTAAGATAAAAACTGGCCTTGTGCCTAACTCCTGGAGAGGAGTAAATCAATACTCATCTGGTTTGTCGAGGAGATGACGGCTGCAAATGGTTGGGGCTCTGATGGCTTCCTCTTGATGCTACTTTGACGTCATGAATTATGAAGTGAACATTTTAGATTTAAATTCATCTCATACTTGAGTCAGATATGATGCCCCCCCCCCACACACACTCTCCGCAATGTGTGGAGCCTCCATCCCAGCTCCGATGTGTGGTCTTTCATTAAATATTTATTTTATTTCGTCTGACGATAAATCTGGAAATATTTCAAATTATTCCGATGCCGGATTATAAGAGATGCCGAAGGAGGAATAATAAATAAATAAATAAATAAATAAATAAATCAGAATGCAAAGTTTTTCAATTACATTTTTGCATTTATAATTTTGTAATGAAATTGCAGGTGCAAGAATGATTGTTTTCTGACATTGTAATTTATTCATTAAATAATCGTGTGTGTGTGTGTGGGGGGGGGGCATGGCACTGCCGTAGTCAGGTCTCATCTGCTTTATAACCTGCTGCTTCTAAACAGTAATACCTGGTGTGGCATTCACGCTGGAAAGATATCCGGCTTCCACCAGCAGAGATAGTTTCTAGAGAAATATCCAATTCACATGCGGTCCCCATCTGCAGGTGCATCCCGGTCAGGCAAGATGACATACAATACCTAATATTTCGAAATTATCACCCATCTGGTATTGACCAGGCTCAACCTCGCGTAACCGGTGTGTCAATGTGATTAAGCTGCATATTACCTACTATTAATACTACATGGTCAGGTTGGCGGCGACTAAACTGGCACCACCATTGAACAGGCCTTGGCTCGTCCGATGAAATAGGTGGATGGACACATAGCAATACTAAAATCAAGAGCTTTCAAAATGCTGTTGGAGAGTAGAAAGTCAATCTTGGATTTACTTTCGGCAGCCTTGTAGCACTCGCTTATACACACACACACACATATCTATATTTTATCTATATAAAAGTCAATGTTTGTTTGTGTGTTCTAGAAATCGATACGTTAACATTATTTCTTTTCAAAGAAACACTACCACGCTAACATTTTTTCATACTTGCCCTCATATTGCAAATGATATTTTAAACTTTTCCTTCAAAGCAAAAATTGCAAACATGACTATATTTGGAATTATTTCGTTTTTGATTTTATTTTCAGTAAGAGATTTAAAGTAATACTTAGATTTACCCAGCACAAATGTTGTCTTAAAGACAAATCGCTTCCCCTGATACGGTCATGTGGGGCATTCGGCCTCCTGAATAAATCGTTGTAGAAGCATGGAGGACTTGAATTGCATGAAGGTTGGCCAGCTAAGGAAAACTTGGAAGCAAGTGATTAGACAAGAACGAACAGAGTTGAGTTTGGAGACAGTTTAAGATTGGAGAGTAAGCTTGATAAATATTTTAATTTTAATTAAAAATGTTTATTTTAATTTTATTTAATTTAATTATTTTTATATTTTACAGGTAAGTGTTCACTGATACGGAATGAATGCGAAGCTGTTGTGTATCAAAGTTTGCTTCTTACAGGTAACGTGATACAACATTTGTTTTATTGTTCACTTCTTCATGTTAAATATTGGGCGAGTATAATTTTGTTAGTTGAGGATAACAGAAAATCGGGGTTCGGTCGGGGTCAGCTTAATGTGCTCGAAGATTAGCACTATGGGAATGGCAAGAAGCAGACATGACGTCACATGTCCCGAAGAGGGAGAGACGGAGAGAAGAAGATCAATAGGAAGCTTTGTAGTGTGAAAAAGTGCATTGAGAAATGTCCTGTTAAAATGTGATTAACCAGTAATTGCCTCTCTGTCTTCCCCCCCCCCTCCCTACTGATCAGTGATTGAGAACAGACGAATAAACCTCTCCTTGTCTTCAACCGTTGTCTCTTCTTGGTTCTTTTTAATGTTTACTTCTTCATGTTAAATATTGGGCGAGTATAATTTCGTTAGTTGAGAATGACAGTAAATAGGGGTTCGGTCGGGGTCAGCTTAATGTGCTCGAAGATTAGCACTGTGGGAATTGATCAATAGGAAGCTTTGTAGTGTGAACAAGTGCATTTCCCTCTCCCCACTGGTCCGTGATTAAGAACAGACGATCCCACATGCATTGAGAAATGTCCTGTTAAAACATGATTAACCAGTAATTATCGACCTCTTTCTCTGTCTAGCCACCCACCACCACCACCGCGCCACTAGTCAGTGATTGAGAACAGACGATCCCAGGCTAATATACCTTTTCTTGTTTTCAACCATTATTGTTATTATTGGTCCTTTTTTTTCGGCTATGAACGAACAAATTGTTTGTAGGCAGCGTTTCCTCAGTCGGGCAGGATCCCAGAACGACTAGTAAAGTATGTCATGAACGTTCTTGTATTTTACTTGATTCTGACATAACAAGTAATTACCTTTCTGTCCCTCCCTCTCCCTGTCGTGCATCAAAGTTTACTTCGTGCAGGTAATCTGATACAACCTGTTTTTTAATGTTCACCTAAGTTTTTTTTTAAATGCTAACTAAAAAGCCGACTTCTGGGTGCCCCATCGACGTAAGTTCACTAGACCAACACAACAATCGACTAAATCCCATCCATTCACTGTGGAGGTCCCCAGATGCCACAGAGCTTTCTACTCAAATAGCTTCTTTCCTCGTGCTGCTGGCCTCTGGAACTCCCTTCTCTGCCCCCTGTTTCCCCGACGGTACTGACATGCAGAAGTTTAAAACTAATGTAAACAGACATCTCGCTGCGCAGATCCCAATTTGGGTTGACCCCCCCTCCCCTACCTTCTCCCTTTTCTTTCTTCTCAGTAGCCCCTTACGTCTACAGTGGCGGCCTGCCTTGCCTGGAGTGAACTATGCTAAAAAAAAAATTTTTTTTAAATATTAGTACTGTTTTTTTTAATCTATGAGAGATACAATGTCAGTTTTGAGTAATGGCGAGAAGTGAATCAAATCTTGAGCCAGACACTCTTCTAAATCGTTAAGATATAATGAAACAATTTTTTCGCCTTGAATGTGCTGACTGTGACTCCTGCTGAGTTTTGGGTTGGCCAAAAATGTTGTTAGTGTTTTAAATGTCATCGTTCCGGCCTACTATTCTTCAAATCCTGTATTTGGTGTAGCGATTATGTTGACGTCAGTATGTAATAAGCCTCCAAGCAGAGGAGTTCTTACGTTGTTGCTTATATTTCAGATCAAGCAGAGCATTACCGACATCTGATGCTTTTTTTACTATAGAAAAGGAAAAAAATCCACATAAACCTGCATAAAGATATGTCATGTGTATGGGGAGAATTCTGTTACAGAACGGGTTTGCCAGAAATAGTTTGCTCGATTCCGAAAAGGAAATTTTTTCAGTGAGAGATGTTCCCCGCTCTGGCCAGCTGAAGATGATCGACAGTGATCAAGTGAAAGCCGTAGTTGTGATAAAAATACCAAAGATGAGAACAGTAGTCCGAATATACCAAATTCTACAAATTATCAATCCTCATCTAAATAATTCCGAAATATAACAACAATTGATCCTCACTGCAAGTTAAATCTTATTCATATTTATAATAAACGCAGCTATTTCTATTGGCTAATTGTCATAGATAATTACCTGATGAAAATTAGAAGTGTATATCTGGAAGTGTCTGTAACGAAAGGAAATATCGGGCCGAATATAGTATCCAATTTCAAGTTTTATTTTTGTAGAACAGGGACCAGTAATTGCTGTAACACATGTATATTTTATTGTTGTTGTTATTATTATTTATTTACTCACTAAGAGTTCCCACATAATTCATTACCATTCTGGCAAAAACAGGTGATGTTCCCTTGAGTCTGTATGACAAAACGTCTCTCTAGACTTTTTTATGATTTCTCAACTGCATGGACAAGCGGTCCAAACTAAGGCAGCCGAGAAAAGAAACGGTCATCGGCCAAAAAGAAGATAAAAAAAAGAGTTATAACCGTCGCAAATACTGCGTCAAAATAAAAACAAGCCGCGTGCGCGTGGTCCCCCTCTGTATGTGACTCGATGTGGCGAGTGTAAAATGCTATACATTTGGGCAATTTGAGGCATTTTTGCCCCCCCCCTGGGGACACGAACCAGAAATTTTCTGAGGTCAAGGATGCTCATTTTATATCCAGAATAATTGCCTCTATATTTAGGCCAAGTTTCAGAAAAATTGAATGGATGGATCAAACGTTATGGGAGAAAAGGGTCATTTTTTGCCATTTTGGGGGCTTTTGACCGCCTGGGGGCGCGAACCAGATTTTTTCCAAGGTCAGCGATACTTATTTTCTATTAGGAACCATTGCCTCCACATTTTGGCCAAGTTTCAGAGAAATTGAATGGATGGATGAAAAGTTATGGGGCAAAAAATGTCATTTTTTTGCCATTTCGGGGCCTTTTGACCCCTTGGGGGGCTAACCAGGTTTTTTTTCAAAAATCGGAGAATGTCACTTTCTAACCTGACCAAAGTTACAACTTCATGCAAAATTTCAGAGAAATTCAATAGATGGTTGCGGAGAAAAATACGGACGGACGAACGGACGGACGGACGGACGGACATGCCTCAAAACATAAGTCCCCCGATTTTATAAATCGGAGGACCAATTAGCTTCATCTTAGAACAGCCCATGAGACACAACCAGGTCAGACTATCGAGCACATTCAACACAGAACCAGGGTTGCCACTAAATTTTCTAAAAAAAAACAAAAAAAACCCACAGATCTGCCTGTGAACTAAAATCAGATTGGTTAAAAAAAACAGACTCAGTTTAATTCTCATTAAATTATAATTTTTTATATTTATATTTTATATTTTATATCTATATTTTCCCATTAAAACTAATGTAAAAAAAATCAATTTTTAATAATATAGACTAATATACAAAATTATTAAGTATCAGTAATATTATTATTTTCAATACTAACTATAATATATAATATAAAGCCTCATTTCGTAAACAAAAATATTCTCTGTATACTTTTTATAAATTAAGACTATTTTTAGTGAATATTTTAATCATTTTACTACACATTTTTTAAATTTTAACAGGTATTTAAAAATATAGTTCCTTAAATTGATTTTTAAAAACTCAGATCTGGATTTAAAAGCCCAAGAGTGGCAACCCTGCACAGAACTGTTCGTTTCATCAGTCGTTTGCCGTCGGCGTGGTTCGTGAATCTAAATTTTGTAAGAAAACCGAGGATTTTCCGGCTTGAATTTTTTGTTCAAAATCCAAATTGTTCCAGTTCCGAGACGTTCATGATCCGAGGTTTGACTGTATTTTGTAAAAATCTGAACCAAAAACGATGCAGTCTCTATTCCAAAAAAACTGCTTATTTCACTAAGGCTAATTAAATTTTCTATTGATTTTTCATTAAAACAAAAACCCTCTAAGGGTTCAGTCATTGAATAATCATAAATCAATTATTAAATTTCATCCTTGTTCTAAATTTGTTCTAATTTATTTTCTTCTTTTCTGAAGAACTAGTAAATTAATTCCCCTTCTTTTTTGATAATTAAATCGACTTCTTCCTCGAGGTAATAAAAATGTGTTCAGGCGAGTTTTCCTTTTTTCTTTAGCTCCTATTTTTTTCTATTTAATTACAAATTTAACCACCAGAGGGAGCTGCTTACAATTGATTCTCCATGATATGAGATTCGTCTCATCGAAGTTGCTTGTTGGTTCAACCATTTTTTTCCCCTGTAACCACATTTTGATTTTTTGTTTTTGTTTATTCAAATATTTTTTAGACTTTCTAATTTTATTTTCAGTTTTTTTTTATTACATTTTAAAAGTGTAAAAAAAAAAAGACCAAAAGAAATTCACTAAAAAGATTTTTGTCTTAACTTTGCAAAGATTTGTTTTCGCTTCTCTATGTTACTGTTAGTCTGTCTGAAGTAGTATTTTCTTCGGTCTGTCACAATTAATTTTAAAATAGCAGCTTCATTACGCAAATGAAATAAACACATTTAAGATGCATCCAAGCATTTTCATAAAAGGCTCTGTCCGTTGGTTATTGATTCTTCAGTTTCAAGTAGCATGGAAGAATTGCGAACAATTCTGAGAATTGTAACAATAGAGATGAAAACGAACACTTACCAGCTTCAAAGCGTATTAGATGTTTCACGTGTAGGACGGCCGTTTTCCAGAGAAAAAAAGAACTTGTGTTCATAATAGCAGATTTTTATAATTGGAACCAATTTGCATGCGTGAGCAACTAATTTGCATATGTAGAGACTAACTGACTTTAAAAAAAAACGGATTAAAAATAGACGGGATCTTTGAGAGCTGAGAAAAGGCTTTGGTGTTTGAAATTTTGTCAGTGTTACGTGTTGAATGAACAGAAGTTCTTTCTTCAGTTGAGACTATCATTATGATCTTATTACGGCTACAAGAGATTTACGTGCATCTTTTTTTTTTTACAATTTGATGTCCTAGTCTACAGTATTTTAGCGACCACGTGTTTGGGTTTTTTTTCCACATAGCTGGTCACCATTTTGTATGTTTATAGTGTTGGATAATGGCTCTATGGGAATGGACGTATCTGTTGGAAACCGTTGGTTTGACTTGAGCGAATTAGTGCAAGTGGACCCGTGCAGTCGAGTGCAGAATAGGGCCTGTTCTCACAGTCGGAGTTCACAGACGTGACAGGGTCACTGCGTGACGAGACCTCAGATCAAGGCTCAATGCACACCTGCGTTCTTCGTGAGAAGCGAGTTTTAGCAGTCTGGGTTTTGGAGGCGAACCTATCAGATGTGATTTAGGATGTAGTCCGCAATTTGATTAAGGGAATGAATTCCCTAAGAAAATACAGGCGAAAGATCTCTTTCCCCCTCCACGAATGGTTTAGGAAATAATTGATAAGTAATTACGAAAGCAGTAATTTGCTCTCTCTCTCGACGTTAGTGAATATCTCCCAGATGACGGATAACTAACGCTTGAAATAAAACATCAGCGTTGTGAAAGTCATGCAAAGACGACAGACCAAACAGACCATGTCTGATGTTCACAGAAATTGAACTAGAAAAAGCTAGACATCACACGTAGTTGAAAATTTTAGATCTTTTTAGCTTCTGGAAGTAAAAGAATGCATTCTCCGTCGGCTGATAATGATTAAGAATAGATAACTTCGATATAATCTTGATAATTCTGAGGCAACAGCAATTTCTTTGATATGTCGTACTTTAGTTTGAAATAGCATTTTAGATACATCCATGTATCTACATAAATAATTTTTTTTTGTCTGAGAAGGCATGTTTTTTCTTTTATCTCTGAGGTTCAGTGTGCCACATGTAATTGTGCAATGTGCCACTGTTGGCACATGTGCCATAGGTTGGTCATCCGTGTTAATCATTGTTGCATGGCAAGCTGCCCTAGATTTTTCAGAAAATGCAATTGCTTTTATAATTTATTTTATAACAGTTCATTTTATAACCTTTCTAATTTTATAATTGATATAATAATTGACTAAAATCAATTGTTATAGTATTAATTCATGACAATTGATTTTATAATATCTCTGATTTTATAAATTTTCTGATTTTATAAATTTTCTGATTTTATAAATTTTCTGATTTTATAAATTTTCTGATTTTTATAAATTTTCTGATTTTTATTAATTTTCTGATTTTTATAAATTTTCTGATTTTTATAACAATTTTTATGACTTGTTTTATTTTATAATTGATATTATAATAATTGAATAAAAGCAATTGTTATAATATCAATTTTATAACAATTGATTTTATAACATTTTTCTGCTTTTAACCATTTAGATTTAATAACTTCTTAGATTTTATAACTTTTTGATTTTATAACTTTTTGATTTTATAACCTTTTGATTTGATAACCTTTTGATTTTATAACCTTTTCGATTTTATAGTATTTCTGCTTTTATAATTGGTTTTGTAACATTTTTGATTTTTGCACACAGGCTAATGACACGATTTTTGCTGTTTGTGAATTTTTATTTTATTTAAGTGTTTTTTTCTTTACCTGCTGAGCTTTCTAATTAGTTCAACATCGCATCTCTGAGGACAGAAAGAGAAGATGCTGCTACAGAAATATTATCGATTTTATTTACTTCATCTTTTCTTCCTTTTCTTTCCTTTTTTTTTACGTTGAAGGTTTTAAATCCGATCTGATCAATTAATTGATCTCGTTAACATGAGCACTCGAAATAATGACCTCAGCCCTATTAATGTTTCTTGATACGACAGCAGAACTGGTTCGAATGTGTTCACGGCTCCTCCTCTCCAAATCCCCAGATCGCTTAAACAAGAAGACTCCTCTTTTCTTATCAGCAAAAATTGCTTTTAATTAATCATATACACCGAATTGTTGTTTGCTTTT
Source organism: Sepiola atlantica (assembly GCA_963556195.1). Lineage (NCBI taxonomy): Eukaryota > Metazoa > Mollusca > Cephalopoda > Sepiida > Sepiolidae > Sepiola > Sepiola atlantica. The sequence goes on along the minus strand of OY744538.1, from coordinate 75,033,626 downwards.
TCTTGTAGAAATCGCTCCAGATAAGGCATGTAAGCCACTTGATGTAGGGGCTAACACGAACGAAATATGATTATCACAAAGACAGGAGATGCCTACTAACTTTAATCTCGAAAAGACCAAGGCAATATGAAGGAGGAAAACAGTCAACAGGAATATGATCCTGGATGGGCTTCACATTAACTGGACCTTTAACCCCCCCCTATCTATTTTTATTTGTGAGTTTGTCAAACGTAATGTTTATCAAAACAGTTTCCAGGCTATTCCTGAACTGAAGAGGGCGAAATCAGGACAGTGCAAAGAGAGGGGAGTTATTGACAATTTTGTACATCATATCATCCAGGTGTGTTTATCATTGAATGGCGATAAAACAAAGACTGTTGGAAATTCATGACTGAACCTTGGTGGACAAGTCAGGCATAGAATGAAGTTTATTTGTAGCAAATATGGGTGGATTGCAGAAAATGTTGTGAATTTTATTACCAGTTCAATATGTAATAATTTCTTCCCACTTGGGGGAGGTCTAATGGCTCACATGTCACAACGAAATAAAATATGTGGACGTTCAAAAAAAACATACCTCGTGTCTTCCACATTCAGCCTAAGCAATCTTCCGTGACTGAGGCAGTTATTTCAGGATCGTCTCCAGGGGTAAATTCTTGCTGGAATTAAAGTTGGACACAACAACACGGCGATACTTGGTTGTTAGATTATAATAAGGTTTATTCAAGGACAGAACAGAAACGTCACGTGTGTGTGTGTGTGTGTGTGTGAGTGAGTAAAGGGAGACAGGGAGAGATTTCACTACATCAGCTGTTCGACATGTGTTATCCCTGTTTTGGGGCAGCACGCAAAAACACGTCTTTTCTGGTTCAAGTCTTACCAGCAAAGGACGAGGAAGAGGGGCCCCACTTGGAAATCATATAGTTTGCATGACTTCTGTTTGGTGCACTCCCCTTCTGACCTCCGACTCCCCAAACTTTTCCATTAACACGACTACTATTATGTAATGCAAGAGTGGCATTTTGGGGGAGTCACCCTGTATAATGAAAGGTCCTGGTAGGTATAGGCGCTTACATCCCCCTTGTGCCTCCTCTAAAGAGAGTACAGAAACAACTCCTAACTGCTAAGTATCCATTTCTGTAAGTAAATAAAATATATTTTAATCCTAGTTGCCATAATCTTCTTCGTGAATGTATCCGGTGCCCGAGAAAAGTATCCAGTGAATATCTTCAACCTTGACCCTTAGTCTCCATTTGGCATAATAATTAGAATACAGGGCCGGGAAACTAGATGTAGCATTTCTGCTGTGCATAAAAGAATGTCGACACATTGATATACAAAAATATAATAATCTATCTTTATTGTCGGTTGCAGTGAAGGAGTGAGGCCTAGCGAGGAAGGAAAACTAACGCACATGAATTCGACAGGTAGTTTTTCCGAGCCCAAATCGTCAACCAACTGACGATATTAATTTTTGGTTGTTATTGTATAACAATCTGTGACCCTTGCAAACGCCCACTGTGGGACTTCACTGTCAATGTAGCCACGCCTCCGGGGCTTTCTATTTGGCGATGGGGTATTTCCTTCTGATGTTAAATTTTTGCAGGTAGTTCCAATCAATAATTATTTTATTTTTGACAATCCAACATATTTGTTTTTCCCGGCCAGGTTCCCAGCTTCAAACAACAATTATTTTATTTTTGACAATCAGTCATGTTACGTCGCTTTTTTTTAAGCCAGATGCATGTCCATGCCAAATGCATCTACATCTGTCAAATGACCTTTTCTGTAAACCCGGCCTGGATATTTAACATAGGTTCAAATCTCAGTAAAGTCATATCAAAGACTCAAAAAAATTGTACTTGATTCTTCCTTGTTAAACACTCAACATTATAATGAGAGAATCAAAGGCAAGTGGAGCAATCTAGGGAAAGGAGTAGGACCCTCCCCTACATCTCAGTGTAGTTGTCAGCGAAAAGAGAACCTGCGGGTCGCCCTCAACTACTGTTGAACTACGTACCTACCATTAAGGTAAACAACAACTAACCCAAAAGCCAAGCATCAGGTGGTTTTTAGTCTAACTTACATTGAAGGCGGGTGGGTTAGGGTTTAGGGTTGGGTTTAGGGTTAGGGTTTAGGGTTAGGGTTAGGGTGGGGTACATGTTTTTACACATTTTAATTAGTATTCTTGCTTTTTAAATCAAATCACGCTGCAGTATGTAAATGTACTTTTCAAATCGATAGGTCTAATGGGTATTTAGCGAGCGTATTTGCTTCAGGACTCCATTAGCGAGGCACCCAGTTTAAATGTATATCAATATATTAGAAATAGTCCGACAGACATTAGTAGATACAATAAAAGCTTATGTAAGTGTGAAGTTTAAATAATGTTTTTGTTTTTTTAAGGAAAAGGCGATATTTTATTTACCTCCCCAGGAGGTTAGGCACAAGGCCAGGTTTATCTTACTCCCACAAGTAAGATGTGACCCAAGCTCGGGTCGGGAAAGTGGGGTTTGAAAAGCCAGCGCCCGAGAAGGTGAGCACTCTGGCCATTAAAAATTGCCTGGGCAGCCCCGTCGGCATTCCCCGGTAGGGGCGCCTCAGGCAGTAAGCAATAAACTTACTCCTCCCCAAAGAGGGGAGGCAAAGCCTGGGAGGGTGGACCTCCTAGAACTGCACAGGACAGACCCATAGACCGGCGTAAATCAAGCCCCGAAGGCCAAGACGATACCAGTTTATGGCGCGTATCGTTTAAGGAAAAGGCAGTATGCAGTAGCTGAAAAGTTTTATATAATTTTTTTTACGTATTGGTGTTAAAATCAATTTAGTATTAGGTATTAATAGGAAAACAAAAGCACATTTTAACACTTTTTAAATTAGTATGTCTGCTTCTTTTAAATATGGTAGCATGATCGATAAAAAAAGAGGAATGGAAACAAAGTGCCCCGAAAATAACAACGAAAAGAAGTAATTTTTTTAGTGTGTTATAAGAGAAAGCACAAGAATTACGTTTTCAAACAAATATTTTTATAGATATTTTAATTGTTTTA